>OX328265.1:10000000-11200000 GCA_946814005.1 Chamaenerion angustifolium
TTCAAAGTTCAGATTTCTGTTATTGTTCTTTCTATCGTTACTTGTGTTCTAAGTCTTCTTTCCAAATCTTCATTCTCTCTTCACTTTGATTCTGGTTTGATCTCAGTTTACTGATATGGTATCAGAGCTTTCATTTGTTGATTCCGCTGCAATTCTGTGAAGTTTGAAGTCGTGATCTGTCGCTGCTTCGATTCTCCCAGCCTTCGCTCATTCTGCAAAGATCAATCTTCGACAGATCCTCTGTTTCTGGTATTTTCAATCTCTGCAACTTTCATTTCGTTCTGCATTCTGTTCGAAGTCTTAGCCATGGAAGACAATCAGCAAACATTCTTCAACAAACGTATTTGTCAACTGACTGGAGAAGAGAACTTCCAGTCATGGAAACAACAAGTTCTCTTAGCTGTCAGAGGATTCAACCTTGAAGATCTGTTGTTCGGTGATGTTCTAGTTCCTCACTGGATTGATGATGGAGAAGGCAACAAAATCGTAAATCCTGACTTCGCCAAGCACAATCAACAAGACAGCTCATTAGCTTCGTGGCTTCTAGCATCCATCTCTACTCCAATCAGCAAGGGACTCACTGGATGCATGACTGCAGCATCAATCTGGACGAAGCTACATCAGCACTTCTCATCATCATCTACAACGAGAATCATGAATCTGTATGACAGATTAAAGGTTCGCAAGCACTATAACCAATCAATGAGGGAGTATCTTACAGAAATACAGCTGGTTTGTGATAGCTTAGCTGGATGTGGCCATCCTATTGAAGAGATGCAACAAATCTCTATTGTTCTCAATGGCGTGAAAGGACAATATGATCATGTTGTCTCAGTCATCCATGCCAGCAGAAATCCTTATGATCTGTCATCTATTTCTTCGGTGCTCCTCGATGCAGAAGCTAGACAAAAAGAGATAGCATTTGATAGTTCATTTCCAGTTGCAAATGTTGCTGATAAATCATCTTCAGATCAGCCTCCAGTAAGTCTAGGACAACCTGTGCAACAGAATCATCAATCTGACAATCAACAAAATGCTGGACAACAACTGATTCCGGAGTATCAAGCAAACTCCACAGGAGGATATGGCAGAGGAAGAGGTAGAGGAAGAGGCAATGGAAACAAGCCTCAATGTCAGCTATGCGGCAAGTTTGGACATCTGGTCCATCGTTGTTTTCAGAGGTTCAATGTGCATTTTCAAGGCGTTACTGCTCCTCCAGGCGAGATGAGTGCTAATCTTGTCTCCACAATGCCTTGGACCGTGGATGGACAACAAACTCTACCTCCTCAACAGATGCAATACCAACCTCCTCCGATGATGTCTTCAATGCAGCAGCTGCCTCAATCTCCTCCGGTTCAGTATTATCAGCAACATCAGAATCCTATGATGTGTTCTCCCATGGTTAATCAGTATGCATCTTCTCCTACTCCTTACTACATTGTTCAGTCCTCACCTGGCTTTATCACAGCTCCTACAGCCACAACACCTTCTACTATGGATACTACTAATCAAGCTCACATGACATCCAACTCTGGTCATATGCAAGTCTCAGACAAAGCTTGGTATCCCGACTCCGGTGCTACCAATCACTTTGCGCAAGGTCCACCTCCAGGTACTACTCTCTATCCCTATCATGGCTTAGGCAAAGTTCAGGTTGCCAATGGGAGTTATCTTGATATAGCTAGTGTTGGTACATCGGTGATCAATACTGATACCAAATCTCTTGTCTTAAAAGATCTGTTTTATACTCCTAAAATAACAAAGAATCTTGTATCTGTTTCTCAGTTTACAAAGGACAATGAGGTTTTCTTTGAATTTCACCTGACTTGCTGTCTTATTCGTGATGCTGTGTCAAAGAAGGTTCTCTTATCTGGAATAGAGAGTAATGGCTTGTATAAGCTTGATTTTGGCAAGATAGGTAGTGTTGGAGCTGTGTGTAACCAGTCCACTCTGTTAGACTATTCTGTTAATAAGAATTCTGAGTTGTATGATTCTGTTTCAAACAACAATCAGTTCAATAAAGCATGTGATTCTGGTATGTTCTGTTTCTCTACAAAAGTTAAAATGAAATCGTCCACTCTTCACCAACGCTTGGGACATCCTTCGATCAAAACTCTTACATTAGTTGCTAAGAGTAATAACATTGCTGTGATTAATGATACTGATTCCTGTGCTGCGTGTGCCATTGGCAAATGTTGCAAATTACCATTTAAACATTCTGAAACTGTTTATCAATATCCTTTGGATCTTGTTGAAATGGACCTTTGGGGACCTGCTCCTTTGTTATCAAATGGATGTTCTTACTATCTAAGTATTGTTGATGTGTTTACTCGGTTTACATGGATCTATTTCTTAAAGAAAAAGAGTGATGTTGCGCAAGTTTTCACAGAATTTCACAAGTCTGCTGAGAAGCAACTCGGGATGCAGTTAAAAGCTATTCAAACCGATAATGGAGGTGAGTTTCGTGCTCTTTCTTCATACCTGTCTCATCATGGCATTAAACACAGGTTTACTTGCCCGTATACATCAGAGCAAAATGGAATCGTTGAGAGAAAGCATCGACACATTGTAGAAACAGGTTTAACTCTTATGAAACATGCGTCTTTACCTATGCAGTATTGGACTGATGCCTTCTTTACTGCTGTGTTCTTGATCAACAGATTACCATCTAAAGTGGTGCAGGGTGTATCCCCGCATGAAAAGCTGTTTCTTAATCCTCCTGACTATGAATTCCTACGGGTGTTTGGGTGTCTTTACTTTCCATTATTGAGACCGTATAACAAACATAAAATGGACTTTCGTTCTTCGCCTTGTGTGTTCCTTGGCTATTGTGCAAATCAGCATGGTTATAAGTGTCTTGACTCATCTGGACGTGTGTATGTTTCTAGACATGTCAAGTTTCATGAAAGTGTTTTTCCATTTGCCAATAAACAGGGAGAGTTTATGCAGTCATCGGCTGTCAAGAACACAGCCACTTCCTTACCTTTCTTCTTACCTTTTAATTCAAGTTTGTGTAATCCTGTTGATGATGATCATGTGTCTGAAACTCCTGTGTCTACACCTTCTTCCCATCCTGATATTGTTCCTGTTGTTTCTCAGGATAACACATCTGCATCTGCATATGCAGAGTCACCTGTGGCTAACAGCTCAGATGATAACAGCTCTCCTGATAGAACATCAGATTCATTACCTTTAGAAAACTCTGTTCCTGAGATGTCATCACCTGTCTGCTCTATTCCTATTCCACCACAAGCCATCAGATATGTGCCCCACGGCTCTGAACTGCTGCCATCTGTTATTGCATCTCAACCATTGACAAATACTTCAGGTAATTCTGATTCTGTAAATGTTTCTTCTCCTATTAAAAACTTTACTTTTGATCAGCCTCCAGTCAGGTATATACCACATAATTCTGATCTAGTACCAGCTGTTTCAACTATACATGATGAGTCCAGTGTTGCTGATCCATCTGTGATTGTTGTACCTCCTTCTTCATCTGGTCGCCCAAGTATTCATCCCATGATCACCAGATCTAAAGAAAAGTCATTTAATGCACTGACTGCAGCTATTCTACCCTCTGAAGAGCTTAGTCACTCCCCTCCCGATAACATCTATGAGGCAATGCTGTCACCTTATTGGAAGCAGGCAGTTCAAGATGAGCTACAGGCCTTGGCAATCAACAATACGTGGTGTCTCACGTCATTGCCTGGTGGAAGAATTCCAATTGGGTGCAAGTGGCTGTTTAAAGTTAAGAAGAATCCTGATGGAACTGTTGCTAGATATAAGGCTCGCTTGGTAGCTAAGGGCTTCTCACAAAAGCCAGGATTCGACTTTCAGGACACTTTCAGTCCTGTGGTAAAGTCCCCCACGGTCAGAATTATTCTTACTCTAGCCTTAACTCATAAGTGGCTCTTGAGACAGGTTGATGTCAACAATGCGTTTCTTCACGGTGAACTTGCTGAGGATGTATACATGACGCAACCTCCAGGATTTGAACAAAGGGATGATCAAGGAAGGGTGCTTGTGTGCAGACTCAACAAGGCACTCTATGGATTAAAACAAGCCCCGCGAGCATGGTTTGAAAGGTTTAAAAATTTCTTACTTAGTTCATTATCGTTTAATACATCTCTAGCTGATAATTGTTTGTTTCTCAAAAACACTGCTCAAGGAAGTATATTTCTTCTTGTATATGTTGATGACATTGTTGTCACAGGGAGTGATTCAGCAGGAGTGGAAAAAGTGATTGAACAGATCAATAGGGAGTTTAAACTAAAGGATTTGGGTGTGCTTAACTATTTTTTAGGCATGGATGTGCAGGTTGGCGAGGACTGCTTATTACTCTCTCAGAAGAAATACATAACTGAGGTTCTTCTTAAGGTTGGAGTGTCCAATGCCACTGCTTTGCCAACCCCGATGTCAGGCAATTTTCTTGGGAAATCATCGACAGGGTCTGTTTCTTTACCATTTGATCCTACTTTGTACAGGAGTACTATGGGGGCTCTACAGCATGTTTGCATCACCAGACCTGACATAAGCTTTGCTGTCAACAAGCTTAGTCAATTTATGCAACATCCTACTCAACATCACTGGAAGGCAGTATTACGGGTGTTGAGGTATCTTAAAGGTACCATCAATCATGGTTTGTTATTTAGAGCACCTCCTGTGCCTTCTACTGAGGTAAGTCTGGTTTCATACTCTGATGCTGACTGGGGAAGTGATACTCTCGATAGGAAATCCGTGTCTGGTCATTACTTGTTATTAAATAACAATCCAATTGTTTGGAGTTCTAAAAAGCAGTCTGTTATTTCCAGGTCGAGCTCTGAGGCTGAGTATCGAGCTGTGGCTAATGCCATGTGTGAAGTAATGTGGGTTGTCTCGCTGCTGGCTGAGTTAGGCGTCAAGCTGTCTTCTATTCCTATTATCTGGTGTGATAACACGGGAGCTGTTGCACTCACAGAAAATCCAATTCAACACTCTAAGATGAAGCATGTCGAGCTTGATCTGTGTTTTGTGAGGGAGAAAGTTCAAAATGGACAGATAATTGTTAATTTTGTTCCTGCAGCTGATCAGGTAGCTGATATTCTTACTAAACCTCTGACTGAGAAGCTGTTTTCTCAGTTTCGCAAGAAACTTGGAGTCATGACATTTGATACAGCTTCTGTGGATGGTTGTGTTGATGAAGTCAAGAGTGTTATCAGCATCAGTTCTGATGATGATCATGCTGATGATCTAAGCAACAATGATGATCTATGAATCTGCTGATTACTTGCTTTGTGATATATCATACTTGGTACTTCTTTATCTTTCTCTACTTCTGTCATTCCTCTGTTTTTTTTTTCCTGACATCTGATTCGTCTTCAATCATCTTTCTGGTTATGCTGTATTACGTGCTGCTTATTACTCTATCTTTTATGCATTTTCTGAGTTTTCATCCTGCTGTGTATGGTGATCTGTTAGTTCTTTGAGTGCAGATCTGCAATGGGATGATTGTTCGTTTATCATCATCAAACGGTCTTATCATTCTGGTAAACTCTCTGTTAATCAGTGGTGTATTGTCTATGTCTTTGCTTTTCTCAGAACATTCAGTTCATCAGCTCTTTCAGTTCCTCAAGAATGATCATCTGGGTTAATAATAAAAAAAATATATGGATCATCAATCATATATCAAGAGTGTTATCTGGCATAGGGTGAAGCTTAGATGCCAAAAACAGTGGTTGTAGAGATAACGTCAAGATACTCTGTAAACACTTGAGGCGGGTAAGATGGAGGAAAATTGAAAACCTCCCAGCTTCACTGGTAAGATGAAGGCAAATGAAAACCTTCCTGTCAGAATTTCGATAAAGAAGCATCTGTTAATCAATACAAATGAAGGAAAGTTTGATTAACAAGTTGATCACCTGAGTCTGAACTGAATCTGATGTTCTGTGGTGTTCTTGGTAAGCTGAGTATTATTCGATCACCCTGACTAATTGATGATGAGTTTACGAATGATCAGATCTTGTTTGATATGATGAACGTATGGTTATCTTATTACTGATCTGATCAAAGTTCTGAGAGATTGTTTGACAGCAGAATGGTAAAACTCACAAAGCTGCTACGGTGATAGTACATAAGCTGCTGGTAATCAGTTTCATCAGGAGCATGGTTTGTAAGCTTGAAAGAGATGTTAAGAAAAGATCTTTTTTGAGGAATGTTAGGATGTATGAGATTGATGAATGAAGACCACTTTTGTGGTTACGTACATTGCAAGTTATCAAGGAAGCTCAAGGAAGTTTCCTTGCAGTTCAAGACATCTCTAGAAGAGTCTTGAGTGTTCCTAGATCATCAAGGCTAGCTTAGGCATTGTGTTTAGTATAAATAGAGGTGTAATCTCAAATGTAAACTTAACTTGATTCAATGATAAGTTTCAAAGTTCAGATTTCTGTTATTGTTCTTTCTATCGTTACTTGTGTTCTAAGTCTTCTTTCCAAATCTTCATTCTCTCTTCACTTTGATTCTGGTTTGATCTCAGTTTACTGATAGGGAGGCCTCATGCTTGTTGACATGTACGGTGGGATCTCCTCCACCGCTATACTCAGGTATGGCCCGAGCAACCACATCCTTCGGGATTTTGATAGCGACGAGCGCGTCGGTGAATGGATGAGAGGACTGCTCCTTGAAGGGAGCTATGACTGTCAACTGTCTTTCCTAAAGCCTTTTGTTGAGGAGGTCATCCATCTGATCCACAGTGCAGTACATGGGAGAGGCTCCGGGTGGAGGCGGACCGGAAGGATTGGCAGTATATGCGGCTGCTGGCTCCTTGGTGTGCGCTGGAGGTAGGGACTGCTGACCTGACGTCATCTCCTGATCCTCCTGAGGCGCAGCAAGACTAGGATTGGCCGCTTCTGAAGGTGAAGGCCCTGTGGCAGCAGGGCGGTGATTTTCCTTAGGAGCAGAGGGATTGTTTTCCTGAGGAGCAGGGGCCTGGCGGCGCGCCTGTCCTAGGATGGCTTCCAGCAAGGAGACCATCTCGGGTGTTAAATTAATATTCTGCCCCGCAATGTGGACTGTCTGCGGTGCAGGGGCTCCGTTTTGATCAGCAGCTGGGGTCGGTCTTGAATCACCGACATGTTCTCGGGCTGTCCGCAGAGGAACAGCATTAACTCCTGCTCGGCTGGCAGGTTCCTGTTGAAGCGGTGAAGCGGCGGCGGAATCAGAACTATCTGAGGATCGCTCCCTAGTCTGATTCCGACGGTTGCTTTGGGATCGAGTTCTCATGGCTTAATTGCTCGTTTCCCACAGACGGCGCCAAATGTTGGATCGTGAAATCCTGAATGTTGATCTGGCAGTGAATTGAATGCCAGACAAGGTTGGGATGACGCTTCAGCTCCAACTCCGGTGAACCTGCAAGTAGGGGAGCGCAACAGAGGGGGTGCCTCTGGGTCCCTCTCCGATGCTTAAATGAGTATATGTGTGTATAAAACTCAAAACGTAAAGAACGTATGTAAAGCAAGGGTATTTATAGGGTAAGAGAGATAGAACCGTATAAAGGCAACTGAATATCTTAATGTATATTGAGTTGCTGAAGATTCGGATCGTGGGATATGGCAGTTACTGCGAGATATTGCAGTTACCAAATCTAATCTTTAGTGAATATGTGACCGAGATATGCGGGATATCTTGGCCACTCTGTTATCAACGGTTTAGTGGGACCAGAGGAGAGAGGCAAGGCTCTCTTCGGGGCGAGCACTCCCATGTCGAGCAGTGGAAGGTCGCGACTTGGTAGAGAATGGCGAGCAGTCTGAGAGCCTTTAGCGTCTCTATAGACTTTGGGCTCGATTCTGGATTACTCGATGGTGGGCCAAGTTTGGCTTGTACTTGGGCCGATCCGGTTCGGATGTCATGGGTTTACCCCCTCTATAGTTATTGGGCCTTCGAGGCCTTTTCTTACTGGGCCGTCACTATCGATACCCAACACTACTACCTCTAAAAGGCGTTTATTCCCCTGTAGCTTGTTTAGTTCGAAGTGCCCGAAGGACGTTTCTAATTCTTCTGTCCACTTTTCTTGCAAGGCGTGGAGTCTCTTTTTCAACCCATTCATAATTGTTTTGTTGGCCGACTAAACCTGCCCGTTCACTTGTGCATGCCTTACCGAGGCATGCCTGTGCTCTATTTTAAATTCTTGGAAAAACCATTTTAACTCCTTTCCCGCAAATTGAGGCTCGTTGTCGGTAACTAGTACACTTGGAATTCCATATCTAGAACGATTCTAGATTTTAAGAAGTTGATCACTCTAGTCGACGCTAATGCTTCGCCTCGATTCATTTAGAAAAGTAACTGATCGCTACTAGGACGTATGTACGATGTTTACACTAAGGAAGTGGTACCACCAAGTCGATTCCCCACTGCGCGAATGGCCAAGCAACACCGATGGAGGATAGGTTTGTTGAGGGGCGTGTTATAATTGGACTGTATTTCTGACACGACTCACATTTCTGAACCATCTCCTTTGCTTCTTTATTCATGGTAGGCCAATAGTAGCCCTGATTAAGGATCTTTCGGATCATGGACCGTGGTTCTTCATTACAAGCGACGTATCCTTCATGAATTTCTCTAAGCATGGTGACTGTTTCGAGTTAGGTGACGCATCTGAGAAAGGGTGTGGAGAACCCCTTTTTGTATAGTGTCCCTTTAATAATATTATAACTTGGGGTCAGCCTTAATATCCTCCTGGATTCTGCTTCTTCCCCTGGTAGCTCGCCATTTTCCAGGTACCTTCTTATGGGGGTCGCCCATTCCACCGCTCTTTCAATGCTCGCGCATAGCTATTTCGTTCCCCTTTCTATTTTTTCCACGAAATGCACTTGAAGAGGTGTCGCCTGCCATGCATATTTACTTAATGCATCCGCCTCCCGTGGGATAGCCTCTATGTGAAAACTCTTAAATCCTTCTGCTAATTTGCGCGCCTCCTTTAAGTTGAACTTCATTTGTTCACCTTTCGCGGCATATTCTCCTTTAACCAGATTCACCACCAATTGTGAATCACAATAAACATTTAAATGGTCGATGCCTAGCCCTTTGGTGAGCCGAAGGCCAGTGACCAATGCTTCGTATTACGCTTTATTGTTAGTAGCTTTGAAGGTAAGTACCAAAGCGTACCGCATGGGCGCGCTCCCATCTGGAGGTGTTAGCACTATGCCTGCCCCCGCGCCATCAATTGATGATGACCCATCTGTATGTAGCGTCCATGTTTCCTTTATTTCGACGCAATCTTGGGGCGGCGCCTCTGGTGGACATGTGGACTCACAATAAAGTCAGTTAATGCATTGTCCCTTTATAACGTTTCTGGGTGCGAACATGATTCGAAATTCAATCAACTTGATCGCCCATTTAATTATTCTTCCTGAAGCGTCGGGATTTTGAAGGAAGTGTTTTAATGGTTGATTCGTTAGGACCGTGATTTCATGTTCGTGGAAGTAAGGGCGAAGCTTTCTAGCTTAGACTACTAGCTCATAGAGGTACTTCTCAACTTCCAAATAATTCATTTTAGGTTTTGCAAGAACCTTAGAAACATAATACACAGGTGCATGTCCCTTGTCAACCTCTTCGACTAGTACATAACTTACAACTATTGAACTGATGCCTAGGTAAAGAAAAAGGGTGTCGCCTTTTGTGGGTTTAGCCAAAGGGAGAAGCGCCTTGATATGAGTTTTTAAGTCCTGGAACGCATGTTCACATTTAGAAGTCCACTCTAACTTCTTGTTCGCTCTGAGGACTTGAAAAAATGGGAGGGATTTCTCTCCCGCCTTTCCCAAGAATCGGCTAAGCGTCGCTAATCGTCTTTTCAAGGATTGACCTCCTTGTGACAAGTAGGGATTCTCATCTTCTCGATCACTTCCAACTTCTCGGGGTTCACCTCGATTCCCCTATGTATCACCATATATCCCCAAAACTTTCCCAATTGCACACCAAAAGTGCGTTTGGTTGGATTAAGGCGCACCTAGTGGAGACGCATACGCTCGAAGGTTCTCCTTAGATCCTCCACGTGATCAACGCCTTTTACGAACTTCACTAGCATATCATATACATATGCCTCCATGGTATTGCCTATCATTCCAGCGAACAGCTTATTAACCATCCTCTGATAGGTCGCTCCTGCATTAATCAAACCAAACGGCATCACAGTATATTGATAAATGTCACTATCTGCATAAAATGTTGTATGCTAGGCGACACCTTCTGTCATCTGAATTTGGTTGTACCCAGAGTAGGCGTCCATGAAACTGAGCAGTTAGTGTCCTGATGTGGCATCTACCAGTTGATCAATCCTTGGCAAGAGGTAGCAATCCTTGAGACATGCTTTGTTCAGGTCCCTGAAATCCACACACATGCGGCATTTTCCGTTGTTCTTCTATACCAATAGGGGGTTCGCCACCCATGTTTGAAACATGATCTCTTTTACGAAGTTGGCATCCACCAAATTCCCCACCTCCTGCCTTATGGCGACGACCTTCTCTTCCCCTACCGCGCGCCGCTTTTGAGGAATCGTCCTAATGCTAAGGTCGATCTTCAACTCGTAGGCGATAATGTCCTTGCTGATGCCCGACATGTCTCTGGGCTTCCAAGCAAAAAGCTCATTGAACTCCGCCAGGAGCATGGACATTGCCTTGGCTTCGCTTTTTGGGAGCGACGCCCCAACTGTACTTCCTTTCCTAGTCCCTCAACCTTCTTCAGGCTCTCCACTACCTGCGGGCGACTCCTTTCCTTCTGAGGGTCTTCCTCTGTTTGGATCGCTAGAGCTTCTTTTCCCTGTCCTTTCAATACATGGCGACGTGTCGAGTTGACATAACAACTGCGAGTCGCGGGCTAGTCGCCTTTTACTGATCCGACTCCATGTGGCGTAGGAAACTTCAACAATTGGTGATAGGTGGAGTGAACCATCTTGTGAGGATTCATAGGTGAACGTCCCAGCTTCAATGACTTCCTGCCCTCCCCTATCTCGACTGGCAAGGTGACCGCTCCCACCGGGTACGTGGTAAGCGAGGCGAATCCCATTAATGGTAAATTAACCTTCTTCAAATCCTTCTCCTTCTTCCCCATACTTTGTTAGGTTTCCAGAAAGAGAACATCCATTGAGTTTCTAGAGTCGACCAAGACCCTCCTCATGTTTAGATTTTTTCACCCCGATTGTAATACCCAGCGCATCATCATGGGGCAAGGTGACATGCCCCATATCCCTTTCTAAGAAGAAGATAACCACCTTATCTGCTTCTCTGGGCGCTTTCCAGCTTTGGAAGTTCCCACAATTTGGGTGGCATATACTTCTCGGGCGGCGCCCGTTTAACCTCCGGCGATAAAACCGCCACTGATCTCATACAACTCTGACTTCCTAGAGCCAGATGCCCCCGAGCTTTTCTTGGGCGACACCTTTCTCTCCCTCCGAGGACTCCTGCTCCTTTCTCGCTGGGTAATGAAGTTCTTAAGATACCCTCTTTAGATGAGGTTCTCTATATCCATCTTTAGGAACCGACAATTGTCTGTTGAGTGCCCTTTACAACAGTGGTAGCGACAATAAGCTTTTTTGTCACCACCCATCAGAGTGTCGCTGCTCCTCACTGTGGGTAGGGTCTCCAGATCCTTATTTTCCATCTTTGATAGGATAACTGAGATATCCTTGGTTAGGGGCGTAAAATTCTCATAGACTTCCTTGATGGCCCGCGGGATCATAAGGCGACGCCTTGAGTCGTTGTTTCCCGCCCTCTGTTGACGCTGCTTCCTTCTCTTTCCGTCTGCAGTGTCCTTCTTCAGCTCCTTTTGCACCACCATTCTTCCTTTTCTGGCGATCTCCAATTCGATGTAAGATTTGACTAAGGCTGCCATATATTTCACTGGTGACTGGATCACACTAAGGCTGTCATACAGGGCGGCGCCTTTAGGTCGCAAGGCTCGTGTAAAGGCTCAAATAGTCTCGCCTCCCGTGATGACTTGGTCGATTCCTGCTAATTCTGTATTGGACCTTGTGTAAAAATTACTTAGGCTCTCATCATTCCCTTGCCTAATGTTGTCAAGGGTCCCTACGCTTTTGAGCAGTTGTCCCCCGCCCATATATTGGACGATGAACTTTTCCTTCAAGCCGCTCCAGCTTTTAACAGAGGCCTTTGGTAGTCTGAAGAACCAATGTAAGGCGACGCCTCCTAGAGTTGCCGGAAATAAGAGTGCGAAATGATTATCATCATTTGCTCGCCCTAAGATAGAGGTTTCATGCATCTGTATATGTTCCACCGGTCTCCTTCGCCCTTGTAGTTGTCAATCTTCTAGGGTCGAACATGATGCGGAATGGTAAGTTCAGTAATTCGGGCACGAATGGATGCGAAGCCCTATCGCGGAGGCGATGCATGACCCATCCCTTCTGTTCGTTCACCTAGCGGGCTATCATTTCCTCTAGCTCTTCCTTTGTCATAGCCCCAAGGAGGGGTTCCATTGAACTAGCGTCGCTGGCTCGGAGCACAGGCAGTTGAACTGAGGGTCGTGGCCTGGAAGTGGCCTCCTTCATCCTCGTAGCCTCTGCCTGGCGAGCGACTTTAGTAGCGCCTTATTTCTCTCGCCTATCGAGCATGTCTTCCAATGACGTCAGGATCGCTGGTGTCAGGGCATTTTCCGGTTGTACCGCCACCGTCGGAGGCGCTCTCACTGAAGAGGCAATCCAGCAGTGCGCTGGCTTGGCCGTCTCGGTTCCTACGGCTGTTGGTTTCTTGGATTGCGCTCCTTGACGGTTTAGCTCTGAGGTTTGCACTTCATGAATGACCTCGTTGGGAGGTATAACAGCTGTGCCGCATAGGTGCTGTTGCAGGACGTGGGGCGAGTCGTTTTCCATGACTTCTCGGTTGTTCTTTGCTCTTGTGGTGGAGAGAGCCATGGATGTTTGTTCTTAAGGTTCCCACAGACGGCGCCAATGTTGGATCTCGGTATCTCCCGAGTTCTCCGAACTCTCCTTTCTGGCTTCTCCCACGACTTGCAAGAAGGAAATTCCGGGGTGTTCCCTTCGTTTCCCCTCTGATGCTTAAGTTAGTCGGAGTTCGTATAAATGTATGTAAGGTATATAAGTGTATTTGCATTAGTTCTGAAGTGAAGAGGGGTGAATGAATGTATAGTCGTCACCCTTAACCTGGTTTGGGTTGTATGTTGACCATAGTTATCCTAGGTGGCGCCCTATTAACTACGTGGAATAGTCTCGATCAGTGTGTTGCATGGTGTCCTATGCCTAGTAGGATCATGCCTTTTGTCGTGGTTCCACGCCTGGCGTGAGGGTAGCCCATTCCTCTTTGTCGGACCTCAAGTCCTGAACTTGTTAGAAGGGAGGATATTCCTTAATAGCGCGCCCTCCTTGGCGCGCCCCTAGATGATGGGATTCGTTCTTGGGTTTGAAGTCCCCCATGCTGAGAAGGCCCAAAAGGTCAGGATCCGTCATCCGAGACCCAAAAGGCCAGAATCTATCAATGATTATTATCTAATTGTCCTTACAAGGTAGGTGTAGACGGGTAAAACCATTACAAAATTCTCCAAGCTTAAGCTTTTGCAAACGCCTTACACCCCTGTATAGGATATCTTTCTTTATATTACTATAACATAGCAACCCAAGTTAGGCATGCTTTTTCATTGCAAACCCTAACTGGTCTACCTTATGCATGATGAGACCTTATGCTTGTTTTTCATGATATGGTATTAGTACCACACGAAAAATCAAATCATAAGTTCATCTTCTAGCTTAGCCTCGTCACCTATCCCTACAAGAAAAACGTTTTACAACGACAGTAAAAACTCGTCACTGATAGTGGCGACATATTTTTTGTTACAGGTACAGTAGACATTGTGGCTAACGGTTAGCGGTGTTGGTAAAATATCACCACTAAACTTAACAACTCGAACGACATTCAGTGACAACAAATATCGATAATGTATACACTATATTAACAACTATCACTAAATAGTAGTGTTAACATCAAAATATTTTGTGACTAAACAACTGTGTTTAGTGGCCGCTAGTGTTGCAATTCATCATTAAATGTACATTATCATGTGAGTTAATGTCGCAAGTAAACACAATCTTTCTGTGACTACAACTATTAGTCATTGCTAAATATAATGTAATGGTTATGGTATGTAATTTAAAAATATGATATTTGTCATATCAACACCATACGTTAACCATTGTCTAGACTAATGACTTTCTATTCATACAACAATGACAAAAAAGGAAAAAAAAACAATAATTAGACTATACTATATAATAAAATGCAAATTAACTTGACAAACAATAAAAAAGCTATGGAAGCTATGCGGTGAAGAACTTATCAAGTAATGGTCGTGGTGCATGACGTCTATTAAATTTTTTAACAATCATTCAATTTACCATATAAATAATAAATGCATCCCCAATAACTTTGTCTATCAAAGTAAACTGAGATGAATTTGAATACTAAACATATCATACCACCTATACTGCTGTCAGCTACTCAGAATGTATCCAAATCAACAAGTTAAAATCATATATGGATCAAATTCCAGTCATTGATACTGAGACATCTTTTAAATGTTCTTACTTAGTCAAGATTCCATACTTTTTGATATAATCCTCTATAAATATCTCAATCTGTTTTCCAAGTATTGATACATAACCATGAAAAATATTATAAAATTTGTAAAATGATCAAAACCAATTATGAAGACTTCACCCTTGAAGAAACAAATACAAATAATTATTATTTTTATCAAATTAGTCGCTTTACTTTAAGAAATAAAACTCCGTGACTTGGGGTCACGTATGTTCGTACATCAAATCATTATCTACTAAACATACAAAGGGAAGTGGTGGTCTCGCGACCCAATCATTTAGACTCACTCCCAATCTTGCTTGCTTTGCTATCCAATTCGCACATTTGTTGCTCGCTCTTGGAATAGCTCGCCATTGCACTTGCTCGACTTGTGTTGCTAGTGCTCGGATGTTCGGTATGATAGTAGACAATCTCCAATGTTTTGGGCCGTCCATAATTTGTTGGTAAACCGTTTGTGAGTTCGTTTCCATGATGATGCTTTTCCATCCCGCTTCTATTGCTAGTCGAACTCCTTCATGGATTGCTAAGGCTTCCATCGTTTCTATGTCATCGCTCCGTTGTCTCTGGTTCATTCCCCCAACGAATCTCCCATCCTTGTCCCGTGCTACCACTCCTATTCCGGCTCGTTGAGTTTCCTTGCTCCATGAGGCATCACAATTGATCTTGATCGTGTCACCCGTCGGGGGCTCCCATTGGTGGTTCGGTTCATCTCCTGGATTTTGCCGTGGTTGGTCCGATCGGTGGGCTCCCCATTGCTACTCTTGTGCTTGCCTTGTTTCTATGATCACGTGCCTTGGATTTGGTTGTTGAGCTTCAAAAGCCGCCTTGCATCTCGCCTTCCAAATGTGCCAAAACGTGATTAGTATTAGTGCCCACCCCTTTTCATCCCTACCGTTCGGCCCATGTGTGTCCGCTTGTTTCCTTGTGAGACATTCCTCCATATTTTTACCATGGTGTCTATCAATTTGTACCCCTATCAACTCAGCCCACACCGGTCCCGTCCAACTACACTTCAAGATCATGTGCTCCCTCGTTTCGACTTCACCGCATATCGGGTAATTTGTGGGCACATTCATCCCTCGCTGAGCCATGTTCGCTTTGACGGTTATGGCATTCGTTGCAAGTCTCCATATGAAGTTCTTAACCTTTGGGATTACCTTTGTGTTCCATATTGCCCTCCATAGTGATTCATCTCGGTTTGGTCCCATGGTTGGTTCGGTCCTCTCCCTTAATTTGTGGTAGATTGATCGGACTTGGGGGTTTCCATCCTTCGTATGTGGCCATATGAATCTGCCGCTTCCTTCATTTTGTGGCAACGTCATGTTCATCATGTGGACTGCATCCTCGTGGTCTACCAAGCTTCTCACGAGGTGTTCATTCCATGTGTCATTTGGTAGGATAAGATCGCTTACCTTTAGATTTTCCCCGTGCTCCACAACTATATCTCCATTCACTCTTTTGCTCTCCTTCGTGTATATCCATGGGTCCCCATAGACTTTTATGCTTTCTCCCAAACCTATCATCCACATACCTTCTCGCTTGATAACGTCTCGGCCATGTAGGAGACTCGTCCATCCCCATGAAGCTCGGCCTCCCTTTCTAGTCTCTAGAAGTGTACTACGTGGGTAGTAAAGTCCTTGAAGGACTTGCGCACATAATGAGTTCGGTTCGGTTATGAGGCGGCTTGCCATCTTTGTTAGGAGGACCGTGTTGAAAATTTGAAGTTCCCTAAACCCAAGGCCTCCCACTTGTTTAGCCCTAGTTAGGACCTCCCATCTTCTCCAATGCATTCGCTTCCCTTCCGTTGTTTGCCCCCACCAAAAATCAGCTATGAGAGCGTCAATCTCCGAGCACCACGTCTTTGGAAGGCGGAATACACTCATGACATATGTAGGAATTGCTGTGATGATGGCTTTGATGAGGACCTCATTCCCGGCTTGATTAAGGGTTTTCGGTCACCACCCTCCCAATTTGTCCCTGATTTTTGTCTTCAATGAACCCAACGCCTCCTTATTTGATCGCCCCCATATCGATGGTAACCCAAGGTATTTACCCGGATCACCCGTGCCTCGTATATGAAGAGCTTCCTCCACAGCCCTCTTAGCACTTGTTTCGGCCCCCTTGTTGAAGTATAAAGTGGATTTGTCTCGATTGATCCTTTGGCCCGACACTTTGCAATACTCGTCTAGTATGTTCCATAGTCCTCTAGCGTTTGTCGGTGTACCTCGTATGAAAGAACAAGGAATCATCCACGAAGAACAAATGGTGGAGCTCCGGGCAATGTCTCCTTAGTGTAATTCCTTGAATAGTGTCATCCCGAGCTGCCCCTTCCATTCTCCTAGAGAGGACATCCGCAAGAAGAATGAATAGATAGGGTGATAAGGGATCACCTTGCCGGATACCTTGTGTTGGAGTAATGGGGGTTGTTCTTTCCCCATTCACCACCACTTGGTATGTTGTTGTTGTCATGCATTCCTTTATTCACCCTAACCATTTATCATCAAAACCCCGTTTCCTTAGTGTGGTGATTAGGAAATCTCATTCCACTTTATCATACACTTTTTGCATGTCTATCTTCAAAGAACATTTCAATCTGTTTTCGGCCCTAAACATGTTCAGATGATGGAACACCTCATGCGCCACAATGATGTTGTCATGTATATACCCTCCTGATACAAATGCACTCTGGAAAGGAGTGATAAGTTCTGATAGATAACATTTCAAACGGTTCACCAACACTTTGGATATGATCTTATACAAGAAATTACACCAACTTATTGGCCTAAACTCATTAGGAATCGTCGGGATCGGCACCTTTGGAATCAAAACTATATCTGTATTATTTAGGGGGTAAAGAAGGATACCTGTTCGGAAGAAGGCCTTGACCGCGGTGATGACGTCTGCCCCCACAATGTTCCAGTTCCTTTGATTAAACAGACCCGGGAACCCATCTGGACCTGGAGCTCTGTTACTTGGTGCGGTATACATCTCAAAAATTCTTCCCCCGGATCCATTCGTTCCGTGGTAAACATATGCCCAAAATATCAATGAAGTTCAACCGCAATCCTTCCTTCCTCTTCTATCCACTCCCCATTCTCTCCCCGTATCCTACATATTTGGTTTTGTCTCCTCCTCGCTATTACGGTATGGTGGAAGAACGTTGTGTTCCTATCACCATCCCTAAGCCATTTGATCCTCGATCGTTGCCTCCAATATTTCTCCTCCCTCATCCATAGTTTTTGTAGTTCACTCTTCATGTTAGGGATTATGGTTTAGACTAATCATGACTTAGTTCAAATGTTTAGGATAATTAGATTAAAGTCCACATGTTTAGGACTTTTGCATCCAAATCCCTAGATTCACCTATAAATAAACCACTGACCCTATTGTATATTCAAACTTAAGCAATACAAGATGCATTTCTCTCTAATTGTTGCCTTAAGCTCATCTTTTACTCCTCATTCTCTCTAAATTCCTAAGATGGTATCAGAGCTTGAACTTTCCTAGGGCTGAACCGAATCTGTTCTTGTTCAGTTGATCCAATTATGTTTCTATTCAGTTTGTTCTCGTTCCATTGAAGTCATCCAGCTCCTGCTTCGCCATCTCCAGCTCATGCTTTGATCTCCACCTTCTATCATTCGGTGTTATCAATTAAACAGTGGGCGCCACCTCCTTCCGTTGCTTTGGTAAACAGCTTGCCACCGATCTGAAGCATCAGCTTGACACCTCCTGCTCCAGATCTACTACAATGCTCCAGATCAGCATCGACTTCTTCAACCTTCAGATCACACCGATTCTGCAACATCGAGTTGATTCTCCAAATACAACGTTTCTGCAGCATCGACATCTTCAACTTGCTGCAGCATCAACATCTTCAACTTGCAAATAGCACCGATTCTGCGACATCTCCATATCAATTCTGATTTCAATAGCATCAATCTACTCCAATTTCAGCAGCAGCAATTCGATTTCAGCGATTCAAATTAGTTGTTCTTCAGATTGCTCTGTTTCGATCAAGATCTGCACCGATCCATATGCTTCTGTTTGTTCGACTCTTCTCCAGCTTCATGATCTTCTTCTTCATGCCTCAATAGGAATGATAAGACCTGTGATCATACTGAGGTAAGGTTTCTGTTTAATTCGAACTGATTTCTCAAGTATGATGTTGATTATTTGTTGCTGAGCTGATTATCGTGTTGCTGGTGCATATGGAGCTGATTAGTGCTCTGTTTGAGGATGAATTTGAGGCTGATTCATCCTCTGTTGAGGCTGTGTTTGAGGATGACTTTGAGGTTGATTCTTCTTCGGTTTGATGTTGATTTTGAGCTACTGATTGCCTCAATTTGCTGCTGCTCTTCAAGTACAAAGTTGTTCTGATTTCTGTTTGTTTTTCTCCTCGAAGATATTGTGTTTTGATGCGTGCTTACAAGCACGTTTACTGCTTCGTTATGTTTTGCTACGTGATTACAAACACGGTTTTAGCAATCTCGAGGTTTCTTTTTCTTCCTCTAATATTACAGCTGGTGTTTGACAGTAGTAGTGCAACAAAGGCTCTCGGTATTCTCCTTATCATCATTCATTTTTCAAGCTTCAACTCACTAAAGTTAGAGCATATATGTGCTCAATAGTTCAGCAGACATGTGCTAAATTCTCTGTGATTAAAATTAGCTCAGTAGTGGAATGGCAATCAGATCAATCAATGGGTGAGTTGTGCTCGAAGTTGTGCTCGGTATTCATCAAGATCATAGAGTTGCTCGCTTGGTATTCATCAAGATAATGGAGTTTCTCTTATTCAGCAAGATCATGGAGATGTGCTTGTTATTCAGCATGATTATGATACTTGAAGATTGCAATCAAAGAAGCAAACAACGTGGATGAATGTTAGGTGTTTCATTTTCTGTTTTTTTGTCTTGTTTTACATTAGGAAGTAGATCTTCAAGGGGGAATGTTAGGGATTATGGTTTAGACTAATCATGACTTAATTCAAATGTTTAGGATAATTAGATTAAAGTCCACATGTTTAGGACTTTTGCATCCAAATCCCTAGATTCACCTATAAATAGACCACTACCCCTATTGTATATTCAAGCTTAAGCAATACAAGATGCATTTCTCTCTAATTGTTGCCTTAAGCTCTTCTTTTACTCCTCATTCTCTCTAAATTCTAAGACTTCAAATGTTTATCTTCTTGAACCCCATGGTCATTCAGCCCTCCTAGCATGTTCCTTATCATTGCTTCCCTTGTTTTTTCTATGTCCTTCACATTATGGCCGAAACATGCCTTACTCCATGCTGTGAGTTTCACCCGATATTTATGCAACTTCTTGTACACCCCTTGTATCGCACTTCCTCTAGTTGGTCTTACCCATGCATCTTTAATGACCTCTTTACACTCCGGTTTTTCGAGCCACATCACCTCGAATATGAATCGTCTCCTACTCCTTCTTCTTGGTTGCTTGAGTTGGACCACCATTGGTGCATGGTCCAACCCAATCGCGAGCTCATTAATGCAGCTCCCTCTCTCAAACCGTAATGCCCAAACCGTGTTGATTAACACACGGTCAAGGCGCTCACTTATCCTTTCTGTTCCACTCCGGTTGTTACACCATGTGAACGGATGCCTTTAGCTCCCAAATCCTCCATTCAAAGGTCCTCAATGACTTGTTTGAATTCATCCATTTGTCTTTGGGACTTCCTTCTTCCACCTTGTTTTTCATGAGGGTGGCAAATTGTGTTGAAATCCCCTAGGACCATCCAAGCTCCTCTTCGGCCCCTCTCTAAAGATTTTAGGAGGTTCCAAAGTTGTATTCGTTCACGGGCATCCGTACTTGCATAGACCCATGTTACGTACATTGGTATGGTATTGTTCTCCACATACACCTCGCAATCCACATAGTTCGGCATGCAAAAACGTAATCCTCGTATCCGTTTTCCACCACAATGCTAGCCCTCCGGACGAACCGTTGGGGTTCACATAGTGCTTAATATCCATTCCCATCCTCTTTCGTATCTTATCGCAGTAGGTATCCCCATTCTTTGTTTCCATAAAGAATATAATGTGTGAGTGATACCTTTTGTTGAGGTCTAGTAGGTGGTGAATGTTAGGTTATAAGTGTTTCTTACACTTATGTTTAAGGATCAATCTGTAATTATAGTTGCTTGTGGGTCAAGTTACAATTATTATAGTTGTAGGGACCAAGTAGCAATTAACCGTCCTTTGTGTCTGTTGTCATTTTCCTTTATATTGTGTCGACTGTAGCTCAGACATAATCAAGATATTGTTTCTGCTGAATCTGTATTGTCTCCTTTCCTTTCTTTCTGTTCTTCATCTGTTCTTCCTTTGTTCTTCAACAAATCCATAAACATCAACATGGTATCAGAGCTTCTTCGAGCCTGAAATCACTACCCAAGTCCATTTCTATACTGATTCATGGAAGAATCATCACCTGCCTTTGCCAACAAAAAGTAGCATAGCTACTTGGTGAAGAGAACTTCCAACAATGGAAGCAGCAGGTGCTTTTGTCTGTTCGAGGCTATAACCTCGAGAACCATCTTCATGGAGTCAATATTCCTCAGTCTCTGGAGGATGAGACAGGAGCTGCAGTTCCCAATCCTGTCTATGCGAAGTTCCTCCAACAGGACAGCTCCCTAGCTTCTTGGCTCTTAGCCTCTGTTTCCACTCAGGTTAGTAGAGAGTTGATAGTATGTCAGCTGCTTCAATATGGCAAAAGCTTCACCGTGATTTTCATTATCTTCTACAACTAGGATTATGCATCTCTATGATAGGCTTAAGGTTAGAAAGCATGCTCATCAGTCCATGAGAGATTATCTCACTGAAATCCAAACTACCTGCGATAGCCTAGCTAGCTGCGGTCACCCTATAGAAGAGATGCAACAAATCTCTATTGTCTTGAATGGTGTTAAGGGTCAGTATGATAATGTCATAGATGTCATTCATGCTAGTCAGAACCCGTATACCATTGCCTCTGTGAGCTCTGTTTTACTTGATGCCGAGTCAAGACAGTCTGACCTTCTGTTTGATGCAAGTGCTAGTGCCAACATTGCCTCTGCTAAGATCCCCAATCTTAGTAAATCTGTTGTGTCTCTTGAAGAAAATAGCTCAGGAAGTAAGGACAGTATGTTTGTTAACCCCACTCAGTCTGGTATTCTGCCCACACCTCAGACCACAACTCAGAACACTCAGTCACCCTCATTTGGTCCTCCACACTTTAGCAATCAACAGACTGGTAGGGGTAGAGTTCGTGGTAGAGCTTTTGGCAATAACAGACTTCAATGTCAGTTATGTGGGAAGTTTGGGCACTTGGTTCACATATGCTTCCATCGTTTCAATGTGCACTTCACTGGAGTCACATACTCTCAGTCCACCTCCTCAGCACCCTCAACCAATCTTGCTGCCTATGATCTTGATCCTGATCCATTCCAACAGCCATCCTCACCACAGTCCCACCATTACCCACCACCTCAGATGCACAAATCCCAAGCTCACCCTCAACCAGCTCAAACCAATACTATATCTCTTCCCACTGCTCAAACACACTCAGTGATGCAATACTCACCCTATCCTTCACCCGTACCACCTATCTATCCATATATGATGGCCTCTCCCTGCTTTTTCAACCCAACTCAAACATACCAAGCCTTCAGGAAACCTTCAGTCCTGTCATTAAGTCTGCCACTGTTTGTATTGTCTTATCTCTAGCATTAACTCATAAATGGTGTATCAGACAGGTTAACATAAATAATGCTTTTCTTCATGGTGATCTTCATGAGGAGGTCTTCATGACAAAGCCTCTAGGTTTTGCGGTTCAGTCCACCACACTAAATCTGGTATGCAAACTACAAAAAGCTTTATATGGTCTTAAGCAGGCTCCCAGAGCCTGGTTTGAAAAACTGAAGTTCTTTCTCTTAAACTCTCTTGGTTTTTGTTGGATCGTGAAATCCTGGATGCTGATCTGGCAGTGAAATGACGCTTCAGCTCCAACTCCGGTGAACCTGCAAGTAGGGGAGCGCAACAGAGGGGGTGTCTCTGGGTCCCTCTCCGATGCTTAAATGAGTATATGTGTGTATAAAACTCCAAAACGTAAAGAACGTATGTAAAGCAAGGGTATTTATAGGGTAAGAGAGATAGAACCGTATAAGGCAGCTGAATATCTTAGTGTATGTTGTGTTGCTGAAGATTCGGATCGTGGGATATGGCAGTTACTGCGAGATATTGCAGTTACCAAATCTAATCTTTAGTGAATATGTGACCGAGATACGCGGGATATCATGGCCACCTCCTTATTAACGGTTTTGTGGGACCAGGGGAGAGAGGCAAGGCTCTCTTCGGGGCGAGCACTCTCATGGCGAGCAGTGAGATGTCGCGGCCTTAATGAAGAATGGCGAGCACTCAAGGCATTCTCAGAGTCCTTGGGCTCGGTTCTGGGTCATTCTATGGAGGCCGGTCCGGTTCGAATGTTACGGGTTTACCCCCTCTATAGTTATTGGGCCTTCGAGGCCTTTTCCTTAATGGGCTGTCACTATCGATACCCAACAGTTTTCATGTCTCTACTTCTGATAGCTGCTTATTTATTAAATCCACCTCTGACTCATTCGTGCTTTTACCTGTTTATGTGGATGACATAGTTATAACCGATACTTCTCCTTCTCTTGTATCTAACATTGTTGACTCTATAAATGCTCAGTTTCAACTCAAGGATTTAGGAAGCCTAAACTACTTCCTTGGCATGGAAGTAGTTTCAAGCAATGACTTCATACTTCTGAATCAGAAAAAGTATATCCAGGAACTCTTTTACAAGGTAGGTCTCAATGACCAAACCTGCTTCCCCACTCCAATGACAGGTACATGTCTGTCCAAATCAGGTATGACCACTTGTTCTGAACCTTTTCATGATGAGACACTCTACAGAAGCACAGTAGGTGCTCTTCAACATGTCTGTGTCACACGACCAGACATTCACTTTGCTGTAAATAAACTCAGTCAGTTTATGCAAGCTCCCAATAACAGCAATTGGAAAGCTGTTATTCACATTCTAAGATACCTCAAAGGTACTCTCATTCATGGTCTGTTATTCAGAACAACACACTCACCTGTTAATGACATCACACTTACCTCGTTTTATGATGCTGACTGGGGAGGTGATCACACTGATCGTTGATCCATCTCAGGTCATTACCTGCTTTTAAATGGTAACCCCATAGTGTGGAGCTCTAAAAAGCAGTCAGTCGTGTCTAGGTCCAGTGCAGAGGCTGAGTTCAGAGCCATTGCTAATGCCATGTGTGAAATAATGTGGGTCCAATCCCTTCTCAAGGAAATTGGACTTCACACCCCTACTGCACCAGTTATATGGACAGATAACACAAGTGCAGTTGCACTTTCGGAGAACCCCATTCATCACTCCAAGATGAAACACGTCGAGATTGATCTCTTCTTCATCAGGGAGAAAGTCCACTCAGGGGACGTTCTGGTTAATTTCATTCCTGCCTCAGAACAAACTGCTGACAGTTTAACTAAGCCATTAACTGAAAAACATTTCATTCCTTGCAGGAAAAAGCTAGGGGTATTCTCACTTGAAGAACTGGAGGATCATGGGTTTTCACCATTTCTCCAGCTTACTTCCAGCTCGTCTTGATCTTCCCAAAGCAGTCTGTAAGTTCTTCCATTCTCTGTTGACCAGTATCTTGCCTTATATTCTGCATTCTATAACAGATCTGTGTGTGCTTGCTGCTTTTTCTGCTGTCTGCCTCTTTTGTGGTTTTAACTCAGTCTATCTTCACACAATTTGACCAGCTCTCTCATTGGTATGATAATGCTGATAATCTTGGTCTGCTCATGTCTGTTTATCATGATTAGCATCTTCTCTAGATTCGCATGTCATCTGCTTATCCTCTCATGCCTGATCATGATTATTGCCTCTGTGCATCATTACTGTCTCTCCTTAAATTTCTGTGCGTAAGTCTAAATGGCATAGGGCATGACTTGAGTCCAAAAACAAAGTGATAACGTAAAGAAAACAACAAGATACTTTCGGTTTTCACTCTTGAGGATAAAAGGATCAAGGCTCAAACCTTGCAGTCATGCTGGTAAAATAGGAGCTCAAACTCCTCTGTCATGATATTATGAAAATTAAAATTCAAAATAAGGAACATCAATTAATAAATGCAGTAATAAGCTTGCAAAAAAAAGGAGACTGGCTGGTCATGATGCACTCTGGCAATTGATTTGGATCAGGAATAGGGAGATTTATGCATATGACTTGTGGTACATTCTGGTATTGCTAATCGTGTTATCTGCCATGATCATCACCACAGATTTCAGGTACTAATCAAACCATGATCAGAGACATGTTCAAAACTGTGTCAAGATTAGTACTTCAGTTAAAATCCAAAGGTGCATCACAGCTAGCAAAACTCGGTTAAGCAACACAGAAATGCTCAGAATGCACTAAGATGATAAGGCAAGTACTTTGTCTTCGAAATGGATTTCTACTTCAGACTAGCAGCTTTTCAAGGAAGTTTGACCTCCCAAATCAAGATCAAGTATAAGGAATGTTAGGTTATAAATGTGTCTTACACTTATGTTTAAGGATCAATCTGTAATTATAGTTGCTTGTGGGTCAAGTTTCAATTATTATAGTTGTAGGGACCAAGTAGCAAGTAACCGTCCTTTGTGTCTGTTGTCATTTTCCTTTATATTGTGTCGACTGTAGCTCAGACATAATCAAGATATTATTTTTGCTGAATCCGTATTGTCTCCTTTCCTTTCTTTATATTCTTCATCTGTTCTTCCTTTGTTCTTCAACAAATCCCTAAAATCCATAAACATCAACAGTGAATTGTCAAGGCCGACCCCAAGCCGTGACAATTCCATGTTATTGCATTCATTGGGCACCCATGGCTGTTTTGGGACAGCCATCGGAACCATTTGCTTGTGTCTCGCCTTCCACTTGAACCTCCACATTTTTCAGTTTCCTTGTTACTCTTTTCTTTCGGTTAGGGTTTGTCATGCTAGCGCATCGCCTTGGGCTAGTTCGGACATTTTGCTCTTTTATAGTGGTGGCCACATTCAGCCCCCTTAGTCTTTTCCCATGCGGTTGGTCCTCCATGTCCTCACCCGACCTCTTAAGTGTCATTTTATCGAGGTAGGGACTTAGGCCGGATGTATTGCTTTGTGTCATCCTAGTCGGAGAGGTGGGGGTTGTAGGTTGGGTTTTCGACTATGTAGGTTTGGATTGGCTTTGTTGTCTCGGTCGGGTATGTTTGGCTCGGGTTGTCGGGAAGGAAGGTGATCATGGGATGTGATATGTGTATTGTTTGTAGGGAATGCTTCGGCTCGGGGATATGGGCATGGAGGTGGGTCGTGTGTATGGTCCATGGAGGTATTGTTGGCTTTGGGTATTGGGTCGGGTTGATGGTGGATGGGGTTCGGTTGTGGAGAGTGGGTGAGGGGTTTTGGGTAGGGTTGTGAGCAGGGATAGGGTTTCAGTTCGGCAGGTTGTGTTTGGTTTGGACGGGGTGGTGGTGATGGGTTGCATTGGCATTGTTGTGGGATGGTATGGGCTGGAGTGTATGGTGATAGCTTTGGGGTTGTGGGGTTCATCAATTGTCCGTCATTAGTTCGGGACCGGGTCGGTTGCCTCCCATGCTTATTTGCTCGATCTCCATAGGGTCTGTTTCCTTGTGTGCTCCCGATCTCGTTGTCTCAAGATCTTCCCCCTCCCTTGTTTCATTGCATGAAATCCCCGGTCTATATTGTTTTGGGGCCCTTTGCGCGGCCTTTGCTTTTGCCTCGGCCATGATATCAGACCATGATTTCCTTGCGGTGAGGTTTGGTTTTGTGCCCTGATTCTATTCACCTACCACATGTTTCCGTGGTGAGCCCTGTTTTGGTCAGACCCCTACAAGCCATGGTTCGTATGACGGTGTATCAGAGTCATTCTCGGCCCTTAGAACTTCCTGTTTGCATGTTTGTGTCGTATGTCCCAATAAACCACATCCATAGCAAAAATCAGACAGACGTTCATACTTTATATTTTCCCATTTCTTTTCACCAATAGAGTTTTTCCACCAAAATCCCGGCATTAGGGCTATGTCAACATTCAATTCTACTTGAATCATCAAATAGCTTCTACATATTCTCCCATCAAGCTTATCAATTTCTAGGCACTTTCCTACCATGTTACCTATCTTCCAAGCATTGGCATCACTAAACTTTTCCGGTCCTAGATCATGAACTTGAATCTAGAACTTTACCTTGTTGAAGTCGACCTCCTTTACCCCCCCCCCCCCCCACTTTCGGGTCCCAGCTCTTTATGTTTAGTATATGGCAATTGACTGTCCATGGTGAGCGATCCAGGATTTTGTGGGCGTTGTCTTTGTTCTCAAAATCAAACAATAGAACTCCCGGTTCCGCCTCCGACGTAGTGACCTTTCCGTACCGAGCCCATGCGGCCCGTAGGACCCCGAGGATAACATTCTGTTTTATCTGTTTTTGGGCAAGCACCTTGCCCACATAGCACACTTCATCTTTCCCAAACATGTTTGAATCGAGGTCCACCTCTTGGCCCCCGGGTCTGTTTTCATCGCTGAGACTGGAACTAGGCAACATTGTGTCCGTCTAGGTGCATTCGACGTCACCGCAGCTGGCAGTCATCTCCTCGAAGCAAGCTAAAAAGGATAATCAAACAGGGTCGGGTTAGACAAAAACATATATAGTTCGAATGTTTGGTTCTAATATAGCAGGTGTCGATCCTTGGGGGAGTATGTAGTGCCAACAGCTTTCGCCTCCACGCAGTTGAGGTGGTCAGGGTCGTCGAGGTATCGAGGGGGCCGTGTCCGTAGTCGTCGGACTAGCAGAGGCTAACTACAGGGATACAGTCTCTGTGAGCAGCCTTCGTAAGCAGCCCTTCGCGTTTGGCCTGCTGCAGGTTCAGGGCTAGGCTCCGCTGGCTCTGTCAGGTGCAGCTCGACTAATGTCAATCGAGTCGCGGTGGTTCTGTCGTCGGTAGGTACGCGTGAACTCGCATCGGGCTGGTTGTCATGCACGAAGAGAAGAAAAATCGAGCTTCAGTTCTTCGGATGTTCTTCATAAATCAACATGTTCTTGCATGGTTATGTCGCAATCGAACAGTACAGTCTTCCTTGGCAGTTTGTGATTGGTTGTGTTGTATTTTGGCATTAAATGCCAAGCTGAATTTGCCAATTGGAAATTATCAATTGGATTGGTACTGCAGAACCCTAACTTTGCGGGGATTCAACATACCAAGGGAGGGAGCCGCGCGTGTGATACAACCGCAGCAGATATTTTGAAAGAACATACAAGTACCGTAGGCTTAATTTATTCCTTCAGATAGGCTTCCTAATTAGATACAAAAGCAGTGGGTGCAATTTAATCAAATTAAAGAGGAGATACATAACACACCTACTCTATTTCTCTTTGTTCTACTTCTGACACCTCCACCTTCTTTTTTATATTCTCTTTGATATTAGCAATGTTCTCACTTCTTGCAGAAATCTTCTCTTTATGTCATTCATCTGTGCTTTTCAATGTCTTCAAAAGGAAAACATACTTTTTCTTTTATAGTTCTATTAAACTTTATATTTAAATATTTTTAGATTTAACTTATTTAATGAATTAAAAAATATTTTTTTGTATAATTGAACAAAAGTAAAAGTTAATATTAGTTAAAATAAATATATTTTAACTAATATTTTTAACTATACAACAATAATAGACAATATCAAAATTAAGTTAAAATTACTAATTAGCATCATATCAATAATTAATCATTCATTTTTATTATCGAATTTTAAACTTTCAATTATTTTAATAAAAAAAACATACTTAATTATTATATTTGATAAGATTACTTGTATAGTAAAAATATAAATGCAATTACTATTAAAAGAATAATATATTTAGTAATATTTTTAACATTTTTTAAATGCAATTCAAATATTAAACTTATATTTTAAAATAATAATTAGCATTACATAAATGATTGTAGATATTTATTTTTACCATCAACTTATGTATTTTTCAATTATTTTTACGAAACAAATACAATTAATCTTTATGTATTATACTATTCTTGGTATAATGAAAATATAAGTGTAATTAATATTATTATTATTACTATTTTATTAAAATTTTGAAAATATAATTTATTCTTTATTTTTATAATATATTAAATAACTAATATACAATCATTAATTTTTTTTACTTTTACTATTATTATATATATTTATATATTTATACCTATTAGTATTTATTTTTAAAAAAATACATATGGCGTAAAGGGCCAACTAGATTTCTAGTATATTATATTTTAAATCAATAAATTTACCGTTAAAAAATTAAGAATAAAACATATTTTATTCACATTGTTTTTATAAATAGACTAAAGGCGGGTCATAAACTATTTACACTCATAATAAGCAATAATTCCAAAATCAATAAGAATCATAATTATCAAAATCGAGTAATATTAAGATCAACACAACCGAGTAATGAATGTTAGGTACGAGAGCACCTTAACTTCACATTTACAAACAAGAGGATGGAGTTTCTCTCGGAAAGCCAAAGAAGCACAGCAAGCTCCATAGCACTGGAGGAAGCCGTTTGTATGGGTCGACCATCGAGTCCTCCTCTGCCACCGTCACCGATTTTTCAGCTCTTCAACTTCTCTTCCTCCTCACACAAAATTAGTATAACAAAGTACAAATTATCTGCAAATAATATAACCAGAAGAATTAGAGTATCAATATGTGTTTCTGGGTTGGATTGGACGAGGTCATCACATTGAAGCTTCGTTTGAGACGATTCTTCACATTTAGTTCTTATGTGGAGTGCATAATTTGAAGGTTGAGGCAAAAGTGTTGGTCACTCTTTTCTAATGGTTGTGAAAAGTGTAAGGGGTTAGTTTGTTTTGTCATGATAATTCAAATATGTGCAACATTAAGTAAATATAATATTTGGCAAAAAAATAAAACTAAACATAGTACATGTATGTTTTAATTAAAGATGATAAAATTGAAACAAACTCGTTTATTAAGACTCAATCCGTCTTGACCTGAAAAACACGTTTATCATTTTATCTTAAACTAGATCACTTGAGACAATATATTACTTTTTTGTTATTTAGTAATATGAAGCACGATGAATATAAGGGGAAGGAGGGCCAAAAAAATATATATATATAAGGGGAAGGGAAAAAGTATTATTTTAGTGATTATTTAATCATATTTGTCAAACATACTGTTGGATCGTGAAATCCTGGATGCTGATCTGGCAGTGAATTGAATGCCAGACAAGGGTGGAAAGATGCTTCTGCTCCAACTCCTGTGAACCTGCAGGTAGGGGAGCGCAACAGAGGAAGTGTCTTTGGGTCCCTCTCCGATGCTTAAATGAGTATATGTTTGTGTATATCTCAAAAACGTAAGGAACGTATGTAAAGCAAGGGTATTTATAGGGTAGGAGAGATCAAACCGTATAAGGCAGCTGAATATCTTAGTGTATATTGTGTTGCTGAAGATTCAGATCATGGGATATGGCAGTTACTGCGAGATATTGCAGTTACCATATCTAATCTTTAGTGAATATGTGACCGAAATACGCGGGATATCGTGGCCACTTCCTTATTGACGGTTTAGTGGGACCAGAGGAGAGAGGCAAGGCTCTCTTCGGGGCGAGCACTCTCATGGCGAGCAGTGAGAGGTCGCGGCCTGGTGAAGAATGACGAGCAGCCTGGGAGCCTTTGGCGTCCCTAGAGACTTTGGGCTTGATTCTGGGCCACTCGATGGTGGGCCAAGTTGACTTGTACTTAAGCCGATCCAGTTTGAATATCTTGGGTTTACCCCCTCTAGGGTTAATGGGCCTTCGAGGCCTTTTCTTTACTGGGCTGTCACTATCGATACCCAACATTTTCCCCCGAAGCTTGATTGAAGTTTCTTCAGTCGAGCTTGATTTCTTGGTAGGGTTTTAAATAGTGACGCCTTAAATTCGTTTTTCTTTGTCTCTGGTAATGGTTCATGTCCTTTGGGGCACTCCAAGTACGTTTGGCGAGCAGTCCCTCCACTGTTCAAAGCTGAAGGAATATTCTTCCTTTTATTCCCTCTTGGCGATCACTCGAGGTAACCTAGGCTTGAGAAAGTTTATCTTTCTTTGCTAGGTGGTCATTACCTACCAAAAGTGTTTTTGATAAAGCCTATTAGTGCGCTGGCGATCACTTTGTCTGCTCAGTGGACTTTAGCATTTAATGACTGCACAGTTATCCGGAAATCGAACGGTCGCTTGGGGCACGCCTGTCATTTATTATTCCGTAAACCAAGGGCAGTCTGACAGCTGTCTGTACTGGCCGACCGTTTGTCTCCCCGAGGTGTCTCTTGGAATTCTGACATTGCTTCGGTTTTTTCCAAAAATGTGCAATTATTCTCCTGCGTCGCTTCGATTCGTCCGCGGCGGTTACTCCTTTTTGGCCTATATAAGAGACGTCAGTTTCTTTGTTTTGTTTTTTACGCATATTCACTCCTTCAGATTTTCAGAGCTTCTTTTGCGAACCCTTCCTCTATTTCAAATCTTCTTCAACCTTTCTTCCAACTGTTTCCATGGCTACCCGCAGTCAGAGGATCAAGCACACAGCCACTAAGGCGCCCAAAAACGCCAATGCGCCCAAGAACGCCAATGCCCCCTTAACCATTAGGGATGGTGTCGTGCCCCCCTCAACGGGGGAACAGACTGACCTGGGGAGGTCTGCAACCACTCCTGTGGTGGTAGATGGGCCTGAGCTTCAGACGCCTATCTTTTCTCCGAAAGGTAAATCTCCGTTCTTTCATTGCTCTGTTTTAGGAATATCCCCTGTTTTTCCTTGTTTTTTTTATGCTTGTTGTGCTATATTTGAACCGTTCTGAGTAGATGTTAAGCCCAACGAGTTGAAGCCAGCGTATTTCAAGACGATGGTGGTGCTTGGCGGTCTTGGTGCGGGGGATGTCCCTAGATATCCAGGCACGGGTTTGCATTACCCTTGTCAAGGAGAGGTTTACTTATATGCGACCCAGATCGATGCTGGGTTACGTTTTCCTCTCTGCAAGGATTTGCAGGCATTGTGCCGGGTCTACATGATACATCCCACGCAGCTCGTTCCCAACGCCATTAGGATCTGGGTTGGATTCAAGTTCCTATGCATACGTCAAGAATGGGCGTATTCATTGGCCTTGTTCCGGTGCTTTTTCCGATTGGCGACTGGGACGAATCATCTCCACCATTTCCAGTCCCGATGGCCGAAGTTTGCTGAGTGGAGGGGCTTTCAAGCATGGACTTGGAATTTCCACGTCCGGTTGGTCGACGACTTCCGAGCCACCAACTCCAACTATAAGAAGTTCTACTTCTTTTACAAGGGGGGTGCCTTGGAAGTTGTCTACCCCAGATAGGGACTTTCCTCCTAAGTTTGATGAGCTATCCGGGAGCGACCGGAACGCTATCGATGACCTATTCCAGATACATCAATCATCTTCATTTTGTTCTATCCACTCTATGGCAGAGACCACAGAGAACATGCTCGAGATGGCAGGCATTCATTAGGCCACGCCATTCTTTGATGATTGGGTAACCCTTTCTTGTTTTATCGTTTGTAGGCAAGGCCGTAGGCAAGAGTCAAAAACTGATAGGTCTTTTTGAGGACTAGGGAACGGCGGGGCTGTCCTCCGATCAGGCTCTGCTGAATTCTCCTCCTCCCCCCTCTAGGCGTTCGTCCAAGAGGAAACCGGAAGAGGCCCTCCCTTCGGCCACTGCTGGCCCTTGCCAACAAGGTACGTTGTTTCACACTGTATCGTTTCCATACTCTGCCTTATTTCCAAGTTTCCTGAACTTGTTTAACGTACCTTTTCCTTTTTGTTTTGCAGAAAAGTCCACGGTTGACGTGGCCCGAGACCCTCCTCCTCCTCCTGCCAAGAAGGTCAGGAGTGAAGAGCATCCGGATGTTGAACAACATCCTCCTCCCCCTAAGGGTCCTTCCGCTGGTAAGAGGAAGGCTCCGGCCTTGGCGCCCATTCCTCTTTCTCCTCAGGGCCCTATGGCCGGTCAGGGGAAGGCTTTATCCTTGGCGCCCCCCTCCTACTGTGTCCACGGTCCCTCCCAAGGAGTCTAGGACCCAGCAGAAGGGGCCCGATGCCCCCAGCTCCTCGAGGGTTCCTGGGGAGGAGTATTGCTCCATGGCGAGCTTGTTCCAGCCACTCAAGGCTGCGAACCATCGGAGGGCTTGGTTCCCTTGTGCGGACCTTTCGAAGAAGGGGTTTCCCGCCCAGAAGAGCCTCCGGGGTAGCCCGGACATATGCATGCGGCTCCTCGACGGGATAATTCCCGTCAAGGACCGCTCGCCCATTCCCACGGAGCTACCTCAGATCGAGGGGTTCCTGCGGTCCCACTATGAATGAGTCGCTTTGGTAAGGCCTAGTCTCCGTTTTCCTTCTTCATCATTTTTTATCGTTCCCTTTTGTACGTATCCTGACAATTCTCATTCTTCCTTTGTTGCCAGCTCGTTCGGGAAGAGGTGATGATTGGTCGCGTCTTCGGGGAGCTCGCCGACAAGCATTCAGACCTGCTTGTCGAGCAGGAGCAGTATCGAAGCACGGGGATCACTCCCGGGCAGATGGAGGTCATCAAGACGACCGCTGATGCGGCGATCGCCTTGGTGGATAACACCCGGTCGGAGTACTTCAGTAAGGAGCAGCGCCTCCTTGCTGACATCAAGCAGAGGGAGGCTGATGCTGCGGCCTCCCTTCAGGATTTTGAAGCCCTTCATCTGTGCTTAGATGAAGGGGAGGCTGTCAGAGCTCGCCTAGAGGCTGAGCTGAAGGAGGCTCAAGCCCAAGGGGCAGAGTCGGAATCTCAACGGGTCGCCGCCGAGGCGCAAAGGGCTGTTGCTGACACCCAGAAGGAAGCTGCGGAGGCCCAACGGGCTGCAGCTGAAGCCAGGGGATCGCCCTGGAGGAGGAGAGGGATCGGCTAGCTGAACAGCTAAAAGTTGTCCCTTCGCCCCAAAGCGTAGTCGAGGCATTCAAGGCCTTTGAGGATTTCGAGGACTGCGCTTTGAAGGTGATGAAGTCGGCGATTGCCGATTTTCTCCAAGTCCTGGTTGATGATGTCCAGGCGGTCGATCCCAACTTTACCATTGGGGAAGTTGAGTCCTTGAAGGGTTTCCTCCGAAGTCGCACCCTTCCACAGCCTATTAATGTTGCTGAAGAGGTTGACCCAGCTGCGGCTGAAGAGGTTTCCCCCGAAGGCGAGCCTTCCTGCCCCCGAAGACGAGCCAGACGCTTCTGCCCCCAAGGACCCAAAAGCTTGAAGTCTCCGCCTCTTTGTCGACCATATTTCCTTTGCTTTTTAGATAGCTGTTTTTCCTTTGTAATTTTTCGTTCACTTTGGAATTATTTATTTGATTCAAGACTCGGTTCTCTTATATTGAATGCCTTTATATTCATGAGCCTTTACTCAACTTTGAATGTGTTGGCTATTCATCCAATATCTTAATCATAATTACTCTCGACTTTTTCTTGCTTTGTAATGGCCTCGGCTCTTAAAGCCATGGACCAAGCATAAGTCTATATGAACTTTCTAAGCACAATACTCTAACATTTAAAAGCATAGACTTCTAAGTTCAAAGAGATATTACCTTTTCGAAGTTTAAATCTTTGAGGTGTTTGCATAATAACAAGGAATTTGTTAACTTAAGGCTTCATCATCCACAGTTATCACCTAAAATTTCTTATCCGCTGTTTAATGGGTTGATAGCAGATCTCTTGTCTGATTTTGGCGTCTGCTCTTCCGTTTTTGCCTAATTCTATTGTTAGGACTTTTGGTCTGACTTTGGCGTCAGAGCTTTTCATTTTGCCTAACTTTATTGCTAGGTCTTTTGGCCTGACTTTGGCGTCAGGGCTTTTGTGGCCTATCTTTAGTGATAGGGCTTTTTGGCCTGACTTTGGCGTCAGGGCTTTTGATTTTGCCTAACTTTATTGCTAGGTCTTTTGGCCTGACTTTGGCGTCAGGGCTTTTGTGGCCTATCTTTGGTGTCAGGGCTTTTGGCCTGACTTTTCGTGTCAGGGCTTTTGGCCTGACTTTGGCGTCAGGGCTTTTGGCCTAACTTTGTTGCTAGGGCTTTTTGGCCTGACTTTGGTGTCAGGGCTTTTGTCTTCGATTAGCTTAGAGTGGACATGCTTTATGAAGGAATGACTTTCTTTTATTAACATAACAGTTTGATTACAAGCTATGTATGAAATCTCCTTAGATGCTCAGAATTGAATGGACGGGGTAACCTTTCGCATTCGGTGGTTTCCAAATAGTAGGATCCTGGCGCGGCGATCTCTATTACCTTGTACGGTCCTTCCCATTTGGCTGAAAGTTTATTCTGACTGTCCAGCCTTGTGAATTCGTTCCTTCTCATAACCATCTCTGATGTGATCATGGAAGAAATGCGGCCCACACTTAAAGACAGGGGTGAGATAACCGTGCCGAGTGGACCAATGACACGATCAAGGGCTAGGAAGCTTGGACATACAATCACCACACTACTGGACCGCATAGGACCAACTATCATTCCGTCCGGAGACATGGAGTCTAAGAACCTCTTGGTTGCTCGAATGGACTAAGTCAAGAGGGGCTCGTTTGTACTCTTTTTCCCGACCTTTGGATTTATCCCACTGGGTTTTACAAAGGGGGGTTTTAATGAGGCAAACGGTCCACAAGACAACCAAACCCAATAAGAGGAGGAGAATAAAATTCGGCCCATAGGAGAGCTTTCCTTAGGCCCAAATTAGTTTAGGGTTTTACTTCTTTTAGGATAAGTAGCTAGGGTGGCCGAAATTATAGGGAATCTACCTTTTTACAAACTTGTGTGCTAGCCACATTGTTCTTCTTGTTCATTGAATGAGAAATTGATTATTGGTGTGTCATATCCGGCAATTGAATCTTGGTGCGTCATATCCAAGGTTCAAGCTTTGGAATCTTCGAGTGCGTCATATCTTGGAGAATCCATTGTGGAGGTATCAAGGGCTTGTCGCTGCCTTTGTGTGATCCAATCGATCCATCATTCATCCATCATCTATCCTCGTATATTCTGGTCTCGGCAGAATCGTATCCAGGAGGACCGACCTTACCAAAATATGTCTAGAAGACGGAATACATCTCGGAATTCGACGAGCCCACCCATTACTGAAAGAGGACTCAATTATCTGAGACTTTCGTATTCATCACTAGGATCAATTCGGAGCATAGCGTCGCGGAAAAGGGAAACCTTTACAGAGTCGGAATTCTGACAGCAATATTACGAGCCTTGGGAGAATCGTATCACCACCTACCCTCGAAAGTGCCGACTCCTGGAAGATCGTATCAAGTGGTATCAAAGCACACTTTCGAGACTTAATTTTGCTGATTTGTGTTGTGTGATAATCAGGTCCTTGCGCATTATAATGTCAAACCACGCAAGTAATGGAAAGGAGAGCACCAATCAAGCTCAAGGGGCAAGGAACGAACCCCCGGATTTGCGAATTCTTCGCAATGAGATTCGGCGAATGATGCAGCAAGAATTAGGACCTATCATACAAGAGTCCATTAATCGAGCCATGCCGCCACCTATGGGGAATCTTCCAAGAAGAGCTCAACCTCAAGCAGACGATGAAGAGGTTCAATCGTCCAACTATTATAGTAGGGGCAGCGGCCACTCCAATCGGGACCAAAGGAGACCACGGCGGGAAAGAGGTCGGCTTGAAGATCAACTTGGTGGTCTCAAGTTAAAAATCCCACCTTTCCACGGGAAGAATGATCCGGATGCTTATTTGGAGTGGGAAAAGGAGATCGAACTTGTGTTCGATTGTCAAAATCTTTCGGAGCTTAGAAAGGTACAAGTAGCCGCAACTGAATTTTGTGATTATGCTATCAATTGGTGGGATCAAATCGTGACGAGTAGACGACGTAATCGTGATCCACCCGTAGATACTTGGGATGAACTGAAAAATCTTTTGAGGAAGAGGTTTGTTCCTAACCATTACCATAGGGAACAACATCAAAAGCTTAGACGATTGTCTCAAGGAAGTAAGAGTGTTGAGGGCCGAAAGACCACACTTGCTCCCATGCCGCCGCAGGAGATACACCTAGATCAACTTCGACTTCGACAACACGAAGGAACTAATGTGAGTGAACACACAAGTACCCTTACCCAAAATGAGTGTGAGAGTTTGAGGAAAGCCAAAGCCGAGAGATGTGAGTTTACACCCGTGAGTGAACCCGTGAGGCAGTCCAATTTTGTGGTGAGGTCTAGCGTTGTAAAGAGGGCTTTGTCCTCTAAGCAACCCGTTATACTACTTATGTACAAAGAAACGTTGTTGAGTATCACTAATCCCGTGCCGGATTTGCCGAGCAACATCGTTTCCCTTTTGCAGGATTTTGAAGACGTCTTGTCGGATGAAACTCCCCACGCATTACCGCCCCTTCGGGGTATCGAACACCAAATCGATTTTGTACCGGGAGCTTCACTACCTAACCGACCTGCATACCGAACTAATCCTATGGAGACCAAGGAGCTTCAACGACAAGTGAACGACTTGATGGACAAAGGATACATCCGCGAAAGCATGAGCCCATGCGCGGTACCGGTCCTACTCGTCCCTAAGAAGGATGGGACTTGGAGGATGTGCGTCGATTGCCGAGCCATCAACAATATCACTGTAAAGTATCGCCATCCTATTCCTCGATTAGATGACATGTTAGATGAGCTGCATGGATCCACGATATTTTCTAAAATAGATCTTAAGAGTGGTTATCATCAAATTAGGATGAAAGAAGGTGATGAATGGAAAACAGCTTTTAAAACTAAACATGGCTTATATGAGTGGTTAGTTATGCCCTTTGGATTAACTAATGCACCTAGCACTTTCATGAGATTGATGAATCATGTCCTGCGTAACTACATTGGAAGTTTTGTGGTTGTTTACTTCGATGACATTTTAGTCTATAGTCGAAGCTTAGAAGAGCATGTTGGGCACTTAAAATCTGTTTTGATGGTTCTTCGAAAGGAGAAGCTTTATGCTAACCTTAAGAAGTGCACTTTTTGTACGGATCACCTTGTGTTTTTGGGTTTTGTTATAAGTGCAGATGGTATTAAGGTGGACGAAAATAAGGTTAAGGCCATCCGCGATTGGCCGACGCCAACTACCATAGGCGAAGTGCGGAGCTTTCATGGACTTGCGGGTTTCTATCGGAGATTCGTGAGGGATTTTAGTACCATAGCCGCTACCAAGTTTTCACCGTTTGAAATCGTTTATGGATTTAACCCTTTGTCTCCTTTGGATCTAACCGCTTTGCCTATGAGTGAAAGGACTAACTTAGATGGAAAGAAGAAAGCTGAAATTGTCAAACAGATCCATGAAAAGGCCAAGCGCAACATCGAGGAAAGGACGAAGTCGTATGCAAAGCAAGCCAACAAGGGCCGACGTAAGGTGACCTTTGAGGAAGGAGACCTCGTGTGGGTGCACTTGAGGAAGGATAGGTTTCCAGTCGAGAGGAAATCCAAGTTGATGCCTAGAGTGGATGGCCCATTCCGAGTCCTAAAGAAGATCAACGACAATGCTTATCAACTAGACCTCGAAGGGAAGTATAATGTTAGTTCAAGTTTTAACATTACTGATTTGCTTCCTTTTGTTGCAGATGATCCGGATTTGAGGACAAATCCTTTTGAAGAGGGAGGGGATGATGTGATCATGGAAGAAATGCGGCTCACACTTGAAGACAGGGGTGAGATAACCGTGCCGAGTGGACCAATGACACGATCAAGGGCTAGGAAGCTTGGACATACAATCACCACACTACTGGACCGCATAGGACCAACTATCATTCCGTCCGGAGACATGGAGCCTAAGAACCTCTTGGTTGCTCGAATGGACTAAGTCAAGAGGGGCTCGTTTGTACTCTTTTTCCCGACCTTTGGTTTTATCCCACTGGGTTTTACAAAGGGGGGTTTTAATGAGGCAAACGGTCCACAAGACAACCAAACCCAATAAGAGGAGGAGAATAAAATTCGGCCCATAGGAGAGTTTTCCTTAGGCCCAAATTAGTTTAGGGTTTTACTTCTTTTAGGATAAGTAGCTAGGGTGGCCGAAATTAGAGGGAATCTACCTTTTTACAAACTTGTGTGCTAGCCACATTGTTCTTCTTGTTCATTGAATGAGAAATTGATTGTTGGTGTGTCATATCCGGCAATTGAATCTTGGTGCGTCATATCCAAGGTTCAAGCTTTGGAATCTTCGAGTGCGTCATATCTTGGAGAATCCATTGTGGAGGTATCAAGGGCTTGTCGCTTCCTTTGTGTGATCCAATCGATCCATCATTCATCCATCATCTATCCTCGTATATTCTGGTCTCGGCAGAATCGTATCCAGGAGGACCGACCTTACCAAAATTGGTCTAGAAGACGGAATACATCTCGGAATTCGACGAGCCCACCCATTACAGAAAGAGGACTCAATTATATGAGACTTTCGTATTCATCACTCGGATCAATTCGGAGCAGAGAGTCGCGGAAAAGGGAACCCTTTACAGAGTCGGAATTCTGACAGCAATATTACGAGCCTTGGGAGAATCATATCACCACCTACCCTCGAAAGTGCCGACTCCTGGAAGATCGTATCAATCTCCCCCACGAAAAATTGGCGAGCACTGACTTTTCTGTTGAAATATCGAGCGGTCGCCAGGCGCATCTTTGCCTGTGTTTTTTCTGATAGCCATCTCTTTTCTTCTGCCAAGTCGAGGTCAGTTCTGCGCTCGACCTCGTTTGCCTCAGCGTTAAAATGTAGGATTCTATGGGTAGGCACTGCTATTTCGGCGGGTGCTACTGCTTCTGATCCATACACTAAGCTGAAAGGTGTTTCTCCTGTGGCCGCCTTAGGCGTTGTTCTGATGGCCCATAATACGTTTTCCAGCTCTTCTTCCCAATTCCCCTTGAATGCTCGAACCCTTTTCTTAAGTCCTGCTAAAACAACCTTGTTGGCTGCTTCAGCTTGCCCATTCGTTTGAGGATGATGCACCGAGCTGAAACGATGGTCGACATGATATTCTTCACAGAGCCATTTGAGCTCCTTTCCAATGAATTGCGGACCATTATCACTGATGAGTATTTTGGGAATGCCAAACCTGGAGAATATGTTGATCTTTAGGAATTTGATGACCTGAAATTCCGTTGGAGAAGCTAGAGCTTTCGCCTCTATTCACTTAGTGATGTAGTCGATCGCCACTATAATGTGGGTGCGTTGACCAGTGCTAATAGGGAAAGGACCTAATATATCGATCCCCCATTGAGCGAAAGGCCAGGCACCCCTATTGGGGATAATAATGTTGATGGTCGACCTGATCGTGGTGCAAACTGCTGGAAAGTCTCACACTTCTGTGTTAATTCAGCCGCATCTTTTCCCAAGGTTGGCCAATAGTATCCCAACCTGAAGATTTTCCTTTTCAACGATCGAGCACCTTTGTGACATGCTGTCACCCCTTCATGAGTTTCTCGAAGAACCCTTTCAGTTTCTGGATGAGCAACACACCTTAAGTAAGGAGTCGAGTAACCTCTTCTGTAGAGTTCTCCATCTATAATTGTACATCCTGGATTGTTGTCCCTCCAAACGCCAGTTTACTCAAGGAGTCTACCATCTGGTTTTCTTGGCGAGGAATAGACTCAATCGCGATATTTAGGATTTCCGCGACGAGCTTCTTGGCGATGCCGAGGTACTTTTTCATCTTTTCCCCTCTTGCCTCGTAAGTGCCGTTAACCTGATTGACGATAAGCTCTGAGTCACTCTTTACCTTAAGCGCAGCTATACCCATTCCTTTTGCTAGTCTGAGTCCAGTGATAAGAGCCTTATATTCTGCTTCATTATTGGTCGCCGGGAATGTTAAGGCGATCGCGTACTTCAAAGGCTCGCCTTCAGGAGGGATAAGAATTAAACCTGCCCCCGAGCCTTTTCTTGATGAAGACCCATCTCCATAGAGTTCCCTGATTTGATTGTCGTCTGCTGACTGACTTGGCCTATTTTCTGCTTCTGTTTGACCGTTACTCGTGCTTTCCACAATGAAATCGGCTAGTGCTTGACCTTTGATGGCCGTTTTTGGCGCAAATTTGATCTTGAATTCGCTGAGCTCGATCGCCCACTTGACCATTCTTACTGAAGAGTCTGGCTTGATCAGGAAGTTTTTGAGTGGTTGATTAGTGAGGACCGTGATGTCGTGTGCATGAAAGTAAGGTCTCAGCTTTCGAGCAGCAATAACTAAGGCATAGAGATACTTCTCAATCTGGACATATTTTATTTCAGCTGAGTTGAACATTTTGCTAATGAAATACACTGGACTCTGAATATTATTTTCCTCCCTTATTAAAACAGCACTGGCTGACACCTCGCTAATGCCTAAATAAAGGAAGAGCTGCTTGCCTGGAATGGGCTTTGCCAGAGCTGGGAGTGTTTGGATATGCCTCTTCAAGGATTGGAACGCTTCCTCGCAGTCTGGCGTCCACTCGAATTTGCGGTTGTCCCTCAGAGATTTAAAAAATGAGAGGGACCTGTCGCTCGCTTTGGAGAGGAAGCGGTTGAGAGCAGCTAGGCGTCCATTCAGGCATTGGACTTCCTTGTGGCAGGTTGGCGACTTCATCTCTTCTATGGCCTTCAGCTTTTCTGGGTTTGCTTCGATGCCCCTTTCGCTGACCATGAAACCCAGAAATTTACCGGACATGACTCCAAAGGCGCACTTTGCAGGGTTCAGGCGAACGTTGTGTCTCCGCATGCATTCGAAAGCTTCGCGGAGGTATGTTGTGTGCGAATTTCCCTTGATGGTTTTGACAAGCATATCATCCACATAAGCCTCCATGTTTCTCCCTAGCATGTCCTGGAACAGGCGGTTCACCATCCGCTGATAAGTTGCCCCGACATTGATGAGACCAAAGGGCATCACCTTGTAGCACAAAATGTCCCCGTCTGCATAAAATGTTGTGTGAGCCTCATCGTTTAGATGCATTCGCATCTGGTTGTAGCCTGAATAGCCGTCCATGAAGCTCAGCATCTCGTGACCAGAGGTAGCATCGACCAGCTGATCAATCCTGGGCAGGGGATATGAGTCCTTAGGGCAAGCCTTGTTTAAATCGCGGAAGTCGACGCACATCCTCCACTTGCCGTTTGATTTCTTGACCAAAACTGGGTTGGCGACCCAGCTCTGGAATCTCACCTCTCTGACGAAGTCAGCCTCAATTAGCCTTCCGATCTATCATGAGCTCGTGGGAGATGATATCTGTGCTGATTCCTGGCATATCGCTCGGCTGCCAGGCGAAGATCTCCTTAAATTCCTTGAGGAGGGCGGTCATGGCCTCCTTCTGATCTTCTTTTAAGGTGGTCCTAATGCGCACCTTCTTGTCTGGACCATCGACCTCTTCTAATTCCTCCATGGGTGCTGGCCGAGCCAAATCCTCGCGAGGGTCGGCCTCTGTTTCAATGGCGAGGGCCTCCCTTTGGTTCTTCCTGCGCAGGCAGTTTACATAGCATTGCCGTGAGGAAGGCTGGTCGCCGAGCACTTCTCCGATCCCGTTGGGAGTGGGGAACTTCATCTTCTGATGGACCATGGAGGCCACAATCTTGTTCGGATTGATCGTGGTCCTCCCTAGGATGGCGTTGTAGGATGTAGGCGAATCGACCACCAGGAAACTGACCGATACCTTGATGCTTTTCCATCCCTCGCCAAAAATTACTGGCATGGTTATGGACCCCAGTGGATAAGTTGTCCTTCCCGCAAACCCAATCAGCGGAAAGTCGACCCTCTTCAGGTCACGCTTGGACTTGCCCATCTTCTCGAAAGCGTACAGAAATAGGATGTCTGTCGAGCTGCCTCCGTCGACCAGAATCCTTGCAACGTCACAACCGTCAATATCTGCTGTGATAACCAAAGCATCGTTGTGGGGGGTTGTGATATGTGTCAAATCATCTTCAGAGAATGAGATGACAATGTTCTCCTCAGGTCGGGGTCGCTTTCCCAACTGAACTGTTGTGGAGATCTGAGTGGCGTAGACCTCCCTGGCGTGCAACCCCTCGCCGCCTGCACCGAATCCTCCTGCAATCAAATTTACTCTTCTTTTGCTGGCAGACGGATCAGTTTGTTCAGCAGGGGCTGACGAACGATGTCTCCTAGGGGGCGTTCGACTCCTGTCACGCCCTGCCACGAATTCCTTCAGCATTCCCCCGTGAATCAGCTTCTCTATGTCCCACTTCAGAATGCTGCAGTCATCCGTCTTGTGGCCCTTGCACTTGTGGTATCTGTAATAGCTCTCGACATCTTTCCCCATAGGCTGACCACCTCGACGAGGCATCGGTGGCCTCGCCAAGGATCTCCTTTCCATCTCGACTAGTACCGCTGAGATCTGCCTATTTAAAGGCGTGATGTACTCAGGGACCTCTGGATGGCGAGGCGCTGGATTAGACTCGACTCGGAGCCTGTTGTCACTTCCCTTCTTCTCCTTCTTCACCTCCTTCTTACCATCGCGTCGGGGTTCAGGAACCACCCTTAGCGAGGTCGTCAGGAAGTTAGCCTCTGTGTTCGCCCTTTCAAGGTCTATGAAACCTTTTGCTCTGGACGCCAACTCCTCCAACGTTTCGACCTCCTTTACATGGTAGTTGTTTCGCAGCTTCCTCGAGGCCTTGTTGGCCACGTCCAGACCTCTGTAAAATGCTCGAATGATTTCCCCATCCGAGATTCGGCGATCTATCTTCGTGATGTTTTTATGGAAACGCCCGTAAAAATTGGCCAGTGATTCTACAAGTTGTTGCTTGACCGCATCCAGGGCGACCACGCTCTTCATCAGCTGTCGTTCGCCCATGTATCTCTCCAGGAACTTGCTCCTTAATTCTTCCCAAGTTCCTATAGACCCTGCAGGGAGGCCGAAGAACCAGGACAAAGCCGAACTCGAAAGAGTGGATGGAAATAGTAAAGCCAAGTGATTGGGATCATTTGACTTACCCAGGAGAGAAGCCTCGTGTTTGTTGACGTGTATGGTGGGGTCTCCTCCGCCACTGTACTCGGGTATGGCCCGAGCAACTACGTCTTTGGGGATCTTGATGGCGACGAGATCGTCGGAAAAGGGGTGAGCGGATTGCTCCTTGAAGGGAGCTACGACTGTCAACCGTCTTTCTTGGAGCCTCTTGTTGAGAAGGTCGTCCATCTGGTCCACAGTGCAATACTTTGGCGAGGTCCCGGATGGAGAAGGACCGGAAGGATTGGCCGAGTACGTAGCCGCCGGCTGTTCGGTGCGTGCCGGGGGTAGAGACTGTTGTCCAGACGTCATCTCCTGCTCTTCCTGGGGTGCTATGGTGCCAGGATTCGCGGTTTCAGACGGTAAGGGCCCTGTGGTAGCAGGATGAGTGTTTCCTTAGGGAGCAGGGGCTTGACGGCGGGCCTGCCCTAGGATGGCCTCCAGCAATGATATCATCTCCGGGGTTAACTGGATGTTTTCCCCGGCAATGTGGACGGTCTGCTGAGCTAGAGTCTCGACGTGGTTGGTAGCTGGGGTCGGTCTGGAATTACCGACATGCTCTCGGGCCGCCCGCAGGGGGACGGCATTGGCTCCTGCCTGGCTGGCAGGTTCTTGTTGAAGCGGGGAAGCGGCGGCGGAATCAGAGCTATCTGAGGATCGCTCGTGAGTCTGGTTCCGACGGTTGTTTTGGGATCGAGTTCTCATGGATGAATCGCTCGGTTCCCACAGACGGCGCCAAATGTTGGATCGTGAAATCCTGGATGCTGATCTGACAGTGAATTGAATGCCAGACAAGGGTGGAAAGATACTTCTGCTCCAACTTCTGTGAACATACAGGTAGGGGAGCACATACAGGTAGGGGAGCGCAACAGAGGGGAGGTCTCTGGGTCCCTCTCCGATGCTTAAATGAGTATATGTTTGTGTATATCTCAAAAACGTAAGGAACGTATGTAAAGCAAGGGTATTTATAGGGTAGGAGAGATCAAACCGTATAAGGCAGCTGAATATCTTAGTGTATATTGTGTTGCTGAAGATTCGGATCATGGGATATGGCAGTTACTGTGAGACATTGCAGTTACCATATCTAATCTTTAGTGAATATGTGACCGAGATACGCGGGATATCGTGGCCACTTCCTTATTGACGGTTTAGTGGGACCAGAGGAGAGAGGCAAGGCTCTCTTCGGGGCGAGCACTCCCATGGCGAGCAGTGAGAGGTCGCGGCCTGGTGAAGAATGGCGAGCAGTCTGGGAGCCTTTGGCGTCCCTAGAGACTTTGGGCTCGATTCTGGGTCACTCGATGGTGGACCAAGTTGACTTGTACTTAAGCCGATCCAGTTTGAATATCTTGGGTTTACCCCCTCTAGGGTTATTGGGCCTTCGATGCCTTTTCTTTACTGGACTGTCACTATCGATACCCAACACATACGTAGCTAAATAACACAAGTTGTTTAGGTACATGCTAAAATATATATAACTATTTAGTTACGCAAAAATATAATTATAATTAAATAGTCACATTGGACAAAGATGTGTAACCATTGAATATATTCCCTATTTATTTCTCCAACCTACCAGTAATAATATAGTTGTTTTGGTTAATTACCAGTAATAATGCAGTTGATTGTGAAGACAAATCTCCGGCAGACGATTTTTACAACGGGTAAACTACGACATTGTCATCTAATGTTTGATTGGATTTTCAATTTCCCTCCTAAAGTTTAAATCATAAAAAGATTTTCCCTCATGTTTGGCCAAAGTGAAAGTTTGTCCCCACCGTTGACTTTTTCATCCAAATATAATAGAATACGTTTTGCAAATTGCAAAAATAATAGAATTCTTTTTAAAAAAATGTCACAATGTAACAATCCCAGACTTTTTCAAATGTTACAATTGAATCATGATTCAATCGGGACTCGATAGTCGATTGAACTCCAATTGAGGGGACTCGGGTCTGTGTCTTGATCTAGACTGACTCCCATCGGTGGGGGAACAGGTCTGGGTCAAGATCCAAACCAGAGCCCCCTAGTGTGGGGCTCAATTGAACTTCAATCGAATTAGCTCGAACCAGCCCCAATCGAATCAGGATTCAATTGTAACATTTAAAAAGGTTTAAAAGGGTTCAATTGTAACATTTTAAACAAATTTCTGTTATTTTTACAATTTTCGAAGTTGATTCTGTTAAATTTGTATGGAAAAGTTGACGAAGGGGGCAAATTTTCACTTTGGCCAAACATGAAGGAAGAAAATCTTACGATTTAAACTTTAGGGAGAAAACTGAAAATCTTCTCAAACATTATAGGACAATGTGATATTTACCTTTTTACAACAGTGAATACATGTCTATATATAATTAGGCTTGTTCATGAACCGGTTCAGAACTGAACTGGTCTGGTTTGTAAAAAAACAGTACTTTTTATGTTTCTAATAAAATTGGTCTGGTTTATGGAAAAAAGAGCTAGTCTGGTTCGAACCGATTCAGAACCGGTTCAAACTGTTCTGGTTTTTTTTTTTAATAACAATATTGGTTCGGAAATAATCTGGTTCAAACCGAAAATAAACCAGCTGAAAATCCTGTCCAACACACTGAACTGAAAAAATACTGAACCAACTGGAAAACACACTAAACCAACTGAAAAAACACTGCACCGATTGAAAATCTGTTCCACAACCGGTTGAAATTCTGTCCAACATCAACATACGATAGTCCAATATATCTCTATGTTTGGTTTATTGAAGACATCTCTAGGTTTTGTTTAATTTCAGACCGGTTTAGTTGATTTTGCTTCAAACCGGTTCTAAAATTATATAGGTTTAAAGTTGTTTGATTTAAATTTAAGTATAAATCAGTATAAAAAAACGAGTCGATTCGAACTGAATTTTTGGTATTATTTTGAACTGGTCTATTTGAAGCCTAAAAAACTGATTTGGTTTTGGAACTAGTTCGGCCGAACCGATTCAAACCAAACCAGAACCAGAGCAGAACAAGATCGGTTCATCCGAACCAGTTAAATTGATCAAGCGTATATATAATATAAAAAGTGAAAAGTAAGCCCATATATCCTTTGAAATCTTTGGGGATTGGATTTGGATCTGCTTTCCAATCGAATGTACGTAGCATCTTTGTTGCTTTTATTTTTTCTGATAGAAAGACATCAAACTGCAGCCACAAGCGGACTGTAAATTAAATTCTGCTTCATTTGTCCCTCAACTTGCCATTGTGTCTCTCCTGTCACCCACTCTCTCTCGACATGAACAACAAATAGAAAAACATGGAATATTTACTAGCATAATATTCAACTTAAAAAGAAGAAGGAAAAGCGGATTCTATTCGTGTGTTTTAGTCTCATACCAAAATCACCATAGGCTAAGAAATTAATTCCGTAAGACTGGATACACAGAAATAGAACATTTGTTTCATTAGTGGGCGCTACTCTCTCTATATATATATGTTATTATTTTCAAAATATATCTCATTTAAAAATAAAATATGAAAATAAACACTTTTAAAAATTAATTACCAAATTATATTAACCTGTAATGTTAGTCGCAAGCAATAACTTTTTATCTTACCTGCAACGTCAGTCACGGGTCAGAGTTGAATTCTTTTAAAATAAATAAATATAATAGTTTTTTTAATATTTATTTTTCAATACTTCTACTTTATTTATCTATTCAACCTATTTTTTTCAAGTTTTTTTGAGATTGCGATAAAATATTTACATTTAAAATAAAATTTTACCTTCAAACGTCTAGGAGATTCTGGATCCGGTGAGGGTTGTAGGGGATCAAATCTATTTGAAAATGTGAAATTTAAATGTTATTGTTTAATAAGCTAGAATACATCTAATTAGGTCAAATTCATATCAAATATAATGTACATGAGCATCACCGAGTCCTCTTAGCTCATCTAGATAGAATAGACACTACTGAGGTGTTGAATTTTTCTTTCATATCTTCTATTCTAGCCATCTATTTAGAATGAGAAATATCCTAAATTGTACTCTACATAATTAATTTAAGGATGTATGTTTGTTTTTCCTTACTAGCACTCACCGGTAGGGTAGATCATTGTTCTACCTACTAATAGATGTTCTCACCACCATACCTACAACAGATTATTAGGTGGGATTGATTGGGTATTGGGCTTTATAACCCGGATATCCTAACACCGACCCGATCCGAAGTGTGAGAGCAACGCCATGAAGGATGCTCGAAGGGCATCACTCAAATGATGATACCAGACGCCCCTCGCCTTTGACGGCTCGCCCAACGCCCTTCGCCTTTGTACCATACATGGCACACATAAGTTCTGGGTATAGAAAGTGTCAGATGACAAATGAGTACCCTAGCCTACAATACGGTGTCCCCTACAAACTATTATGACTATTTATGTCTAATAGAGAAAAGACCAGACAAAACGAAGGTTCTGCCTAAAAGCATCCTGCCATTCGACCCATTAATGCCATGATAATCCTACTTGGCTCGCCTGAGACAACCTGGACTGACCAGGTATGGACATTACCCTAGTCAGGTCTGAGGTAACACCTTCTAAATTCCCCTCACACACCTCTTTACTTACATTTAATAGAGCATTCAATACTTTTACTTGCATATACTCTCCTCCAAATCGAACCTCCAACTAACTTGATCGTCGGAGGGGAAACAACGGGAACACCCGGAGTTTTCCCTCTGTGCAGGTCACCGGAGCATCCATCAGAACGCCTTAGTTACACCGAAACGAGGAGTACCGCAATTCGTGATCCAACATCTCACGTCGTCTTTGAGGAGCTTGAGCAAAAACTAGCCCTGACTCCCCCCCCCCAATACTAGAGCGAAGACAAACTACCGTGAGGCTACCGAAGATGACTTGCTCCACAGTCGTGCCCGTTGAGCGAATTCCCAGGCTCCAGCCTGAAGTCCACCGATAGGCACATTCTCACATAGCGTTCTCAAAGATAGCGTCACCCCAGGTGGAGATAACCCTAAAAATAGTCCTAACAACCGCCTTCATGGCGGCGCTGGATGAGATCCTCGGTCGACAGGAACAAAGAGTGACGGCCCAAGAAGACACTTTTAGAGTGGAACAATCGTCGCCCCCGACGTCACAACCAGACCCGCTCCCGATGATGACCATGGAGGAAATCGAGGAGCTTGACACCCAGACCGTGAAAGAACTGAAGGGCAGGGTCATGCCTTCCTACGTGATAGGGCGTCTCACCCCTTCGCCCCAAATATACTGGCAGTCATAGTGCCATCGCATGTTTAGACGCCCCAGATCGACTACTATAAAGGCGAAGGAGATCCAGTCAAGCACCGTTGTATGATAGCCTGGGAGTCATCCTGGTTAACACCGCTGAAGAAATAGTGATAACGGTTAAGTCTTACATTGACTTGAAAATTGCCAAGGAAAGAAAGAAGGTCAACATGGAAACGAAGAAAACAATTCAGGAAGGAAAATGGACAAACATGAATCCACCAAAGGCGGGTAATGATGACCACAAGCATCACCTCATACTACAGCGCCAAAGGCGAGAATTCTACGAGACTTTCAGCCCTCCTAGTCTCGAAATTACAATAGTCCTAGATTAGATGGAGCGAAAGGAGTCCGACGACACCCGCGGCACCACATAAGATTAACGCATCCCTGTGGAATGATCTTAACCAGTATTGTCGTTTCCACCGTTGCAAGGGCCATAATACATATGATTGCAAGATTCTCAAGAAGGGCATTGAGAGTTTGATTCACAAAGGGTTCTTAAAGAACTTCGTGGCACATCGAGATCGGAGCAGAAGCCCCCACGGTTGTGATAGGAACGCGTCGCCCCAGTGAGTGCAGGAAGGAATGAGGGCGAAGAAGGGGACCCTCAATGTCATAAGTGAAGGCTTCGCCTCCATAGGAGAAACTGGCGGCGCACGAGAGGTCTATGCCAACACAGATCTCGGGATCCGTCTTGGCAAAGAAGCACCGTATGGAAGAAGGAGAGGTGGTTATCTCCTTCTAAGAGGTAGATATGGGCACGTCACGTGCCCACATGAAGACACTCTTGTAATAACAACTAAAATTGATGGCTACCATGTCAAGAAAGTACTGATAGACTCCGGCAGCTCCACGAACGTTCTTTTCTTGGATACCCTGAAGAAGATGATAAAGACTGAGAATTACTTGAAGAAGGTGAACTTTTCGTTGATGTGATTCGCCTCGAACGCAACTTAACTGGTGGGGGCCATCACTCTACCAGTATATTTGGGCGAGGGGTGGAAGGCGTAGACTATAAACGTCACCTTAATCGTGGTTGATGCCCTCGCCTCCTACAATGCCATCTTAGAGCGTTCCACTTTCAATCCCCATCGAATGGTCCATTCCACACACTACCAACTGATGAAATTCCCAACTCCTCATGGAATAGAGGTGGTAAGATGCAATCAACCAGTGGCGTGCAACTGCTATGTGCATTCAGTGCATCACCATGTATTGAAGAGGAAGGAAGACCTCACAATTCAAACGGAGTAAGACCCTTGAGAGGATAGGACCACCCTCAACCATTGGAGAGGATGAAGAAGGTAGAGGTGGACGACCTGGATAAGGTAGTACAGATAGGAGCGAGCCTCCCCCAATACCAAGCAGAGGCATGAATATTGCTTCAGATTGAGTTCAAGGAACTATTCACTTGAAAGTCGAGTGATATCCCCAGAATAAGCAAGGAAGTAATCGCTCATGAGCTCAATATCGACCTGAGCATCAGGTCGATCACTCAAAAGAGACGCCATGTCTGAGAGGAGAAGATCATAGCCATCAAGCAGGAATTGGGAAATCTGTTCGACGCTAAATTCATCAAAGAAATTAGGTTTCAAACATGGGTGGCTAACCAGTGCTGGTGAAATAGAGCAACGAAAACTGAAGGGTAGATTTTAGGGACATGAACAAGGCATGCCCAAAGGATTCATATCCCCTACCCAGAATCGACCAGCTAGTCAACGCCGCCTCAAACCACGAGGTCCTCAAAGTCACTGACGCCTATTCAGGCTACAACCAAATCCAAGTGGCGGAGGGTGATACCAAGCATACAACCTTTTGTGTTGATAGAATGATAGTGACATTTATCACTATACAATAATGTTTTTTGGGTTAATAAATGCAGCCGCCACCGATCAATGGTTGGTTAACAAGTTGTTCGCGCAATTATAGGTGAATCCATGGAAACCAATGTAGATAACATGCCGGTAAAATCGGTCAAGAGAATCGACCATGTAGAAGACATGAGGAAGGCCTCTGAATGCATATACCTCCATTAGGTGTGTCTAAACCGCGCCAAGTGTGCCTTTAGCGTCCAATCAGACAAATTCTTTGGCTACATGGTCAGTCAAAGAGTAATTTAGGTCAACCCTCAAAAGCTTAAGGTTATCGAAGGAATGAGGAATCTTACCTGCCACAGGGAAATTCAGAGCTTGAATGGGAAATAGGTGGCGTTCATCCATTTCCTGGCCAAATTCGGGGACAAATCTCTCCCTTTCTTCCAATTCTTGAGGTCGAACAAGAAATTAGAATGGACTCCTGAGTGCAAAAAAGCGTTCCAAGACCTAAAACAACACCTCAGGACGCTCCCCCCACTGGCCGAGCCCTCCGAAGGCGACGCACATTCGCTTTACTTTAGTATTAGTCTTCTAACTGTAAGTTCTGTCTTAGTAAATGCTAGGGCTGGGCATGAACCGGTCCGGGCTCGAACCGAACATTTACCACTTTTTAAAACCGGTACGATTTACCTCTCCAGTTTTTGGCCGCTCTAGATTTTGGTCGATTTACCGTACATGTTCTGAACCGGTTAGAAATCGGTCGGCCAAACCACTTCATATATATTAACAAAACAATGCAGTCATCACGCCATATCTACCAAACCCAAACATTCTCCCATCTGCATAACATTTAAACATCTTCATCATATTGATAACACAATGAGTAACTAGGAAAAACATGACAGAAGATTCGAGAACAGCTCCAGAAAGCCATTAGAAGACAGCAGTTGTGATCAGAAAGCTAACACAAAATTTCGAACATGGCCTTACGAAAATATATGTATAATAGCAGCAACATGACATTGAGGATATGAAAAATTGAAATTATTGTGTAGGAACAAAGAAGGTTTAGATGATGTTTACCTGACTGTTGAGTGCAAATGCCAAGTTGTTATCAACTAATCATCATCACCCATCTTCAGACCATGAAAATATGTCTACAACTTAACAATGCTTTGGCAGTACCATATAGTTGAAAAAATAGGTGAAATTCGCAGCCGCAATCGAAGTCTAATCGAAGAGGAAACTCTGAAGTCTAATCGAAGAGGAAGACTCTGAAAATGAACACGAACATACGCAGTCGAAGTCTGAAGGTGAAGAGTGAAGAAAAGTGAAATATGAAGATAAGTGAAGATTAGGTCAGACGTTACTCGGTGACTGTTTCCAATTGTTCAAAACGTCCGGACTCCAGTCTGTTAAATCTGGTCTGACCTGGTTTAGTAGTATATTTAAGGTTAAAACCAGAACAAAAAGTGGTCCGGTTAACCGGTTTTCAACTGGTTTTCTATACCTCTTTTGAATCGCTCTATATTTTTCCAAAAAGAACTTTTGTTTTGTGAACCAGTATGGTTCAGGTATGGTTCAATATGGTTCGTCCGAACCGTTTTTTTATGCCCAACCCTAGTAAATGCGATAGCCAAGGGCCAAATACCCTTATATTATGTATCAAAAGTTCACGCCAAGGCTGATTTTTTTTTGGGGGGGGGCGAAAAAGATTATTATTTTTTTATTGAATGATATCAGGAATTGAAAAACGTTTGCCAAAACTAAACAATCAACATTAATTAAAGATAAAAGAGCCGTGGGGGTTGAGTAACCCAATCATCAAGTCACACCCCTAATTTAGCATTTTTTGTAATCCAACTTGCACATTCGTTTGCAAAACTTGGAATTGCAATCCATGTAACCTTCCTTCGAGAGGCCGCCATTTGTAGAATGTTGGCTGTCAGGGTTGTCGTTCTCCAGTAGTAGTTGTCCATATTGAGTTGTCGGATTAGATTAAGGGCATCCGATTCAATTTTGATATCTTCTCAGTTGTGCTCAATTGCAAGTTTTATTCCCTCTGAAATAATCCTAGCTTCTGGGTATTCCACTTCAGAGGCACGTATTATTCTATTCATACCTCCCACAACTTGGCGTCGATGATCGCTGTCAATGACTCCAATTCCACCCATGCACGTTTCTTTGCTTCACGAAGCGTCACAATTGATCTTTATTGTACCTGTCGGTAGTCTCGTCTAGATAGTCTCACCTGTTTGGTTCGGCAAGCTAGTGCTCTGTAGCTGGTTGTGTCTGCATTAGACCCATAAAGGGGTGACCATTCGGAAAACGGTGACCTCGATAAGATTTGAATTTACGTTCTCAAAGACCTTCTTGCATTGTTCTTTCCAAATGTGCCATGTCGTCAGCGCGCAAAGAGGTCACCGTGTTTTGAGGGATGTTCTGTTCGTTCCTGCCTCTTTTTATATGTTCATAAACTAATCAATAGTCGTATATGTTGTAGACATATTAGTTCTTACCCTTAGGGTGCTGAACCAGACCCGTTTCGCACACTCGCACTGGATTAACATGTGCTCTCTTGTTTCTATTCCCCTACATATTGGACATGTAAGCGGAGTGTCAATCACTTGACGACCAAAGTTTTCTGTCACTGTAATGGAGTTTGTTAGTAGAGTCCACATAAAATTATTTACCTTTGGCGGGGTCCGGTTTTTCCAAATTTCCTTCCACAACGTCCACCTATTTGTATCACTATTAGGTGGGCGATGGTTTTGAAATTGTCGGATAAGCGAATAAGACGACCTAGCTAATACACATCCATCTCTTGTATGTGGCCAAACAAACTTGACACTCTCATTATGTCACGCAACTCCTCCTCTGATGTACCAAGACAAATTTCGTCTTTTTCCCACGATCTCTTTTCTGAATCAATATATTCAATCACCTTGATATTTTCAGCAATCTCAATGTTCTACACAGAGACAATTAGGTGGATTTCCCTAATTGGAATCCATATATCCTTATAAAATTGAGCTGACTGGCCATCTCCAATTGTCCAAAGACCCTTGTGCATCACCATATCCCGACCATTTATCAAGCTTGGCCATATCCAAGAGGCACGTCCTCCCTTTGCAATCCCAAATAAGTCCCTATTGCTAAAGTAGATTCCTCTTAAAACACACACCCATAGAGCACTCGGTTCATCTCTAATCCTCGCAGCCATCTTGGATACGAGAGCTAGGTTAAATCTTTGTTAGTACATCCCATCTTCTCTAGTGAATCTTTTTCCTTGTTTGAGAGAGTCCCCACCAGAAGTTCACCACAAGAGCATTAATCTCAGAGTACCATGTAGTAGGTAACATGAGGATGCTCATTGCATATGTTGGGATAACTTGTACTACTGTCGTTATAAGAATCTCTTTCCCTGCATTGTCGAAATTGTTTGCTTTCCAACTTTGCAGCTTATCCTAGATGCGCTTATTCAAACAATCGAGGGCTTCTCCTTTTTACCTCCCCTACATTGAAGGAAGACCAAGGTATTTGTCAAGGTTCTTGACACTCTGGATGTCCATTTCCTGTTCGAACTTCCTCATTTCTTCCTCCTGAACATTCAGACTTAGGAAATGTCTTGATTTACACAGATTCACGCCTTGTCCAGATGCGCAGCATTAATCGTCAATGATTGATCGTAGGTCATGCATTTTAGGTTGTGTACCCTTGGCGAAGAATAGGGAGTCGTCCGCAAAGAACAATTGGTGAAGGACAGGACACTCTCTTTTGATGTGGATTCAATAAGCTTTCTCTCCCTAATAGTTTGCTTTATCTGTGTAGACAGAACATCAGCCATCAGAATGAATAAATATGGTGAGATGGAGTCACCTTGGTGCAAGCCTCCTGTAGGTTTGATCGGTTTAGTGCACTTTCTGTTGACGAGGATCGAATAGGACACCGTTGATATGCACTCTTTAATCCAAGTGATCCATATTGGACTGAAACCTTTTCGGGCAAATACCTCAAGGAAAAAGTGTCATTCCACCTGATCATAAGCCTTCTGCATATCCAGTTTTATCGCACAATCAACACTCTTTTCTTTCTTCCTGTTATGCAGATGGTGGAGAACTTCATGAGAAATCGCAATATTATCCTGAATCATTCGTCCTGCCACAAAATCACTTTGGTACAACATAATAATTTCTGGTACATAAGGCTTAAGTCTATTAACAAGCACCTTGGATATAATTTTACAGCTGAAATTGCAAAGGCTAATTGGCCAAAATTCGTTAGGGCAAGTGGGATTAGCAACTTCAGGGATTAAGGTAATATCAGTTTAGTTGATGGTCTCAGGGAGATTACCTGTGCTAAAGAAGTATATGATCGCAGTGATCACGCTTGTACCAATCATATCCCACAGTCGGTGGTAAAATAGACCAAGAAAGCTGTCCAGACCTAGCGCGTTAGAACCCCCCCCCCATTTGGAACACAAACCACTTCACTTCCTCATTTGTTACCATACTATTCAGACTGCGGTTCATCTCCTCATTGATGTGGTTCGACACACAATTCCGCATATCTCCCCAATCTCGCCTCCTTTCAATGGTGAAAAGGTTTGAGTAGAGATTTGACAACACGGCTTGAATCTCCCCTTCACTAGTTACCCAGTTTCCATTCTTTAACCTGAGGTTCTTGTTTTGTCTTCATCTACTCAGAGTGGTTAGGTGGAAGAATTTTGAGTTTCAATCACTATGGTTTAACCATTTGACCTAAGACCTCTAGTGCCAATAGATTTCCTCTCTTTTCCACAACACTTCCATTTTTTCAAGTCTTTTTCTTGAGCATCATCGAATCTTGGGCTAGAAGATGCTTGCAAATTCTGAAATTTTTACTCGATTTCTCGGATCTTGGTTCGATTATTTCCTAATTCCCCGTCGCTCCATTTGGTAAGTTCACGAGTGCAACGTCCGAGCCTTCCTGGGAGACTGTCATTCATTCTCAATTCTGGACTCTTGCACCTTCTATTTTCCAACTACATTTCTTCAACTCTGAATCTCCTTATATCTTTCGTATCATTGTGGCAAAGCTTGAGAATAATTGGATTATGGTCTGATCCTATGGTCGAATCTACCATGAGATGAGATGCGGTATACGTTGTAATCCATTCGACATTGGTGATTACACGATCGAGGCGCTCGCAGATCCTTGCTTGACCTTGTGATTATTACACCAGGTGAATTTGGGACCCTTAAATCCCAAGTCAATAAGGGAGAAGTTGTTAATGAGTTCATTGAATTTGTCGATTTTCCTCTGGACCTTTGGAAGCCCTACCACCTTTATGTATTGATCCTGAATATCGTTAAAGTCGCTGATGCAGGTCCAAGGCCCCCTCCTGTCGTGACCGATCTATTTCAAATCATCACAATTCCTACTTCGGTTGTGTTCATCTGGGTCCTCATATACGATAACACTTTTCGTTGTTGTACTAAATCCATTCCCTTCAATTCGGCAATCCACTTTGTTCAGTGATCCTGAGAGGATGTGTAATGTGATTTATTCCTTCCACTATATTACAAGCCCACAAGCTCACCCACGGGGTGTTATATAGAAGCTCTTCTCCATCTCGGTTGATCTTATAATTTGTTCACAAAAAGCACTAGAGTTTTTTGTTTCCATCAGGAAGGCGAGTGAGGGTTGATGCCTTTTGAGGAGATATTTTACCTTATGGATTGAGGGTTGATGCCCATAGTAGTCTCATTAGATTGAGTCTCATTGGTTCCATGTGGTTGTTTCGGGACAGACACCAGAGCCCTTTTGGTTCGGTTCATCACTAAATTGTTCTACTAGGAGAATCGATCCATCTTGTCCCCATCCTCTTCTACCTATTGTAATTATTCCATTTCTTGCACTCGAATGGGTCCTTCTCTGATTAGTACACATTTTACCCTTAACCGGGCTAGTGCAGTCATTCTCCAATTTGCCCTTTTTCCTTGGGTAGTTCTCCTCATCCTCCTCTTCCATATGACGTTTAAGGGACATCTTCCTGGTGATATGGGCTGAGGCCAGTCTGGGTTGAGATGGTTAGGTCATGGGGCGATAGAGATCTAGTCCAGGGAAGTCTGTCTGAGGTGTAGAGAGGTACGCAAATCTTCTCCGCACTGGAAATTTGGGGGGTTTGGTCGGTTGGGGGGTTTGGTATAGTTTTCTGAGTTGTATGAGGGATTGTGAGGGGATCTTCCATATGAGAGGAGTTGAGATTAAGAATGGGGCTCTAATTGGATAGCTTGCTCTTAGGATATTATGATATGGTGGGGTTGGGTATGTGTGTGTTTATTATGGTTGGACATGTAATGGAAGGAGACTCTACCTGAGTGCACATGTGGCTAGTAGTGGGTTGGATGGGTTCAATGGGGGTTTAAGATGTTCGGTACATGGAGGGTTGGGTTCAAGAGTAGGTACGAGAGAGGGTTGGGTTCAAGAGTAGGTACGAGAGAGGGTTGGTCGGTGGTGTGGGGTCGGTTAGGGGGTGGGTTAGGACTGGTATTCGGGTCGGAGAGGAGTAGATACGGGGTCTAAGTGGGTTTGGCTGATGGTTTTGGTCATTTTGATTTCTTTATAGCTCTTTCAGGATCCTTAATTCTTTCTTAATATCCCTATATGTTCTTCTTCCAACTAAGTTTGAGGAGTTTGTGATTTCCCCCCACCTAGCTTGACTGTTGTTATTGTGGCGCGCGTACGGGATTCAGCCACCCATGGTCTATACATCGGGGTATCTGGTTTCACTTCTGACATTACATTATTCAATTGGCATTGATAGGACGTATGTCCTAGTCTTCCACAGTTGCAACACATGTCTGATAGGCGTTCATATTTCACGTCTGCCCAACGTTCCTCTCCACTTCAATTCTTCCACCAGAAACCAACTATCAGGAGCTGGCTCATATCAATCTCCACTTTTATATGCAGGAAACCACGCTTGATTTGATTAGTGGATTCTTCTATTTCAATACACTTTGCAATCCCTTCACTAATCTGATGCGCATTTGCAGAGTTTAAGACTCCGAGTTCTAGACCATGTACATGTATCCAAAACTGAATCCCCTCAAAATCTAAATCATTCAGGCTCAGTGTATGCTCCCATTTTTTTATGTTGAGACAGTGCCCTTGAATGGACCATGATAATTGATCTAGAATAGCTATTTTCTCTTCCTCATTCTCAAATTCGATCAGAATCATATTCTCCTTCAAATTTGTTATGCTCACAGATTTATATTTCGCCCATGCTACCTTCAAAACGTTGTGAATTACCACATTATTGGTCGGTTTATGAGATATAACCGATTCGGCATACTTCTCACGCACATGACACTCTATTTCCGTAGTTAGGCTGAAAACGAGCTTCCTAGTTGTCTTCTACGTACCAGCTATGGGATTAGTCTCCATGATTGGAGACAAAAAATACAAGATAGCTCACCGAAGTCGTGTCCAACCTGTAGCAGTACAGTAATTATTAGAAAATTAAAATTAAAGACCAAATATAATAAGCTAGGGTTAGGGTTTTTAGGGTTTATTCCGCCTAGGGTTTCTGCATGGCTACATCCAAACCCAACTGCGGCCCAAGCATAATGGGATACCGACATAAGGTTCAGGAATTCAGTTCCCCAGGTTCGTCGGTAAGTTTCCGACTTGACGAGTAGCTGCTCACGCTAGCGACAGACTTCTAAGGCGACAGAAAGCTTGCTTGCTGGAGATTAGGGTTTGTCGAACAACAGAAGCAAGGGGTTCTTGCAAAGATCTAACGCACGCACAGGTGGCTAGGCTTCTCGCACAGGGGGTTCCTCTCAGGACAGAAGAGGATCTCGACACAGCGAGATGGGACTCTCGCACAGGTGGCTAGGCTTCGACGCGGCGAGGGACGGGAAGGTCACTCACAGGCTAGGTTTCTCTCGGGTGGGGGAGCTCTGTTGCAGCAGAGGATGTATTATATTATAAGGTAAACAGAGTTAGATTGAAGAAACTTTATGAAATAGAAACACTCGATCTAATAATATGATGATACTAAAAGCGTATGTTAAATGTCAAGGCTGAAATGAACTATCTGGAAGTTGAGAAGTACCTCTATGCGTTGGCGATTTTAGCTACAAAGTTTCGCCCTTACTTTCACGAACACGAAATCACGGTCTTAACAAATCAACCATTAAAACATTTCCTACAAAATCCCGATGCCTCTGGAACGGTGATCAAATGGGCGATTGAATTAAGTGAATTTCGGATAATGTTCACCCCTAGAAAGGCAAAAAAAGGCATACATTGACTAACTTCATTGTCAAATCAACTTGTGCACCTGACGCGCTGGCCAAAGTCAAGGAATAAGCTCGAAATCCATAGACGTTCCACACAGATGGATCATCTTCCATTGATGGCTCGGGGGCAGGTTTTGTATTAACACCCTCGAATGGTGGTGAGTCGTCGAGGTACGCCTTAGTGCTAACCTTCAAGGCAGCGAACAATGAGGAGGAATATAAGGTGTTGATCACCGATCTAAGGCTAGCAAAGGGCCAAAGTGCCGCCTCCCTCAATGTCTGTTGTGATTCGCAATTGGTTGTATACCAAGTCAAAGGCGAGTACGGGACAAAATGAGAAAAATTGAAATATATCTTAAGGACGCGAAGGAGCTAGAGGAAGGTTATGAAGATAGAAGATATTATGCGAGAATCAAACCAAGAAGCGGACTTCTTAAGAAAATATGATTGGCAGGCGTCGCCTCTATAGGTGCATTTTATTGACAATGTTCACGAAAAGGTAGTTGACTGGGCGACACCTATACACACATATATGGAATCAGGAGAATTATCGGAGGAAGAAGTTGTCACCAAAAGGATTGTGTGATTGGATCCAAATTTCAAAATAATCAATGGAACGCTCTACAAGAAGAGGTTCTCAACGCCTTTTATTTGGTGTGTCCCTTAGAAGAAATTAACACCATCCTCAGAGAAGTTCATGAAGGATACGCTGCCTGTCACAAAGGGGCGAGGTCCATTGTTCGTAAAATCCTTAATCAAGGGTACTATTGGTCGACAATGGGCCAAGAGGCGACTAACTTGGTACTAAAATGCGAGTCATGTCAAAAGTACAATCTGACGATAGGCTGCCCGCCACCAAAATTGACTAGTATTGGCGTCGCTTGGCCTTTATCACATTAAGGAATTGTTCTCATAGGCCCATTACCACAATCCAACCAAAACACCTATATATTAGTGGCAATCGATTATTTCTTAAAGTGATTGAAGCAAAGACGTTAACGTACACCATGAAATTTCAAGTTATAAAATTCCTAAAGTCTAGAATCTTTTATCGATATGGAATTCTAAGCGTACTGATAAGAGATAACGACCCTGATTTTGCGGGCAAGGAGCTGAAATGGTTACGTGAATAATGAAAAATTGAACACATGCATGCATCAGTCAAACATGCGCAGACAAGTGGAGGCAGCGAATAAAACGGTCTTAAATGGTTTGAAGATGCGATTGGATGGCCTACCCTTCGAATTACACCTAAAAAGGGGACCGGATAGACTCCCTTTGGATTGGTGTATGGCTTCGAGGCGTTCACTCCAACAGATATAGCGGTGGCATCACAAAGGGTCAAAACATTTGAGGCGGTGACCAATGATGATCATAGGTGCCTCGCATTAGACTTCGTATATGAGAAAAGATAGGCATATGAGCAAACGCAAGGAAGAATGTGCTTCGCCACAACTCGATATTATAACAGGCGAGTATCCTCTCGCAATTTTTCGTGAGGGACATAGTATGGAGGATAAACGAATTTGTGCATCATGGCAAGATGAACAAGTAATCTCTAAAATGGGAAGGATCTTACAAGGTCATCATTATTCTAGACTTATCTATGAATTTGTGCAGCATTAAGACTGTATGTGTCACCCTTAACAATCAGCGAACACTTAGTAAAAAACAAAAATAAGTAAAATCATGAAGGGATGTCAAAATACTTTCATTAGATTCCACATTTACATAAGAAATCCCCAAAATGGAAAAAAAAAAAAAAAAAAAGACAAAACAATTACAAGGAAAAACTACTATATGAATGGAAGCGTACCCATGGGAGGAGAAGGCTGACGAGGTAGCGCGTCTTTTGTAGGAGAAGGTGGAGATGTACCTTTAGGCGAGGAATGAGGAATGTCTCCCTTGGAGGAGTCGCTTCTGCTCTGCGACCCCTCGTATTCTGTCGTTTTCGTCGCCTCTGTCTCCCTAGCCTAGAGCGTCGACAATCCTTCATAAAAGGGAGCTGGTCCAGGGGAAACTGACTGTCAAATTTGAGGATGTCCTTCGATACCCTCTTGAAGACGCTCACCAAGGTCGATCGACTCCAAAGCACGGCGGTCAGCTCGAACTCCTCGCTTTGCCGAAAATTCTCGATTGCCTCGGCAACATTATTGTCCGTCCTTTTAGGGAGTTCGACTCGAAGGAGCGACACTTCCTCCTTCGCTTTGACAACCTACTATTTGGAAGTCGACACCTCCCCCTTCAAATGGACCACTTCCCTTTGAAGGTTCTCCACCACCACAGAGAAGGCCCTCTCCTGTTAGATTTAATAGAACGTGAAGACTTGAAGGAGATGAATAAGAAAAACATCTGATTACATTATTGAGAAACTTGTTATTTTGTACATAGAGAACTACATATATATATATATAGTATAGAGATAACTACCTATACATATTGATTCTACATATAAAGGGAGAAGGCGCTCCTTGGGCTGTAACTCGTGCTCCATAGCCTTCACTTCTGGAGTTGGACCTCCGTCGGGGCCTTCTCCCCGGCAAGGCCCATGATAGTGGTGCCCATCTTTAATTGAAGAGGGATCATGTGAAAAACAAAGTGTTAGAAATATTTTGAGAAATTAATTAAAGATAAAACTAGATAAATACGTGGGAGAATAGGGAGAGTCCCTGTTTAACCAAGCCCTCGAGAGCGCCCTCCTCCAAGACCAGATGCGTCTTATTGGCGGGAGGGAGGGCGCCAACCAAAAGGTGAAGTCCCAGTTTGGGATCCGCGGCGGAGTTCCCCTTCACCAAAGTAACCCTCTTCATCCACGAATATGAATCCCAAGGATGATAGGTCTCCGCATCGCTCCGACCTCATATAGGTCCATTTGGATGTCAAAATAAGGCCCAACAAACGAGGCATAACGCCCATCCGTTTCTTGCACCCACCAAATGTGGAGAAGGAGGCGTCGCCGACCGCTCGTCGAGAAGAATGTCATCTTGTGAGAGAACCAACTCTGCAGGAGGAGTGTACGCCCTATAACGATCTGAGGGCACCGCCCCGGGATAGGCAGCAACAGAGTCGAATGCCTCTTTAGCTGTGGTACCATCAGAGAACTCTATGTAAGTCCACATGATGCCGCCATAGGCCAATTTGGGAGGACTCCATTTCTTAGTAAAAAGAACATTCAACCATTTATAAAGGAGGTTGTCATTTGCATAATAAGATAGAGGGATTGCACCTTTAAAGGCGGCAACAACCTTGTTTGTATCGGAGCTGAGAATATCAAGCGGCGTTGTGAGGGGATTAAGGGTATCCTCCACCCGGGCAATCTTCTTCTCCCTCTTATAGGAAGAGTGGTGCTTCTTCGAACACTCAGGAGCATCTCTTTTCTTCTCTCCCTTGGCCTTTTTCTCTGTGTCATCCGAAATGTGACTGAATGCATAAGCAAGGTGTGCATAATCTCTTTTTGCAAAAAATGTAGAATTATTATTACACGAGGAGATGAAGGGCAAGGATATGGGGAGAGACTCTCCACTAGAGACACTTCGACTGCGCGCGGAAGAAGCTTGGTGATGTTCTTAGAAATGTAAGTGGTGTCGCCAGGTTGGTCGTTGAGGGGAATGAGAGTCAACAACTCCATATTATAAGAGGATAAATCCCCATTGGTATGGAGAGGGACCCGGCTCGCACCTTAGCCGCCCCATACACTAAGAAACACCGCTTTTGAAGAAAAAAAATCCACTTTGAATTCTGGGTTCGAAACCCACTGACCAAGGGGTGAGAAGAATCCCAATACCAGTTTTTTAGACATGGATTATGACCCCCCAAAAAAACGAAACGATTAGAATCGATATGGTGAAAGTTTCGAAAAGGAGTTAAAGAATAGTGCCACCTCCTGAGCTCGCACAGCATCCGAAAGAATAGTGCCACCTCCGGATCCACGTCATTAGGGATGGGATACCGGGGGTAATGAGCATCGCTCATTACGACTTCCAACACTTCTTTATTAAGATTAGGTTAGTACGCATAGATAATGAAGGCTAGAGGCAAAAGGAAAGCACCGAGCTATTATGCCAGAAAGGATACAAAAGGCGATTGGAGGAAGTGTGACGGCAGAGGTTCGTCGGAAAATCTAGAGAGAAGGCAAATATATTTTAAAGAGAAAGCGCAGAGCTTCAGCAAAGGAACGAAAATGAGGAAAGGAAGAAGAATAGAAGAATTTATAAGGTGGCCCATATGAGACTCAAAAGCCCACCTAGGCTAGACCGTAGTGGCAAAAATTCCCAAAATACCCCTAGGACAGGTGAAGGGTTTCCTAGGGATCTGTGAAGCTTCTGGAATATCCTGCCAATTTTTTGAATTCCGCAGTTCAAATTTCAAAATTTAAAAATGTACTCATGGGATGTCATACTGACTCCAGGAATAGAGGCCACGTGGAAATTTGAGGAACACCTGGGCAAAGCAATACTGGAGGAGGCGTCGCCTTACATGACACGCCACGCAGAAATAAATCAAACATGCCCAACTTGGTGTACTGAACAAGCACGTCAACCCTCAGAAGTGTTGACAAAGACTAACGAAGATACACACCAAGTGCTATTCTGGTGCACTGGAGAAGGTGTTGCTCAAAACAAAAATGCCTCAAAGTTAAGACAAACCTAATCTAAGCGACGCTCACCCTAGGATTCAGGGGTATATGTTGGGTATTGGGCTTTACGACCCAGATATCTCTACACCGACTAGAGGGCAAGCCGACCTGATCTAAAGTGTGAGAGCGACGCCATGAAGGATGTCCAAGGGGCACCACTCAGATGATGATACTGAATGCCCTTCGACTTTGACGGCTCGCTCAACACCCTTCGCCTTCGTACCGTACAGGGGATATGATAGTATTGGTTACAAAGAGTGTTAGAGGACAAATGAGTACCCTAACCTACAATACGGCACCTCATACAGACTATTACGTGTATTTATGGTGTGACATGGGACATACCTAACAAAAAAGAGGATCTACCCAAAAGCATCCTTCCATTCGACCAATTAATGCCATGCTGACCCTGGTTGTCTCGTGTGAGACAACTTGGATTGACCATGGTAAGGACCTGACCCCACTCAGGTATGAGGTAACACCTTATATATACCCATCACCTACCTCTTTGCTTACATTCAATAGAGCATTCAATTCTCTTACTTACATTTACTCTATCCAAAAAACGAACCTCCAACTAACTTGATCGTCAGAGGGGAAACAAAGAGAACACCATGGGCTTTCCTTCTATGCAGGTCACCAGAGCATCCATTGGAGCACCATAGTTACACCGAACCGAGGACTACCGCAATCTGTGATCCAACAGGATTAGTAAATAAAATTAAACTTTTTCCATGAAAGTGTTGTGATAACATGTATTTGTAATAGTACAACGCATCCCGTAAAACTATTTCTATTATGAGACATGCATTTTCAGAAGTCAATACAACACAAACCCAACTATATTAAGTTGTTTCTTGTAAATTATGCAAAAAATGAGGGTACTCAAGTGTCACTTTATACTCACTTGTATTCGAAAAGAAACATGCACCGAGAAGGTATAAAGTATACTATCTGGCTCTCTACATGTGGTTTTTTTTGTCGCTAGGGTCTAGTCTAGGCTAGTGGGTTTCTTCTGAAACAACACTTTCAACCAAGATAACTTCACTTTGATCTTGGTTATCTCTGCCATCATACAAGATAGGGATGCTCCCCATAGTCGTGGGGATAAGTCAACCAAGTGAACCTCTTCATCACACAATATGTAGGTATCAGTCACGTGCGGACCATTGCCCCGTAGACCCAAGATCACATAGACATCCCTTAGGTTTACTGTCATTTCACGTCTAGGGAGGTGAAATGTATGAGTCGCTAGCTGTCACCTCTTGGCAAGAGCATGCATTAATCCCACATCGATTCACCTGGAATATATCTGCAACTAAATCAAACTCAACTAAATGGACTTTATTAATGTTGGATTATCGGATCTACCACCCAGCATTTACCTTCCTGAAGTTACTTATTATCTTTTTGACTACGTCTAACACTAGTATGGAGATGAAGCGGAGGTCACTGAGACCAAGAGATGGATTCTCAAATATGGCCCATCGCACCACCTCCTACCGACGGTCGCTGCTACGAGGTGCACGGTGGTTGACGGTGGAGGAGTCGACAATGGTAGGGGCATTACTTGTAGCTTTAGAGATGCTGAAATAAACAATATTAGGACCTCCATCGAGCTTAATCGACATACCCGGAATCTCGTCGGAGAGACCACAGCTGGACGCATCCAGGCGGAACAGCTCCGACAGGTTCCGACATTAATATTCATCCAGGTTATGCCATTTTTCTTTTCCCCTAAAGTCCGTCTTTATAATTATATAGAGGGGTTCAAGGCAGATATGGCGTCTGCTGATCAGAAGTAGAGGATCAATGATACACTGGACAATCACATACTAGTATAGTTTAATAATTGGTTTACGAAAGTGTCTATTTTGGCATTTATTTTTCAAATGAATATCTTTCGAAAAAGCAAAATTATATATATTTGTGTTTATTTCATGTTTCTTCTTACTTCTAACTTCTAAGCTTTGTTCCATTATAAAACCCTAAAATTCAATAATTACGGGTACTTGTAGTAATTACAAGTACGAGACAATGATGTAAGGAATGTCGTCTTCTTTGATTCTTCTGTCTTTTTTATCTCTGGTTCCTTTCTTGTGGTTTTCAATCAGCCGGGTCACTTCCCCTCAGTTTCTGCATCTCAAACAAATATTTATAAGAGCAGCTCACATTCCACTCTCCTCAACAAATCTAACCAAACCCAAAAAAAAAAGAACAGAAAAGAGACGACCCCAGTTCTCATTAAACGAGATAATCTCTCTCTCTCTCTCTCTCTCTCCCTCCCTCTCTCTCTCTCTCTCTCTCTCTTGCTTGCTTCCATTAGTTTTTAGTAGGTTGGTGATCATGGCGTCCATGTCCTCCAAGAGCTCCGAGTCGACGTGGACTCCGAAACAGAACAAAGTGTTTGAGAAGGCGCTCGCACAATTTGATAAGGATACCCCAGACAGGTGGCAGAAGATAGCAAAGGCCGTGGGAGGTAAGTCCGTTGAGGAGGTGAAGAGACATTACGAGATCTTGATAGACGATTTGAAGCACATTGAGGCTGGCAGGGTTCCTTTACCCAATTATAGGTCCAATAACAAATAAAGTCGGGATGAAGTGGGAATTATATGAATTGTGATGGTTAAGGTTATGAAGTTAGTTGGGTGCATGAGGTGCAAATTAGCATGGGAAACCTCATACCTGTATATGAAACACACAGCTACGTACGGGATATATACCCTATCTTCAAATTTCATATGAATATTATAAATGTTGTAAAATAACATAAATATTTCTAGTTGAATTGAGTACTTCATTACTATATATATATATGGGAAAGCACCAATAAACCTTTAACTGACACGAAAATACATGTAGGTTACCACACAAACTTTTGTTTGGGGGCATTTTGCAACCCAAAAATAGCTTATCCTAGAGCGTGTGGAAAAAAGAAGAAAATAAAAGGTTATCCAGGACCTTCTTTCTTTGTTGGATCGCATATTGCGGAGTCTGATTAAGTTATTTGTCGTTAGGACATTTGCAGTAAGAAAGGTTCGGATTGGTCCTGTTTTTTTTGTTTTTTTATCGATTACAAAGTTAATGCAGTTTTTAGGAGCAAATGCAAAAATGTGCATGGAGTGTAAGTGATTTATTCAGTAGTCAAATAAATTAAGGAAAATATGGTATTTGAACCGAGCATGTAACTAGGGTTAGTTTGTTTTACCGTGACTGGGCATGACTGCTGTGACAGCTTCAAACCACGGTAACATCAGATTATGGACTTAAAAAATGCTTATTTGGGTTTCGCCTTGCGCCTATGGACTTAAAAAAAGTTGTGACATCGATAAACCACACACACTCTTAACATTCACCTGACTTTTTCGATCTTGTGTTCCTGTTGTTAACCGAGTTCTCAGAGGCCTCTTCTTTGGGTTTGGGCTCGTCGAACCAAGTTACGGGTCGAGGATGCTTTTTTCGTGTGAGTCTCAGGATTGTGCTGTCTGTTAAACCATTTTTGGGCTCTGATACCATGTTGATAAGCAAAATCTTAAAGAAGCATTGCCTAAAAAGGAATAAGATTCTAGGTGGGCTTCTAAAAAAAACGGTTCGGTCGAACAGAACCAATTCTGGTCTAGTCTGGTTTGAATCGATTATGTTAGTATTTTTAGAGTAATATGGAGCATATAACTAAGAAAACACATATTCAACCCAAAAGCTTAAGATAATGGGTTGTATGACATTACTAATTATATACAAAACAAATTTCTCAATCCTAACCAATGTGGGACAAAACCACACACACTCTTAACATTCACCTGACTTTTCTGATCTTGTGTTCCTGTTGTTAACCGAGTTCTCAGAGGCCTCTTCTTTGGGTTTGGGCTCGTCGAACCAAGTTACGGGTCGAGGATGCTTTTTTGTGTGTGTGAGTCTCAGGATTGTGCTGGCTGTTAAACCATTTTTGGGCTCTGATACCATGTTAGTATTTTTAGAGTAATACGGAGCATATAACTAAGAAAACACATATAAAACTGAAAAGATTAAGCTAATGGGTTGTAGGACATTCCTAGTTATATACAACACAAACTCTTCAATCCTAACTAATGTGAGACTAAACCATACACATTCTTAACAGGTCCAACCAAAATAGTTTCAAAATTAGACCAGTTTTTTAGGGTTCAAGTAAGTCAGTTCAAAACAGTAGTTTCAATTTAGTTCGAATCGACTCATTTTTTTATACTGATTTATACTTAAATTCAAATCAAACCACTTTAAACCTATATAATTTTAGAACCGGTTTGAAGCAAAATAAAACAAACAACTCTGAAAATAAACCAAACCTAGATATGTTTTTCTTAGCAGCCTCCTTAGTTCTCCAAACCTAAACGTTCTCTGTGTAATGTGATTCATTCCCACGGTACTCCGTGATTCCTTCCCTTAGTCCTTTGATTCCTTCCCTCTGGTTTAATCGAACTCCTTCGGTCCTTCCCTCGCGATTCCTCGTTGATGTGTCTTCTTCCCGCCATAGTCACGTTGTTCGTTGTACCATGTACAACACCATGAGTCAAGAAATTAAATTAAGCCACAAACTCTACTTGTTCTTTGCTTTAGACATTCGTTGTACCGTGTCTCGCCATTCATTGTACTACTATGATTTGTGCTTTACTACTCTTTCATTAATGTTCGGTTGCTACTATGATTTGTGTTCACGAGGTTCTGCTCTTTCACTATGATTTGTGTTCTGCTACTCTGCATACCATTAAAAATTATTTGTTTTCTTCAGATTTCAAATCAGTTATTCCTGACCTAAATTGTTCCAGATTTCAAATGGTTGGTTGTTCGTGAGAAAAAAAATTCAGATTTCAATGCCATATTTCAAATTATTCCTGACCAAAATTGTTATTAAACAAAACAAACCAAACCAGTTCGAACTAGTTATGAATCAATTCGAACCAGAACAGTTTTTTTGCTAAACCAGGACAATTCTTTTAGTGATAAAAAAATACTAACTTTATTAAAATCAAATCAATTCAGTTCTGAATCGGTTCGGGGTCGAACCAGATCATGAACCATTCTAATTCTATGGGGACATCGCCTAACAAGGATTAAGATTCTAGAGATCTTCGAATATGCATCACTCTTGATGGGACCATGTAATAAAGTGGGAGTTAACATGGTCTTTTGTACTTTTGTAGGGTGAAACCTCAATATGATAAGTTTAGGTGATTTTCTTTAGCCTTGCGTATCGTTTGTCAATACGAGTCTTCGATTTGGTGTCACATAATGTTGTTCATCACATGCCCCGAGCCTAATTAGAACGCCGTTCATGTTTCAATTTTAAGAAAGTTGGGGTTATGAGTGATGCTCTCATCCATTTTGAAGTTGAACTTCAAAACAATAATAACTTTATCGTTGCATAATATGTGTCGCGCGTGGAGCACACACGCTCCTCCCTTCTCTCTCCAGGGAAGGTCCATGTGAGAGATGCCCTCTGCAAAGGCCAGTAGGTAGCCGCCACCTGAAGACATCATCGGAGTTGGGTTTTTTTCCCGAAAGGAACACCTGAAGTAACTGTCCTATTGACTTACTGTGTTTGGAAACTACCGCAAATCCAAACAATAGGAAGTTCATTCCTACTACAGCAAGCTTTGCTCGAAACAGAGGGTTACGCAATACTTCTTCTTATTCTCCCTTACCTCACTAGCTTGACTCCTTTTTTTTTCTTTTTCTTTATCTGTTGTGCAGGTTGGCAAGACTACGGTGAGGGTGACTAGGCTTCGATCAACATGAACTTCAACCAAGAAACCGGGGAGAGGGAGCTTCCTCGAAGAGCTCTTCTGTCCATAGTCCCGAAACTCCCCAAGATTCAGGTTGCCAGAGTTGTAGGGAAGATGATCTCCCAGAAGCCGGTAAAGAACAGTGTTGTGTATAACGTATTGAAAGCAGCTTGGGCAACCTTTGGAGCAGTGAAGATGTCAGACCTAGAGGGAGGCGTGATGGCCTTTGATTTCACGAATGACAGCGATCGAGACAGGGTCTTAGACATGTCTCCATGGGCGATTTACGGGCATTGCCTAAACCTGCAGGTATGCCAATTGAATCACTGTATAAGCGAGGTGGATTTTGGTGAGATGCAAATCTGGGTGCAGATCCATGGCCTTAGTTTAGACATGTTGAATATTGACAATGCCAATCAAGTAGCAAGTTGTCTAGGAAAGTGTTTAGAACTGAATGATGAACTAGACATGCAGTAGAGAGGGTATATCCGCATGAAAACCGCAGTAAGTATCTGTGATCCTCTACTTGCAGGATTCTGGTGGACGAATGCAGAGGGAACCGAGAAATGGGCATCGATGAAATACGAACGTCTCTCAGATTTCTTCTATGGCTGCGGCTTTCTGGGGCACACATCACAGGCTTGCAACTCACCAGTAATCATATCGGAAGTTAACAACTCCCTGCCCATGTGCAAGACAAACGAAACAGAGTGGATGGCACCAGATTGGGGGGGACAGATACCAACAGCCTGCAAGGAATTCAAATAGAAAGACTTGGGGAGAATTGATGAGCGAAGCCGGATCAGCATTAAAAGAGAAAATTTGTTTTCATAATAGTCTGAAGAAAGAAAGTGCAGAACTGGAAATGGATGAATGTGGAAAACAAAGTGATGTTTGGAGGGCAAGCAACACCCGAAGTGCTCAAAACAGGGAGCAAGAGATGAAGGACCTTAACTCAACCAAAACACAATTCCTAAATCTAAGCCTATCACTTACCCCCTCCTCGACATTTCAAGCCGGTGTTTGATCTTAACAATGATCCTCCTGAAGAAAACCATAAGGAAATCATCCACACAAATATACCGTTCCAAAAAACAGGTAGCACCCACCATCCACCACCACCACTGCCTTTTCCTTTTTTGGGCACGGGACCAGCCACAAATCTCCTCACCTTGGGGAATTCATCCACCTCAACTAGCACACCTCAAATCTCAAATGAGGTGTCGGATTACCTAGTGGAATTTCCCCCAGAAAGCGATATTGCAGGTCTCAACGACTTGACAGAGGGGGGCTACTATCAGCTGCAAATGGAATACAATTGTCTAGGGAAGGCTCCGAGCAAAAAGAGGAAAGTGTATGCAGAGAAAGGAAAAGCATCAGATCTAAGGCCACCCACTGCTGCCGGGGACCTGAAGGAAGGGCAAGTTCGAAAGAAGAATGACCATCCGAGGAACACAGTCAGAGAAGGTCGTACTGCAACTAGAAGGGGAACAACAAGAGTTGTAATCCTACACAAAAAGAGTCAAGATAATAGGGTTTCTGGTGGCTGTCCCCAAATGACCATACGGGATCAATGAACATCATTAGTTGGAACTGTCAGAGGTTGGGGTCTCTCTTGACGGTTCGCCACCTAAAAGACCAAGTAAGAAGACTCCAGCCAGCAATCGTTTTCTTAATGGATACGAAACAACCGGAGGCTTTTTATTACCAAATAAGAAGAGAAGTGGGAATGAGAAATGCATAGTACGTAAACCCGAAGGGGATTAGTAAAGGTCTAGCATTATGGTGGACAGATGAAGTTACTCTTACTTTCAATCATATCAGTAAGAACATAGTAGACAGTGAGGCCCAGATAGGGGTGGACGGGGTGAAATCCTTCATTACATGGATATATGGCGATCCGGACTATAGAAGACGAACAAAATGTATGGAACCGGCTAAGAGGAATATGGCACAACAGAACGGGACCATGGATCTGCTTGGAGGATTTCAATGATATATGCAATCATTAGGAGAAGGTGGGAGTAGGAGAAAGGATAAAAGGAAAATTGACGAGTTCACATCACTATTACAAGATCTGGAGTTGGGCGACCTTGGTTTCAAAGGACAGATGCACACGTGGTCCAACAATAGAGTGGGAGAAGACAGAATTTCGGAAAGACTAGACCGAGTACTTGTGAACGAGGCATGGAGCGCCCGGTTCCAAAGAGCTCAATGTCTTCACAGAATAGTAGTAGGATCGGATCATGCTCCAATTACACTCACATTGGACCATACGGATGCTAGAAGTAGAAAGTCGTTCAAGTTCGAGGAAATGTGGTATGAGAAGCCTGAATGTATCAAAGTCATAAAGGAGTCATAGAGTAGAGGAGGAAGGATTAGCACAGGTGAGGGATATAATAGAAAGATGAAGACATATCAGAATAATTTGATTAGATGGAGTAGGCAGAATTTCGGAAACAATCGGATAGAAATCGAACGTATAAAGACCCGCCTGCAAACTTTGAGCAGCTCCAGACCGACCCCTCAAACCTTAGTGGAAGAAAAGGTCATGAAATCGAAGCTTCATGCCCTATGAAAGAATGATGATTTTTTTTGGAAACAACGATCAAGGGTCCGATGGCTAAAGGAGGGTGACAGAAACTCAAAATTCTTTCACCAAACCACACTAGAAAGAATAAGGAGAAACAAGATTCTGATATTAAGGGATGCAGACGGGTCTTAGGTAGAGGATGAGGAAGAAATTATGGAGGAAATACATACATTCTACTCAGTGCTCTTTCGAACGGACAGGGAGAATAGAATCGAGGGAATGGGAGGATAGGCAATTCTGGAATGCCTCCCCACGGATATCACGGAAAGTATGAATGAAAGTTTGAAGAGGGAGGTATCCGAGAGTGAGGTTCGCATAGCAGTACATCAGCTTTGGGGGGCAAGGGCACCGGGACCGGATGACTTTTCGGGATCTTTATTTCAACGGTCTTGGAGGATTGTAGGTTCAGACATCATCACCATGGTTAAGGCCTTCCTCTCAATAGGTACTTTCCCTTCTTCTATTAATCATACTGATATCACCCTTATTCCAAAAATTCCAAACCCTACGTCTGCATCTGATTATCATCCCATTAGACTTTGTAACTTTGGGTATAAAAGAGTGTCAAAGGTTCTGGCAAACAGACTTAAAACCTGGTTACCGGAACTTATCACCCCCTATCAGAGTGCTTTTTTGGCAGGCAAACAGATACAAGACAACATCCTAATGGCACACGAGATGTTCCACTACTTGAAGGTAAACAGGAACACAAGGGACACGAGGAGGAGCCCAGACTGTGCGCTAAAAATAGATATGCAAAAGGCCTATGACAGGGTCGAGTGGTACTTCCTCTTACCGATTCTGGCAAAAAGAGGGTTTCATCCGAGATGGATACAGTGGATAGAGGCATGCATTACAACAGTATCCTATCAGGTACTAGTAGATGGAAATAAGACAGGTATGATCAAACCATCAAGAGGGCTCAGACAGGGAGACCTCATATCTCCATATCTCTTTATCTTGGTGGCAAATGTATTATCAAAAAGAATGGAGTAGAAAGTCAGAGACAAGACCATTACAGGAATCAAACTAAGGAAGACATGCCCATAAGTTCATCATATACTATTCGTAGACGACTCTTTGTTCTTCCTCAAGGGAACCTTGGAGAATGAACAATCTCTAAAGGTTACACTTGACGAGTATTGCCAGGCTTCGGAGCAAAGGGTAAATTTCTCTAAAGCATCTATATTCTGTGGCTCAGAACAGGGAAATCCGCTTGCTATTGAGATGGCCCAGGTGTTCGAAATGAACCTAGTAAGAGACCTAGGGGAATATTTGGGTCTACCCTCTTTGTGGGGAAGATCATAATGTGAAGCCCTTGGTTTCTTGAGCTCGAAGATATCCAATAAGATGGTAGGTTGGAGGTCAAAACTTCTAAACAATGTCGGGAAAGATGTGTTGATAAAAGCGGTTATCTCGGCTATCCCAACTTATGCTATGAGTGTCTTCCAATTTTCGAAGACGTGGTGCAATAGAATAAACGGTTTGATAGCACGGTTTAGGTGGGGGCACCGAACGAGAATCAGAAAATTGATTGCAAGAAATGGGAAACGATGACGATGTCTAAATCAGAAGGTGGGATCGGTTTTAGGGAACTTGAAGCGTTCAACTTAGCTCTCTTGGGTAAGACAGTTTCACGACTTATGACGGAACCGAACTCTCAGGTGAGGGTAATCAAAGGACTCTATTTTCCATCATCAGACTTTTTACAAGCGACCAAAGGGAGTCGACCTTCGTGGGCATGGAGAAGCATGCTGTCAAGAAGGAATGTTGTCCAAAACGGAGCTTTTTGGGCTACGGGGATGGGTGGAGAATAATACATTTTACGGACGCATCGATCCCAGTCAGATTTGATACTCGACTGGGGGCACACCCAGTGACGGAGAGCCAGGCGACAACTCTATTGGAGGAGTGGATTGACCCGACTTCAAGATCATGGTTGGAGGACAGAGTCATAGCTACCGTATCAGCTGAAGAAGTACAATGGATATTCTCAGTCCCTATACCTCTGCAACCAAGATCAGATGAACTCAGGTGGCCATATGAACGATTGGGCATGATCACGACCCGATCGGTGTATCACCATATACGAGCATAGGAAGGGGATGAAGAGTTCAAACAGCAGAGCAGAGGGGCAGGGGTGAACATAACGACCCTGTGGGAAATAATATGGTAGGCGAAGACTCTCCCTAAGATCAAAGTATTCGCCTGGAAGCTGGCCTCCAATGCTCTTGATGTTCGACAGGGCCTAGCTAGACGAGGCATGCAGATTCCGGAGAATTGCCCAATGTGTGATCATTGTGAGTCCTCTGAGCACCTAACGGGCTGTCGTTGGGTGAAACAGGTCTGGAAAGAGCTCTTGGGGATTCGCTACGCGAGTGACGGATGTAGCAATATGCAGGACTGGCTGATCAAGAGGAGCTCAGAACAGGGCTGGACTCGTTCAGTATCGGACACTAGATGGAACACAACCCTCATCGGGTTCTAGACGATTTGGAAAGCAAGGTGTAGCAGCTTGTTCCAAGGCCAACAACCGAGTACAGAAGGAACAATCGCTGCGGTGAGACGGACCTTGGTCGAGCTAACAGCATTGTAGAACAACCTGCGCCAGCAACAGAGGAACATAAGGCAACAGTAGTGCATGGAACCGATGGGAATGCAGACTTCACAAGCGTGGAAGGGACCAGCACAAGGAACCATCACTGTGAATTGCGATGGGGCATGGAACAGGATATCCGGAGCGGGAGGTATGGGCGCCATTGCACGCAATTACGTAGGACAGGTAGTTGGAGGTTATCACAGGTCGGAAAGGGCGGATTCAATCGACCGCTTGGAGGCTCGGGTGGTATACGAATGAGTCAAGCTAGCAATAGCAAACGGCTGGGACTCGGTGGAAATTCAGTCGGATTCGAAAGTGGTCATAAACCACATCTTAGGTAACACAAAATTTTGGCAAATAAAGACTATTATCCAAAATAGTCTCATCATGGCGGGTTCCATCAGAAACCTGACATGGATTAGAATACCAAGAACCACGAATCAATGTGTGGATTGGTTAGTGAAACAAGCTAGTGCGGGGATGGGTCAAAGTGATTGGTTTAACGAACCACCACCACTGCTTTCGAAATTTTTGCGGATAGACTATGATATGTACCGGAGTTATCAACATCCCCAATTTTCTCATTAATATACGGAATCACTTTTCTTGGCCAAAAAAAAAACTTGAACTTGAAAGTTAAAATTTTAATATTGTCTTATGGCGAGATTTTAAGGTGTCGAGGTAAGATCTTAGTTGTTGAGATCCAGACTCTTGGGTCGTAACTTGATGCAAAAGTGAAGATAGTCGTTGTTCCCGTCTTGTAGGTTCTTTATCCAGACTCTCGTATCATAAACTAATCCAAAGGTCAAACCTTAATAACATGTTAACTTCCAACTATGGAAATTAACGGTGCATTTGATTGATAGAATACGAAGTAAGAAATACGGAATAATGAATAAGAATAGAGAATAAGGAATAAAAGATAATCATAATAAGATGTTGGTTGGTTGATAAATTGAAATGAAATATGGAATTTAAATATTTAGTTGGTGGAATGATATATGAAAATTGAATGAGGTCAAGTAAAATTACATATATCCCCTTCCTTTGCTTCAATATGTATAATATATAATACAATTATTTTATAAAATAATTATTAATTAATTTGGGAAGCTTAAAAAATACGATTCATTAAATTAAAAATATATTTTATTAAAAACATTCTTTTAAAAAAATAATCAATTGAATTAAAATATTTAAAAAATTAATTTAATTAAAATATAAATAAATAATTTAATTAATTAAAATTTATAATAATTCATTAAAAAAATAATTAAAATATAAATAATTAATCGTGGAGGGTATTTTGCTCAATTGAACATCTATTATGTATTCCTAGCTCTCTAAAAATAACAATTCCGAGGTTTTTTCAAGGAATGTATACTGCGAGGTTTTTCCGTATTCTCTATTCCTTACCAATTCTGTGAACTAAACATGATAAAGTGATTATTCATTCCAATGGGCAATATTTCAAGGTACTATTTCTCCATCAATTCAAATTTGCCCTACTCCTTCGTACAACCATACTCTCTTGAAATATTGGGATTTCAGTTATTTCTTTGGTGGTATTGTATTTGGAAAGGGAATGAAATGTGATAAAATGACATATTTGTCCCTCATTGTATATGTATAGTATATAATACATATAACTTGTTTAATTATATAATTAATTTCAAAGGACAATCCCTAGACCCTTTTTTTTTAGTAAATATGACTTCGAATCAAATACAAAACAACATCGTATTGTAATAAATATGACTTTGAATGGATCATCGTATGTACAATCAATACAATATGACTTTGAATGGATCATCGCATGTACAATCAATACAATATGAGATTCAGAAACCCCAAAGAGATTTTCAGTCAAGGCATTAGATGCTAGACAACTTTCCCGAGAACAACCACGAGTAGATAAAAAAACAAAACACCTAATTGTATGAAATCTTACCAAAATATCAGTTACAGTCATGTACTTCTCAATTTCACCAGTCAATGGATCAACTTCACTAACAATCCCAACATCCATGAGAGTCATACTGCCTAGAATGGCAACAAGAAGCGTTTTCAATTAGATGTGCAATTTACGAATCGTTCTCAATTAGATGAATTCATCAATCTAGCAACAAGAATCCTGGGTTCATAGTATGGATTCAACAACATGAATTCAAAGCATGAAGTCGAACATGTCGAATATCAAACAACATGAATTCGAATAACACGAAGAAAGCACAAACACAAATAACATGAATTTGAACAACCTTCTAACTAATCAAATCAAACAACATGAATTCGAACAACCTCCTAACTAATAAATTAAAACAGACTCCCAAAAAACTGAACCCAGAATCAATTATGGGTTCTGATGATCCCAGAAACGATTATGGGTTTGTCACGAAGATTGGAATCAAAACAGAATCGAGGATTGGAAGCATACGTGATGTAGTTCGGTTCGAGATGAAGAACAGATGAAGAATCGAAGGAGAAAGATCAACTAAAGGAGCATGGGAGCTTCACGAATGAGGAGAAGCTAAGGGTAGTTCGGTTCTTAAAAAAGTTAATGAGGGCATTTTTGTCATTTTGTCTCCTATTCTGAATTCCTAATGCACCCAACTTAGGAAATCCAAATTTTTTAGATTGAATGTGTAAGCCTAGCCCTCTAGGATTCCGTAAACTGAAATTTTTCAATTCCGCGAAAACAACTTCTTACGGAATCTGTAACACCTATTCCATTAATATTCTCCGAAAAGAACATGTTGTAATAGAGTAAACAAGAGTGGTGCTACTTCATATGAAACTGGTAATTCTTTGTCTTTTCCTACTCATTTAAGGGTTCTGAAGGCTAACAACTTGTCCCTAAAAAAATTGTTTTTTTTTGTGTGGAGCTCTTGGGTATAAGTGATGTTTACCCTTGGGAAATCAATTCCCCTCGCTTTAGAGGGCAAAGCAAAGGTGTCATGAAGGTGAAACATGTTAGTAATATAGAAGAATTTAATAATAATATTTTCGAATTACAAATGCATAAAATTGTGGAATAACATGCAAATTGACGAAATTGCCCCTCGAAGATAGATTTTGTTGAAAAATACCTAGTCTCGTATAAAAAAAGGTCTCCTTAAGGCAATTTTGCCCCATTCATCATAATAGGTTCGTGTAAAAGGGAAAATTGTGAGGATTACCTCCTAGGATAAAACAGTGTCATTAATGTGAAATAAACATGGTGTTTCCCTTAACCGAACTGAACGATACCTGAACTCGGTCTTCGATGGAAATTCATACGTAAATACTAAATGGTAAAATTTATGTCTGGACTTTTAGAGCAACCTAGAGAGGATTTTCAGACTTTTCAAGTGTTGAAAATGTGAAGAATTAACCCTCTATTTATAGGGGTTTTCACCTTAGGTGACCTAATTACACTAAATAAATTTTATAAAAACTGAATGAATAAATTATTAAAACTAAAATTTTACAACAGTAAAATTCCAACATTCATTTTAATAAATATATTTGAACAGTCTAAAATTAATTTGTCCAACAGTCGGGCAAACCAATTGAGTTGGGTCGGAATTGGGTAAAAAAAATGAGTCGGGTCTGTTAGAGAACCAAACCAATATTGGGTCAGTCAATAATCCCCCACATGAACGGAGAAATGAGAGAATTCCTAGACGCTCTTGACTCGAAATAAGAATTCAACAGCTGACACCTACATAGGATAGGTAGGTGTTACCCTTTGAACCTTCCCTTGTGAAATTACATCGACTTTACTGACTAGTCAATAGACGCGATATCTTTGAACTGTTTGACGTTGGTGTAAATGATAATATAAGTCACACAAGTATCTTCCTAGTATTGTTTAGTTCATGCATTCATGCCCGTTTTGGCCATAGGCATTGCTTGGTTCTACAAGCATTTCTAAGAATTTGTGCCCTCAACAATTCCTTTCAAAGCAACCCTCCTTCTCACTTGCATAGGTGATTTCTTAATTTTTGAATCATAAAATCATTTTTTTAACCTCATTCTCTATCGTCACTGTTTCTCATCATAGGAATGGTCTCAAGGTTTAAAATCCCCCACAGTGATCCAACTTCACTCTTGCCCGTTCTGGCCATAGGCATTGCTTGGTTCTACAAGCATTTCTAAGAATTTGTGCCCTCAACAATTCCTTTCAAAGCAACCCTCCTTCTCACTTGCATAGGTAATTTCTTAATTTTTGAATCATAAAATCATTTTTTTAACCTCATTCTCTATCGTCACTGTTTCTCATCATATGAATGGTCTCAGGGTTTAAAATCCCCCACAGTGATCCAACTTCACTCTTGTGATTAAGTTGTCCCTTTGAACCTAGATCTTGGCATCTCCAATCAATTAGGTTGGGTTTTCCTTCTCAAAAGTGTTTACTGCACGAGCTTTAATCCCATTCCTCTCGATGATTGGCCAACTTGATCTTTATTTAACCATTTGGTTAACAGATCCGCTATATTATCCTTCGATTTAACATAATCGATTGTGAGATATGTCGCTCTTAAATTGCTATGTTTTTGTTTAAAAAAACATTTTGTTGGTGGTGATGCCTCTATCTCGTTCTTGATTTGTACATAAATTTTTAGGAATGCCTTTGTAGACCAATTTCCTTAAAAGCATTAAGTAAATGGATAAAGTTTTTTAGTTACCTGAAAATTATCTTTTTATAAATATGTACCTGTCATTTTTTTTTAACTTTTAGGTATTCGAGATAATGTGTTGCTCAGTAAATTGATTCGTCAAATTTGGACCAATGTGAAAATTTGAAATAAAATACGGATACCACGTTAAAACAACAAAACAAACTACATATAGAAGTTTACGACAATAACACAAAGTACGTACACCAGTTTGTAACAATAAGACAAAGTATTGATACCTTAATTCCACACACATTTTCACATTTTGTCCACAATTGACAGGTCAAAAGACAAAGCAACAATTTGGAAATCTTAGGTACCTAAAAGTAAAAATAAACAATCACAACATACCTATTTGTAAAAATGTGGTTCCTAAGCTTTCATATAAGAGTATGTTTCCCTTAACACGAGCCCCTCACCCACAGGTGAGCTGGTGTGGGTCAAGACCTAGACCCTAACTCCTTCGATTGGTTGTCGATCGAGTTTCCATCGTATTGAGATTTAATTGTAACATATATAAACGTTTTGGAGGGTTAAATTTTGATATTCTTAAAAGTGTTCTGTTAGTTTTGCAATTTTCCAACGTATTCCGTTAAATTTGGATGAAGAAAATGACGAAAGATAAAAATTTCATATATGACCAAACATTAATGAACGAACTTTTTAAAAACAAACATTAAGGGGAAAATTTGAATTCTACACAAACATTAGAAAATAAAGTTGAATTTTACCATTCACTTTTTAAGTTTAATAGAGAGTGTCTAAGATACGACGTTAAATAATTGAGTTTGCAATTTCGAAAAGTATTCTCTATCAAGTTTAACACAAAATTTATCGAATTTAGTTTTTTATACAATAAAAAGGTTCAACTAAAAATTTACTCTAAAAAAATATTTAAAAAATTGCACAATCGTATAAAGTTCAACTTATTGACTAATTAACCCTATGATTAATTAAATTAGATAATAACACATGATGAAACTGCTAAACTCTAAAGTTTAAAGCTCAGTTTTAGTTGTAAATGTCTATTATTTGTTTTTAGCATAATATGGTATTCTAAATTTTAAAAGCACCTTAAAATCGACATTATTAAATTAAATTATTTTAATCTCTATAAATATATTTATTTACGATAATATTATTTAAATTTGAATATCATATTTAAAATGTTGAGAATATAAGATCCAATTTGGAAGATATTCAGTTTATTTGGTCTTATTTGGTTGTTTTATATTTAATGTGGACATTTTCTGGTTTTCTTTTTTTTTTAGGATGTAACTTGTAGTTTGTTTAGTTTTGGGATGTAAATGAATATTATTTTCGAGAGTTTTATATTTAAGGGTGAAGAGTCTCCAAATGAAGGAATATACTCTTATGATCCTCAAGTGTTTCTGTCTTCTCTTCGTTTATTCTTCTTCGTGGCTTTCCTAGGGTTTGCTTAATTTGATTTTAACATGGTATCAGAGCCATGAAGAAATCCTAGATTCTGAATCCTTTCGATCCTTGCATATACTTACCTTAATCGTACCCTGCAATAATTATTCTCTCATCCTTTCCGGATAGTTTCTTTTCATATATACAGAAGCTGTTTTTCTTTTGGAATACTTTGCAGTTCTTGTATTTCTTTGTGAAGATCTTCTTTGCTTGGGCTTGGAAAGGGAACCTTATTGTGATTCTGTATTCGTGGTGGTTTTTAGTAATTTTTCGATTACTTGTGTTTCTTGGTTCTTCTTGAGGCTTCTTGAGACAGATCGTCCTCCGATGACATTCTTGTGGTGGATTGTTGGTAATTCCACTACAGTAGGGTTTCTGATCCATATCACAACCTACCCCATGTCAATTTAGATTCTGGACATCTTTTGTGGACAGAAGAACTAGGTATGTGACGCTTCGCATTCTTATTGCAATTTAGTGGTAAGAAAGTTTCTTATTGACTCCGCTGCAGTTTGGAATCAAGTTTTGATTATCTGTAATCATCTGGTGCTTATCTTGGAATCATCTGTTTGATTGCAAACCTTCTTGGTTAAGAAAATCTGTGTATCTCATTCTCACTGTGTCTTCAAGTAATTTTTTTTGAAGTTTTTTTTAGATGGATGAGGATAAATAGACCAAGGAGGCAAATAAAGATGCCACTGGTGAGGTTAATCATGATACCTTTGCTACAATAGACTCTCATAACCTTTTATACTTACATGCAAGCAACAATCCTGGGGTAAATATGATTTCTACTATTCTTACTCGTCCTGAGAATTATGCTATGTGGAGTCGTGCTATTCGGTTCACTCTGTTGGGTAGAAATAAACTAGGATTCATTACTGGAACTTGCATGCGTGAGGAATTTGACCCTGTTTTGTACCACCTCTGTGATAAATGCAATGTTGTAGTCCTAGAGTGGATAATAAACTCAATTTCAAAGGACTTAGGAAGTGAATACATGTATACAAAGGATGCCTTTTTAGTTTGGAAAGACTTGAAAGAGAGATTTGACAAGGTTAGTGGACCTAGAACCTATCAACTCCACATGGAAATTGTAGTGACTCGACAAGGGCTATACTATGTTTCGACATATTTTTACCAAATGCATACTCCTATGGGCAGAATATGATGCAACTTGTGCTTTACCCCATATTGAAGGAGAGTATTTTAAAAGACACATAGAGCATAAGGAAAACCAACGGCTATTTCGGTTTCTTATGGGCTTAAATGAGAACTATTCTAGTGTTAGAAGTCACTTGTTGCTTTGGAATCCCTTGCCTTCAGTTAGCAGGCCTATAACTTGTTAATGCAAGAGGAGAGCCAAAGAGGTATAACTTCTACTATGAATGCAACTGCCGGTTCTAATTCCGCTAATGTGTCCTACAATTTGGAATTGCCAAAAAGGAATCAGAATATTGAATGTACCCACTGTCATAAAAAAAAGACATACTAGTGATCGATGCTTTGCTAGGGGCTGTAATTATTATAAAATAAAAGGACATGCTAAGGACAATTGCTTCAAGTATAAAGACTTTTTGAAAGCAAAAGGAATTAAAGGCAAAGCCAATGCCATTTCGAGTGACAAAGAGGATCATAATTCTGTTTTTCCTAAGCAAGTTGCTAATGATATTGTTACGAGTTCTGGTTTGCAAGGTTTTGTGACCCTTAGCCGAGATCAGTTTGAAAGACTTCTGCAGACTGTGGGACAAGCAGGTTGCACTACCACATCCGTAGGTGCTACCTCACCCATGGAGCATCGGTTTAACACTATTGGTATATCTCTAAATTCTATCTATTTACTTGATAAGGACAATTGTATTTTGGACTCTGGGCATCTAATCACATGACCAACAGAAATGATTGGTTATGTGATCCCAAGAATGTTCCAGGGACTAAAGTGCAATTACCGGATGGTACATATACGAAAGCTTATGGGATTGGACATGTGTTTATAGCCCCTGAAAAGGATTGCAGAATGTTTTATATATTCTAGATTTCAAATACAATTTACTGTGAATCTCAAAGCTTACTAAAGAATTGAAATGTTCGACGACCTTTTATCCTAACATTGTTGTCCTACAGGAATCTGAAATGGGAAGGTCTTAGGGACTGGAAGTGAACAATCAACTGTTTATGTTTTTAAACCTGCGCATACAAGTTTCAGATCTCTATGTGTCTGAAAATGTTATGTTGTGGCATATGTGTTTTGGCCATGCATATGCTAGGGCTTTAGAGCATGTGCATTCTCTGAGTTTACCTAAGAAATGGAACTTGAATTTAGGTGACTGTGTTGTATGTCCTAAAACCAAGATTGTTAGAAATTCCTTTTGATCGATTTCTGAATCAAGAGCAGATGTTGCATTTGACTTAGTGCATGCAGATGTATGGGGGCCTTATCACTGTCCAACTTACGATAATAAACGTTTTTTTTTCTGACATTGGTGGACAATTTTTCGAGAGTTACTTGGGTTCATATTATGCAGTTTAAATCTAATGTGTTTATTATATTGAAGGGATACGTCAGAATGGTTGAAATTCAGTTCAGTAAGAAAGTTAAATGTTTTCAAACAGATAATGGAAAAGAGTTCTTTAATGAACATGTGAATAATTTCTTTCATGAGAAGGGAATTATCCACCAATGCACTTGCCCATATACTCCCCCAAAAAATAGGAGAATTGAGAGAAAGCATAGACACTTATTGGAAGTGGCTATAGATTTAAAGTTGCAAGCCTCAATACCTAACTCCTTTTGGGGGGGGGGGGACTGTGTACTGACTGCGTGTTACTTGATCAATGTGATGCCCTCTAAGCTTTTAAAGGGGAAATCTCCCCTCGGGGTTCTGAATAAGAAGGAACCCAAGATTGATCACTTGAGGGTATTCTGTTGCTTATGTTATACCAGGAACATGTTTGTAGCAGACAAGTTTGCATCTAGGGCCATACTATCTGTTATGATGGGTTATACTGAAACTCAAAAGGGGTATAAACTTTATGATTTAGTTGAAACAATTTTTTTTTGTAAGTAGAGATGTTCAATTTAATGAAAGGACTTTCCCCTCTGAGAATGACAAACCTGATCAGTTGCCTGTGTTCTTTGAAAACTACATTGATTTTGATCTCGGTGATGTCCAAAGCCTCATCGATATTGAGATTGGGGAGAACATAATTAATGTAGATGCCCCATCTTCAAATGATGAGTTCGAACAGAACCTTGATGAAGCTATACTAAGTGATGAATCTGCTGAAGATTCTGATGGCAATGATCATCCTGTCATCCAGGATTCTTCAGGTCATACAACTAGTAAAACCGAAAGGATTATTAAGCCTCCTATCTGGATGAAGGACTATCAAGTCTCAAATGCATCTCATTGTTATTCTATTGATCGATTTATATCTAATTATGGATTGTCGGATGCTTACCAGTGTTATTTGAGTCCAGTCTCTAGTTTGACAGAACCTGAAAGCTTTACTTAGGCTATAAAGGACCATCCATGGATTCAGGCCATGCAGGAGGAAATACATGCATTTGAGGACAATCGGACTTGGGAGTTGGTTCCACTCCCACCAGGTAAATCGGGAATTGGATGTAAATGGCCGTATAAATTGAAATATAAGTCAGATGGTAGTCTAAGTCAATATAAGGCTAGACTGGTCGCAAAAGGATATAATAAAAAACACAGAATAGACTACTTTGAAACGTTTTCCCCTGTGGCAAATATGAACACGGTTTGAACAGTTTTATCTCTGGCATCTATTTAAAATGGCCCCTTTATCAAATGGATGTTTACAATGTCTTTTTACAAGGTGATTTAGATGAAGAAGTATACATGAAAATTCCTGATGGGTTTGGAAATGAAAATAAGAATAATTTGGTTTGTAAATTGAGGAAATCTCTCTATGGGTTGAAACAGGCTAGTAGGCAATGGAATACTAAGTTGTGTAGGTCCATAACTAAAGAAGGTTACACTCAATCCAAACTGGATTATTCGTTATTTACCAAACGTGAAGGGAATGATTTGGTTATACTTATGGTCTATGTTGATGATTTGCTTCTGACTGGGAACAGTGAGAGGCTTATTACTGAGTTGAAACATGTTTTAGAAACGAATTTTAAAATGAAGGATTTGGGAGAATTGAGATACTTTCTCGACATTGAGATTGCTAGATCCGAACGTGGTCTTGTTCTCTGTCAGAGGAAATATGCGCTTGAATTGATATCCAGTGTTGGTTTGTCAGGGAAAAACCTGCTAAAACTCCTATGGAATTGAACCTGAAACTCACGAGTAGAAAATATGATGAACATTTAAAAGTGAACCATGAGGATATACCCCTAAGTGATGTATCTCAACATAGGAGACTGATAGGGAAGCTGTTATATATCTCTATTACTAGACCAAATATTTCTTATTCTGTGCAAAACTTGAGCCAGTATATGCAGGACCCTAAGTATTCCCATTTGGATGCAGCCTTAAGAATTGCAGGTACATTAAACTGGAACCAGGTAAAGGTATTATTCTGTCTTCTGAATATGTTTATGAACTTATTGGGTACTGTGACTCAGACTGAGCTAGTTGTGTTGAAACCAGAAAGCCACTCACATGTTTTGGGATCATGATTGGTAAGTATTTGGTATCTTGGAAAGTTAAAAAAAGCAAAGTACTGTTTCAAGGTCTTCGGTTGAGTCCGAGTATAGAAGTATGAGGTCTGCTCTATCTGAGATTATTTGGCTTAGGAGATTGATGGATGAGTTAGGATTTGTTCCAAAAGAATCGAGTATTCTATATTGTGACAATAATGTTGCTATACAAATTGTCAATAATCTTGTTTTTCATGAGAGAACCAAACATATATAGAGATTGATTGTCATTACATTAGAGAGAAATTGCTTGAAAATATTCTTGAGCTTAGACATATAAGAACTTCTGGTGAGTTGGCTGATTTGTTTACCAAGCCTTTTGCAGGTCAACAACATTATCAGTTGTGTGATCGATTGGGAATGAAGAATATCTTCCATGGAAAGGGGGAGATAACCTGAAGACTTTCTGGATAGGCTAGCCCAATTTCATGATAGGCTAGCCCAAGTTGTGCGATCCGATCTCCAAGTTCATGATAGGCTAGCCCAATTTATAATGGGCTGGTGGAAGTCTTTTTCTGGATTGTGCTGCAAGCAAAGCCTTTTCTTTCATCTCTCTTGTTCTCCTTCATCAATGTTCTCTTCTTGAACCCTAAGTAGTTGCCATTGCAGGGTTTTAGCTCAGCTGGCGCCATCCGCTGAGGAACTATTCCTCCAATTGTTTGGCCGCATGACCTGAGTTCCAGTTTCATCTCCCTGTAAATTTCGCACTTCCTCTTAAACTTCATTTAGACATGGCGGCATCAAGACTGTCCTCTTGCATAGCTTTGACTGCCACAGCTGCCGCAGCCTCCACGCTCTCGAATCGCGCATATGCCGACTCTCCGTTCCGCTTCCCCTCTTTTCGTTCCCCGTCTCCTCCTCCATCAACATCTCAGTCTGATCCTTCGTCGCAATCCACTTCATCTTCTGATGGAAAGAATCAGACGAAACCAGAGCCAGAGGAGCCGCGAGGGTCTGGCTTCGACCCTGAATCGTTGGAAAGAGGTGCAAAAGCTCTTCGTGAAATCAACAACTCTCCTCATGCAAAGCAGGTGAGTGTATAACTTAGGGAAAGTCCTGCCTAGACGATTTTTTTGTTATCATCTCTAAGTAAACGATATTTGTGTACCTTTATGCAGCATATTTTGTTTGCAGTTGGAGTTGAAATTAGAACATCAGACATTCATAAAATATGTTTTTTCCGTTTTTTCTTCTTGAGTTGATATTAAGAAAAAAACACATTTCCAGATCAACTGCGCCTCTAAATGGAGTTGATCGAGCATGAATGCAAATGCTGTTTGGTTTTCCAGAATGATGAAACTATTTTCTTTCTGTAAGACTACTTTCTTCTCTAATTTTATTTTCTTCATTGATTTTTTCTAGGTTTTTGAGGTGATGCGGAAGCAAGAGCAGACTCGACTAGCTGAATTGGACGCTGAGAAGATTCATCATGGGTTAATCCAAGCTCAAATTGATATTGTGGGTAGCTGTTGTCTTTGTCTCTCTTCTATTCAAGCATTTCATAGTCGTTTTGTTTAATTTGCACTAATGTATTAACTCCTTCTGACATGAATCTTAGAGGACTATGCGCATTTCCTTCAGTGGTGCACTTTGTACTTCAGATTTTTCAATTTGACTTAACTGTGATTTCCACTGATGTATGGTGCTCTGTTAGTGCTCTTTGCACTCTAGTTAATTGTTTCTGTAAATGGAAAATCTCCACTTGTTGATGATAGTTTGTTGAAAACTTGCACTAAATATAGGTTACTCATTCACAACAGTTTAGGCGCTACGCGTTGCCTTTTTCCTCCTAATTTCTTACCTCGGAATCTGTAAAAAAAAATTTGCCTGCCCAAGAACATGGGTGATTTCAAAGAAGTTAGCTGTATCAATTCTGTTGTATGTTATCGTTGCACAGCTTTTGTCCTAGTCAGATATTTTATTCATATATTGAGAGAGGCTGCAGGGAATACCCATAAGAGATGACGAATGAGTTTCGTTAGGATATCCCATTGCGTTTGATTTAAATGTCTCATCAATTTTTGGCATTAAAGCAATCATCATTTTTCATTGGCAGGACAGACAGAGGAAACTTTGTGAGGAGCAGAGAAACTTATTACAGCAACAGTCACAGGCAAAAGCTCAGATGCTTAGGTATGAAGATGAGTTGGCTAGAAAGAGACTGCAGGTCAGTTTATATTTGACTGTTTTGTCAAAAATGTTGCTTGATTTGTGCGAATCAAGTGTAAGCTAAGTTTTGTGAGCTTTATCCCTACCAAGTCTGTAGTTCTCTGAGCATTTTCATATGGATAGAAAATCTATTAATTGAACTAAATCTCAGTGAATTCCAGAAATAGTGACAAGCTCTGCACATTCACTAAAATCAGCCCCACATTCTATTCCTGGATTTCGTCACTCATTGTTACTCCATCTTGTTGCTCCAATTTCTTCCAGACAGATCATGAGGCTCAGAGGCGTCATAATGCTGAACTGGTTCAGATGCAAGAGCAATCTTCTGCCCGAAAAGAGCAACAAAGGAGAGCCACTGAGGAGCAAATTCAAGCTCAACAGCGTCAAACTGAGAAAGAGAGAGCTGAAATAGAACGAGAAACCATAAGGGTTAAAGCCATGGCTGAAGCTGAAGGTCGGGCTCATGAAGCAAAACTAACAGAGGATCACAATAGGAGGATGCTTATCGAAAGAATAAATGGTGAAAGAGAGAAATGGCTTGCTGCGATCAATACAGCATTCAGTCACATTGAAGGTATGGAATTTTCTACTCCTTCATTGGTGAACTTCTCAACAGTACTATACAGTGACACTCTGTTTAGTCATACTCATACTGTATTATTTTCTTTCCATCTATTATTTCTAGTTGATAGTCTCTCTGCATGCACATGGTTATGTTATGTATAGATAGATATTTATTTGAATCCTGTCTTGAAAATGGGGCTAAGGGTGCCATACATTCTTGTAGAATTGGGTTTTGCAGCTGCGTAAGTGTGTTATCTTTTGGCAAATTTTGTCTGTTTTGTTGTGTAGACATTTTATTTAAAGATCACATACTACCTTTTGACAACCATCCAAATATTATTCTGGGTTTCATGATTCCTGGACCAGTTGACTGCTTCCAGTGATCAAGATCGGTGCTGCATTTACAAAACTTTGGCTATAATTTTCTTAATACATTTGAACACGTGACTACAACACTGGTATTCTTGTTCATTACATTCCATGCAAACTAGAATATTGCAATATAAATGCAAAGTGCCTTCTTTCATTTGTCGAGCATTTCATGAAATCAGATTCGGTAGCTTTTTAGACATGATAAGTAGTGATGGGGCTTTTGATTTTCAGGAGGTATAAAGGTATTATTAACCGATAGGGTGGGGCTTTTGATTTTCAGGAGGTATAAAGGTATTATTAACTGATAGGGACAAGTTAATTATGACCGTTGGTGGAGTAACTGCTTTAGCTGCGGGTATATACACAACTAGGTACAATTGCTTTTCTCTTCTCTGTTGCTTATGTCTTTGTTTTCACTACTGTTTTCCTTCTGAGATAACAAACTTTCCATCTTTCTCCATAGGGAAGGTGCTCGAGTAACTTGGGGTTACATTAACCGTATACTAGGACAACCATTGTTGATACGAGAATCGTCCGTTTCTAAGTTTCGATGGTCAGGGTTATTCTCAAAGGGAAAGAATAAACTTTTCAATTCAGTGCCTAGTGAAACTAAAGGTGCTCTTGAAAATGTTATTCTTCATCCATCCTTGCATAGGAGAGTGGAACACCTTGCACGAGCTACATCAAATACAAAGTCGCATGAGGCACCTTTTAGAAATATGCTATTTTATGGACCTCCTGGCACTGGGAAAACTATGGTTGCAAGGGAGATTGCTAGGAAATCGGTAGGTTGATATTTTTCTTTAATCTTAATTTGCCTTTGAGTGTTATGTTATTACAGGGCGAATCAAATTCTTATATTTTCTACTAATTGATTATTAACGTTTTGTATCATCTGTGATCATCACAACCTCAAATAACTCTCAAGATAGTTTGAATTAGACAAATCATAATAATAACACCGAGAACTTTGCGATATTAGGATTCTAAATATTAGTTTCAGTTATATCTTTCTAAATCATTTTGTGAAATCTTTCGCAATTGACTACTGTTCTGATGGCAATTTGTTAAATATGTCAAAATAAATTTGATGGTATTTTGATATTTCTATTATAGGGTTTGGATTATGCGATGATGACTGGCGGAGATGTTGCTCCACTTGGCCCACAGGCTGTGACCAAGATTCATCAGATATTTGACTGGGCTAAAAGCTCAAAGAAAGGCTTGCTGCTTTTTATTGACGAGGCCGATGCTTTCCTGTGCGAGTAAGTTTTGCCTCACTGTCTTTCTTCCAAGTTCTCGTTTTAATAATAAATTTTATCCTGGGACAGAAGCCTGTTAACTTTTAATTCCTGGAGATGGATGTATCTTGCAGGATGTCATGGAGATAAGCTTAGTTTCATGAATGAAGAGTAGTTTCCTACAGAAAATGAACATCATGTCATTATTAAATCCAATTCACCTAGAACTCCACTGGGTTGTTAAGAAATATCCCTTTTGGGATTATCTAATGTGTCCAGACTAGGCTCTTGGTCAAAAATATGGAAAGCTCACGTATTTCAGGTTTCTGGTGATGCTTGTAGACGTGGGTCATCAATGACTGAGATGTTATTATCATTAGACGAGAAAAGGGTAGACTAGAAACAAGTGGATACCAAAATGATCAAGTTCTGTGATCTGTGAATATATATATATATATTAGATGATGTAAAATGTTTTCGTTGATGATGTACAGGCGTAACAGTACACACATGAGCGAAGCCCAACGAAGTGCACTCAATGCTTTACTGTTTCGCACCGGAGACCAGTCTAGGGACATAGTCCTGGTCCTGGCAACTAACCGACCGGGAGATCTCGACAAAGCCGTGACTGACCGTATTGATGAAGTGATTGAGTTCCCACTTCCGGGTGAAGAGGAGCGCTTCAAATTGCTCAACTTGTATTTGAAAAAGTACCTATTGAGGGAAGGTGAAGAACAAGATGGAAGGTGGGTCTCCCTGTTCAAGAAACATCCTCAGGAAATCACCTTACAAGACATGTCGGATGATGTTCTGCGTGAGGCAGCAAGGAAGATCGAAGGTTTCTCCGGTAGAGAGATTGCGAAGCTCATGGCGAGTGTTCAAGCAGCTGTGTATGGGAGCCCCAACTGTGTTTTGGACTCACGGCTGTTCAATGAGGTTGTTGATTATAAGGTTGCAGAGCATCATCAGAGAATGAAGTTGTCTGGTGGAGGGAACCAAGCTCCTCCTGCTGCTTCTTAAAATGGTGAAGAGTGGGGTGGGGTAAGAGTTTTCCCTTCGGTTGGTTAAAAAGAGCTAGGGTTGCTTTTGAATGTTGGAGGCTTCTGTTTTTACGTAGAAGAGTCGTATGGTATGGACGGTGGCTTTTGAAGAACTTTTAGATTTAATACAAGAACAACCGAGAGAGATCAATTTTTGGGAAATAATGTATTTCTTACAAACTGCTCATCCACACTCCCCATTCCTGACGATTGTTATTTATAAATAAGACGACCTATCTTCTACTCAGAATTGAAGGATCAGAAGGATTTTTATAAACTGATAGTTTATTCTATACATGTTAAAACATACTATTATTTAAAATTATAAACTATAATAAGTTACTTGTTAGTCATTGATCCGCATATTAAGCTTGGTGTGAGGATCGATTCTCTCTAAAACCAATTAATTCAAAATGTGATGAGTGAACGTTCCATCACACTTTGAGTCTTATAATATTTGAAGTCAAGCAAGATATTAAATAGGTGTATGTTCTACTCTAGTTTTAATGACACAGAAACACATAGAACGTTGTTATTACGCAAATCAATCAATAAGCAAGACTATGCATAAAGTAAGAGTAGATGATATACACAAGTGTTTATCGACCTACACCCAAACTTAATCATCATTCATTAAAATAGGTGATTATAATAAGTTATCCATGACCATGAAGAAATTCTCTTCCGCAAGTCTCTCTATAATTCACATCTATCCTATCTCTCTTTCAATATAAGTGTACTTACACCCACACATGGGCTATTTTGAAACACTTATCAACCGTACACATTTGATTGGAGAGTTGTGTCAACACTAGAACCCCCTTTGGCAGTCCCTTCTTTTTCTTGAGTCTCTACATATTAGGTTAGGTGTCACAAGTCTTTTTGTTATAAGCAAATTGGATTGAAAAAAGTCCTATACACTTTAGGAAAAATTCCCATTGACTACTTTCTCCACTGCTCAAAACAATGTAAATTTTTATCCTAATTATGAGTTGACTCAACTCATCCTCAACCAACTTAACTCTTTGAGTCGAATGGAGAACTCTGATCCTATGTCGTATTCTTCAACAATTTAATAAATGTTATTTTAAATAGTCATATATGTTGAGTTAACTAAGTCCCTCGTTGAGACACCTCTAACTCGAGTTTAGCCAACTCTCCCAGATTCCAATTATCCTGATCGACTCCAACTAAGGAGTTTCTTTGTGTTTGAATAAGGGTTTAAATTCATTCAGGTAACTCACAAGTTAACTTTTTACATCGAGGTACTCCAAATTTGTTTTGTTACTTTTAGGTACCCCTGAAGTTTGAAGTGGAGCTACTTAAATTTGACATCCAAAATGGATGGAATCCGTCATCCGTGCGTGTCACATAACTCCCAAGGTAGAAAATCGCACAAATTGAAGTGTGTGAAGACCAAAATACCCCTCATAAGTGAGCCTCCCTCTTCCAATCAATTAGGTTCGTCTTTCTCTTCCTAAAAATTAGTCTCCCTCTTCCTGTGAAGCACCGCAAATTAGGTTTTCTGTATTCACAGATTTCGTCGCGCAAGATGTGAACTTTTCCCTATCACATGTTCGTCTTCTCTATCCCTTCCGTGTTCTACACCCATCGCACTAGAAGATTGCAAGGAAATATCAGAACTTTCCTCCCCAATTAAGAACTTTCGGTGTTCTATGGCTACCCCTTGTGGAATATATATCATACTATCCGCTAATTAGTTGATGTTCAAGCTAATTTTGGTCAATTGCTTACCTAATTTTTCGTCATTTGCATGTTACGAAGCAAGGAGGGTGCAGGTATTTTGCAAAGGGGAAGAAGATGATGAATGTTGCAGAATAAAAGCTTGCCAAATATCGGAGGAGAGAAAGAATGTACAAAACGGTTGTTGTCGTATTAGTTGGAATGATCTTGATTTCCAATTTCTGTTGCTTTGACTGAAAAATGTAAACCAATTGAATGTGGGTATGCTCTTTATGTGGGATGATGCGTGTATTTGGTATAATTGTATGTGAGATCCTTCTATTAATGTTGCTATCAGGTACCTTTTGTTTGTAAAATGTTGCTTCTAGGTACCTTTTTTCTTTTGTAAAATTGTGCTTCCAGGTACTTTGTGTTTGTAAAATGTTTGTCTAAGATATATCTTTTTTAATGTCATAATTTAGTATCTCAAAACTTCAACATTTGTCCCTTACATACCAGGATCATAGTTTTCCCTTACATAAACACCAAACTCATACTAAAGTTAAAAAGTGCCATTTGTCCAACATAATTGTTGTGAATACTATGCTCATTGATCACATCTCTCAATTCTTCAATGGTCTCGAACTTCATTAGAGTCTAGATTCAATTTTTTGTCTTTAGTGATTTATTCTTTCTTCACACACGATTCTTCCGATTTCACGCCTTGGTTTGGTTTCAATGCATCTATTGCAAAATTAAAAAAAATAGAAGACTTCAAGAAAACATTTTTCTAGACCTTAGTATGTCGAAAAGATCAAATTCCCAAATTCAAAAAAACAAAATTTGCAGCAATTTCACCATATTCAAACAATTATGGCCCAAGAACTCCAATCAAGAAAATAAGTAATTAGACGGAATCTAAGAACATAGCAATATCTATCGAAAATTGAAAATTTCCAAGAAACTATCTTTCTGGAACTCATCATGTTACCCAGATCAATTCTCAACTTCCAAAAACTTAATAAAATAGATTAATTTGTCGCCCAATACCTCAAATTAGGAAGATTGATAAACCAGAAAATGGGAGAGAACCCTAATTGCTCCTCAAATGGGAGGGAAGCTTCTAACGGGAGACGGAAGTGAACAGAATAATGTGGACGCAACAGGTGGAGACTTTTGAAGAGGGAGAAGACGAACCTAATTTACTGGAAGAGGGAGAGGAACATAGAAAATGAACTTAATTTGCAGGAAGAGGTAGAGGAACATAGAAGACGAACCTAATTTGCTGGAAGAGGGAGGTTGTGTTATGATGGGTATTTTCGTCTTCACATAGTTTAATTTGTGCGATTTTCGGCCTAAGGGAGTTACGTGACACGCATGTCTGACAGTTTCCATCCAAATGGATGTCAAAATAAAGTAGTTCCACTTCAAACTTCTGGGGTACCTAAAAGTAACAAAACATCTTTGGGGTACCTCGATGTAAAAACTCAACTTCTGAGGTACCAAATGAATTTAAACTCTTTTGAATAATATAGCCAAATTGTGTTTATCCTCTAGAGTCGTCTCAAACCTTCGATCCTATCTTAATTATTTAGGTTGTAAATCTTTTTCCTAAAGAATTTAGATCTTAAGACTCGACCTAGCCTACATTAGTTTAATATCTTGTACTCCAAAGGACCAAGCAGGCTGACAAACACATGAAGTGAACAAAATTGACTTGTTAGAACACATCCATAACACAAAGTTGACACCCGCAACAAGTTTTAAAAGATAATAACAGAAACACGCAATTTTAATGAGTATTACTTCACTTAGACATTCATCTTGAGCAACCTACACCCTATTTTAATTCCATTCTAGCTATGAACAACAATTAGGACTTTCCGAGCCCATAAAATGCCTCATGTTTTTCATAATGGACTCTCTACACCTAGTGTGATCCTACTCCAATTTAATTGACATAACTTAACCAACCAAAAATTACACTTGACTAACCAAGCCTAGATCTCAAAATGCGTAACCACCAAATTACATACCACGAAACTTACTCTGAGTCTAAATTTCAAGATGTCACACTAATTTCCTCCCCTAACACTAGATTTCAACCATTAACTCTTCAATGTCTAACATACTAACTCTCATTTTAAACACCAAACCCTTCCACCCTAACGTACTAAACTTCTCTTTAGTTTATATATCTAACCATTGAGTACTCTCAGACCAATAGACAAAACTCATTCATAAATTAGATTTTAAATTACCAAGTCTTTCAGACACCATTTAATCTGCTATAGACACCATTTAGTTCGTCTTGAGTCCAACCGTACTAAACTCGTACATGAGGCCAGATTAGACCCTTACAAACTTAATATGCTCTCCGTATATATTAGAAACTAAACTAGTTTCCAAAACAACCTTACATGAAATATAAGTCTTATCCTAAATCTGTTTCATGATTAAAGATTGTGTGCAAGTACTCATGAAACTTGTGAAACATTTATCAGCTATAAGGGAAACTCAAACATATATGCAATATTATATATAGTTAATGTTGTGAACAATAAGTTGCAAATGTCATATTTCAACAATAAGAACACGATTTTTTTAAAATAAGAAAAACGTTAGTGCATCTAAAACATAAACTCTCTTCCTAGTAACACTCCTTTCAAGGATATCCAATGAAAGACTTCGAGAGTATAACATAGCACTAGGATGCATCATTCATAATTTGCCAGTCAAAATTATATCTGCAAGCACAGGATAAGCTTCTAAAAGCAAGGAAGATGTATGGTCAAGATATATATGCTTTTAAAAACATGAAATACATGAAAAACAGGCATTCAAACTAAAAACAAAATTCATAATCAATAGGCAAAATACAGTTCCATTTTGTATGAAAAACATGGCACAGTAAGGCACACCTATCTCAACAAGAAAAATCAATAAAATATATGAGATAAACTGCATTAAATGAAAGTTGTTGGGTCTAAGTGCCAATAACTTTAACTCAAACCAAGAGAAGATCCGTAAATAGTATCAGAGTTAACCACTCTGGGAAAAAAGTCACATGACTCACATGTAACGATGTTGAGTTTCTAAGACGAGCATCTCAAACTCGCTCCAAACAAGCATAGAAAGAGGATGCCTTATGATCTCGGACTCTGGGAGACCTCTCACACCTTCTCAACCCTCGCTTTGCCCTTCTTCGAGTCCACTATCATATCCTTATGCAGACCCAAGTCTCTCTCAAGATGTTTCACCCGTTCTCCCAAATCCACGACATTCCCATTTAGACTCCCAACCTTTGAGGGGACAAGTCCGCAACTCCAATGGGCCTTAAACTTGAAGATTAGCTCATATTGGACATGGGCCAAGTGCCCAACCATACGAGGATCGTCTTCTCGCAAATAAGCTGCACGAAGGAAGGATCACCAGAGGACATACGTAACAGAAAAGTCCCATAAGCGAAAGTGACTTACTAAGGCCACACGGGTAAGGCGTGGCCTAAAAACTTCCCCAGCGTTAACAATTTTCGCAAGCTTCTCTGACTGATTCTGCGAAGGGATTATCCAATTCAACATATGTAAACACAACTCGAGTCTGTCCTCGAACCTAATGATGTCAGGGATCCGAGTACCTCTCAAAGTTTCACAAGGCCCCAAAATCCGTGAGAACTCAATCGGGCAGACTTGTTAAACCCCAATAGCCAAAAATACTCCTCACGGAAGAGCACCTTGAACCAGTTAGATCCCTCGCCACAAGGTATCTTGTACTGCCCCGACGTAACCTTGGTGGCCACTCCCTTTCCCTCAGGACGAAAGGAATCATCAGTGGAATCCCTTTGTTTCCCTGCCATGGTTTTCACCCTTGTCTTTGGAATGACATGAGGCACATTCAAGGAACCTAACAAGAAAATGATCAAAATCACTACAACAAAATAAAATGACAACAAAATATAGAGATAGTCACTTTAAACCTCCGTCGTCTGAGTCATTGTTGCGGGGTAGGCGTGTAAGAGATGTGAGTCCCCGTGGTCCTCCTCATGATTTGAAGGTGAGAAACCATCATCATTCCTCTTATAAAATGATGGAAATGCCTAAAAAACTGTGACTTCCTCAGTAGAAAGGTGAGTCCCAATCTGTTTGGAAAATAAGCTCAAGATCTTAGGGCCCTTAGCTCGTAGAAAAAGGAAACATGAATACGAGATCAGATTTATCCCATAAACAGAGGTATGAACAACCTGTCGAACATCCACCAGCAAAAGGGTCGTTGATATGAGCATAAATGTGACTGTTTAATATTATTAGGTGCATTGCAGTTTTAGTTATAGATACATTGATTTAGTTATTATTTAGTTTCCTAATTAGTTTTAATAAATATAGGAAAGAGGATATTACTAAAATATATTCTTTCCTATATTTATAGATAAGAGTTTATCTCCTAGGATTAGTTTTAGATAAGATATATATTTTTTATTTTCTATAGCTATAGGTTTTCTATATATTCATAATTTGTAATTAAATAAAACAAATTTTTGTCTCAAGTTAGAATCTATAGGAGTTTATCTCCTTCCAAAACTTACCAAGATTTCTCCCTTGTGGTGTTCTATCACTGACTTATCAAACGGATCTCCATTACTGTTTGTGGCGTCTTCTATCGAACTTATCAAGAATATATGTGCGACATTCAATCACTGACTTATCAGATGGGTATACATCCCCTTTCGTAGTGTCATTTATTGAACTTATCATGTCTTTTCTTGTGGGATTCAATCACCGACTTATCAAACAAATCTCCATCCTCGTGTGTGGCGTCTTCATTATATCCCCAAACCTGAACTAGAAACGGTCCAATGCCATCAAGTTTGAGAGCAACCTTATATGTCAAGAGACTCGGGGCACGAAGATAACGGTTTCTGCAAGCATATTCAACAAATCTTGATAAGGAGATGAAATCTTCAAGTCTTATTTACTGAGTCATTGTTCTTAGTTTGTTGAAGTGTGTTTTCAACAATTAATAAGTTGAATTATGTTTGGGCGTTTATGGTTAGGTCTTTTCATTAAATTTGCCTGTTTTGGTATTTTAAGGGTTTAGTTGGGCTGAAAAATATCCAATATAGGTAGATAAGTCCATTAGGGTTTCGTTTAATTAATTACAGGTGTCATTAGGGTTAGTTTGGAGTCTTCTAATAACCACCTACAAGGATGACCGAATTTTGGAGATGAGGTTGACAAAAATACTTTGTGAGATTTTTTTTTCTCATAGTTCTGGTATGGTTTACCAAACGATTAAGCGGTTTCCTGCGGGGGCCAAGTGAAAAAGGGAATTTGAGAACTATCGAACTTATCATATTTATACGTAGCGTTCAACTTCGATTTATCATTCAAGTTTTCCATCCTTGGTTGTGGTGTCTTCATACCATCCATCCTTTTCTGAAGCAGAATTTGTCTGCATCATATTATTAGGGTTTTCGTCTCACAATCGACGAGAATCCTATCAGCCACCTATGAGGTGTCGTCGTCAGAATGAAATAATGAAAAATATGGGCAACAGTGAAGAAAATAAAACTCGTCAATAGCATGACTGGCGTGCTAAAACAAATTGCTACAAGCAGGCACGACATCCTTTGGCGGCAGATGGGAAGTCTCTATGGTACACCTCCTTGGTAAAAGAAATAAAACCTCCAGTAGCCATTTCTAGCTGCTTGATGACAATCCACAAATCTAAAGCAATCATCCTTGGAGCCACGAGTCAAGTGAGTACGTTCACCCACGATGCACACACATTACCTTGGAGCCAACCCACGTCCCTGATGGCATTAGTCACCCTATGAAAATCAAAGGGAAATGCAAAAAGTCTCGAGGAAGTTTCTGAAAAATAATGATGGTTTCACTAAAAAATTGCGCAATAGAGACAGTGAAATACAAAGATAAAACCCTATGGAAAAGAACTAGGAAAAAAAATTCAAACAAATTATTCGGGGACACGTAATTGTTCCTTGTCTAACACTTGACATGACAACAATGAACACACACATGACCAAAGAAAGGAATTTGTTATAAAAGCACCAACTAAACATATCTTTATCTTTACATCTCACAACATGTGGAACAACACTCACCAACAAGTGCTACAACTCACCATCCACTATATATACTTTTCATAGTTGTAATTGCTGTCATGTTCCTAGCTTACATTATATATGTAGTATGTAATCTGCAATGTATGATAAGGTTTTAAGCTTCAATAAAATTAAGCCTTCAATATCCAGTTCAACATGGTATCAGAGCAGTGTTAGATTTTTGGTTCTCCAAATAACAAACCTGAAAGCCAATCCAGTGGCTTCTTCCCAGATTTGAAGGCCTTGTCAATCTTAGGGCATCCAAGTTGCCTCAGTTCAGCTCCAATCCTGCTCAGTTCAACAGTGCCCAGCCGTGTCTAGCCGTGCCCAGTTGTTGCTCCAGTCCCGCTCCAGTTCAGCTGTGCTCGCACCCGTCTGGCTCGACCCCAGTCACAGGTCCAGTTCCAGTCACAGCTACAGTCGCAGCTCTAGTCGCCGCAGCCAGTCGTACCTCCCTCCAGCTCTCGTCTCAACCGGACAGCACAACCAACTGTCTTCAGCCTCTGTTGAAGCCTTCGAATACAGCCTCCAGACGTTCGCTCACAGCTCCGTGAAGGCAGCACGCGGAGCCAGCTTGCTCTCCAGCACGCGGGGACAACCTCATTGAAGAAGTGGAATCCTTGCCTTCGTGGTTGAAGACATCACGTGGGCATCTCTCTTTTCGAAGATAACACGGTTTGATAGTAGTATGGTTCAGTTTAATTGATAACAAAGTTTGATTGGTTGATTTAATTCGGTTCGGTTCAGTAGTCCACCAAGAAACTACACTCAAACATGTCAGAATTTAGTGAAACCTCTGACAACAACACCAATCAAAATTCAACCAACATACCAGAGGAGTTCATGCTGAAAATTGCAGCGCTACTCGGGATACAATCAGAAACAACAATATCTAAGAATTTGTCTCTTGGAATAAAGCTCATCAGGGACAATTACACGCTATGGGAAACATTAATGAGGGAAGCAATCGAAGGCAGGGGGAGAGACTCTGACATTACCAGAGAACCATCACCCCCTTCGAAAGCAGATCCTACATATATACACTGGGAACAGAACGATCAATGTGTATTCACCTGGTTGATTCAAAATATAGAGTCAAACCTGGTGAACAACGTTTCACAGTACCCAACCGCGAAGGCCCTGTGGGATGGACTAGCTCTCACATACGGCTTGGGAACAGATTCCTTACATGTATTCGATCTCCACAAATGGGCAAACACGTTAAGACAGGGATCACACACCTTAGAGGAGTGATGGAACAAACTTCAGAGCATCTGGATGGCCATCGATCGGAGGGACCCAAATCCAATGAAGGACCCTGAGGATATTCGAATCTACAACAACAAAGTTCAAGAACAGAGACTTTACCAACTGTTGAAAACCCTCAACGACAAGTTCGATCTGATTAAAAGAGTTATACTGAAACATGAACCTCTTCCCTTAGTCGAATCGTCTTACACCACTATACGACGGGAGCTCGCCAGGCTTCACATACTAAGAGTGGCATCCTCCGACTTTGACTCATCATCGGGAATCGGAGCGGGATTGATGACCAAAACCTCGGAGGGCCGAAGCGGAATGAACAAGCCCCGATGGGATAGGGAAGATAAATCGAAACTGGTCTGCACTCACTATGGGATGAGGAAGCACACGAAGGAAACATGTTTTCGGATTGTAGGCTACCCGGAGTGGTGGGAAGACAACCATAAAACGGGTCACCTAACGAATACCTGCAAAGGAGCAGTTGTCATTAGCGGTCTGAACACCAACGCAGAGATGACACCATCGGGAAAGCCAGTGGAAGGCTACGCTAGCCATAAGGATACAAGCTTCACCAAGCGGACATTCGTACGAAGAAGATAATTGGGCATGGTACTAAGCGACGAGTTTATTTTTTACTATTTTTTTTTTTTGCTTGCCTTTCATTAAAAAACCGGAAAAAAAATGAAAGGATAAAAAAAACACTCCTTGATGTTTGAATATTGTGCAAGTTGAGCATTGAAAACCCCACCGCTCAACTTGAGGGGGACTGTCAACAATAACTCCAACAATTCAGAGCTGCCCTAGCTCCGATAGGGTACAACACAATAACTCCAACAATCTAGAGTTGCCCTAGCTCTGATAGGGTACAACAACAATCCAGAGCTGCCCTAGCTCCGATAGGGTACAACCACAATCCAGAGTTGCCCTAACTCTGATAGGGTACAACAACAAACTCAGAGCCACCCTAGATCTGACAGGGTTCAACAACAAATCAGAGCAACCCAATGGTGGTTTACAAACCAAAACAATCAATAGAAGGATTTTCAACAATATCCTTGTCAAGTTAAACATTGGAGATTCCAGTGTTCAACTTGAGGGGGAGTGTTAGAAAAGCACTAACTAAACATATCTTTATCTTTACATCACACGACATGTGGAACAACACTCACCAACATGTGCTACAACTCACCATCCACTATACATACTTTCCATAGTTGTAATTGTTGTCATGTTCCTAACTTAGATTATATATATAGTATGTAATCTGCAATGTATGATAAAGTTTTAAGCTTCAATAAAATCAGGCCTTCAATAGCCAGTTCAACAGAATTGAAGAAAATAATTGCATATAGAATAGGAAGTAAGGAGTCCCCAAAAATAGGGATGACAATCACGCCACGATGACATACACTCTCCGATATATAAGGAGAACCCAACTGCAAAACGAGGAGCACCAACAACTCAACTACCCTCGAATCCCTATGAATTCGAGTTATGAACCAGTTGGTAAGGGTTCCGAGGATGAGTATGGAATAAGAACAACCTCGACACTCACCGAAAATGGGTCCGACATAGAGAGTGATCCCAGACCAGGCTTCATTCCTTGCAAAACTTATCATCTAAAAGGAACCCCCCCCCTTCGAGGAGGACAAAGGTTGAGTCCAAAAATCATCCCATTATGAAAGGAAACGCAAAGATCAAAGTGAAAGTAAACCAAAGATAGTAGAAAGATGTTTCCCGATAAAACCAAAAGATGCCGAAATAATGTCCATCCAATGGGTAATAGGGCGTAAGCGACCAATTAAAAATATATCGTATATGAGTTGCTAGATTATAGTGTGGACATGCAAATAAATCTCGCATTCCACCATATGTCTAGGAAGGAAATAAAAATCATAACACTACTGCGCAACCCTTCAAAAACGTTCATTGTCTCAATCCACTTGAAATGAAGCTCAACCGAAAGCTTATTTCACTCAAGCTTCGAGGGAAAATGTTGGAATCATGCGTCGACTTTACCTGGAAATTAGAGAGTACACGTAAACGACAACGAAGTCGACCAACCTCGGGGGAAGATAAGTCACGTGACTCAAACATGACAAGATCGAGTTATCCCCAACTTCTAAGGCGAGCGTCTCGAGCTCGCCCAAACATGCATAGAAAGGTGAGTCCTATAAAAGTTAGGACCTCCCTCTAACGAGATGAGCACTTTATCCTCACTCTCAACAAGTAGATGAGCATGCACGACTAACAATGGTCCACCTAACCGCCTAAAGAAGAGGCAAACACCCCATGTTCACCCTCACCAAACTAATACCTAGGGAAAAACTTAGTCTACAAAACCCTCATCCACAACGACGATGCTCACCTAGATTTGATCCCGAGACCAAATCTGGTAGTTAAACTAAATCTAAGCGCACAATAGTAGTTAAAGATATTCAGGCACCAAATCTTAAGCATCAAGTAATGGACAATAAGAGTTTTTGCCAAATATAAATACATCATGATTATCCTGTTTACAGTTAGGTTGAGTTTCGAATTACATACATTCAAACCCTATACATATTTAAGATTCAAAGAGGATCTTGAGGAACAACCTCCATTGTCCCTTTCTTGCAGGTCAATGAGTTTCTGTTTTGGCCGTCTAACGAGTCTACTTAGACAATATTGATACGCTTCCCGATACTTTCAGTGAGTTTTTCTTACCCATATCAATCTCGTTCCAAGAGAAGTCTTATAGTGGTGCACTCATATAAGAATAATCATTTTGAATGAAAGACACATGCATATTATTTCACAATTTATGATTATCCTATGTTATAAAAAATCAAATATATTACACTTGGTAGGGATACATAGTCTCAATAAAATGTTAACATAAACTGATAAAGATATGCGTAAGAATAAGATGTTAATAGATTCATGAAAGAAAAAAAAAGATGATTTGCAAATATGAGAATCCATGACTAAATTATTTTCTCTAACAATTATGTAATGTAGCGTCCGGGGAATGTCCTCCCTAGATTCCAACTTGATTCCTTCTTGGTGTGTTGTTCCCATTGAGCGTTCACATATGGAATAGCATGATCTCTTAATTGTTGATCCTTCTTGTCTGCGATTTAAACGAATGATTTATTGATTGAAAATCTTATTTCAAATCCAAAGGGTGTTAATATATCACATGAATTTCATCATGCACATTTTTTTCCAATTGAGACGTAAAATACATCGTGCACTTCGAATATGGTTAGCCATAGCGTGAGTCCATAATGCTACTTATATATATATATATATTGAACAATCCAATATATTTGAGTTGAATTTTCTTATGCCTCATCGATCACTTCATTTAAGACACCATAAATATACTTTATCCTTGACTTAGAACTTTAGATCTCAATATACCTTGTTAGCATAACTCTTTTGTCTAATTTGTGCAATTCCAGGTTGTATTTGGATGAACTTAATCATTTTGTTCCATTTGTTGCACCAATCTTGGTTTCAATGTTTTCATTTTCTTACATTTATCCAAATAAGTAGAAGTTTGAAACTTTCTACAAAAAACAATGTCATCTTGATACTAATTTGAACGAAGCTTAATGGTATCCCTGAGTCACCAAAATCAACTCACAAAACCTTAACATATCATCGAAAATTTGAATTGCTGAAACTGTTATAGCGCCTGTTTAAAGATGAAAGGAGTACTAAAGCTCAACTTCGTCCCTAAATATTTGGTGTAGCCTTCTACCATTTAGACACAAACCTTGTATCGCAGTCCATGTTAATGTTCTTCAAAGCTCAATACAGTTATACGTTTTTCTTCATGTGGAGTTATACTAAAGCATCTCAAGAGGGATCTTTTCGAATGTTCAAAATTCGTTAATCGATCAATGACTAACCAAAATGACATTCAAAACGTGAGCTTCAAATAAACGAACTTCAAATTTTTTTTTCCCCATATTCTAGCCTTGAACTTTAAGAAAGTCATATGTGATCTCTTTTTTTTCCTCCCGCTTTTTTGTCATGATCCCCATGTCCAATTGCTGTGATAAAGATAGTTCTCAATATACTCATGTTCAATAAGTCTGTGATGTCTTTACAATCCATGGTACTTAAGTGTGAATCTTTTCTTTCCTTTAAATACCCATGGTATTCTTATCCATCTTTGTCGTTGTGACATAATCATCATTCAACTACCGTTTAGCGATCTCGGTAAGCATCAAACTTTTATCCTTCTTACTTAACTGGTATATTCATTCTAAGAATTTGAAAGTCTTTATTTGAAAATTTCATTTTCATCTTTAAGTAGTAATTAAATTAGTATCATCTAATAAATGGCACTTGAATCGTTTTCCTCCGCTAGGGTTTTCAGCCGAAAGCTCCGTGAGGGATTTGTCGGGTATTCTTCGCCCATCGTCGCAACTTTCTTGCTGATTTCCGCTTCAATTGATCGAGCGAGACGAGAGAAGAGTGGACTCGGTCGTATGCGCAGGGAGAAGGGAGGTCTGAGGGAGAGCGAATCGTGAATCGGGTAGGGGAGCGTCAGAATTTTGGGGGTTCGAGGGTGAGAGGCCAGGGGCTGGGCGCGGATAGGTAATAAGCATGGAATCGAGGATGTCGGCGACGGGAAATCCTTCCTGAGACAAGGCCAAACCATTTCGACCCAATCCAGCTCTCAACCAAGCCAATTCGAGCTAATCCATCCTTTCATCAAGCCGAACATAATCAAAGCTTCGTCTACCCAATATCACGCTCCATCACCCGACTCGGACGCACCAAATTTCCACCAACTGAGTCAGAAGTCATCGCCACCACAACCGGGCTTCGCGGGGAGGTAACATCTATATCTGTATTTCAGTTTCTTGATAGTCTGATAGTCAATTCGCTGAGCTAGTTTAGATGGAACAAAATTGTCGAGTACATGATATTAGAATGCCTGATGATAGAACTGTCATGGGAAACTTTGTCGATATACCGGAAGATGTTGACATCCCAGCTGGAAATCTGTGTGTGGGTCGGGTAATTTCGGATAAGCATGTTAAGGCGATGGTGGTTAACAGTGTTCTGCAACAAGCGTGGGGGCGATATGCTGGGGTGAGGTTCTAGGAAATGACAGGAGAGGTGATCCTATTTGAGTTTGTGAAGGTGGAGGAACTCAAGGACGCCCTAGATTGGTGCCCATGGGCGGTGCAAGGTAATTGCTTGTCTCTCAAGAAATGGAGGCAAGGGATGCAGATTGCTGAAGTCCAGTTCCATATGGTTCAATTTTGGGTCCAAATTCATGGACTTGAGGTGGATAAGTTCAGCAAGAGGAACTCCGAAGCGATATGGGCGAGTCTGGGGACAGTGATAGAAGTGGATGACCTGATGGGGCCTATGGGGATAGATAGAGACTTCATTAGGATCAAAGTAGAGATTGACAGTACAAAACCCCTCCAAGCGGGTTTTTGGTATAAATGGCGAAATGGGAGTCTAGGAAGAGCTTTGGTGAAATACGAGAGACTCCCGGAGTTTTGCTTTGGGTGTGGTAAGATAGGCCATATGGAAAGAGTGTGCACAACCGAGATCACGGTCTCAGAGGAGGAGCAGGGAGGTCCGATGTATGGGCCATGGATACGAGTGGATCGCCCCAAGAGACGAAGAGAAGAATGTAAGTTTGTGGGGAAGAGTCCGGGTACTCCGGTGGGGGAGGCAAAGAGGCGAAGTTGGGAATATCTAATGAAGGAAAAGCAAGATAGGGAAGGGTCCAAGGTACCTCCCTCTATGAGAACCACGAAGATAAGCGGAGGACATGGGGAATGGGAGACTAGGGAAGGGGCCAAGATGCAAGAAAGTCAGGAGGAAGGACACGCGATGCTGGTGTACAAGAAGGTAATAGGGCACAACTCTGATCAACACGGAGGGGAGGAACTGCAACTGCTTAAAGCGCGGAAGAATCTAGGGTGGAAAGGGAAGGGAAAAGTGCTGGGGGAGAAGCCTAGCTGCTACACTTCAGATCCGGAGATGGTCAGCGATACAGCTACGGGATACTACACATGGAGGCCCGCAAGGGCTCGGTATAAAATGGATAAGCAGCTATATCAGGGAGAAAGCGGGATCCAGTCGCTGCAGGGAGCCCCGATGCTGCAGGGGACTCAAGAGGCAGGAAGGTCAGTCGGTGCAGGGGGCAACCTGCAGATCACCCAGGTAGGAAGGTCAGTCGGTACCTCGGGAGTTGGGCAAGCGATACCCATGGAATTGGAGCTGCACGAGGTACAGGTACACCAATGTAACTACATTGTTGAACCACACGATTCACCTGCAACAAGTGGCGAGGGCCCGACCATGCTGACGGGGATAAGTCCTTTGATCCAAAAGATCAATCTAAAAAGGAAACATGAGGAGGAACCCGAGGTAGAAGAAGATGAGAGGGGACAAAATATGAAGAAACACAAAGGGTGGAAAGAGGAGAGTTGGGGGAATGACTGCTGTGAGAGGACGGAGTCGAGCAAGAAGGGGAAGCCAGGTAGGAAATATTGTGAGGAGGAGAATCATTTCAGCAAAGAGCAAAGTCGTCATAAGGGGTTCTGGTAGCTGTCCCGAGACAGCTACCCAGAACCAATGAACTATCTGGTGTGGAATTGTCGGGGGTTGAGATCGGCCCTGACAATTCCGTACCTCGCTGATATCACGAGGAGGAACAAGCCGGAAATGATATTTTTGATGGAAACAAAAAACACGGAAGAATGCTGCGAAAGGGTTAGGAGGAAGTTGAAAATGGAACGAGGGGAGTATGTCAACCCGATCAGAATATCGGGTGGGCTGGCAATGTGGTGGACGAAGGAAGTACATGTAGTGATACATGCTAAGACTGAAAACTTCATAGACACAACGATAAAAAAGGTGAATGGAGGAGCGACTATGCACGTTACCTGGCTTTATGGGAGCACAATTTGGGGAGAAAGGCTGCGGCTATGGGATGTCTTGAGGGGGAGAGCCCAGAGTAGGAGAGGCTCGTGGATGTGCGTCGGAGATTTCAATGAAATAGCTAGGGAGGGGGAGAAACACGGGGGCAGACCGAAACAACCTCGTAAGATGGATGCTTTTAATGAGATGATGCAGGATACCTGGCTGGTTGATATAGGGTACTAGGGGAATCAATTTACTTGGTGTAACAACAGGGATGGTGATGGCCGTATACAAGAACGCTTGGATAGGGCAATCGTGAATCCAGATTGGATTAGGACTTTCCCCTATGCTATGGTAATCCATAAGCTGCAAATTGGTTCGGATCATAGCCCACTGTTAATACAAATTGAGATGAAGTATCCAGGGGATAGGAGGCCATTCATATTTGAGAAGGGATGGATGGAGTATACGGGATGTAGGGAGGTTGTAAAAGGAGTGTGGGAAGGGCGATCGAATCATAGCAACAGGGATGGGATTCATGGAAGGTTAGGGAAATGTCGGAGTGCGTTGAAACGATGGAGTAAGGGAGCGGTGCCGAATAATAAGAGAAGGATAGAGGCCCTAAAGGGAAAAGTATGAAAAAGATGTAACATGTTTGCCCAAAATGGTAATCGATGAAATTTGTTTTGGGCCGCGGGTATTTGATATAAAACGTTTACTTCTGTAGGTTTTTGAAGAAACGTTAGATTTTCTGTTAATTTATCCGTTAAAAGTGAGCACGTGCTTGTCACGTGACAGACAATTTAAACTTTGCAATAACCAAAATCAAAAATACCCAAACTACCCTCTATGTATTCCCTCCTAATTCTGTGCGAATTGAACTGTTTCCCTCCTCAGACCGAACCGATCCCTCTCCAAAAAACATATCACCTGTAAAACATAGCACGCCACTTCAATTTCTCCTTCCTCCACCTCCTCCTCCGCAGGTGGCAGCTCATTGAGGTCGATTTTAAGAACCCTCCGGCAACCTTTAACAATGAGAACTCTATCATCGGAACATACCATTTGCATTCCGACATTGAGCTTGAGAGGGACTCCTGTCTGCAGCATGTTCCACTGCACAAGGAGAGGATTGCTCTTGCAGTTTGGTCGAACTCCTCTGTCGCCTGCATCTCCTTCCAATTCGTTTATCGGAAGGAATGACATCACCCTATGGAAACCCATTATCAAATAAAATAAGATTCTTCTATAGGATGCTCACAAGGAGAGTAAGGGAGAGCCTGCTGGAAAAGCTCATGACTTTCGAGGTCAACGGAGAGATATTCCCCATCTTCTCCATTGACTTGGAAAATTGCTGGAAGAAGAGTTGGTTGTTGTCGGCATATGTCTTGACAAGTGCCAAAGAGGCCTGGTTCTTGGATACGAGGATCTCATCAGAGCTCAGGAGGCCCTTGTAACCTAGAAGGTTCTTGAAATAACTGTTATCAAATACGAAGGGGCTGACCGCATCCAAGAAGAAGAGGTTTTGGTCGTCACCGGACTTGGGGCACTGAGTGCGCAACTTCACAGCATAGGATTGATCCAGGGTGTAGTCGGGCTGCCCCTTCCCGGTCTGGTTGTACAGTCTCTGTCTGAAGCTGGTGCACCTTGCGTTTCCAATTGTGTGGCTCCCTATACATACATACATACATATATGTTATTTTGAAGCAAGTGTAATCAATTCAATTTATGCGAAAGTCACCACCCACCCCCACCCTACCTGATAAAGCAACAAGATCCACAAGATCGAGGCCTTTGAGCTTTAACTTGGTAAGGATGGTTTGGAATGTGTTGTTTGGTGCAGGAATGTTGTTGTTGGAACCACTCAAGCTTGCCCCTCTCGCATCTCTTCTTCCTAATGGTACCTCCCAGGTGGGTCCACCAGTCTGCAACGTGTAGCTAGCATGAGTTTTCATTATCTCTTAATTATAATAATGAATTAATATTATTTATTGATTCTAAAACAAAGGAGGACTGTGTTGATCTTCATTACAAGAACAGTAGAGTCTCTCGCTGCAACAGCCATGATATCAGCACAAGAAACAGTGTGAGGACACTCCCTCTCTATGGCAGACTTGATCTCATCAATCACCTCGAACCCTCGAGCCGAATTCCGGTTCGGGATGGACCTCTTTTCACTTACAATGCTGCCGGTGCTGTCCAACAGTATCGATCAAGAGGAGAACACGAGCGCTGCCATCTGTGCAAGGCTAGCAACAGAATCTGGAGTTGTTCGATCCCTTGTTGGTGACAGGATGTCCCTTTTGGTCCAAGCCGTGTTCGGGTCTGTTTTCGCCTATGCTGTCGGTCTCGTGCTGACGTGGCAGCTCACCTTGGTGATGATAGCGGTTCAGCCATTGGTCATTGGGAGTTATTTTGCTAGAAGTGTGTTGATGAAGAGCATGGCGGGAAAAGCACTGAAGGCACAGAAAGAAGGAAGCCAGATCGCAAGTGAAGCAGTGATCAACCACAGGACCATTACAGCCTTCTCATCACAGAAAAGGATCGTTGGTCTCTTCAAGGCCACTTTGAATGGTCCTAAAGAGGAGAGCATTAGGCAATCCTGATACTCCGGAATCGGTCTGTTCAGCTCCCAATTCTTCAACACGGCTTCAACGGCTTTATCCTATTGGTATGGTGGGAAGCTGCTAAGTGAAGACAAGATAACAGCGAAGCATCTTTTCCAGTCCTATCTCATATTGGTCTTCACTGCATATATCATTGCTGAGGCCGGAAGCATGACTTCTGATATATCCAAAGGAGTACTGCTGCCTGAGTACTGCGGTGCCATTCTTCCTCGGCGACCAGCTTGGAGATACAACAATGGCAGACGAAATCGGGAAGCTACGCTGGGAAGCTACGCTACGACGAAATCGGACAAGAAAAAGATTGGATCAACGAAGGAGAAGGCTGTTAGAATAGGTGAAGTACTAAGGGGCATTTTGGTCTTTTCAAACGGACAGAAACTCACGTGCCATGAATGGAGGCAACTAACAGACTGTTTTGACGGACACAAACATAATTTGACGGAATTCATCAAAAACCTACACCAACAAACATATTCCATCAAAAACAAACATTGGGCCGCATTCACCACTTTGGGCAAACATGTTACATCTTTTTCATACTTTTCCCGGCCCTAAATGAAAAACTGTCAGCATTACAGAGACAACCGAACGAGAGATATACGAGGGATAGGGAATGGGTGCTAAAAAGAGCTCTCGAAGAGGCATGGGCAAAGGAGGAGGAGTACTGGAGGGAGAGGTCCCAAATTCAGTGGATGAAAGGGGGAGACCGGAATATGGCTTATTTCCACCAGACAATAGTTGAGAGAACAAGGAAAAATACACTATATGCAGAGGCGGGGTGGAGTCTGGGTGGAGAATGAGGAGGACATTATGGGCGAGTGTGAGAGCTACTTCAAACATATATTCCAGACGGAAGGATCAGAGGGAATAACTGAACAAATGAGATGCGTCCCAAAATTGGTGACGGGGGCTGACAATGCAAACTTAACAAGGAGGGTTACTCGAGAGGAAGTTAAGAAAACAGTTTTCCAGCTGGGTAGTAACAAAGCCCCTGGGCCAGACGGTTTCCCAGGTATGTTCTATCATCGGTTCTGGGATGTACTCGGGGAGGATGTTTTCCAATCGGTAAGTAGCTTTTTCGAATCGAGTATCTTATTGCAGGATACTGTTATACTGATATATTGTTAATCCCTAAGATCCCTAATCCCATTAATACATCCCATTTCCGACCTATAAGCCTGTAGAACTTTAGCTATAAGATTATATCCAAAGTCCTGTCTAATCGTTTGAAATTGATATTACCTAAGCCTATAACCCCTTTCCAAAGTGCTTTTGTCTCAGGCTGGTTCCTACACGATAATATTCTTATTGCCCATGAAGTGTTCCATCACGCGAGGACAAGTAGAGGGAGATGGAGAGAAGAGTGTGCGGTAAAACTAAATATGAGTAAAGCATACGATTGAGTTGAATGGGAATTTGTAACGCGGACACTTAAGGGACTGGGCTTCTCGGACCAATGGTGCCAATGGATAGAGGAATGTATCTCGAAGGTTCAGTACAACGTCGTGGTAAATGGTAAGAAGACAACGTGATTCATGCCTTCGAGGGGGCTTAGGCAAGGAGATCCGCTCTCTCCGTACCTCTTCATTCTAGTGGCGGATGTGCTCTCTCATCAGATTATGAGGGAGGTGGAGGAGAACCGTATTCAGGGAATCAGGATGAAGCGCACCTGTCCGGAGATACACCACCTGTTCTTCGCGGACGATTCGATTTTCTTCATGCAGGCAACAGAGAGGAATGCAGTGGCACTGAAAGCCACTCTTGAGCGGTACAGTAAGGTGTCAGGGCAGAAGATTAACTTTGAGAAATCATGCATCCAATTCGGGAGGGTGGTGGCGGAGGTAACAAAGGATAGGGTTGCGGAGGTGTTGGGGGTCGATGTAGTCACGGACACGGGGAGATACTTGGGACTCCCAACCAATTGGGGAAGATCGAAACGAGATGCAATGAGGTACCTCAAGGAGAGGGTGATAAAGAAGATCCACGGGTTGAAGACCATGTTCCTTAACAATGTCGGGAAAGAGGTCCTCATAAAGGCGGTAATAACCGCGACCCCTAATTATGTAATGTCGCTTTTTAAGCTTCCTAAAACCTGGTGTGCAGAAATAGCGAGTATGGTGGCCCGATTTTGGTGGAATGGTCAAGACTAGATGAGGAAGGTGAATTGGGTTCGGTGGAGCCAACTAACACATCCTAAAGACATGGGTGGCATGGGTTTTAGGAACATGACATATTTTAATAAAGCGATGTTGACCAAGACGGCGTGGAGATTGCGGAATGATGGGGAGTTAATGTGGGCATAGGTACTCAAGGGACTTTATTATCCGAGTGGTAATCTATTGGAAGTCGCTGTCGGGGCTTGCCCATCTTGGGCATGGGCGAGTATTCTTGTGGACGATACATTCTTAAACAAGATGGAGTGTGTAAAGTTGGGACGGGCGACCACATCCGAGCCTTGCAGGATCCGTGGGTGCTCGGGCGACCCAATCACCGAGTGGGCATTGCAACTGTGAGCATGGATGGGTAGGAGGTCCGGGTGAGTGCATTGATGGATCGAGATAGGAGGAGATGGGATCTCATCGAGATCCAAGACCAGCTCACCGAGTTGGATGTGCAGGCGATTCACGCGATCCATATCGCTGAGGTACCGCATGAGGACCAGCTGGTCTGGCCGACCACTGCCAATTGTTTGGCTAGAACGAGGCTAGTATACAGGAGGCTACGAGAACTGAGGGAGGAGGCGGAGAGGCAAGGGCCCAATGAGCAACTGAGACCAAATGAGAGGCGTTGGCACGACATATGGCATAGCGAGTCCATCCCAAAGGTAAAACATTTTCTATTGAGAGTTTTACATAATGCCCTGCCTGTGAAAGCTGAATTAGTTAGACGGGGTAACCAAATAGACCCGACATGCAACTTTTGTGATGAATTGGAGAATGTGAACCATGCGGTTCTGGGGTGTCAATGGGCAAGGCGTGTATAATTCGGGGTTATGGGCCTTCACCTAGAACATGGGGGAGGCGATGAATGGTCTGGGTGGGTTCGACTTATGCAGAATATGGGCGCGAATGGGGGTGAGATGGGGAGGAAGAGGAGGCTTCTAGGGGAAACCATTGCGTGGGAGGTATGGAAGGAACGTTGTCGGGCTGTCCACGCGGAGGAGGGACCGAGAGTGGAGGCAACGATAGTGGTGGCTAAAGCTCTAGCTAAGGAGACATGGTTGATGATGGGACGGGTCGAGCGACAACCGATCAGGGTGCCAGGCGAGAAGGACCAGGTTTGGCGCAGACCGAACCAAGGTATTGTAAAGCTCAATTGTGATGCGGCGTGGGATCACAACACAAATAGAGGTGGAACAGGCATCGTGGTGCGGGACTGGACGGGATCGATCATTGCGGGATGGAACTCAACGAGTCATGGTACGAGTGCAAAAACACTTGAAGCTAAGGCGATACTTCAAAGCGCATGGGCCGAGGTAATCATTGAGTCGGATACACAATACATAATCAATCTTATTCAGGGAGGCGACGCGAGGAAGGACTGGGAACTACGGAATATCCTCACGGACATCCTTGAGTTGGCGACAAAAATACCTCGTGTCCAATGGCACTTTGTTAGGCGAACGGCGAATCAATGCGCCCAATGGGTAGCAACGGAGTCAAAGAAAGGAGCGTGTCCAATGATTGGGCAATTGGGCATCCTAGTTCATTATTATCTTTATGTGTAACGGATTGTCAGGATTCTTATTATGATTAAGGAATTGATTTTACTGGCCAAAAAAATAAAATAACTGGCACTTAACATTTTAACAAGGCGTCAAATCATCTCCAAGAATTATTTCAAGACATTACTTTCAAACAATGCATCCAATTCTCTTCGCTATTTACTTTACTGAATCAGATTTCATTAGTTAGCTTAACCTTCTTCAAGGGTCACGATCCTTCTTATCTTATTGTCGGAATTTACCATTTTTCGAAATTGACACATTCCAATGAGTTAATAATTTATTCATGCATTCCGCCCTTCAAGAGATCCTCATTTTTCAATCATAAGTCGTAACTTGTAAACACTTGATTTTAGCTCGGGATCAAAATATCGTAGGCGAGGAACAGAGCCGAGATAAATCAAGATTGAAACATATATATAGTATATAGTATATATGAAAACTAAAACTAAAAAATTATTAAAAAAATCCAATGTGGAGAACGTGGCCACACATGGCCATGACCATCCTTTGCACCAAAAGATTGTTTTTATTATTAAAAAAATAATAATAAAATAAAAAGCAAATTGTGTATAAATAGGTGGGAAGGTTCAAGGGGAAAAAAGGGGTGAAGGAATTGAAGAAGAAAAATAGTGAAGAGAAGAGTGATTGGAGAAAGAGTAAAAAAAATATATCGGTAATTATCGGTTTCGGTTTCTCGTACGGTATTTAAGTTCCGAACGATTTAGGTATATTTCTCTCGCATTTAATAGTGTATTTGTATTTCCTAATTATATTGAAATTTATGTTAAAAAAAAAAGGAGTTTATATACTTATATTATATATTTATGTATAATATACTTGTTAATATATATGTATAATATATATGTATATTATGTATAATATATGTATATTATGTATAATATATGTATATTATGTATATGTGAAAAAACTATTTTCAAAAATGACTTAGGTCATTCCCAAACTTTGTTGAAGGTTACAACTCGGTCCTTGGACTCTCGGGTCATTCTGGAACTTTATCGAGTGTTATAAACCAAACCGGAAAAGTTTTGGGTCATTTATGCAAATTTTGATTTTTTTTTAAAATTTAGCTCGATTTTTTTAAAAATTACATTTTTGATTTCCAAACTTTTCTAAGACATTCCATGACTTCTCAAAATATTACAAATAATTTTAGAATGATTTTCAGGTTATTTTGGATTTTTACCAAGTGTTACGAATAAGTCAAGAATAGTTTAGGGTCACTTCTGCAAATTTTGAATTTTTCTTCCAATTCAGCTCAAATTTTAATAAATTGCATTTTAGTCCCTAGATTTGTTGGACATACTATAACTTCTCAAAATGTGACAAATTAGTCCAACGAGCTTAATATCTTCAAAATCATTCGTGCATGTTTTGAAATATTTTGAATGGCTCAAAAGTTAAACCATTTTTTTCTCAAACACGATTAATTTTTTTTTATCTTGTTTATTTATTTAAAATTAACTCATAAAAAAATGTTTGTACATTGTTTGTTTAATTTAAAGAAAATACATGTAATCTCTTTGGGTCAAGCATGACCAAAACAGGCAATTCGGGTAAATCGGTAAAAAAATAATAATTCAAAAGCAAACTAAAGTACCGAAAGGACGGGTTATGAGCTCGCGAGCTTTTCATTATGTCGGACTTCCTCTTTCGTAAATGTCGGACATCCTCTTTCGTGCCGTAATTTTCTTATCATTCCTAATTTTCATTATTCTTCGTGAGGCAATACATCTTGAAACAAGTTCATCCAACTACATGATGATTACATAACAAACTCTGAAAAATAATATTCAAGAGGTTATTCTTGACTTCAATATATCTGCTTAGTTATTAAACAAATCTTGGTATACTCAACTCTTATTGGTCAGATTCCCTACTTCAATCTACTTTTTATATTCGTTAGGATTTCCATTCTTATTCATGAAGTTGAGCAACTTGATTTGTTTTCCCAACAACATAGTGAGTCTTTACCATGTCATAATTTAAACTTCCCAATAGGACACCCACCACTTCAATTTCTTTACTATTGGCATGTCCTCTACTTCAATTTCCTTACTCGTTGATATTCTTAACAATAAATTTCGACCATGAAAATTATTATATTTTCAATCATTCCTAACATGATAACGATTTGTATCAACCATCCAAAATTGGTATCTTTGCCTATATGAAAGTTCTCCATAATTAGATCTTACTCTAGGATTTTCCCCATAGCATAACCATGTGAATCCTTAAATTTTGTTTTTATCATAATGGTTTTCTGCACTTTTATTTCAAGGTCCTCACTTGAGTAAAATTATTAACCATGTTATGGATTTAGAGTTGGCTCTGATACCACTCTGTGACACACCAAAATCCACCCTGGAAGTTAGGGGTGATGGTCATTGCTCACTAGTGTTAAACTGGTAAATAATGAAACCCAAAAATCCTTTTTTGAACCATAACTCTAATACCAATTATGTTTTGACATCAAGAATCATGATACTTACATAATTGAATAGCTTCTTATTCCATGCTTCTGTTGCGCATTCTGATACCTTCTACAATCTAGCATCCTCAGATATCAAACATCCAACACAAATTAACTTCTACTGAAACTGCGAAATTGAAAGGGAGTAAGTTGCTAGGAAGCAACTTAGTAAGTAGTCTTAACTTATCCCTACCAGATCAAGATCTTAGAAATCACATATAATAAGACTTATAATAAAAAGGGAAAAGTCTGAAAATGGTCCAACATGTTTGCACAAAATGTTTTTTCAACCCAAAATGTTTTAAATGGTCTAATATGTTTGAAAATGATGGTAATTGGTACCTCCGTTACTTTTCTGTTAAAAAATTCCGTTAAATATTTTTCAATTTGCAAAATTAACCGAATAGTTTTCTAAATTTTACAACTAAACCCAACAAACTTACACTAATGTTACAAACAAGTCCTGATACGATTCGAGCCACAACAGGGGTCCCCTAGCCAGGGTCCGAACCCAGACCAAGTCACCCAACCCGGTGTGGCTCGAATCGAATCAAGACTTGTTTGTAACATTAGTGTAAGTTTGTAGGGTTAAGTTGTAACATTAAGAAAAATATTCGGTTAATTTTGCAAATATGAAAAATATTTAACAAGATTTGTTAACAAAAACGTAATGGAGGTACCAATTACCATCATTTTTATACATGTTGAACCATTAATCATCAGTCAAAAAAACATGTTGGTCAAAAAATTATTTTGTGCAAACATGTTGGACTATTTTTAGACTTTTCCCTAATAAAAATTGAGACAATATAGACATCAAAAGATTCACGAAGCAAAGTTTGTCAAAATGACATAATGCAAAATTAATAAATAAATGAGAGTTAGAGGTTTATCAAAATGTAGGTTTCGTTCTTGTCAAAATTCATAACTGAACGAAAGCAATGGTTCAATTTGTCGAATTTCAGAATGGATCAGCAACAGAGGTTGCTCTACTCGTTTTTACCATGCCTATTGTGTCGCGGGAAGACTCTAATGTTTGACCCCCATTGGAAGGATGTCGAGCCCATATACATCCATTGGGTTAGATTCTGCAGATTACTGAGTCGAATTGAGAGTTTCGTTCTCTATTGTCCTTGCTCTATTTTTTTTAATGTCTACGGAGAGCCCTTACAATGAACTACAAGTTAGTTGATTCCTTTTTTATGAAAGAACCAATAACAACGTAACTTTTGGATCCTAAAAGTATCGGTTTCCAATGTGTTTCGAATTTTCCAGACTTTATATCTAACAAAGGCTCTACCAAATTATATTCTGTCACTTGAGTTAGGTTACTTATAACCCCTATACCTAACCATGGCTTTAAACAAGAATAAAAACTACCATATTGAAATCCACCACTAATGATCTTTGAAGCTTTCTCTCTCTAAAATTATTCATTCATGGAGGAGGAAACTAAGCATATTTATGGAGTCTTATCTTAGTCTTGATATGTGCATCTGTTGGTAGCTTATGGACGCTCAATTTCATTCATTTTCAGAGTTGTTTGCTGGGATAACAAATGTTTGTCGATTTGCTCTCTATACTTCTTTTGTTATTTTCTAGCTCTCTAGGGTTTGATAGTGCTACGAAATTAGCATGCCATCATCAACCATAAATTGCAGCAACCATAAAAATTGCAGCAACTATGATCTTTAGTGATTTACCATTGCTAAAAATTTACCACATGAAAATCTGGTTTTATCCTTATGCTTACCTTTATATTTCGTCACTTGCAAAGTTTGTCCTTTAAATTAAAGTGGGTGATACATATATGCATACAAACTAAACTCTTGATTTTACTAGATAATTTTTCATGGACCAACTCTTTAACTATTCACATAAAACATTAACTCATGAAAGTCAATGTTGTATTTGAACATTCCTCTTCAACATCGACTTTTCTCCATATTGCTTCTCGTTATTGTTGTCTTTTGATTCATGTTGGTCTGAATTATTCATTCTTACTATTCTACTTGATAATATATTTTCTACTCGTTGAACCTTGTGGAGTTTCCATTCCTTATCTTAAGTTGTCTGTGTCAATGAATTACCGGCCATTTTTTCTCGAGATCGTCATTTTTCTGGTGTTGTTAGCTACATAATTATCTGGACAGCATGATTTTCCAATAGCATTTTCTATCGTTTAAACTTTTCTTTTAATTTTTCTTAAAAAATACTATTTTTCTGATTGACCGAATACCAAAATTCTAGCAAATGACGAAGTACCTTGTCGATACTTTTCTTTTGGTGTCAGCATTACTTCGATTCCATAAGAAATCTTCAAGTTCTACTATTTCTTATCCTCATCGTGAGTTGAATATTATTCATCGACTATCAATCTTGTAGTGAAGCAAGAATAACTGGTGATATAATTTTTATCTCGACAGTAAGATGAATTAGTGCTAGATTTTGTCGATCCTGAATTCACCACTTTCATATCATCGATTTCTCCATGGACATCTCTGCGAGGATTCAAACTCCCACTTTCTTCATGAACCTTCTTTCAAATGGTTTCCTTACTTAAAGTTAATACGACATACACACCATCTACTCAAGTACCAATGTGAACGACGTCTACCTTGATCATATGAACGTTTCAAAAAAACTTCACATTATTCTTACCAAATAAAATATACGTACCTTAATCAACTACATTCGTCACTAAGAAAAGATGTTGCTTCATACTTGGAATATGGTAGACACTACCAAGCTTGATTGACGTCTCATATCTACTATTGATCACGACATTACCTTATTTTCAACAAAGTGAATGGTATAAGTCGCCGTGACTATAACTTGTTTTCCTCCAAGACATCGAGAAGTGGAGAATTTTCATCCGTCTCCAATTAGATGGTGGCCATAACCTGAATTTACAATCAACTCATATTTTGAGTTTCTAGTTGCAAGAGAAGGAGTGGTCTTGCGTAGAAAACACTTAACGAAATTTTCAATTGTATTTGAGGCCTTAAACTCCATCATGTTACTCTCCTTCATTTTGGTCCAAAAAATCTTTACGGATGACTAAGCTTTCCACACCAGAAACAATTGAAACTTTTCTTACAAGATGATTCCACACTACCACCAAGTTTTTTTCCTAGCATCATTGTCCATCGCTTGAGCCACGAGCGTGCATTAATATTGCTCTAGCTTGATCCCGACCATATTGCTTAGACCAATGACTCCTGTGAAGCTAGAATTTTTTTGAACCCCTCTAAGGAAGGTTGTTGAACCCAACCTTAAATTGTCATACCAAACGGTTTATACTAAGAACGTAATGCCCGAATAATGCACCGTTTTATTTGTGCCTCTAAAATTGGCTCCTCTAGGTCTGGCAAATTAATTTATGAGCACAAGTTCTTCAATTTAGAAAAAATTTGTAAAATTGAGGACTCCCCCAGTTTTACATTCGTAAGATCGGTCTTCAATATTTGAAGTTGAGTCTTTTTCTTCTTTATGTAAACTTGGTCTATTGTGTTCCATATTGAATTGGCAGAGGTACATCATGACATATGCTCAAACAACCCTAATGATATCCATATCTTCAAGGAAAATTTTGTCTTGCCATTCCTCATCTTCCAGCATTTGATCTCCTCACCATTTGTACCATCTCCTTCGAAGATGTACTGTCACTCCCTCTAATGTCATCCAAGAAGTCTTCACTTAAGATTTAGGACTTCATGCAAAAGTTTCAAATCTAGTAATTAGAAAGATTGATTGGCAACGTGCTTAGTCCAATCACACGATTGACATCAACCAACTTTTAGAATACCCGAGCATCACTAGTGACCCTGGTACCACGTAAACTAATAAATTGTCAATTGTATTATCCAAGACTGTAATTTACCAACAAGAGAAGAACTCGTAGAACACTCTCTCTCCAAATATGATATCTTGGATATTCTCTTATACAACTCATACTTTATGGTGGTACTTGTTATGATTGTTTTTTTGTTGACAAATGGCTTCGCCCTTATTTATACCAGCCTAGAGAAAACTCTAGATCAAGATTTCTCTAGGAACTTATGGAAGATAAATATTCTAAAACATACTTAGCAACTTACAGAATATCCTAAAATTTATTTAGTCTTATAATTATTTAGATACAAACTAAACTCTTAATTTTACTAGATCATTCTCTATGGGTCAACTCTTTAATTCTTGATCCATAAATTATTAATCCGTGAAAGTCAATTTTGTATTCTAATAGGCATCATATAATACTCAGAAAGTATACTTCAAGCATTTGAAGTTTTATCCAAATACTTTCGTCTGATGGCAAATATTCCCTTTAAAATGTCTAGTGTCTAGCACTTGATGCGGGTATTATCTCTACTTTAATTTACCAAAAACAATCTCTACTTTAAAAGTGTTTCCTTTCTATAATTGATTATCATCTTGTTGCTAAGTACACACTTATTTATTTTTATGCTTACCATTGTTCAATTATGTTTATATCAATATTTGCCTTGAAGAAGATTTATGCTCATAATGCCTTGTCTATGCAATCAGGAAAATTGTCACGATGACTAGACACTACAAGAATGAATGTTGAAGTCCACTGTGTCTAAATCACCACACCGGTTGGGATACACAAAAATAGGCACCATATATACAATAAGACTACCTCTTCCTTTCACCAATTGGTTTTAGGATGGAACCCAAGTTGTATAATGTGGTTGCTATTTGGGTGTGGCTCAGCCTCGATATTAAATTTAACATGGTATCAGAGCTTGGTTCTGTTTGACGGTGTTGGGTTATTTCCCGTTGTGGGTATCCGGTGTGGGTTTGTTGTGTCCCGTTTACTCAACGTACCAGAATTCAGGTCGGGCTTGGACCTGAGAGGAGATTTGTTGAGTTCCAACCTGTCTGGATTAAATTTATTGGTTTCGTGCCTTTAAAAATACGAGTTGTCACAGTGCGGGGCAGCGTTGAAGTCCACTGTGACTAAAATACGACATCGGTTGGTATACACAAAATAGACACCATATATACAACAAGGCTACCTCCTCCTATCACCAATTAGTTTTAGGATGGAACTCAAGTTGTATAATGTGGTTGCTATTTGGGAGTGACTCGGTCCCGTATTAAATTTAACAATGTACAGCTACAACCGCAGTAAAAAGTCGCCACCAAATGTCCAGTTGTCGTCACTAACCTTTAGCAGTGGAATAAGTCTCATGGCTAAAAGTCCCTCCGATGATATATTGTCGTCACTTCAAGGTCTGCTGCCACTAAAAGTTTGTCGTTACTAATAGGTCGACGACATTTAGCGAAAACAAATGTCGCTACTATATAACTATATTAACAACGATACAAATTGTCGCTATATAGTGTTATTAACATCATTATATGTTGTTACTACACAATTGCATTTAGTGACAACATGTCGACCATTTAAAACACTTGATAATGTCTGGTAATGTTATTTCCAAATATACGTATTTACTGATAACATGTTCATCATTAAAAATACTTGATAATATCAGTTAATGTTGTTACTAAACACATATTATCCGTGGTAACAACTGATATTCAATTCTTAGTATAATTGTTTATTATGTTTTTTTAAAGTAATTATCATGTTACTGATATAAAGTATGAACTACAAAATTGATTTTAAAAATCATAATATATTATTCATCATAATATCTAGGGTTAATTACTTGTAACGTTACACATGTTTGACCAAAGTGATTAATTGGTCACACATATTTTTTCGTGTGACTGAATGGCAACACATGTTCCAGCATGTGACTATTTGGTTACTCCATCAGTCAACCGTTAAAATGTTCCGTCTAATTCTCATGTGCAAGCCACGTGATAGGAGGTATTTTATTTTCGGATATACAAAATTATCTTGAATCCCTTACGTCCCCTTTATTCAGTTTCCATCAACCAGTTTCCCTTCATTTCTGTTGTCAGACCCGCTTCTCCTTCTTCGGTGACTGTCGAAGTTCTTCTGTTGAAGCTGTCGCGCGGCTGCCTGCCTTGCATTTCCAAGGTAATGTTCTTCTTCAACTTGACCGAAATTGTGAACTGTTGTTTGTTGCTGTTGAAGAAGTACTTCGTCTAGTGTTGTTGATGAGTGATTCCCCGCGTACTGTGCTGTTGTCGACCAGAAAGGATTTTTCAGAGAGTGGCATCTTGTTGATTTGGCGCAACCAACCTCCCTATCCCCTGTTGATCGATCAAAACTTTGATTGACATTTAGGGTTTATTGTTTGTTTGCGAAATTTTGCGAGTGAAAATGGGTATTTTTCCGAAAGTTGCAGTTGAAGAAGTATGAAATAGCATAGTTATGTGTTTTAGTGCGTAAAGTTTAAATTTTCGTCCAAATTTGAACTTTTGATGTTTAAGTTTTGTCATTTATGTATGTTACTTTGTTAAGTTTGACTGTTTGTGGTTAAATAGTCTGGGTTCATTTGTTGTGGCTGGTACCTGGTTCGTTTTGTTGGGTTTGTTGGTTTGTAACTCCCGTTTTAAATGTTCTATTCTTTGGTAGCGTCAGGAAATGAAAATATGGTTCAATGGGGAAGAAGGATCCCATTGCAGAAGCTATTTTTCATCATGGTGGAAAGTGGATTGATAATGGGGATACCCGAACATACGTGGGTGAACTGGCGTCACTCCATGTGCCTTATGATAAGTTGAACTCTTTATCACTTACCGGACTAGCTGAAGTGTATTGTGACCTTGTCGAAAATGGATCCATATTTTGGTTGCCTCCGAGTGGAAATCCGAACACTGATATCCAGTTCGAAGACAAAAAATCGCAGTCTGAAATAAGAACCCCCCTATGTTGATGAACAACAGAATACCGGTGCTACAGAAGTTGAATCCCCTCATGTTGTACGTTTAGGTACAAAAGCAAAAGCCGCAATCAACACTGAAGCTGATCCCTTCAAAACGTAAAAACAAAACGTGTTAAAACGTTAGCGGTCAAATCAACCTCGGTTAGTATTCAACGCTACAATTATTTAATAGATCGTACTTTTATACTAATTAGTAACAAATTATTTGAAACATGCCAAAAAAGCAGGTAAAAGAAGAAAACTCAATGTTCGTCAAGGTCCGATTTATGTGGACGACGAAGATGATGTTGCATCTTCGGCACCGATACTTTCAGAATCGAGATAAATGATTCTACCAAAGTTACCACTGAAGACGGTTATACCAAAAAGGACAATACAAGACATAAGGAGCATGAGTCAGTTTGGTTATCCGGGTGATAGACGATATACCTGGTAAAAGGACTGTGTCGTTTTGTGCAACATGGCTTCTGCTTTTTTGTGGTGCTTTGTGAACTTGTGATAACCTTTTGTGGCATTCGTTTTGTGGTGTTTGTACATATGTTTTGTGTACCCAATGGGTACTTGACTGACTTATGTATGCTGAACTTCTTCTGAAGTCAATGGATGTATGTTTGATGTTTTGAATAGAACATGTTAGTGCTGATTTATTACGGTTGTTTAACCCTTTAATTACATTTATATGAAACATATTGTACCATTTAATCACATTGTAGGTAACAAGTTCAACATTTTAATCACATTTTTTATATCATCACTAACCATTTAATAACATTACAGAGAAACATCTATGACCATTTAATCACCTTCGATGATAACATATGTAACCATTTAATCAAATTACACCTTAGAAGATACTCTTTACTTTAGATACTATGCAATTGAAAATCAGCTTCTGAACAACTGAAACACAGCCGCAAAACAACTTCAATACAGAACATGAAGAACTGAAATCCATTTGCACAAAATATTGATCAACCAGTTCAAATACACTTACTTGTAAAGTACATTGATCAAAAGCAAAGAACACAGAACAACAATTGTAGCATACAACTTCCAGTTTTTTTGTTTCGCAACAGCTTCAACAGCATGTGCAGTCGCAAGTTCTGATCTAAGTTGTCCATCCACACCTTGAAACTTAAACACGACGTTTCTTCCTTATTTACACATGAGTGGATCTTCCCATTGGAAAAAACCGCACCCAAGATTTTGTACAGACTACAGAAGACAATGAATCATTAACTAGTAACATCCATGAACCAACAAAAATGGAACAAGTTGTTCAAATTAGGGTTCTAACAAAATTAGGGTTTCTAACATAAGAAACTCAAATAGGTACAACATTGTAGAAAAAACGTACAATTACCTCAAAATGTGAGCACCCATGAAATCTACGAAGGAAATTCTTCCAAGTGCCCGCACATGTGACTGACAAAATCTCACCGCAGAAACATAATCGAGGTGTTGATACTAAAGGGACGAATCTTGGATGCTAGAGTGGGAACGCATAAACCCGAAATGCTCTCACTGAGGGGAGGGGTTGAACCCAGTCCATGCTTCCTTCTTCATCTTCGAAGGAGGTGTTGCTCTGCTGCTTCAAATGGAATGGAAATGACTTATAATACAGGAGATAAAGGGCATTTTCGGAAGTTCATGTTGGTTTTAACTCACGTGCACGGCACATACCAAAATTAACGGTGATATTTCACGGTGAATAGTAAGAATGACCAATTAGTCACATGCTGAAACATTTGTAACTATCTTGCACAAGTTATAACCTATTAGTCACTTGCGCAAACATGTGTAACATTTCAAGTAATTAACCATAATATCTATATAAATCTTAATACACATATAAAAAAAATTACAATATATTATAAAAGTCAGTACATATAATTCATCGAAGTAAGAATTGATTACTTATTGGAAGAGTAACAAAAGCAACACTATATCCATTTAGCTCACTAACTTCAACGGAAGGAAAAGCATCAGTACGGTCTATATCGCAATGGACATCCAAACCTGGGAACTCACCCTTGTGGGAAATTGTAAGTGCGGATTCGCTCAGATTTGTCCCCGTTCCCTATCTGTCCATAAACCATTGAAAGGGAAACCTTGTTGGGCTCTCCAATGTATCCTCCCTGAAAGGGAAGCCTCCGACACCTACTGCGTAAGAAAAGGCAACAACGTTTTTTACCAGACAGACATCTTGAGTTTCGAAGATTCCAACTCCTTCATCTTGTTTGTCGTATTACTTGGACAAGAAACATCCCTGGATTCCATTTTGCTACTAGATGTACGATTCATGCTTCTTCAATCTTGTAAAAATGGCAGTACAACACAATTGTTGTGTGAAGTTGTTCCTCCAATGCAAAATTAGACAACATTAAACTGCCCCATTCCTATACATATGAACAAAACAACCATAAATGAAAATGCTAAATATCCACTAAGAATATTAATTCATCTAATTTATTGTCTCGCTAAAATGATAAATCAAAGTTAATCAAATAAAGAAAATAATGAAATGAATGATAAAGAATCATGTACATTATGAAATAAACTAAGCATTCCAGGAATGTGTTACGAGTTTTTGTGTTATTGGGCTAGTAGTAGTGGGTCATTAGTTAATGGACTATGTTAGTATTGTTAGATATTGGTAGTGGGCTATTATGTTAAGCCTATCAACCGTCTTCGTAGGTTCCCAGTGCTAGGTTGCTTCCTCTATATATGGAACACCTAATGGACGTATGGAGTATGCATGAATTTTAAAAACATCCATATCTCTCTTTCTCTCATTTCCCTTCTATCTTTATCCCTATTCTGTCTATTACTCGTACTGTTGGGCAATAGGAACTGATACCGTATAATTTGGTATCAGAGTCAGCGATGGTCGCCTCTGTCCCAGCCGTCCTTCTGTCTCCACCCTTCAGCCGAAGCTTCGCCACCATGGCTTCCCAACCGACCAACCCACCGACGGAGACCAGAGCCCAAAAGGATGCCAGGCTTGAGTCCTCCATTAACGACCATGGCAGGGTATTGCATGAACTCACAGCATGAATGGCAAGTCTGGAAGAACGAGTTGTCGCTGCAGAAGAGAGAACCAAAGATTCCTTCGACGACATGAAAAGGACGTTTGAAACTTCACTCGACGAGATACGATATTTGATAGCCTCCCAAGAAGCTCAGCAACCAGGATCCACTCGAAGTGCGTCGGGCTTACTAGGGTCTGGAAGTTCTACCACCATGAGAGACCTCACAAGCTCCACCAGCTACTCCTCCAATCACCTTTGGTACCTACAACATGAACGTCACCGAGGAGCGCGACAACCTAACTGAAGTTAAAGTATACATGTAAACCGCATCAGAAAGTTGGATTTTTCACGTTTCTCAGGAACCGACGCTGCGAGCAGGATGTTCCAGTGCGAGCACTACTTCGACATCGACGGGATGCTAGAAGAGGCGAGACTCAAGATGGCAGTCATCCACCTAGAAGGTGAGGCGTTGTAATGCATCAAGAGTACGTGAAAGTATAAGTAGCGGAAGCAAAACTCATATCCTGGTCGGAGTATGTCGATTCCCTCAAGGCGAGGTTTGGAGACGAGTTGTTCAGCGATGTTATGTTGGAAATGAAGAACTTGCGCCTGGATGGTTCCTTCGCCGACTATCAACGTAAGTTCGACAGACTCCTCCATTGCGTGCAAATGATCGAAAAGGTCTCAGAAAGAGATGTTGTGAGCTAGTTCATTGGCGGCTTGGATCTTCCACTACAACTTCAAGTTCAGCTTCAGCGGGTTCAAACGCTGGATGAAGCTTACGCTGTCGCGAAGCTGCATGACTCCGTCTTGGCTTCACAACGATTGCCACGAAGCGGTAATGTTCCTCTCGTCCCTAGAACTACGGGTTAACCTTATACGCCTGGCTTTCGTAGTTTTAATACTGCCGTGGTACCTCGACCGAATGTCACACATGATGCTATGAGTAATAGTGCTAAGTTGGTTTCGGGTAATAGAACAACTCGGATAACGAATAATCGTGAGATGGAAGCTAGGAGAGCTAAGAGTTTATGTTATTGGTGCCCTAAACGTTACACCGCCAGACATAAGTGTCGAGACAAGCAACAAATTTACGTGATTGAAATGGATGACGAGGAAACCAAGGGGGATGAGGAGATCGTACCCGAGCCAGAGGAGGTCGTAGATGAAGAGACATCGGATTTGTTAATCCAAGCTATTACCGGAGTTGCATGCTACTTGACAATGAAGATTGAGGGTATGGTGGGTCACCGCAGGCTACAGCTGGTCGTTGATTCTGGCAGCACTTATAACTTCCTAGACGCCAGCATAGTCGAAAATCTGGGTGCGTGACTGTCGGAGTTCCTCCGCTAAGGGTACTGGTAGCTAACGGGAATGAGTTGTCATGTGATCGTGTTTGCAGAGGATTCAAATGGACAATGCAAGGACACCTCTTCCATGTGCCGCTCGACAACTACCACATGGTGCTAGGCATTCAATGGTTAGCGACGTTGGGGAACATAGTTTGGAACTTCAGCACTCTGTCGATTAAGTTTTTCCGTGATGAGGAGTTGTTTGAGCTTAAGGGGCAAGGTATGAAGCTTCCATGAACAAGATGATAGCCAAGTATGACGAGATTGCATCCATACAACTTTACAACTTGTCCTTGCAAGCACATGGGGAGGACCGTCCTCACATCTTCTCCACTCGGGTACAGAAGGAACCCGACTTGCCAAGGGACATCGGGAAACTATTGGAACGTTACGAAAGGTATTTGCTGAACCGAAAGGATTACCACCACAAAGGGCCATCGACCACTCGATTCGGTTGAAGGATCAAGCCCGGTCAGTTCTCGGCCGTATCGTTATCCATCTCCCCAGAACGGAAATGCTGTCAAGCGGACTGATCTAGCCGAGCCATAGTCCCGTCGCATCGCCGGTAGTGTTGGTAAAGAAGAAGGACCTTACGTGGCGGATGGGTGACGATAACCGTCGGTTGAACGACCTCACCATCAAGGAAAAATTTCCCATTCCGTTAGTGGACGAGCTGTTACACGAATTGCATGGTACATCCATCTTCTCGAAGATCGACTTGTAAGCCGGCTACCACCACATTCGGATGTCTGATGCGGATGCTCATAAGACAGCGTTCTGAACACACGAGGGGCATTATGAGTTTCGTGTTATGCCATTAGGCCTTACGAACGCCCCGACGACCTTTCAAGTGCTAATGAACATCTTCTTCAAGGAGTACCTCAGGAAGTTCGTTCTACTCTTCTTCGACGATATTTTGGTTTATAGCAAAAGCGTGTAGTAGCACCTCGAGCACTTGGAGCTGGTAATGCAGCAGTTGAAGCAGAATTCCCTAGTGGCCAAGCGTTCCAAATGCTCTTTTGGGGGACACCAAGTTGAATACTTGGGTCATGTCGTGACAACTGAATGAGTTAAGACCGATCCCTCGAAGATAGAAGTTGTGCTAGATTGGCCAAGACCAAATAATATCAGGCACCTTCGGTGGGTTTTTTGACTCACAGGGTACTACCGCAAGTTCATCCGGGATTATGGAATCATTAGTCGTCCTGTCACCGAGCTTCTCAAAAAGGACGCGTTCATATGGTCGGAAAAGGCAACCGAGGCTTTCAATCAAGTCAAAGAAGCCCTGACAACGGCTGTGGTTCTGTCTTTGCCGAACATGGAGGAGGTTTTCACAGTCGAAACGGATGCTTCAAGTGTGGGTATCAGCGCAGTCTTAATGCAAGGAGGCCACCCTATCACCTTCATAAGTCGAGCTATCTCCCAACGACAACAAGTCCTCTCTACCTACGAAAAGGAGTTGCTCGCAATTCTCTTCGCCATCAAAAAATGGCACTTCTACCTCGTGGATCGACGCTTCATAATCAAGACTGAGATTTGTCAACTCCCTTGCAGCATACTTGGTTGACAAAGTTAATGGGCTACGACTACGAAATAGCATATAAGAAGGGGGTCGACAATGGAGCGATCGATGCTCTCTCAAGAGCCCCGAGTTCCGAACTCTTAGCCATGGCAGTTTCCACATTATCAACTGAGATGATGGACCGGGTCAGAAGGAGTTGGGATATGGATAAGGACTGCAGTGATCTCTTATGAGAGGTAGCGGCAGGATCGGGATGGAGCCGATTCGCAGTAAAAAATGATCTTCTCCAAAGGAAGGGTCGAATCATGGTGGGTCGTGATGAGGAGGTGCGTAGGGACATACTCCTCTTGTTCCACGCCTCGGCACTTGGTGGCCATTACGGTGCAACAGGTACGCACAAAAGGGTGTCTTCGATTTGTAATTGGAAGGGTCTCAAACGCGACGTAAGGGAGTTCGTCCGGAAATGTGAAGTGTGTCAAAAAAAAATGATCACTCGTCTCAATCAGGATTGTTGCAGCCGCTACCGGTTCCACAAACGATTTTCTCCGACATAATAATGGATTTCATAACCGGGTTGCCCAAGTCAAACGGGAAGGACGTCACACTAAAGGTGGTGGACTGGATGAGTAAGTATAGCCATTTTATGAGCCTAAGCCATCCCTACTGAGCTGCAACCGTGGCACAATTATTCATCGACCAAATCTATCGAATCCATGGATTGTCGAACAGCATAGTAAGTGACCGTGACCCGATATTTGTGAGCACACTGTGGCAGGAATTGTTCAAACAATTGGGCGTATCACTATGTTTGTCATCATCTTATCATCCGCAAAGCGACGTTCAAACGGTGGTCGTCAACCGATGCTTAGAGTCATACTTTAGATGCATGGCGGGGGAAAAGCCATCATCGTGCGCTAAGTGGCTTTCGTTGGCCGAATGGTGGTATAAAACCTCATACCACTCGACCATCAACATGATTCCCTTTGAGGCGCTTTATGGGCTTGCGCCTCCGTTCCATGTGCCTTACTTCTTGAAGGATTCGGATATCGCCGAGGTAGACGTGCTACTCCGAGATAGGGAGGAACACATCAAGATGCTGAAATTTCACCTCGAAAGAACTCGAAACCGCATGAAACAAGTGGCGAACAAGAAGAGAACGAAACGAGAGTTTGAAGTAGGCGACCTAGTCCTCGTGAAGCTGCAACCTTATAGACAGCACACCCTCAAGAGCCATCGGAGTGAGAAGCTGCAACCAAAGTATTTCGGACCCTTCCGGGTGTTGGAACGAATCGGGTCGGTGGCCTATCGCCTTGACCTTCCGGCAACGACACTAATACATCCGACAATTCATGTTTCCCATCTTAAGAGAGCTCACGGACTGACAGAAAACCACATTCCTATTCTGGTCAATAGTAACAACCGAAGAATTCCTGAGGTGATCGTCGGTCGTACAATGGTGAAAACAGGAAATGCTGCTGCAACAAAGGTACAAGTTAAGTGGGTGGGTGTTCCTGCTGATGAAGCCAACTGGGAGTTTCTTGAAGATTTCAAATGTCGATTCTCGAACTTTGATCTTGAGGACAAACTCAATGCGTAGCGGGGGATATTGTTACTGATTTTTGTGTTATTGGGCTAGTAGTAATGGGTCATTAGTTAATGGACTATGTTAGTATTGTTAGATATTGGTGGCGGGTTGTTATGTTAAGCCTAGCAACTTTGTTCGTAGGTTTCCGGTCCAAGGTTTCTTACCTAATGGACGTCTGGAGTATCCATGAATTTTACAAACATCCTATCTCTCTCTCTTTCTTCTGTCCCCTCTCTCTCTATCCCTATTATGTCCGTTGCTCGTATTGTCGGGCAACAGGAACTGACACCGTATCAGAATATTTGCAGCCTGGATAGGTCTAGGCTTGACAATCTGCAACAATCTCGTTTGAAACATGGCGTAACCTTCTCATAAAGTAACTTCTAAACTAATGCATTCTAAGAGTGTCTAAGAGGCATTATAATGATCATCATCAGCTAGAGTGTTACTATAACAGAGAAATAGCGACATAACTCAGATATAAGGCACCAACTGCCACAGTGCATTTTAGCTACAAAATGCATTGCTTACAAAACCAACTGCCACAGTGCATTACTTATTCCACCTCTAGTGATATGAAATACATGACTGAATAAATCGGGGTATTCGTAATGGAATCTCACCCTGCCCATTATTAACCATAGAGCAATGTTCAAATCTGTGAAATTATTTCACTTGCATAATGAATGAAGTGTAAAATGCCACTTTGCTATTTTATGCGTGGAATTTTTGAAGAAATTTCTAAATTTGTTTTAATAAATTTGAGTCACCTACTTTTTTGTTTTAGTGATTTATCGATATTATCTCATTTGCGCACTTCCTGTGTAGAAGTAACAGAGCTAGTTGATACACTTTAAAAAAACGAATTGGGATTTACCTAAGAGCATTGGCAAGTAGCCTCAGACCAATAGTGATGAAGCTAGTTTCTGGATATGGCAAGAACCATGCCAAAAAAGAAACATTGTATCACAAAGATCGTAACATTCAGAAAAATCAGGTATTCTTGATTCTTTAGTTCTCCTTGTTGAGTCATGGAAGCATTTTCTTACCTTCTAGTGAAAATGTGCTCCCTCATTCCTAGTATTGTGGGATGTCGTCCACTATGCTGCAGAAATTCTTGCAAAAGGTTCCTCATCTTGATGGCTTCTTCCAGATAATTATCCTACATAATTCTGGGAAAAAAAAGCGAATTATTTCTTGTCGAGAGTCCAAACTCGTCAAGATTTCGGTAAATGGACAGTTTTTACCTGATTCATATCAATTTTTACCGAAGTGAGCACGAAGTGGGACATGGAACGAGGAAGAGAGAAGGACGCTGCTGGCAAAGGATGAGAGAAGGAGGACATAGCATTATTTGTGGACGAGAGACAGAGGATGACGAGAGCCCAGAGAAGAGAGAGGCTAGAGTGGTTGTCACTTGTCTGTACCTTTGTGGAGAAGCTGGAGAGGCTCTCTGGAACTAGAGACTAGATTGGAGCCTTGTTGCTGTTTTGCGGCTTCCTTCCCCAACAAAGGTTTCTACAATTTTATATTGGGTTAATGGTCAATGTTCCCCTTAAAGTTTGGACCAATTTTAAGATTCCCCCTTAATGTTTAAAATTTTAAATTTTAGTCCTAATGTTTGGACAAATTGAAAAATCCTCCATTTCCGTCCAATTTTCGTTTAGTTCGGACGAAAACTCATCATGTGATTGACATGTACTTTTTTTTTTAAAAAAATTGAAATTACAAATTTACCCTCCAATAACCACAAACATTTGGGGCCTCATTATGCAGAACAACAGTCCAAACATTTGGGTCGCTTGGAATTGATGCAACAATACTCTGCTCAACATAATAGCAGATTCATGGAAACAAATCTTCCAAAACACCAATCAATATGTGTATACTTGGATGTCAAAATTTCAACAAAACTGGGTACCTTAGCAGCAGGTTTTTGGCTGAGTATTGAAAATGCCTGGACCGCATGTGCCGGGACTGGAGAAACAAGAGTTGATTCGATTGGAACATAGGATTTGGTCGATGTTCCACGATTAGGAAGGATGGACAGAATAGATTCTTGATTGACTGGAACAGAATCTCCGAGACTAGTAGCATTATCAGATGACAAATATACCCTGATTCAATCATATTGCTATTCAAAATCAACTTGAAAGATTAACAGAATTAATGTCTGTTCTACAAATTTGAACGAAGGAACAGCTTTGTAATGATAACCAATCGTATTGCACATAGCAGATAGTCAAGAGCACTCCAGTACCAGCAGAAGAAGATGCCACCACCCTCCAAGAGGTCGCAGATATTGGTGGAGCCGCCATAGATTACGGAGATAGAGATGTTTGGGTTGAGTGCGAGAATCTGGTCGGTGTCGGGGCGGTAGCATCGTATGCTCTGGGTGGGTTCACCACAGACGATGCTATGTGGCTGAAGCACCCTCTTCTCCATAACCAGTAAAACAAAGTACAGATTCCGGTGACAATCCCGACGGAGCCGACTACGGCGAAGACGAGCAAGCCCTCCTCAAGGACCAACGCGGAGATGGAAAAGGCACTTCCGGATATGGTTGTGGCGGCAAAGAATTCAGACTCTGGTGAGGACAGACACTGCAGATACGGCCGGAACCAGAACAGAGTGTCTAGCATGCTCGAATTCGTTTTTAAGGAAACGGATATAAGGACATTTCTGTCTTTTCAATTTAAGTCACGGCATGTGCACAACACATGTTCGGTTTACCGTCTCAAATAAACGGTTTTTTCCGGGAAATGGGGGATTTTTGATTTTTTCCAAACATTAGAACTAAAATTTAAAATTTTAAACATTTAGGGGGATTCTTAAATTTTGTCCAAACTTTAGGGGGCAAATTGACCATTAACCGTTTTATATTTTTATCACTTTACTATATTTATAATTGTTATGTATACAATTAATTATCATTGTAATACATAAATGCGTTCTAGTTCAGTTGGTTATTAGTTAGGTGTTTCTTAGCAGAGGTTATGAGTTCAAAACACGTTGTGAACTTATTTGTGATCAAGCTTATTTGGTAAATCGACTATATTACTATTTAAAATGTTAAGAATTTGAACGTCTTTGTAGGCTAATATTTGCTAGTTTTCATTTGAGCAAAAGTGAGTAATATATATAATCAAATGGTTCAATATGGAATACCTCTCATTTAGCTCAACAATTATTGCTCATATTTTATTTATTACTTATACTGATTCCATTGAATTCTTTCACAAGGAGTGTAACTTAAAATTTGTCGAAACAAACATAGTTTTCTTCGGTAATTATATCTTTTGTGCCGATAAAATGTTTTCTTATCGGTAAAATTATTTTGATTCTTCACGCGGGGGAGAGAGCTGCAGCAAATTGTGTTTCCGTACAAATTGTGGCCCTAATGTGCTATAAAGTAAATTTCAGAATACGGTTAGTAAAGGCAAATTTTTAAGTTTGACGGCTAGAAATCGAAGTTGTTTATACATAATTTACAACAATTACATTAGACACTAAATATAAGTTTTTATAGTAAACATTGTATGTTATTGATTATTTGTATTACTGTCAATGATGACTTGACACTGAGTTTTTTTCGAGATGAACTATTCTACGACTAAAAAAATATTCATAAAAAAAAAGAGTTTTAGCTGCGACAAACTATTTGACACTAAATCAGTTGTATAACCAGGACATTAAATGTCGATGCATAATATATTATGTAGTGATATAGTAGTTTATCTAGGGTTGTGCAATTTGTGCTTTCTATGGTTGTTGGATGATGCCAACAAAAGAGTTATGTTGGAACCTAGACTTCATACTAGAGGTGATAAAAAAAACTGTAGGACCGAATTTCCGACAAGACCGACCTGAGACCGACCCGACTAGGAACGAGACCGACTAGGATCGAGACCGAGCGGGCAGTTTTCTTTCTTCAAGGTCGGGCTCGGGCTCGGGTTTTTTCCCGAAAGCCCGTTTAGGACCCGCCCAGACCGAATGAATGTGGATTTGGGATTTTCATAATACTACACCGAAAAGAATGTGGATTTTGGAGGTTTTCTATCTCTATAAAAGTTACATCCTAATAAGTTTGCTAAAGAATATAGTGAGTTCATAACGAAAATCGATGAGTGCTCAACTTTATTCTCAAAGTCGATCTATCATCCACTCTTCTGTCTCGACCATGTTGAAGAATTAATCATCAAGAAGCTGAAGGAGCAAAGGAGCAGCAATGACCATCCTAATAAGCATCCAATCAGTTCATCCCCTACTTGGCGGCGATCAAAATCCCTAAACATGTGATGATGAGAGTGATTCCTAAATACAATGGAGTGGGTCAATCAGTCTGGCATATCAATAGTCATGAAGTGTGGCCGCTATGAACGACATAGGCATTAGAAGTGTGGTCGCTCTAAACGACATAAGTCAGAAACTAGGAGAGATCCTGTGAGAACAAGCAATGCCCCGATTCCAAGAAAATATAATGTACCCATGGGTTGCGACCTAAAGGTTTGTCCGATACCATAAGAAGAAGGACTACAAAATCAATAACCGAAAAATCCTGAAGAAAGACGTGGGAGACCCAATCTAGATGGGTCTCCTCAATAACGTGGTCGCCAGAAAAGAACGCAAATGCTTACCAGCCTCGCGGAAAAAAAAACTTACAAACATATCAAGCACAATTAAGTTCCTCCCAACTAAAAATAGGGATCATCCATGTCATGTATGTTATTCACGACAAGTGGCGAATGATGTAGAGCTAGATAGTTACACGTCGCCAAGCTTTCTATGAAGGTTCAACTAGGAAAACGTGTTAAGGTCGGAAGAGGGCCCAATTATATCCTTGTCCGAAAAAGATAAGACCCATGAGATAATTACACACGACTATGCCCTCAACGATGTTGGGACATGAATTCCCAAGTGTTGACTGGACGCTGAGTAAGCGTTGACTGGACACCAACTAAACGATAATCGAACACTTTGCCGGAGCTCCGATGAACCTGTAAGAAGGGGAGCGCAATAGAATGGGTTCTTCTGGGTCCCACTCCGATTCTTAAATGAGTATACTGTTGTTGTCACATAATATTACATATTATTGTTGTCACATAATATTACAGTTACCTTATAAAATCTTTGTGGAATATGTGCCCGAGATATGCGGGGTAATATTGTTGAATATTTAGAGTCGGTTGTGGGACGAGAGGTGAAAGGTTGTGCTCTCGTCCTAAGCACTTCTAGGGCGATCACCTAGAAGGCGTGGACTGAAAGGAGATCACCTGTGGGCTAGACCCAGACTTAACATATATGGGTATGACCTTCTCTAAGATTATATCGGGTAGAAAAGGCCTTATGGAATTTGTGTTGTATTGGTCCATCATTATCGATACCCAACATTTGCCCCCGAAGCTCGGGTGAAAAGGCTTTAGTCGAGATTGACTTGTTAGAAAGGGTTGAGATAGTGACGTCTGGTTGAGTGTTTAATGATGTTTCGTTTGAGTTATACCATGTGCTGCTCTGTACGCTTTGGTGAACGTTTTTGGTTTCCAGGGATTTGGAATGTCGATTCTTTACCCTTTTGACGAATGCTTTCGTTGCTAGGGTTTGGGAATGCTGATTCTCTACTCTTTTGGTGAACAATTATGTTGCTAGGATTTAGGAAATGTATACATGTGTACCTTGGTGAACGCTTTGGTTCATAGGGTTTAGGCATTTAATGAGTACATTGAAATTGGGGATCGTCCATTTGTCTCCCCGATGCAGCTCTTCATCTTCTGACGTTGCTATAAATTCTACCCAAAAAGGGTAGTCATTTTTTGGGATTTCTGCAGGCAACCGTTCGGTTTCCCCATCTTTGACCATAAAAAGACTTCCTTTGGCATTTTGCTCATTACACGTTTTTAGCTTTTCCTCTCCAGAATTTACAAGTGTTCTTCACTATTCTCAGTACTCCAGTCTTCTTTGTTCATATTTCTTTTTTTGATTAAAAGGTTAATCTTTTAGTGATAATGGCTAGCAACAAGAACTAAACTTCTGACAAGGCTTCTTCTTCAAAATCTTCCCTTGCCCATTCCTCTTCCGAGTAGAGGGTGACGACCTCTAGGGCATGAAATGCCCCTCTTATAATCAAGGACTCTCCTAGGCATTCCAACACCCCGACATCGAGCCAGAGGGCCCCGGTGCCAAAATCAACTCCTGGAAGTCACACCACCACGACCATTGTGGTGGATGCGATTGAGGCCAATGTTCCGACTTTTTCCCCGATAGGTAGTTTTTCTCGTTTTCCTTTTCTTTTGGGATGGTATGGTTTTTCCCTTCATATCTTTTGTTTTGCTCTTGCCCTTGTCAAAGCTAACGAACTGAGGCCAACTCAGTTTAAGGTCGTAGTTGCCCAGGCATGGTTGAGAGAAGTTAGATGCACCTACGTATCCGGGTATGGTGTTGCATTATCCGAGGGAAGAAGAGGTTTACATCTATGTGGCCCAGATCGACGCTGGATTGCGGTTTCCCTTGTGTGAGGACCTGCAGGAGCTTTGCTGCTATTACGGTATATGTCTTACTCAACTAGTACCCAACGCCCTCAGGATGTAGGTAGGTTTCAAGATCATGTGTATTCGTCAAGGGTGGACGTACTCACTTTCTTTGTTCAACTGCTTTTACCGCCTGGTTGTAGGGGTAACTTTCTTCATAATTTCTAGACCTGGTGGCCAAAGTTCGGAGAATGGATCACCAACGCGTGGAACTGGAACATTCATTTTCGTATAGTGGACGACTTTCGTGCCACCAACTCGAATTATAAGAAGTTTTACTTCTTTAATAAGGGAGGTGTTCCTTGGTAGGTTCATCAGTCGGAGTGAGATCTTCACCCGAGCTTTAGCGAGCTGTTGGGGCGTGATAGGAACGCCATTGGTGATTTATTCTGGCGTCACCGACAGGTGGGTTTCTATTCGGTTCGTTCAGTGGTGGAGACTTTAGAGTCCATGCTCCAGTGACATGTATTCAATGGTCCTCGCCAGTTTCTATTGTCTGGGTAATTTTCTAACTTTTTTGTTTTTCTGCTTTGTATGTTGTAGGCACCCGGGGACCAAAACGTTTTAGCATGTTTTCCAAACTGGCTAAGACAGGTATGTCCGCGACCCAAGTCACCTTGAGTCCTCCTCCCCTCCTATAAGGCGCGCGACCAAGCGCAAACCTAAGAAGGAACATTCTGAGACCACCTTTGGCAATCGCCTAAGAGGTGTTTCAAGTTTGGATTTCTTCTTTATTCTTCTTTTTTGACTTGTCACTCGTCATGACTGATAGCTTCTTTGCTTGTTTTCAGGGAAGGGTCTGACCACTGTTGTTGCTGCCCCTTCAAAGAAGACGAGGGGTTCGACTAAGGACGGGAGTTCCGCTGCTAGGGGCTCATCCGTCCTCCGGAGTGAGCCTCCTGCTACTCACGAGCCAGTTGTTGCCTCTATGGGCGAGCATGTTGCTCCCAACCCTTCAAGGGCAGCTGGGGCGCGGAAGAATGTCCCGACCCAGGTCTCAACGATGGACACCCTTCTCCGGGGAAGGTTGTCCCCTAATTTGTGGTTGGCCTAAGGGGTTTGGACCAATTGTCTTTCTCTCCAAGAAACATACATTTCTGACAAGACGGTATTGGAGGGCAACCCGGACCTCTGCATGCACCTGTTGAACGGGATCCTAGTGGAGTTGAAAGACATTGAGGTTCGTTTTGAGGATGCATTTAGAGTGTATGGCCCTAGTAAAGTTTATTCTTGCTCCTTATGAATTTCGCCTTTGCTACATTTTTGGCTCTCGAATCTTCTATATTTTTTCCCTTTGTCAGCTTATCCGCGAGGAGACGACAATCAAGTGAATGGTGGGGGAACTCATTGATAAGAAGTGTGACCTTTATTATCAAGCTAGAGCAGTACAGAAGTTTGGGGTTCGACCCCACTAATGTTGAGGAGCTGAGATAGAAGACTGAAGCCTCGACCGGTCTGTAGAGCAGGCCTGACGGGAGTTCGAGAAGAATGAGATAGAGTTGCTCGCCTCCATCAAGATGAGAGGGAATCGGACCAATCTCTTCGAGGAGGGCAGGCTCTGGGAGGAGGGCAGGCTCTGGGAGGAGGGTCGAGCTAAGGAGGTTGGCCAGTACTCCGCTCAACCGGAAACGGAGGTCACTCGCCATCAGGGCAAGCTGAAGGGGGCTCGAGTTGATGTCGAATTGATGATAGCTTTGATGAAGTTTTACCGTTCTCGTTTTTAACTTCACCTTAGATTTAGTCGAAATGTGACCTTCTTCTAGCTCGAGTAAAAGGGGCTTCCTTCAGGAGTCTTTACCTTCTTGTTTTTTTAAGAGTTTAGACTTATGACAGAATGTTATTTTTGAAGGTTTTTGAGGAAGGACTGTTGTTTGTTTAGCTCGTCCATTCACTTTGCCAAATTTTAGATGGAACTGTTATCTAAAGGTTAGTTTTGCATTTAAGGGAACTATTATCTTTCATAGATTCGTTCACGTTTGAGGGAACCGTTGTCCTTTGATTCGTTCACCTTTGAGGGAACTGTTATCTTAGATTCACTCACTTTTGAGGGAACTGTTATCTTAGATTCGCTCGCCTTTGAGAGAACTGTCATCATAGATTAGTTCGCCTTATCACTCTTTAGAGGAACTGTTACCTTCTGATGGTTCATTTGCTCTTTAAAGCTTTAACTCGGAGGGACTGTTAATTTGATAGTTTGTACGCTCCTTTTTGCCTAACTTGGGGGGAAACTGTTACCGTTCGATGGGTTCGTTCGCCTCTCTCTTTAGGTATTTTTAACTCTGAGGGACTGTTACTTCGACAGTTCGTCTGCTCTTTTCACTTAATTGGGGGGAACTATTACCTTGTTGGTTCGTTCGCCCCTCACTTCTAGGTCTTTTGGGAGAGGAACTGTTACCTTGGTGGTTCGTTCGCAATCCTCCTTTAGCCTAACTGAGGGAACTGTTACTTTATCTGTTCGTCCACCTCTTTTCTTAGGTCTTGTTGTTGTTTTTAGAGGAATTGTTACCTTGTTGGTCGTCCGCTCTTTATATCGAGGCTTTATTCGCTACCGTTCGAAGGGTTATATCATTTATGAAGGAAGATTTTTCTTTATTAGCATACTGTGATTACAAGTTATGCATAAAACCTTCATAAATATTCAAAATTAAAATGACGAACTAACCTTGCACCCTTCATATTTTCCAAGTAATATGCTCCTAGTGCGACAATTTGTACTACTTTGTAAGGGCCTTCCCATTTGGTTAAGAGTTTGTTGTGCTGGTCCAGATTTGTGAATTCTTATTTGGCTTTCCCAATCCTGTGTACGTATCTGAGCGGTTGTCAGTCACATTCCTTCTTGGGCTTCGTCTGATTGCCTTTGCTTTTCTTCAACGAGATCGAGGTATGTTAGTCGCTCGATGTCATTCGCCTCAGCGTCAAAATGCAGGATCCTGTGGGTGGGCACAACTATTTTACTAGACTGAATGGTGTTTCCTCTGTTGCTATTTTGTGCGTCGTTCTGATGGCCCACAACACATTCTCCAACTCATATACCCAATTTCCCATTAAGTCTTAAACTCTCTTTTTAAGACCTGTCAGGACTACTTTGTTGGTTGCTTCAACCTGTCTGTTAGTTTGACGATGATGCACTGAGTTGAATATGTGGTCGATGTTGTATTCTTCGTAGAGCCATTTGAGCTCTTTTACCACGAATTGTGGCCCGTTATCACTTATGAGTATTTTGGGGACACCAAATCGCGAGATTATGTTGACTTTCAAGACTTGGAATTCAGTTGTAGAGGTCAATGCTTTCGCCTCTACCCACTTGGAAAAATAATCAATCGCCACGATGATGTGGGTTATTTGGCCAGTACTTATTGGAAAAGGTGAAAGAATTTCAATCCTCCACTTGGCGAAAGGCCATACACCCGCCATGGGGGAAAATAGGGTGGATGGTTGACTACTTCTCAGCGCGAACCGTTAGAATGTTTCACACTTCTCTGTTAAGTTTGATACGTCTTTGCTCAAGGTTGGCCAGTAGTAGCCTAATCTGAAGATGATTCGCACTAATGAGTGTGCACCTTCGTAGCATGCGGCAACTCCTTCATGAGCTTCGTGCCAGACCCTTTCCGTTTCTGGAAAAGAATGCATTGTAAATGCGGAGTTGAAAACCTTCACCTATATAATTCCCCATCTATAAGGAGTAAGTTGGCGACAACACGACTTATCTTGGAAGCCTCGCCTTTGTGTGCGGGCAGGGTCCTTCCTTCAAAATGTTGTGGAGTGGAGCCATCCAGTTATCATGCGCCTGAATATTGAAGACTTTTTTTTTCTTCAAATACTGAGTACAATGCTCGCTCTAGGAAGTGTACTTCTCGCATTTTTGTCCCTCCAAATGCAAGCTTGCTTAGAGAGTCTTGCCAACTGGTTGTCGTTTTGAGGGATGGACTCGATCCCAAAGTTTAGTATCTCGGCAATAAGTCATTTCGCGATGCTGAGGTACCACTTCATTTTTTCTCCTTCGCTTCATAATTACCATTAATATGGTTACTGATCAACTCAGAGTCACTTTATACCTTGAGTGAGGTTATACACATTCCTTTGGCGAGTCGCAACCCAGTTATGAGTGCTTCATATTCTGCTTCATTATTGGTCGTCTTAAATGTGAGGGCAATGACATATTTTGGGGGCTCTCCATGAGGAGGGACGAGGACTAAACCTGCCTCGAGCCTTCTTTTGAAGATGATTCATCGGTGTAGAGTTTCCAACTCTTCTCTTTTGCCTTTGATTGCTCTTTTTCATCTTCGATGCAACCATTCTCAATATTTTTCATTATGAAGTCTGTCAAAACCTAACCTTTGATAGTTGTTTTAGGGGCAACCTTTATTATAAATTCACTCAGCTCAATCGCCCATTTGACCATCCTGCGTGAAGAAACTGGCTTCATGAGGAAGTGTTTGAGGGGCTTGTTGGTGAGGACTGTGTTAGAGGATTACATTTCAATAGTTTACAAGTTGATGTACTTAGTTTCAATTACATGTTAGTATCTATGTTTAGGACTTTTGCATATTAGTCTCTAGTACTTCCTATATAAGGAGTACTATCCCTTTGTATTTGATCATCAAATCATTCCACCATGTTTTCAATACATAAATTTTTTATTTCATCTTTCTCTCCTCATTAAATTCTTCAAATCCTTTCATGGTATAAGAGCTTGAAAATCATGGACGAAATCTTCATTCGGTTGGAAATTTCCAATTGAAATTCTGTTGGAAAAACTTCACATTGTTCTTCAAAACTTCACGTTGTTCTTCCAGCGCGCTCAACATTTTGAAATCGATCAAATCACAGCAGCATCCTTGTTCGATTCAAGTAGCTCTCAACCTCAACACATACAGACGACCTGAAATTCATCAATTCCAAGCAAAAGGAGATTAGATTTTAACATCTCCATAACCGAACAACATCAACGATTGTTCCAGTGTTTCAGTGATTCATCGTTCGTTCAATTTGATTCCAGTTGCTATTCAAGTTGATGTTGATCATCCTTCACTTTCATCTTCAAATCAGATCAGAACAGCTTCATCAGATTTCACTCCTCAACATCAATCAAATCGCGCAAATCAGAGCTCTGTTCTTCAACCGCGAGGACAACATTCTGAATTGACCAATTCCAGTAGCTTCCGTTCTGTTTGATCGATCGATTCCGAAGTACATAAAAAATATTAGAATATCATTAGTTTAGTGGAAGAATGCATTACTTCTTATTAGAGTTCGAACTATCTTGGAGTTATTTTATATAAGAGTTTTCTACTGCTTATAAAAAAAACTGTTACAACAAAGTTTTGAACTTAGGATCTTTGATTAATAAAGCAGTAAATTTTCTATCAAACAAAATATATTTTATTACATATTTACTTGTACCGGCTAATGTCAAGTAGTATTTAACAGAAATTTTAATAGACTTTTTATCCGCATAATTCGTGGGTACAATTTAAAGATATTTCAATATTTATATTTAAAATATGTTATATTTTTGAAAAAAATTCGTCCTCTCTATTCCGTAAAATCTTCGACAATCCCTGCCTCCTCTGTTCGATTTGATCTGGACACTTTCACTTTTACCAATCTCTCCCTAGCTATCCTTACACTCTTCCTTGCTTCATTTCATCTCCGACGGAATTCGAATTGCAGTTTATATTGGATTTCTCTTCCTTCCCTGCTTGTCTTCATCTTCGCCCTCAATCCGGTCACCAGGTATGCCTGCCTGCCTTCGGCACTTAATTGCCTCTGCTGTCCTCTGCTCATCTTATCATTCATATATTTGTTAATAGCATGTAGTCGTTCAGTTTGCAAAGTCATCGTTGAGTAATATCTTGCATTCTCACCTCTCCTCTCATTACTGGACCAGAACCTGATGATTATGTCTGATTTGATTTTGGGTAAACTACACTACTGGATTATAGGACAATCTGCTGCTCAGCTTGCTTGCTGGACGTTGCTACGAGTTCTTCTTAGTCATGGGTCTCCTTAGTATCATCCGAAAAATTAAAAAGAAAGAAAAAGAAATGCGCATTCTTATGGTGTATGTGCTTCTTTCTTACTGCCTAATTCATACTTCTGCTTGTTAATCATTCAAAATCATTCAGGAACGCTCTACTGTACATATATGTATTAAAGGAATATGTTATTTTTAAAACTGTTGTTGCTTTCTTCTGTTTCATAGTGGATTGGACAATTCAGGGAAGACTACGATCGTGTTGAAGATCAATGGGGAGGACACTAGTGTCATAAGCCCCACTCTTGGCTTCAATATCAAGACCATATCATATCACAAGTAATGTATTCTGCCCAAATGTAGTTTGATGGGAATGTCTGAACAAATGGAAAGCCATCCCATTTGTGAAGGCAGTTCTTGTTAATGTGTGTTGATCCTGTGTTGAAATGCTCTTTATCCAGTGCTACAGTCACAAATGTTATATTTATTGCGACTAGGCCAAGACATGCTTATTCAATATTATTGATATTCCTAAGAAATACTGTATTTGTCGAGGCATTTGCTTATACATAAAGTTTCATCTATTTGGATTGTGTTGAGCTAGATCTTCTCCATTCCCTGCCACGTTATTTATTGATCAAACAAAGTTAGTGATTGCTTATATAAAAAAAAAAAAGTTAGTGAGCACTCCCACCCTTAACAGTCAACTACTGCTTCGCCATAGCATGATCTTCATATTTGAGAAACTACTTGTTCAACTGCCACTCTTCATTGGTTTTGGTTGATGTTGTGTTTGTTTCATGTTCCTGGTACTTCTGGAAATGGGTGATGCTACGTTATTGATGGTGTTCATGGTATATGCATTGTTAGGTAATGAAGTAGCTTACACTGATACCATAGGTTTCATTGGCCAGATTGTTGGGAATATGCACATTTTGATTCTGTTTCATCTGATTTGCAGGTACACCCTCAATATTTGGGATGTTGGTGGCCAAAAAACTATAAGGTCATACTGGAGGAACTACTTTGAGCAAACTGATGGTTTGGTGTGGGTAGTTGATAGCTCTGATCTCAGAAGGCTAGATGATTGCAAAATGGAACTAGATAATCTTTTGAAGGAGGAGGTATTATCTAGTACACTTGATCCCATTTACTGGTTAATAGGTTTCTAGCAGTGCACGACATCTTCCATAAGTTTGGAGCTCTTCTTTTTGTTGTTGCTTGTTGCTTTGGTTTTCACTCTTCTTTTTGTTGTTGCTTTGGTTTTCACTGGCATGTCTAAACAAACCAGGGTACTAATTCTGTTTTACTAAGTACGCAATCTTCAGTGTTGATATAGTTTGTAGACTGTCATAACTTTTAGAGGATTTGAAAGTCTAATACCGTGTTGTATCCAGATTTCATCATAACAAAACCTCTCAGTTTGTATCATATATTTTTACAATAGTTTTTTTGGGACTTTCAGGTACCTTACATTTGGTTGTTGTTGCAATATCTTTTAGATATTTGTATTAGACATCCACTTTGTTTATTGTTGCGATCTAATAACTGACTTCTTTTATTGTTACATATTTTATTGTTAATAGTATTCCGTAACAAAAGTGAGTTACTGCAAACAAACACAAAAGTGAGATGTTTAATACATACATTACAACAAACAAATGTTAGGTAACTAAATGTCATTTTCCTCCTTAGATACCTATTTATAAAAATGTGATACTTGAAAGATTCCTAACCCTGATGTTAATTTTCTTTTGTGAAGGAAGGATCCATCAATTAAGAATTATCTCAAATTTTTCTGTATTTGTTGTTTGAAGGAACTAGGTTTAGGCCATCTATTAAAGTGTACATGTCCATTCGGTATTCGGGTCACAAAAATCTTTCTTGGATAAGGTGCTCACGTATTTTGGTTGGATACACAATGTATATCGTAAGTGATCGATTACTTGTTCAATGTTGGGGCAGAGGTTATCTGGTGCATCCTTACTCATATTTGCAAACAAACAGGACATTAAAGGTGCTCTTACTCCGACAGAAATAGCCAAGGTGAGGAGGCAATAGAGTGAAGTCACTAATTTAATTCTATTTGTATCACCAACTGAATATCCATTAACATGATATCATGCACTTGTGAACTTGGACCCATATGCTATGGTTGTTTGGGTTGTGCACTTTTGAACTTCTATATGATTGTTATACAATATATGATAAATCACTAACTTGTCTAGTTTATATAAATATGTTTGAATCACTAAACCACCCTTCTTGAAACGTTTTCTAGTGAATTGTTGCAAGTTCTTACCTTCATCCACCAGGCTGCGCAGTTTGGTTCTGCAACTCCTTAATTGGCAATACACTAATAGTCCGGCCTTCATTTTCTAGTTTGTTCATGATTATGTTTAAAATTCATTATTGAAGATTTTCCAGATCAAAAGAAAAGTATTGGCATGCTATCTTAATGGTGGACGTTTTACCTTTAAGAGATGAATTATGAGCTGAGTGGTTTGGTTGCATTCATTGCAGGTTTTGAACTTAGAGTCGATGGACAATAGCAGGCACTGGAAGATTGTTGGATGTAGCGCGTATACGGGGCAAGGTCTCCTGGAGGGATTTGATTGGTTGGTTCAAGACATTGCCTCTCGTATCTATATGCTCGACTAGGCTTAGTTTGTTGAGTTTCCTTTGGGAATATATGCTCGAAACAAAGACCACAAATAAAGAGAGAAGAAATGTTTGAATCTAAGTCACTGTTGATGGTGTTGTAAGAGGGAACCTTGAAACATATTGTTTTTTTTGTTAATCTTGTGTTTGGCCTTGTTATTAATATTATTAGTGGTATCTTTCTTGCCCTACATATTCTATAGTACACAATTGACTGAGTGGAGGGTATGTCTGTATATCAAGGTTTTGTCAAGTGGTGGATTGCAATGCTGCGATGAAAATTCCCATGGGTTGAACAGAAGACAGAACGTGACGATGACACGATCTTTATGATAATACATTATGCATGCGGTCATGACGGGGCATAAACCGGTTTGAGATCGAATTGGGTCATAACTATACTTTACTTAAAAAGTGGTAAATGTATGATTCACTAGAGCTGTCAATACGGGTTGACCCACCTGGTTCGGTTTGGGTAAACCTGATATGTGGGTCAAGGAGGTTTGATTTGAACACAACCCACTAACCTTCGTGGGCCACTTATGGTGACTCAAACCTGACTCGGTGGGATGGCGGGTCAACCTGGATGACTCGCAACAATTTTTTTATATAATAAACAATATAAAATATAAACAAATATTAAAAGTTATTATATCTTATAATTAACTAGTCAACAATTACCCTAAGTTTTAACAATGACATCCAAAATGATGAAAAAAAAAATGTGTGATCCAAAATGATGCAAAAATGACCACTATTATCCAAAAAGTGAAAATAATCTATCTTTGTCCACTATTATTCAAAAAGTGAAAATATTCTATCTTTGTGGACTATCAAACAATTTTTTTAATGATATAGTATATTTAACCTAAGGTAATTAGAGCATTCTTAGTATTAACATACATAGTATCCTAGTAAATAATAACATATTAAAAAAACTTATTTTTGACGCGTTAACGGGTCAAGTCCATATTCTTGATCAGAACATGATCTGTTATTTGCATGTGTCAACTCGAAAGTGATCCGTGTGACCCTTATTTTCATGACTAGAACTCAGGTCGGGTCCGAGTCATTTTCGCCCGGGTTGGGTCAGAATTTGACAGGTCTATAGTTTCCCGATTTGAGACCCTTCATATTTTTACTTAAATATCACACCTTTTTCAAATCGGTTTAAAACGACTTTGAACTGTTTCATACATTGTGTAATAAAAAATAGAAAAATATTATTAATATAAAGCATTTCAATGTTCTAAACTTTTATAATAAATGAAATGTTTAAAATTAATTTGTAAAGTTAGAACAAATAATACTATTGTAGATGAGTTCCGAACCACCACAATATTAAAAACGAGTCTGGACACTTTATTAGAATTGGTATGAGAATGACATTACAAACGAATAAGATATGAAATTGAAACGATATGAAAAATACTTATATTTTTGTAAATAAATATATTTTTTTTTTGGTCATAATAAATATATAGAAATTAGAAAAAGTACGTTTTACTATTTTTAAAGTTGTCTCGAATATTTTTCTTTAATTTATTATTTTCTTTGTAAACCGATCCGGTACATAAAATATAAGGTTTGCTTCGTTCGAACCGATTCTTTTTATGTGCAGCCGTAGAGTATATGCTGTTATGTCAGTTCACATAAACTACACATGACCTATTAATAAGTTCTTCATGATAAGATTTGTAGCAGATATTAAATGAGACTAATAAAAATATATATAGCCTCAGCTCAAGGAATACTTGACGATTTGAGAACATATTTACATAATTGATGAGAACAGTTCCTTATGAATCATTTTTCCTAAAAAATGACATATCTAGTTCAACATTTTTCATGTTGAACTGGATTTGATGACAATTCAATAGCAATTATATGATAACACCACCCAAACCGGCAATCCTGATACTTCACCCCAATTTCACATGGCAAGGGCTAGCCCTTGTTTTCTATTGGAACACCAAAAAGAATGGTTCACCATCTAAACTAGTTATGGGAGAAATGTAAGCATTCAAGTCGGAAAAGGAGTAGTTTTTCTGAGTAAGAATTTCCTAGTCTGAACCTCCATGCCCACAAAACATTATAGTTTTCTAAGAAATTGATGATCTAACATAGTTATGATAGATTGAATGACAGAAGAATTCGACCCAGTAATGAGTATATGATCCACCCACATGAACTAAAAACCTGATTTTTGATGTTTTAAGGAAACGCATGAACTTGGTGAGAAGAGTTTTCAGTTTGTCAAACCAAGTTGAGATCATACAGTACTTAGAGATAATAGAATGAGTTTTATTTAGCTTTAGCCCGGGTGATCATAAGATGCACTGCAGGTGTCGGTGCATAGGACTCGCTTCCATGTTGCTTTGGCCTTGGTGACAAGAACATGCACTACAAAGGAAAGGAAGTGGACTTGCTTTAAGGGTGTGCGCAACTGCACAATTAAGGTAAATGTTATAGGCCATTATATTTAGATTGAGTTGTTGCTGTTGTGCTTGAGTGTACTACTGACTAGAAGTGTGCTGATACTTGGTGAGTGAGGAAGAGGTACACTAAGGTAATTGGTCGATTAGAAGATATAGAATCTTGCATAAAAGGTTATAAAGTTGAAGTAAGAGGAAAAGAAAAAGGGATTATAAAATAAAAAAATGTAAATTATAATTGCTCATTACCGTAATTTATCAAAACAGAACTTCTATATTAGGGTTGGGCATGTACCGGTTCAGGGCTGAACCGGTTCATAACCGGAACTTTGACCACATTTTAAAACCAGTACGGTTTACCACTCCAGTTTTTGGCCGCTCCAGATTTTGTTTGATTTATCGTACCAATTCTGAACCGGTTCAAAAAACGGTTCAAAACCAGTTTGACCGAACCACTTCATACATATTTAAAAAAAAATACCAACTGACAACTGAGGTTCCAATGTTCCATTATGCAGCAAGCACCAAGCAATATCCATAACCAATACCATAATACATAAGTGTCAACTGATACATAACATAATACATAACTACACTACTGCATCATCCAAATCACTCAAACTTTCAGCAGAAATCTGCTCTTCATAACATAATACATAACTGCAACATCCAAATGCATAAATCTGCACCAATCTTTCAACCAAGCCACCAACACCAATCTGCACGAAGCCACCAATCACTCAATCAGTTCATACTTGATCTTGCATAGTTGATCTGCATATCAGTACCTAATTGATCTGCAGAATCGGCACTGCAGCTCAGTCCCGTGACTAATCTACACGAGACTGATCTGCATAGCTGATTTTTAAAGTGTAAATCACCACAACAAATACAATGACACAAAGTCACAAACTTACTAAGATAAGAGAGGACATACCCCATAATGACACAAACGATGAAACGATGTTATTGGGTTGAAATTACTCATTGAGCCTTGTCTTCTTGATTGAACTCTACAAAAGTAAACAAACATAAGTAAAGTAACAAATACATTAATAAATTTAAGAAAATGACTTACCATTCTCAAACTTTTCAAGCTCTTCAAAATCCTCATCTGATAGGAAGGTGAATTGAGACCCTCTGATCCAATCTTGCTTACAAATAAGACTTTCAACCATTTTAGGATCCAAACAACAACGACACTCACTGAGAACTCTACCTCCAGTGCTGAAAACACTTTCAGAAGCCACCGTGGAAACTAGTATGGCTAACACATCCCTTGCAATAGAAGCGAGTATTGGAAGCCTATTTGCATTAACCTTCCACCAATTCAATAAATCTAGCTCACTTTACAGTTATAAGGCTCTCGATCTTCTCTCAAGTACTTATCAAGTTCTGTTGCATGGTAATACCTTAAAAGGTGACTTGTTACATATCCTTGTGTGATTTTTCAAGTCACTTGTCCCATCTGCTACAATTTGTTCACTACAGTAATTACACTTACCAATCGCCTTACCTTGGAATTAACCTTTTTGAGTTTGCTAAAATGTTTCCATGATGGAGATTCATTCTTTCTAGATTTCTTCCAACTAGAACCACCATGCGTACTACTACCTTGCTCCTGCTTTGGAGCTATAGTTGGTAACGGTTCTGATGCAACAGGTGGCGATCCATTTGAATCAGAAGATGTAGTTCCCTCAATAGGTACATGTCCATGTCCCTCAATAAGTCTGGTTTTCCTCTTTTGAGACCCAACTTCTAAACTTCCCCCTTTTGTTTACCATCAAACGATATTGACAGTAAAGACATCTGAAATTGGCTGAACCAAATTGGAATTAGGTCAGGGCTGAATCAAATTTGAGCAATTAGCCGAACCAAATTGCCAAATTGGAGCAGTCGGTCGAACCAATCTTCCTATCAAACTATCACAATTAATTGGAGCAATCTTCCTATTTCCTATCGGCTATCAGGGTATCACAATCAGAAGTTTTCAATTTTCAGTTTTCAATCAGTTTTCACAACCGAACCATCTTCCTAGTTTTCAGTTTTCACAACGAAGATCATGCATATACTTATAGTATTCAGAGAAGAGAACTCACTTTAAAAAAGAACTGAAGAAGTAGGACGAACCAGCAGAAGTCAGCGAAGAAGACGAACAATAGAAGTCGGCGGTTGACGGGAAGAGTCGATGCCAACCGAAGAAGACGAACAACGGAAGTAGCCGCAGTGATCGAAGAGGAAGACTTGGAAGTCTCGAAGAGCCGCAACCGCGGTGAAGAAGAACTCAAAGTCTGAAAGTGAAGAACAACTACGGTTAGGTCAAGAGAGAGTCACTCGGTCTGGTCTCATGGTCTGTGGTCTGGTCTTGTTTAGTAGTATATTTAAGGTTAAAACCGGTACAAAAAGTGGTTCAGTTAACCGGTTTTGAACCGGTTTTCTGTACCTCTTCTGAACCACTCCATATTTTTCCAACAAAAACGTTTGTTTTGTGAACCGGTATGGTTTGGACCGTTTCGGCCGAACCGGTTTTTTATGCTCAACCCTATTGTATATATATATATATATAATATTGTCACTCTAAATACAATATTTTGAAAAAGCTTCTTTATTTGAATCAAATATGACATACATTCTATCTATTCACGCAGAAATGTGAACGACATATATCTTGATTATCTCAATAGTTCAGAGAAATGTTACATCATTTGGACTAAATATAATGTACACACCTTAATCAAATGCATTTTCCATTGCCAAGATATTTTTCTTCGCACCTTCTTTCTCAACATGGTGAATGGTGTCATTCGTGACTATTAATTCATCTCCTCCATGATGTCGAAGAATGGAGAATTATTCATCGTCTCCGGTGTGATGGTAACCGCAACCAAATTCAACAATTCACTATGTTTCAAAATTCTTAGTTGAGAGTGCGGATGTATAATACCTGTGCGATAAAACATTTTTCCCATTATTCTTTTTCAGCTGATACCTTTGATTCTACAACATCACCATCCTTAAATTTGACTTTGCAATTCCTTATCATATATACTTTCCCATCCCTATCCAAGCATTTGTAATCATGTTGTGCAACCCAAAACACACATGGTTTCCATCACAAATTCAGTTTATTAGTACTAAAAGTTTTCAAATGAGTAAAGCACATATAACTAAACACTTTTGAAAGGTATAACTAGGTGGAGTGTTAAAACGTTTTTCAAATAGAAATATGTTCTGCAAAATATTTGTTGGTAGCTTTTTAATAATTGTTTCTCTCCAGATTTAACCTCTTTTTAAAAATCAATTACCAAATAATCTTTCAATTTTCAAATTTTCAAAAAAGACTCAAAACGCTAACCAGGTTTGCATTTAGGACGCTCATCTTAATGGACCATACTAAATGCAAACCTGATTCGCGTATAGAGGGGTTAATGTGTTGCAAATCCTCTTCCACTTCCCTCCCTCACGCAGTAGATCTTTTTCCCCTCTCTCTCTCTGGCTTCCTACTTTTCGTTGTCAGTCACAGACACATATTACCTTAGAGATGATCATATTAATTTGCTTGATATTTTCCCACGATTATTGGGACACATACCATCCCGTAAGGATGTTAGGATCATGAATAATGAGGTACAACTATTTTGGCTGAGAAGACTCTTCGAGAGAAAGCTAGATGTAATAGATTGGATACTTCCAACAGAGGAAGAAGCTGTGATGAGAGCACGTGGTTATATTTTGCACATGTTAGGTGAATTTTGGTTCCCTAGCACTACTGGGAACAAAGTAAATCTAGAGTATCTTCTACTATTGGAAAATCTACATCAGATGACTCAGTACAGTTGGGGGTTAACTATATTGAGTTACCTATATAATGACTTATGCAGAGTTATAGAGAATGGGAGAATGAACGATTCAGGAAGTGTTGTACTTCTATAGGTGTAACTAATTGTCATATGTTTGTACTAACCATGATATCTTTGAAGTATTACACTAATTATTTTGCACTAAATGCGATAGTTGTGGTCCTAGGAGAATTTATCCGTGAGTCGTCCAATGATAAAGCTCAATGTGAACTTGCACGGTTAAGTTCCATTAGGTATGTAGTGGATACTACCATAGAAAAACAAAAGAAATCCTAAACCTATTGTTAGTCATTTCTACCGAGACTAGAGAGTTTCAAGTATTCAATCATATAAGATATAAATTTGGAAGTCGAACTGCAGATTATTTTGTATATTGAAGGTAAACTGGAACCCATACAACCCTGGTCGATTACAAAATGTGCCCATGGTCCTTTATGGAGGATGCATATTTATACTTGGCCAAGGTGCTACTCATACACTTTAACAGTGTAGAGTGACACGTAATGGATCGTGTAATGCAGCAATTCAGCCTCTATCAACCTATCCTAGAATCATTTTTGAATGGACAGGATTGAGATAGGTTGCACAAACTACGATGGGATAAGAAAATGTGTGAGCCATAGGTCATATGACACGTTGCATACATTCAATTGTGGAACAACCGTGGCCTGCATCTAGTTCATGAACTAGAGATACACGTACCTCATTTTGAGTACTTGAAATGGTACTCAAGGATCATAATAACATTAATCATATATGCAAGACCACCGGTACCAGCTTGCTCATATGCTGAGGTAACACCGACCATACACTTTGAACCTCATGGCAACCTAACAGTGTTATTGGTAAGTTTTTAGTTTGTATAAATTAACCTATAATTGTTATTATTTGGTGTACTTATCAATATTTTTGTTTTTTATGATACCAACGCGAGGCTGGAAACATGTAGGTTGCTGCTCACTACAAAAGATGTAAACGCCAACATAGCAAAAAGTTTGAATTTACAATATTTTTGTAGTAAACGCGAATTTGGATAGAGTTTTAAGTAATTTTTGGAAATTTGGAAATTGAAAGGTTATTTTGGTAATTAATTTTTAAAAAGGGTTAAATCTGAAAAAAAATACATTTAATAAGAAAAGTGGTAGAATATAAGGAATTTGTCTAGTATTTCAAACAAATAGAGGCTTGAGCTAGCCAAATTATCATAACCGAACCAACCCTCGAACCGGTGAGGGGGGCCGGTTCTTGATTCGATCTGTCAGATCGTCGGTTCACTAGTCGGACCAGACGACTGGTTCATAACACTTAGTATTTTTTTTTAAAATGTAAAATAAACTACATAGATTCAATGTAATAATAAAATTATCTTAAAAACCAGGAGCCAACAAAGAGGGATGTGGAAGAAGCGGCTAATGCTGGAGCTAGCAAGCATGAAATTGGTGAGGCTCTGGGCCTGGAAGTATCGCACCAGAGGTTGTAGGGTTGTGTAGGAGAATACTGCAGGGATGAGCAACTTGACGAACATTCCAGATTCCCTCGAAACCAAGCGATCTTGTCTGATGGGCCCAGAGGCTTCGCCCCTATAAAAAGAACAAGCTTCGTCTCATTATAAGACTTCACTTCATTTAATTTAAAAAAGCTTCAGCACTAATTAATGAAGAAGGTTTCAACTTTTATTAATCTAAAGGTCTCGCCTATTGTCCCCATAAGAGAGGCTTTGACTATGTACGTACTCTAAGTTATAGGGTGACACCATCCTATTTTTTAATAGGACAAGACCATATGTTTAGGCGCCACCTATAGATGGGACGTGATATGACAGTTATCTTTATAACCGGTGACGTGACCCCGTTTCCTTTCCTGGGTCAATAAAAAGAAACCACACTCAAGGCATTTAACCACGGTAAATAAAGTTAGCTCAGTCAACAGGTTAACTTTTCCTATAAATAGCAGGTCATTTATTACTGAATGATCATTCTTACATTTGTCACACATACATATTTACCACTTCTAAAAACCCGGACTAACTTAAGCTTCATAGAGGAAACAAACGGGAACACCCAGGGTTTTCCCTTGTGTAGGTCTCAGGGCAATCAGGAGCGACACCATATTCATTTGAAAGAACGTGATCCAACATATGGCACCGTCTATGGGAACCTGGGATAAAATTACTGTCATGGCTCTCGATAATACAAGAGCAAAGACAAACCACAAGGAGGTTATCGAAGGAGATTCACTATACAGCTTGCAGCAACACCTAACACCTTCAGTTTTCATGCCACATAGGGACCATGGTCTAGGGGCGACACTCCCCAATGCTTTAGCTCCCATGGATGGTCATCCAAGGCCCCTAACTACAACCACTGCACCAAATGAGGAGACTCAACACCAACCATTGCCTCGAAATGCCGTCCGACACAATCATATATTGCGTCCTCTGGAAGGGTGCCACCTCCTAGGGAGATTGCTCCAGAAGTAGTCCTCACAGCAACATTCATCGTCGCATTGGAAACGCTCCTAGATAGACGAGAGTTTCGGGTAACCACCCATGTAACTCGCCCTACTGAGCCGTACCGCAATGAGGAAAAACTCTCAAGGCCCCAAGCCATACAATTAAATGAGTCGCCTCCATAGGGGTTTACCCTCCCCGTTAGCGTCCCCACTCAAGGAACAGAGGAGACAGTGGCTCTACCCCTTGGCATACTGACTCATGAGGAAATAGAAGAGCTTGTCGCCAAGACCGTCAATGATCAAAAGGGAAGAGTCATACCACGTCTAAGGGATAGGGCGTCACACCCTTTTACAACAGAGATACTTTCTATAATGGTGCCGCCACACGTCTAGAGCCCACGAATTGACGGTTACCGGGGCGAGGGTGATTCGGTAGAACACATCTAGAGGCATGAAGCCTTCCTCGTAGGAAGGACCAATGCTGATAATCCCTTTGCTTATCTCTTCCCATCAACCCTTGGAGGCGTCGCCTCCCATTGGTTCTTTAGTCTACCCTAGGCGTCAATCAAATCATAGAGAGACTTGAAGGACAAGTTCATAGTGCAGTACATGGGTGGACGACGACTTCTTAAGAGCGTCGGTACTCTTGACCACATCAAGTAGAGTAATGTTGGAAGTCTCAAAGACTTTTAAACGCACTTCAACAAGCAATTGGTGGGCATTGACCAAGTTATTACAGGAGACGAGATCATCCGCGCCTTCGTTAGAGCATTGGCCCCAAAGGCCCCTTCCTATATAACAACCTGAGTGTCATACCCGTCAATACGGTGGAGGAAATGGTGGTGAAGGTCAAGTTGTACATTGACCTTAAGATAGCCAAAGAGAGAAGGAAAGTCCATAAGTAATCCAAGAAAGAATTCCACGAAGGAAATAAGCCGGAGCAACACTCCCACAAGGGTGGCCACCCGAATGATAAGCGTCGCCCCTTGTTGCGACAACCTAATAGGGAGGTTTATGATTTTTTCACACTGCTAAATCAGGAGATTTCAGTCATCCTGAACGAAATGGAAAAGAGAGACTAGGCACCTCCCACACCATCACCATCATTATACATAGTTGAGCGAGCCAAGCTGAAAATGGGTGGAAAGAAATAATCATCATGTTACTGTGCATACAAAAAATGATTATAATTCGGATTGATCTATGATATTCTACACAACTGACGTGTGTGCTGCAAGTTCCTTAACATCATGCTCCACAATAAAATCATAACGTCATCCTGCACGAATTGATTCTACAGGTGACTTCGATGTGTCCAGAAGTAGAAACCTCTGCTTCTCAATATGTTTCTCTGCCTATAATAAGATGATGCTCATTGTTAGTAAATATCGTGACAAAATCAAACTAGAAACAATCTATCATCAAACTAGAAATAATCTAGTTCATAACTTATCATGTAAGACAACAAAAAACTGATGGGTTATCGTATACATGCAAAGTGGGGGCGAAATAACTATCATCATGATCACAAACTTATAGCATAAGCATCTTCCAAATCATTGTATATAGTAACAGACTCAGTTTAACAGACTGTTTCTTTCACGGAATATGGACGGAATAGGTGATAGGGATTCCGTATGAAGTTGTTTCTTTTACGAAATTGGGAAACTTCGGAATCCAGAATCCTAGAAGGGTAGTAATACGAATTCCGTCCAAAATGTTTGGATTACTCGAAATAAGGAATACAAGGTAAAATGATGAAATTACCCTCTTGAATTTTATCTATTTCCCAAATTGCCCTCTCCTTCATTACTTCGCAGCTTCTCCTTCATCCTTGTTACGTAGCTTCCCGAACGAAGAAAACATTTCCACACTGAGCCTCCCGGGAAACCTTGGTCCGACTCCCGCCACCGCCATCACCGAATCGAGGTCCACTTCCTCAAATCATCTCACTGTCCCAACCTCCAGTGATGCCAAACCACAGCCACAATCATGCAAGTTCAAGGGTAGCTCCCATCTCAATCAATGGTCCATGGCCCAAGCAGTACAATCTGGTCGCAAGCTTGATAGAGCAGTTCAGAAAGAGGAGCCTAACTGTTTCGTTCAACAATTCTTTGGTCGCTCATCGCCATTGACCGGTAACGTGATATCTGTCGCAGATCTGGTCGACGACGACGCTGAGGTACCTATGGGAAAGCAAATATACATGGTGTCAGACAGAACTAGGTGTACAGCGTAGTATATGGTGAGCGCAACACTAGGAAATTCGATTCAACTGGTAATCCACCCTAATTGTATGTGCTTGTGAACCAATTTATTTTGAGAACTCGAAGTATGTCTAAGTTGGGTAGTTTGCATTGTCTTTGTATAACAAATTTGTTCTCTCATGTTAACTAAGTTGTGTGTGTCATCAATGTTCTTGTTCATACATTGTTCTCCTGTTAACAGGCTATGCTGACATGTTTGGAGGTTAACCCATGAAACACCATATCGAAATGGATGAAGATGTCAACTCCATATGTATGTCTGATATGCAAAATATGAAGATTAGTGTACTACTAACTGTCGGATAATTGTATAATTTTGATTTAGGATGCTAATTTGTTTTGTATGATGTAAATGTGGTCATTTATGCTAAGGTTATAGCAAATTACCTCCACTTTTTTGGTCGGTGTATTGTTATGTTGTAATCGAATATTATATTTCGAATAGTACAGTTAATGATATTATGGTTCAGATAAATGTAAGGTTAAATTAAAATTTACATTAATTAAACTATTTTATCATAATTAGTTAAAGGAATTTTCCTTTAAAAATAATTATTTAAAAGTTTTTTATAATTATTAATTAAATATATTATAAGTTTTATTATTCTTATTTTTTATAATTAATTAATTCAAGTTATTAGTATTATATACTATGTATATGAAAGTAAGGGCATATATGTCATTTTACCATATTCCATTCCATTTTCATATACCATTTCACCAAACAAACAATGGAATTCCTTATTCCATTCCAATCCACCAACCAAACAACTTCAAATTATTATATCATTTTCCCTATTCCGTATACCTTATTTCGAATTCCACCAATGAAACACACCGTAAGACAGTAACCTCTTTGGACAAGATAGTAGCAGCCAAGTTGGAAGTAGCAATTGAGAGGAACATGAACAAATAGCTCATATAATTGCAAAAAAAAAAACATTACAGGACCTGCCACAACAGAAGAACACTTCACACTCAACATTTCGAGACAAACAAAACAAATGAATGGCATCAACCAAGGTCATCCAGAGATTTTCTCAAGTAATGTGATCTGTAAAAACACTCATGTAGTCTAGTTTAGATTATCTTTCAATTAGACTTTATCCTTTAGTCTATCTATATTAATTAGGTTATCTCTTAATATTTAGTTTAGTATTTACAATTATACATATAGTTAGATAGATAGTATGAGTATCTTTATAGATAGTATTGATATATATAGTTAGTTTTCTCTATACTATATATACGCAGTCCTCTATGTACAAAATAATAAGTTTCTTAATACAATGGAGTCATATGTTTTTCTTGTTCATCTCCTTCACGTCTTCATGTTCTATTAATCCTAACATGGTATTATAGGTTAGTCTATCCTAGGTCTGAATCTGCTGTGCAATTGCTTGTGATAATGTTGTTATTCAGTTGGTGTTCTACTACGGTTCTGTGCTAGATTATTGTTACGATTATGTGTTGGCTTACCTGGTTGTTGCTGCGATTATGTGTTGGATCATTGTTGTGATTCTGTGTTGGTTCTTTGTTGAATTCGTTGCTACAATTCTTTGCTCAATATAAGATGAATTTAATCACTGATTTGCTGATCCAATACCTCTACTATTGGTTTTGGGGGATTGGGTCGTCCATTAGTGGGAGCTCATTCTAATAAGTCCAGTATTGGATACTGTCCTAAACCATTTTCTTTATCTATAGGGATGCTCAGGGTTAGAAAACTTGATGTCGATGATGCCTTATCACCCTACAGTTTAGACTGCACATGGCAACCTAGGTCACTGCACGTTAACCCGTGGGGTGACCTCCCGTCCGGCAGACCGTGATCCCAAACTTAGACAGATCCGCTTTCGCTTTCGCTTTCGCTAAGGCAATCACTCAATAAGGTAATTTAAATATGTGTTGTGTTTTGGCTAAACAATTTATGTTTCGTACATTCCAGCATTGGTATCAGAGCCATAAGTAGGTTGGTTTCCGAATTGTCAAATTTCAGGAAAATCCCCACCACAGTCAGTCGTGACCGTGACGAGCCGTATCTGCAGAAATCATCACCAGAGGTTGAATCAGGGGTTGCGGAGGACTTCGGGGCCACAGCTTAGCCCCTTCTGGCCACAGTGGCTGCAACCAAGCCGAGGCTGGCCGCATCTTCGGTCCTTACTGGATGCAGACTTCGTGGTTGCGGCTCAGCCTTCGTGGTTGTGGCTCGAATGGAGGGAGCAGGTCGCAACCTTCGTGGTTGTGGCCCAGCGACTAGTTGTCGGGGCCTTTGTGGCCACGACCCCAGTCACCTGAAGGTGGGGTGAGGTCACCCAGTAATGGCTGACCCCCCCTTATGGCCAGCCTTCGTGGCTGGCCACTTCCAGGCGGCGACATGGGGCTGCTAGGATTTTGAAAACCCTAGCAGCTTCAACGGGGAAGAAGACCTGTTCTGGTCTGGTCTGATAAGTTATACTAAACCAATTCATTCAGGTCTGGTTCTCTAACTGACCAGATCAGCTCAGTTAAAATCGGTTGGCATAGGTTCACTGGTTCGTTCAATCTAGTTTGGATGGATGGATGTTGTTCAAACCGGTTTGAGTTAATTCAGAGGCTTTGGGGCGTCTGAATTGGTCTGAAACAAATTTGGTGTCGATCATGGATCCACTGTGGGTCGTAGTAGTTTATTTTAGTCTGGTAAATGTGTCTGGACCCTTTCATAAATAGTTTTGGGGCTAATTTAATTAATTATTAGACCAATTTAAAATGATGGGAGAGTCTTGTACTGTTTTATAATGCATGACTGGATAGGTAGAACACTGTGTGTGTTCCTTGAGTTTCCTGGATTAGTTTGCATTTTCTGCAAGGTAGATAGTCTTGTCTTAGTTTATTTGATTGACTCTTGACTCCATGACTTATAGAATTGACTAGGTTATGGCTTGTTGAGATCCCAGCATACTGTTTGAAAATTGGTTTAGCATGTTGATTACTTTTATCTGTTGAGACTTTAGTCCTTGAATTTTTATTTGTTGAGACTTTGGTCTCCAAAAAAAATTTCATGGTGATTTGTATCCCCAAACTTTTGGTTAGGGTGAATTTGGTCCTCAAAGTTTTGAAAAATACAAATTAGCCCAAAATTAATTTATTTTTGAAAGGTATCAATATATATGTGTGTGTATTGGCAATGTATGGTTAGTTTCTTTGCTTGCATGTATTAGATTACCTAAAAAGGTAGATCTAGTTTTCGCTTATCATAGATAACAAACTTCTAGGATCGTCCATAGTAGCCTTTCAGAAGTTTGGATGAGTACGAACTACACCTAGGAAAATGTTCCTGAGTATGACCCGGTCGGCTAGTCCGCGAGGTTCTCCGAATTTCCTTGAATAATGCTAGGACGATTGTTTTGTGTAAAAATCTAACACTTTGGTTTAGTGTGATCCGTTCGACTCTGGTCTGTTAAGAACTGTTGGTATAGACTGTGTTTCGATTGATAGTAGTAGCGTTAGGGCATGCTTAGAAATGGGAAATGCTTCTCAGCATAGCTAGGATTATCCGTCAGGTTTAAGTAAGCTCTCAAGTCCATCCTACCAGTCTATGACTTGTCTTTTACATGCAATAGAACATTTTTCCTTGTGTCTCCATGATCCTATTAGAATTCCCTTTAGTTAGAGAAATTAGGTCGCAATGAAAGAGCATCATCGCTTAGTTGGACAAAGGTCTTAGACTTAACGGTGAGAACTGTAAAATCCGGATGAAGCGTATTAAGATGGTCCAAACTAAGTAAAAATCCATTAACCCCGTCAAGAAGATTACGAAAAGGCCTGACTCTGGAATTATGAATCAACAGAAGGCTTTCCATTCGAGTGGGAGGTTAATGATGTTGAGACGTACGCCATGATGCTGAGTACGGTGGATGACGACATCCTTTATGGGTTTGAGCTCAACACACAACTAAAGGTAGGCTAGAATTGGTTCTATACGACTGCTCAGTCGTCCTCACTCGACATCAAGTTCGATTTATATGAGATGAATCCTCAGCACTCAGCGTGATAGCATCTGAGGCATGTTGCCAATATGATCGTGAAACTCAAGGAGAATGGTCAGTCAGTGATCGATGAGCAGCAAATCCAGGTCGTAATGCACTATTTTCCTAACTCATGGGAACAAATGGTAATTTAAATAACTCATTCTAAGGGCATCAATGCCTTTGAACACGTTTGAAGGCACATTGAGATGAAAAGGATAGACCTAAGGAAGCTGGGCCTAAGGCTGAGGTGTGTGTGCCGCCATCCTCTGGACCTAAGAAGAGTCGCTGAAGACGAAGGAGTAATGCACATTGCAATAGAGCAAATGCATTGAAGGAAAAGTAGACAAAGACTGAGGTGAACTCAAAGACTCCTCCGAAAACAAACCGTGGAAATGTTCGTGTAAGGCTGAGAAGCCTAAATACAAGAAATGCTTCAACTGTTGTAGTGGGTAAACTGTGTGAACACATGCCCTTAATCGATCTGACATGAATGTCTTAATGGCTAATCTAGTGAATTTTGTATTCCTAGTACAGATATGTTGACTGAGTCATGTCCTTTGTGGATTTTGGATTCAGGATCGACAAATCACAAAACCACATATCGTGATGTTGTTGTAAAGTGTCATAGAGTCCCACACGAAATTAGGTGGATGTACATTGACGATAAATTTCGTGTTGAAGTCGAAAGGATTAGAACTTGTGAGCTGCATTGCGCGGTGATTGAGTCTTAGTCTGATTCCATATCCTCCATGCTCCGCAAATTCACCGATATCTTATTTCAGTCTTAGGATTAATGAAACTCGGTTTTAGATTATCTTTTCATGAATCTTCCGTCCAATTGTCTTTAGATTCAACTTCGTTTGGCTTTAGTATTGTTTCTGCTGGATTTAATGTTTCGGATTCAGATTCATGCAACAATAATAATTTCATGTTTTCTTCTACTCATGGATATGTTTGCGATGTGAATGAAAGAAAAGCTAGATGTGACTATAAATGTCAACATAGAATGTTGTGGCTAGCCCAATGGGGTTTGCTTCCCAACATTCCACAAGTGGAGTCGTCTAATTATGTAAGTTGTCTACTAGAAAATTCCATCGGAAAGCCTTTTGGTTAGGCACCTAGAGCCGAATTTCCCTTTGCAATTTGGGTTGATCAATGCGGGCGCCACCTACCAAAGGATGGTGAACAAGCTGTTTGCAGGGATGATCGACAACATAATGGAATCTTATGTCGACGGTTTGCTGGTAAAGTCGATCAAGAGCGTCGGCCACATTAAAGACCTGAGGAAGACTTTCGTGTGTATGCGCCTTCATCAGGTGCGCCTCAACCCCGACAAATGCGCCTTTGGAGTCCACTCAAGAAAATTTCTAGGCTACATGGTGAGTCAAAGAGGAATCGAGGTGAATCCGGAAAAATTGGAAGCAATCGAGGTGATTAAGAGTCTGACATGCCACAGGGAGATGCAACGCCTGAATGGAAGATGAGCGGCGCTCAGCTGTTTCTTGGCTAAGTCTGGAGAAAAGTCACTACCATTTTTCTAGCTCCTGCGCGCCAACAAGAAGTTTGAATGGACGTCTGAGTGTGAAAAGGAATTTCAAGACCTTAAGCAACACCTCAGAACGCTTCTACTACTCGCAAAGCCCTCAAAAGGCGATGCCCTTTTCCTTTACTTAAGCATCATTCCTATAGCAGTCATCTCTGTCCTAGTAAAGGGTCAGGTCCTAGTCTACTATGTATCCAAAGTTCTCACAAAGTCTTAAATGAATTACATCGAAGTTGAGAAGTACCTCTATGCATTGACGGTTTCGGCCAGGAAGCTCCACCCTTACTTAATGAACATGAGATCAGTGTCTTAACAAATCAACCTTTAAAACACTTTCAGCAAAAATCAGACGCCTCAGGAAGAATGATAAAATGGGCAACCAAACTCAGTGAATTCTGAATTAACTTCGCCCCAAGAACGACAATAAAGGGTCAAGCCTTGGCTGACTTCATTGTTGAGTCAATTTGCCCGACGGAGGCGCCGCCCGAAACAAAGGACTTGGAAAAACCATGGAAGCTACACACTAATGGGTCTTCATCCGTTGATGGTTTGGGGGCAGGACTCGTCCTAACCCCGCCAAATGGTTGTGCTCCTATTCATTATGCATTAGTGCTGACCTTCAAGGCCACTAACAACGAAGCCGACTATGAACCGTTAATCACTCGTTTAAGACTAGCAAAGGGAGAAGGCGATGCCCAGCTACACGTCTACTGCGACTCTCAACTGGTGGTAAACCAGGTTAGAAGAGAGTACGCTGCGAAGGGGTAAAAGATGAAGATGTACCTGAAAGAGGCAAAGGCCTTGGTGGAATGGTTTGACAGTTTCAAAATTGAATCCATACCACGTGAATCAAACCAAGAAGCGAACGCCTTAAGCAAGTTTGCCCGGCAGGCGCCGCCTTTGGAGGTATACTTTGTGGAAAGTATCAGAGAAAAGACAGGCTCGGAGTGTGTGAACATTGACAAAGTGGTCGATTGGGCGACTCCTACTTAGAATTAGAAGAATTACCGCAGGATGAAGCTCAACTGAGAGAAATTGTGAGAATCGCGCCAAATTATACAGTATTCAATGGGACACTCTACAAAAAGGGATTTTCAATGCCCTACCTCCGGTGCGTCACCCAACCTAATACCAGCACCATCCTAAGGGATGTGCACGAAGGATACGCCGCCTGCCATGAGAGCGCAAGATCTATTTTTCAGAAAATCCTCAACCAAGGATACTATTGGCCCACCATGAATAAAGAGGCGCCCGACATAGTATTAAAGTGGGAATCTTGTCAGAGGTATGGACCAAAGTTGGCGCGCCACCCTTCAGAACTTACAAGTATTAGCGTCGCATGGCCATTCACGCAATGGGAGATCGACCTTGTCGGACCTTTGCCTAAGTTGAAGTAACGCTCCTACATAATAGTGTCCATTGGCTACTTTTCGAAATGGATCGAGGCAAAAACACTGGCATCCACAACAGAGTTCAATGTGATAAAGTTCATCAAGTCAAGAATCATTTCAAGGTATGGGATCCCGAGCATCCTAGTCAGTGACAATGGACCACAATTTTGTAGGAAAATAGTTAAATTGGTTATGTGCGGAACTAAGGATCGAGCATAGACACGCCTCTGTCAAACATGCACAGCCAATGGAGAAGTTGAAGCAGCAAATAAGACTATCCTAAATGGATTAAAGAAAAGAGTCGACGCCCTGGGAGGAAAATGGATAGAGGATATGGTCTATGGACAGAGGAAACGGCCACAGGGGAGACGCCTTTTGGACTCGTCTATGGATCAGAAACCGTTGCTCCAACCGAAATATTCGTCTCGTCTCATAGAGTCAAAAAATTTGAAGCAACGACCAATGATGAGCAAAGGCGACACGAATTAGATATGGTGGACGAAAAAAGATGGGAATCATACCATTTACAAGCCAAGATGCGCCTCGCAATAGCATGATACTACAACAGTGGAGTTCTCGTCAGTTTTTCGTGGGGGAAAAGGTATGGAGATGGAACGAGTTCTCGCTACAAGATCGGAAGAATAAGCTATCATCAAAATGAGAAGGACCCTATAAGGTCATTGATATACCCCATCCATATGCATACATTCTAGAAGACGCGGATGGGAAAAGGCTGAAAAATACATTCAATGCGGAGCATCTGGAAATATTTTATGCTTAGAAAAGCACCACCAAATATCAAAATGTAATTCAAAAGCTCATGTATAAGCAAATGATTAATTGCGTCGACGAGGATGAATGACAGCGACTACGAATGTAATGCTACGATAATGGCGCTGCCATTACTAATGAATTAAAAGGTGCTTAAAATTAAAAGAATTCAAATAATGAGAAGAAAAAATGCCGCAATATAAATTAAAAGGTGCTTTAAAGGCTCTGTCCTTACCTCATTAAAAATAAAGAAAAAAAGAAATACTACTAAGCTACTCTTGGGGTGGTGTGTCACATCTTCTTGAGGAGGAGGCGCCGCAACATCACTGGGAGGGGGAAGAGACGCCTCTGACTCCTCTTCGCTCTCAGAATCGAACATCTTTTCTGTGTGCCGCATGTCCAGGTAGCTCTTCATGCACTGGAGGCGCGCCACGTCAAAGTCAGGGAAGAACTTTTGCATGTCTTCCTCAAGGGAGTCGTACACCGCCATAAAGGTTGAGCGGCACGCAATGGCCGCGTCCATATCAAAAGAAGTGTTCCCCTCCTGTGCACACTCTCCGCGGACAAGGCGCGTGTCTCCAACTTAGCACACTCAACCTTCGAAGGTCAAATTGCCGGCGAAGGTCGCCGACTTTACCTGCTCCTCATTCTCAATCACCTCTGTACGAAGGTCGTCCGCCTTCACCTGATCCCCCACAAGGCGCACCTCAACATCTGCCAACGACGCTATAGGTCCTTGAGAATACACTCTTTCTCCTCAGTAGAGCGCAACCGTTCGGAGGTCGACACTTTTCGTCAAGAATGATTATGAGAGTCTCGCTCATCTGAAGTTGCGCAGGGATCATCTGGAAAAAAACAAAGTGTTTAAATAAAAATTTAAAGGCTAAAAAGGCAAAAAAAAAAAATAGGGAGTACCTGGGAATGGAGGGATAGCGCACGGCGCACTAGACCCTCAGCAGCGCCACCTTCAGTAGAAATGAGCATCCTGTCACCTAGGGGCAGACACCCGCTAACTGGTGGAACCCCAAGTTGGTGTCTTCTATGGAGTTCCCTTTTACCAAGGAGACACCCTTGAGACACTCACAGGTCATTCAAGCCTCCAGGAGGGCCTCCTCCCTCACATCAGCCTTCAGGTCGCGCCTCAAATTGAAGACCATGCCAAGTTAAGGGAGGGTATTCCCTTTATCCTCAGGCTCGGGAGTGGCATCACAGTACAGGAATTCACCATCAGAAATTGTAAAATCATGCACCGGGGAGGTGAATAAGTAATCATCATTTCAAACTCCTATGTCGGGACATCGGCCCGGCGTGTCGGAACCTTCTTCGGGAGGATACCCCTGAAGATGACCCCAACTGCACTAGGGTGACGCTACCCACCTTCTTCGATGTGGAACCAGTATAAAACTCAGTATAAGACCATGAAAGCATCGAAATCTCTCACTACGGGCGCGCCATATTTCTTAGTATAAAAGATGTTAAGTTGCCGACGTAGAACTGTATCATTAGCATATCGAGAATAAGGGACCACACCTTTTAACGTGTCTACAACTTCCAGAGTGTCAGGGTTGAGGACCTCTGGGGGCGCTGTGAAAGGATCGAAATAATCCTCATAACGGGCATTCTTCTTTTCGCTCATACTAGGCGAGTCCTTTATCTTGAAACTCTCTGAAGCGTCGCCACCCCTTGAAGGCGACTTCTTGCCACTTTGCTGTTCTGAGATAATAGTAAAGGCATGAGTAAGGCGCGCTATATCATTCTCTGCAAAACAAAAAGCGAAGAGTTATTACCCGGGGTGGTGGAGAAGGGCGAGATGCCGTGATGAAATGTCGGCGCGCCTTAAATCTGCCTTGGCCGTCGCCTTGGAGATGTAAATGGCGCCACCATGTTCATGTTCAATGATTATTTGGGAGAGTGTCTCAACATCCTCAGATATGCACTCATCCATAGAAGGAATGAGTTCACGCGGCATGAGTAAGGCGCGCTATATCTTTCTCTACAAAACAAAAAGGGAAGAGTTATTACCCGGGGTGGTGGAGAAGGGCGAGACGGCGTGATGAAATGTCGGCGCGCCTTAAATCTGCCTTGGTCGTCGCCTTGGAGATGTAAATGGCGCCACCATGTTCATGTTCATGTTCAATGATTATTTGGGATAGTGTCTCAACATCCTCAGATGTGCACTCATCCATAGAAGGAATGGGGTCACGCGGCGCCTTGGCATTGAGACAGCAAGAGACGCCCCCTTTGAAGAAAAAAGTATCGGACCTTCCGATTGGAATTTCGGGTTTTAAAACCTTGGACGATGGGACGAGAGGTGTCCCACGACCGACTATTGGTATCGGTACTACGAGAAACAAAAATAAAGACGCTGAAGTTATTAGTTTCGGGGCGATAGAAATTCCTAAACAAGGAAAGGGAATAATGGGATCCCCGGTCATGACAAAATATTTTAAAACCAACCCAAACGTGAATAGTGTTCGGGGAAAGCTGGGTGGGGGAAACGTCGTAGTATTTACACATCTCCACCAACCCGGGACAATAGGGGAACCTTAAACCCACATCAATTTGAAGCGGCAAAATAGTATCCTCGCCCGGTTGAGGCACACTCACGGGATGGGGATTTTGAGGGTCCGTCTCATCGGGAATGGGATACCTAGGACAAAAACTCTCGTCCATCCCTGACTCCTCGACATCTCTTTCAAAAAAGGCTCTAGAAAGCGTATTTGGTTTTGGGTCAGAAAACCCTGGAGGGAAGAAAACATGGTCATCACCTGAAAAATCGAGAGTTCCCGCATTCCTTTGACATGGCTCGATGTAGGAGTTGAAGGCGCTGACGAATACGATCTGAAGAGACGGGAGCAATCTTGTCTCGAATAAGGAAGGCACCGCTAAAGAAGGGTGTCGAAGAAAAGGTCGAGTGAAGGTTGGGATTGCTAGAGAGAATGAAAAGAATTTTCTATAGAGAGAGAGAAAAAGCTTGAAAATGAGGAATAGGACCTCAAATGGTAGAAATAGGGTATTTGTAAGAGGAGAAGTGCCGGTTCGGATGACTCGTTCGACAAAACACGACGGTTCAAATGCAACGGTTCCCTCTAAAAACGGTTCACCTGCAACAGTTCCTTCCAAGAAACGGTTTGAGAGCAAACGGTTCGACCCCTCTGAAATCGTCCCAAGGAAACCAAAAGATTGCCTCGAAAAGGCAAAAGATCTTCTGCCACGTGGCACGATCCCAATCGAACAAAATTCAATTTCAAAATAAAGTAATTATGACTGCACCCCCACGTGTCATCCTCTCATTCAACGGTTTCGAAATCTTAAGAGATTGTAACGGACAGAAACCTAACCACCAAAGTATCATCCTCTCGTATGGCGCGTCATACCCTGATTTAGTGGATCAAACAGCGCGCCATACCCGGGAGAAGTAGGAAGCACAGCCCTAGGAGGGTCATCACTCGTTTGAGCATTTAAACCCAGGGGAAAGTGCTACTCACCCTTGGATTAGGGGGAAGATGTTGGGTATTAATCTGACATTTTCTCACCCAGTGTAACAATACTCGCACTACAAGAATCTGTTGCAACAGCAACGAAACTTCCGTGTTGACGCTAACAGTTGTAGTTAAATATAGGTATATTGTGTCGACAGTTTTTGTTGACGTTATTATTATTTATTAGGCACAATATGTTTACCACTATTATAAGATACATTTAGTGTTAAATTTTGCCGTCACTTTATTTTTTACACTGATGAATGTGTAATGTCGACCAACATTTGATGTTAAAGGACTCCATTCGTAGCAGATGACTTTTCCGTTGTAATTGTACATATTTAAATACGAAAAGTTTTGTCGTAAACATATTTATAACAGCAACAGATGTATGTCGTAACTAATAAATATTGTCGTCGTTAAAACATAAGTACCGAGAAAATTATATAATAGGTTTGCGTGTCAATATATTGTCGACATTAGTATAGTCATTCAGCAACAGATTCAATTATTGTTGTAAAATAGTTTATATAGTGACGACTATTGTTGTTGTCGTGAAATTGTTTTTTACAAAATTTCAAAAAAATTCCCGCTCAAAAGTTCCCTCGCCCAAACAAGTTCAGATTCCTTTATTTCACATCCTCACTTCACCCCCACCCCCACCCTCTCCATCTCCCTCTCGTCTCCTTCTTGTCGGAGCTGGAACCGAAGCTCGGATGGTCTCGTACAGAACAGAAGCAGCTGGTTTCGTCGGAATTGGACAGACCCGAAGCAGCTGGTCTCGTCGAAGATGGAAGACGCCATGGATGAACCGAAGCTGGAACCATGCGGGAACAATGATGCACATATGTAAACCGAAGACTCCATGTCGAATGATGCTAGAACGATGATGAACCAAGCTGGAACAGAGTTGGAACGATGTTAGACTGAAGACTCCATAGATGAAGGTCCGAGAAGAAATCAGTCATGGATGAACCGAAGTGAGCTCGATGGATGAAGACATGTTGGATGAAGTGCCAAGACAACCATGGATGAAGAAGGATGAAGCCATGTATGAAGAAGGATGAAGCCATGGATGAACAAAAATAAAAAAAATCGTCAAAAAAATAGCCCAAAAAATCGTCCAGAAAATCGACAAACAGATGTCATAACTAAACGTAATCTATAACATCGGCAAGGTGTTGTCGCCTTTCATCTGTGTTTAACAACAGCGTGATGCCGCTGTAAACCCGAAGTGGGGAGTGTCATCTTAACAGCAGCAAGCCTTTTACAACGGCAAATTGTCGACCTATAGACCTTTAACGACGGGGGCTACCGCGACGAAGATTTCGTCGCTGTTAAGCCTTAACAACAGTATTTAAGCAGTTAGCAACGCATTTTTGCCGATGTGTATGTTCGAGTTTCTTGTAGTGGATCGACCTGAAATAAGCGATGGCGCCGAACTTGCTCCCAATAAGGGCGTGCCCACCCCAAATCCAGAATACTATATCTGTTGGCAGTGACACTTCAAAGTCACGACCCAGGATGCTGCTATATAAGGCTGCTATATAAGGGTGTGCCACCTAGGCGCGCCCAATTGAAAGTCCATCTTCCCTTATTCCTCCTACATCACAAGGTTCTATATCAGATAGAGGGCAATGGGACGCAGACATGCTGGATGAGGGTCCAAAAAATATGGGCACTATGCACAGGACACAAGGACACTATGCACAGTACACCAAGCAGCACGGGACTCGAGACATAATCATGATCAATTAACTGGGTGACACATGGGATGACCATGTTCAGGATTAACTCCGGTCAGGTTAGAGGTGAGGGTTATAAATACCCTCACCCCTCTTCATTCTAGACTAATGTTACATTACCTACCTGAATTTCATACTTAATTCCTCCATAAACGAACCTTCGACTGACTTGATCGTCGGAGGGGAAACAACGGGAACACCCGAGCTTTTCTTCTGTGCAAGTTAACGGAGCGGTACGGGAATCAATTCGGAAAGCACCAGAGAAATTCCTGCCGGAAAACGTGATTCAACAAGCGGCGTACTACAAGCTTGACTGCTAAGCTGAGTGGTAAACGACACAAAGCATTATTGATTCATGAAGAAAGAAAGCATGGACCTGCAATTGATTGTGCGACTGGCTGCAAACGGCATAAGAGCTGGTTGTAGACTACCACTGTTGATTGATTTTCTCTTAGAGTTGAAGTGAAGAATGATTGCAGCAATAAGCATTGACGTCTGTGACTTTTTTGTTTCTAAGGTTTGAAATTCTTGAAGAATAATGAAGAAGAACGACGTGTGGTTTGTTTTAGGCTAGGTGACAAAATATTTGATATGTAACTGTAGACCAATATTCGTATTTGTAGTTTTAGATTAGGACTCCAACTTACAAATGCTTATTATATATTTCACCTAATTGAGAAGGCATTTAAGTTTCATTCTTAAACAAGTTAATCTGATTCAATTTCATCATATGAGTAATACAAAAATAATTTACTAAAGTATTTATATATGAAATTGGCAAAAAAAAAGTATTTATATATGAACATGTAACTTTGTTTTTTTTTTCTTCTATACTTATGTGTCATCTCAACTGTTACGCTTACTTTTATTCAGTGCTATCAGAACTGGACCGGACCGGGAACCGGATCCCTGTCCAATTTGATTTAGATAAAATTTTGTCGTTTTATAAATGAACAGTGTTTGAACCGGGTTGAACTGGGTGATTTTTGGAAAACCGACCGGTTCCGGTTCACGCTTTTTTTTTTAACAAAAAAAAACGATCAGTTCAGTAGAAGAGAAGAAAATGAAAAAAAGAAGAGGGAGGGAGGGAGAGGGGGCTGGGGAGAGGAAGGGTGGGCGGGAGGAAATGAAAGTTGAGCTCCATTTATACCCATAATGAAAGTTGGGCGTGGAGACAAAACCAGAGGACGCAGACAGTTTTCCTTCTGTGAAGATCTCCTGCGACACCTCTCGGTTCCCATACAAAAATAGGCAAGGTGACCGCTCGACGCTTCGGATCTCGCGAATCGTCTCGGAGACGCTCCGCCTGGGGATCGAGAACGTGCGGGATGGCCTCGACAATACTACTACATTGGGAGTCTCTCGGATAGCCATCTGCAGAACATCTACTTATCCTACGAGATGGCCTATGGCGGCGGCGGGTTCGCCATCAGCTCTCTGTAGGTGAAGGCTTTGTCGGAAATGCAAGACAAATGTACAAAGAAGTATCCTGGACTGTACGACTCTGACGATCGTATCCAAGCCTACATGTCGGAGATCGGTGTTCCACTCACTAGAGAACTGGGTTTTCACCAGGTTAGAGCTTCCTTCACTTTCCGCCATTAATCGTTCCACTCTATTAAGTGCACCATTACTAAATTTCATTGAATGAATAATGAATGCATGAAGTGAGGTAGCCTTCTCATATCTCTGATCAACATTAACCCCGCATGGTAGAAGACGAACAAATTGGAGACATCCCTCAGACTGTTTGTGTCCTCTGTTTTTTTTTTTAAATTTATAACTAGTAAACCGTACATTGAACCGGGTTAGACTGGGTTAGACTAGATGAACTGGGAACCGTCCCCCTCATCGGTTCGAGGGCTGGTCCGATTCTGATAAGATTGCTTTTATTATTTCGAAGTCTTTTTTTTTTTATTTTACGTTTTTCATTCTCTTATTCAATTTTATTTATTCAATCATTATTATTATTATGGCCAAAAAAATTTATTATTATTATTATTATCTAGGACGAAATAAATTAATAAGCGAATGAAAAGGAGGGTGAAGAAAGTCTAGCAAGCTGCACACGGACACTTCTCCCTTCCCTTGGTTTTCCTCTCGCTCTCGCTGGTGTGGGGAGAGAGGTATCCATATATATAGTTATTCTCTTATATTATTATTATTTTCTGTACAATCTTTGTCTAACTAATATCCGGAGAAGCGAAGGCAAACTACTAAGAAACACAGAGGTAGCTAGCTAGCTAGCTGCAAAAAGAGCGGAGAGCATAGAAATAGAAAGATAGAGAGAGACGACAGACAGGTGAAGCCCAATTCAATCACAGAACACACAAGAGGAAAACGATGTCTGAAGAGCTCAGCTACCTTTCATCCTCTCTGCAATTCTTCTTCTAATTGAGACCTAGCAGCTTTCTGAGAGGTAGAGGCATATACATACATGTCTATATCTATATAGATGTGCATATTTATCATTATATATATAAGATGAGCATGGAGATGGAGATGGAGATGGATAAATTGTCTGTGAAATACCCATTTTGTTTATAATAGTTGGGATTCAATAGAATTATAAATTATTATTGAAGTACTTAACAGCTGAATCATGAACAATCTAGTTGCCGCCGGTGAAGAGAGGAGGAGGATACAGATCGAGATATAGGATAGTTGTGATGATATGGGAGTAGCAATCTTCTTCTCTTCTCACTTCACTCATCATTCAATAAGTTTGTGTCTTACCATACTTTTCAGGCTACCACCAACAAGTCTATGTCCCAAGACTTGGGCCAACACCACAGTGTGTTCAGCTTCCCCATCACCCAGCAAGAACAAGATCATGAGCAGCAGCATCACATAGCCCAGCAGATCCGTCGGGAAAAGCTTCGACTACAAGGCTTACAGGAAACGACGAGACAGCAGACACCTCTGGTGGGGATTGATGAGGAGGGCACACCAGTCTACGAGGCCACCGGAATGCTCTCAGAAATGTTCAATTTTCCGATGGAGGCCTCGGGAGGTGGAGCTACCAGCCACTTGCTGCAGCACCACCAAGCTACGCAATCAGGTGGATGGTACGGTGGTGTTACAGCAAAGGTCCACCAAGCTGCTATGAACGAGTCAGACTCCATGCAACTTTTCCTAATGAACCCGACGCATCCTGCAACTGAAATCAGATCGCCTTCGCCTCACCCTAATTCCGCCTCCACATCCACCCTCCACATGCTTCTCCCAAATCAAAACCCTAACCACCAAAACACTTCCGCTTCTCTCGATCAAGGATACAGGATGCAGACACACTTGGGTTTTGACACCGTACACACATTACACTCAGAGCCAGGAGTCGGGGAGGGTCGGGGCCTTTCACTGTCTCTCTCATCCTCCTTGGAGGCCGCCAAATTCAGGAACATGGGATCCAACCACACCATGATGCATCACTTGTATACCGATAATCAATTAAGACCGCCGCCGGCAGAAGCAACTACCACAGCAGCTTCAAGACAAACCCATCCGATCCATGTGGCGTCTCTTGGAGTGGTCAACGTGCTGAGGAACTCCAAATACCTCAAGGCCGCCCAAGAACTGCTGGAGGAATTTTGCAGTGTCGGGAGAGGCCAATATTTCAAGAACAAGACCAACCAACTAGTAGGTAGTGGGAGGTCAAACCCTAATAATGCATCTTCTTCTAATTATTCCTCATCAACAACCAAGGACACTTCTCCCTTATCGGCTGCTGACAGAATGGAGCATCAGAGAAGGAAGGTCAAACTGTTAGCCATGCTTGACGAGGCAAGTAATCTCTCTCTGTCTCTTCGTCATTAGCCAATCATTTTAGCATATTTAATCATTTATTAATCACAGTGTGACGCAACACAGGTTCTCATCATAATTTCCCAATTTAATAGACTAGATCAAGCGGGAAGCTGGCAGCTACTATATATTATATACAGTTCCTCTAGCTTTATAGAAGAGGATATCAACTGATGACTTTTTTTTAAAAAAGGCAAAAAAATAAAAGAACTTAAAAGTCTATGTTGCGTGGCTGGTAGCTTTCGTTTTGTTTGATACAATATACGAGTGAAACACAGTTTGTACATGGCAACGATTCAATTGTTGTTATGTTTGGCAAGCTAGCAATTCACACACACAAAAAGGCAAAGTATCAACTTCATCAAATAAAATATCAAAGTGTTTAATATATATTAAATTTGTCGCTTAATTAGTTGGCCATTACATTTAATTTGCATATATATATATATATATATATATATATCGTCTAGCACTAGCATAATATATATAAGTCACAAGCGTCAGACAATTCACCTACTTTTATATTGAAAACAATATATTTTAGGCCAGCAATCCATTATGAATCCCTATATTTGAGCATATATACTATATGTTTTCTATGTATATATTAGCTAGTTTTTGTTTTGAAAAAGTAACATTAGAAAAGACAAAAAGATGGAGCATATATATATACTGTTTCCTCTTCATATTACTGCATTTACTTAGGCATTGAGTTGGAAGATAGGAACTTTTGGCCACTATCAATGTCTTCCTAAAACAGAATAAAATGTGAAGGAATCACTCAATACTTACTGTAAATGAACTACAAATCGAAATTCAGAAAGGGAACAGCGATGTATAAGTAAGTTTTACGACGAGGAACAACCAATTACGTGCTTTTACAACTCTATACATAAATAGACATACAATAACTTCCAAATATGAATTGAATGCCCCTTTAATGTTAGATAATAATAATAATTCACATTACATATGGGTGTGTTATATTTTTATGCAACAACAAAATCAACTAAAAGACACAAATGAATGGTGTGAGCTAACATCTGTTAGAATTATATTTATATATTGTTAAGTGAATGAAACTATCCAAATAGTAATATTATTTATTACATGCTTGCCATGAAATATTCGAAGGCGTGCATGCGCAGGTGATGGTGTATATGTAGTAATTGTGATTCTGAAGAGTGTTTTGATTACAGGTTGATGGAAGATATAACCATTACTGCGAACAGATGCAAATGGTGAAGAACTCCTTCGACTTGGTAATGGGATTGAGAGCAGCTCTTCCTTACACTGCGCTAGCTCAAAAGGCAATGTCAAGACATTTTCGATGCCTGAAAGATGCCATAGCAGCTCAGTTCAACCACAGCTGTGAGCTTCTGGGAGATGGTGGTGGGCGAAGCAGCAGCAGCAGCTCCGGGATCACAAAGGGAGAGACACCGAGGCTGAAGATGTTAGATCACAATCTAAGACAACAGAGAGACTTCCATCCAATGGACCAAGATGCATGGCGACCTCAACGGGGCTTGCCTGACCGCTCCGTAACCCTATTAAGGGCATGGCTTTTCGAGCACTTCCTGCACCCGTAAGTTCACTTTTACTCTTTCTACTATTTGTTTCATCATATAGTGAAGTAATTATTAAAAGATTTATGACGAAATCATGACAAAAAGACACCTCATTAATTAAGAGCCAGATCTTCTAATATAAGCTACCTAATAGTTCCGGCAGACTTGTTCTTCAACTGTATAACTTTCTGGATTTCTTTCATGGCTCAAGAGAATAGATCGGTATTGCCTCAGTTTCCTCGGATGTTGTGGTTGTCTCGTCCACAAAAAGCTGTATAAAGAAGCAAGTGCAATCCTTGCTTTTTCCCTTCTCTCAAAGCTGTGGTCCCTCGCTGACCAAGATAATATACTTGCTATAATAAAAAAAACATCTTTAATAAAGTAAAACAAAAAACAAAAAACGACCACAAATTCATCATCAGTAATGGATGAGGACCCCAGTAAAGGTTTGGAGAATATTTATTATTTAGGATGCTTTCCCAGCGACTCACCATTTTTTTCCTCCTTCATCTTTCGTATATACATTAAATGTATGTATAAATATGGTTAATTTATTGTGTATATAAGCAAGTTATTAAAGTTTTTGAGATGAGATATTACGAATTTAGGATGGCGGTGAGCAGTGTACTTCTTCAAAAAGAAATATTAAAATAAGAACATTTAAGCAACTTGCTTAATAAATACAGCAATGAATTATAGGACGAACTAGCTAGATAAACTTACTACATCAATCAGTTAATTCATTTTAAATGAGATGATAAATATACTGAATTACATCAAATGCTTGCTGCAATATGTAGTATACTATAGTGCCATTCCCAAATAGACTCTATCTGCAAATATTTTTTAAACTATACTTTTTTTCAAAATGTGCCCAGTTTTGGTGATTCAATTCAGTCACTGTACTATTAGGGTTTCAAAAGTGACGCACAGTTCACTGTCATCAGAACCAGGGTCATTGAAAGTGCCAAGGTTTTGTGTGGGTGAAAAATCGAAAAGGGAGATTAATGTCAGTGAGTGCAGTTGTCATCTTTGGTTCTGCAACTACGTACTGCTGCATTGCATGCAGCCTAGAAGCGGAGAGATGATCTTTGTGTAGCCCAACGCATTGCATATACTGATATACAGACAGAGAGGGGGAGAGGAGTTATGTTTTCTTAATAATTAAAATCAACACCTTATTTTCTAACTGAAAAAATGGTTCCTCTTTCTTTCTTAATATATAATTACTACATGGACTCCATGGCCCACGCACTATTATATTATATGTAATCCTCCTATCCTAATCATATAGGGCATCGTCTATCTAGCTCTGTCATAGACATCTATGCACTCTAGAGTGAGTGTCTGATGTCATTTTCTGATCTCTTTCTCAGGTATCCAAGCGACGCAGATAAGCATCTGTTGGCTCGACAGACGGGACTATCAAGAAATCAGGTAATTCATGTCTCCTTTCGTATCTCTCTCTCTTTATTTCAATATTTGTTTTTCGAAATTATCATTTTGCAAAATAAAAATTGAATGATTCATTTTAAAGGTAGGGTAGCTTTAACTCCTTGGTAATATGTCTCCTTGTATATAATCTGGACATAATTTTTTGTATTAATCACATGAAATACTTAATAACTTATCCGAAGCCAATTATCATGACAGAAAAAGGACTAGATAATTTCAAACAAAGTGTCAAAACTGATTAGCGAAATTGAAATGGAAGACAGATTGCAATTGCATGACAGAACAAGATTATCTTTGAAACTGATTTTGTTACTTTTCATTATTAAATAGGAATGAATATAGTGATCTTTATATAGAAGGTCTAGTGTTACTCAGCTAAGTAGCTAATTAACTAATTCTGTTATAATTAGTCAGACTTGACTTCTAAAAATTATCGACCAAAAATATAAAAAACTTGACTTCTAATACACCCTTTTCAAGTGGTATTGGTAATCAATCCCAATTCCTGAATGACCAATATCTCCACTACGTGAGAGGTGTTGGTTGCCAGCTGAAATTGGTTTTATTAACGACTCATTCGTTGAGCAGTTAATGAAAGACGGCTCGATGAAAAACGAGTCGTCATAATAAGAGTTGTCTTATTTATGACGGCTCAATTAGGAATGAGTCATCATTCTGACGACTCAATACAAATGAGCCGTAAGAAGGATAGATAATGTACTCTTTGTTCTCTTGTATTTTGTCGTCTCCTATCGTGAGAAACAAGGCTGCCCTCCTAGCTCTCCATACAGCTCATCATCACGGAACAACAAATCCTCCTCATTAAGCTGAAACTACATGTCATAAGCTCAACATTTGTCTTCAAAACCAACTTCCTTGACTCAGAACCAAGCAATCAGAAAAACTAAATAATTGATCTAATACAGCAATCTTCGATTTAATTATTCTTTTATAAATGAAAAGAAAGTAGGAAGCAAATGAATCATAATATCTAGCCTTGTGATGGATCCATTTTGCCTGGATCCGTGCACGAAACCATGTTGGGATCAAGGAAAATACAATTACACTCATTAGCTTTGTACGTTGTATAATTTTATATTAAAAAATAATAATTAGATTTGATATAACCCTTTAAAATTTTATCTTTCCCTCTTAATCTTTTTAGTTCAATCAGTTTGTCTTATTTCTATTCTAATTTTTGCCCCCGCTTAATTAAGTTTTTGGGTTGTTTGATCCTTACTCTCGAAAAGAAAGGAGGGAGAGGTCGCATGAAAGACCCTCCGTTTTTGTTTATGCACCGTCTTTTCTTTGCCATGCAAGCTTTTTCCGCTTGTCGTTCTTTTAAAAGAACGAAGGAAGGATAAGATGAGAGAGGAGAAGCATACATTTGCATATAATAAAGAAAAAGACGGTGTGTGTGCTTTTGCCTTGTCTTTCCCCTCTTTGGATTCTTTTTGGATCGTGAGACATAAGTTCTACAACAGTGAAAGAAAGAAAAAACTCAGTCACCACATAATGAATACCCCAGACAGACAAGTACCGAAGACATGAGTGTTTGCAGCTTTGCCATTTTCTCTTCTCATCAATTGAATTGAATAGGTAAATCTACTCACAAGATAAGGTTATAAAATCATAAAATAAACAGGAGGAATTCCCACTTATACAAACAAGTCTGATAAGATGAGTCTACGGTTACTACATTTTTATTTAATATAATTAAAGCGTTAGAATTCACCGGTTAACCCAAGAAAAAAATAAGAGATGAGTTTAAAAAAAAAACAGTTAAGAAATACATGGGACTTCAGAAAAAGAAATGCAAGTAAATGAAGTGTCTGGCTTCCTTTTTTACTGTGTTTGGTAGTACAAACGTCGTCAGTGAAATAAATGATGTAAAGAGTAGTACAAGTATAATTCGTCTGGACGCTGTCTATTAAAAAAGTTAACAACACAAATGACATTCATAAATACATTAAAAAGAACAAAATTATATAAGATAGATTATGCCGGAGATAAATGTTTTGTCTTTAGTGTCTTGTCTCACGTCTGTACGTCTATGCTTCTTTTCTTTTAACGACATTGCTGTTCCTGTTGCTAAAACACATTGTCTTTTCATCTTCACATCATACTCTCACTCATACTCACAGGGAGTAAACTACTGTCAACATTGTCATCAGACACACTTTTCTTAATATTATATTATATTATATACATTACAATTACACCGACATTTCGGAAATATGGTGTGCTATCTAGGATTTACATTTACACCGAGTTGGACAGGACAAATATCAGTTTTGTAGGCCATTATTATGAACCCATAACTAATATCTAGAACACAGTTCATTCTGTTAAGAAGTCAGATATGTTTCTGATTTGTATATAAGTAATATAGTTGTTTGATCTGTTTTAAGTTTCGTCAATCACTTTGGAAACATTTCAAATGAAAGAGGATTCTCTAGAGTCTAGAGCTTCTTCCAGAGATAGCTAGCTGTCAAATAGTGGCAGCTTTTAAAAAAGTTGGTCATTTTCCGACACAAACAAAATTGCGAACCTTTCTTCATTTATTATTACTAAAATTTTGCATGTCTTAAATATGTGTTGTACTAGAATACATTAATTATTCACTTCTATATGTTTAGGGTAATAGGTCTAGGCTTGTTCATGAACCGGTTCGGGGTCAAACCGGTTCTGAACTGAATTGGTCTGGTTTAAAAAAACTTAGTACTTTTTTCTATTTATAAAAAAACTGGTCTGGTTTAAGGAAAAACCAACTGATCTGGTTCAAACCGATTCAGAACCGGTTTGAACTGTTCTGGTCTGTTTTTTTAATAACAATTTTGGTTCGGAAATAATCCGGTTCAAACCAAACCTAAACCGACTGAAAATCCTGTCCAACACACTGAACCGTCTGAAAAAATACTGAACCAACTGAAAAACACTGAACCGGATGAAAAACACTAAACCGACTGAAAAATACACTGAACCAACTGAAAAACACATTGAACCGATTGAAAATCTGTTCCACAACTGACTAAAATCCTGTCCAACATCAAAATACGAGAGTCCAATATATCTCTAGGTTTGATTTATTGAAGACATCTCTAGGTTTGGTTTAATTTCAGACCGGTTTAGTTGATTTTGCTTCGAACCGATTCTAAAATTATATAGGTTTAAAGTGGTTTGATTTAAATTTAAGTATAAACCAGTATCAAAAAACGAGTCGAGTCGAACCGATTCGAACTAGATTTTTAGTACTATTTTCAACTGGTCTATTTGAAGTCTAAAAACACTGGTTTGGTTTTGGAACTTGTTCGGCTGAATCGGTTCGAACCAAACCAGTTCCAGACCAGACCAGTTCATCCGAACCGGTTAATTTGAACAATCCTAAATAGGTCCATTAGAACAAATAATGTATATTTAAATTTTCTTGATTCAATACAATAGTAGAGTACATATATATATATATATACTAAAAAAATTTATTCGCGCTCGCAATATAATAATTATTTTAGTTTATAAATTAATAACATTTTTGAAATAAATATAAATATGCATTTTTTCCCACATACTTATTCATTCTTCAAACTCAAATTGTCCAACATACATATCGAAATAAGAGAAGGTGGATGTATTGATGTCCAGTTTTACTGGACACATCCCCTATCTAGATTTCCTAGCAATTCAGTTAGCACATCTATTAGCGCTTCTTTTGACAAACTGTCATTTGAATTTAGGTATATTTTTTGCCATATCCAGAGTATCTGTCAGAATGTGTGTAGCTCTAATTCTATTCCCTCCTCCGGCCTTTGTAGACTATGTATGATCACATGTGCGTCAGATTCTATTATAACATCATTCCATCTATAATGCACCGCTAGTTCTACCGCATGCAAAACCAACATTTGCTTCCGTCAGTTTCGCTTTGACTTCCCTGCCATACGTGTTCCGACCAACTATGATATTACCATGCCAATCCCAAGTTATTACTCCCGTTCTACCCTTACCCGTTCTATCCTCCCATGCCCCGTCATGGTTTACCTTAATCGTTCCATTTGCTGGTCTTTGCCATCGGGGCTGTCGGTCTGGGCTAGTCCTTGCTGCTGCCGTCTGTGTGTTCCAACACTCTTCGGTTAGGCTCAGTGCATCCTTTATGGCTTTCTCCGGCTTCAGCGACTCACCATTGTGGACGACCCAACATCGTTCCTTCCATATCTCTCACGTCAAAGTCTTCGATCTTAGCCTTCACTTCTCTCCTTCTTCACCTGTGCCTTCGTCCATCTGCAATATGTGGCTGAGCTAGTCTTCCCGATCGGTGTCCCGGAGCATCTCCCATCGTATGCTTGTGGCTTCTAGCCATGCACACCTCGCCCATTCACACCACAACATGGCATGCTCCACATCTTCCGGGTTGTCACATAAAGGACATATTCGTGTTATGTTGACCCCTCTCCGCTCCAATATTGTTTGGACCGGTATTGCTTGGTGACCTGCTTGCCAAAGAAAAGTTTTTACCTTTGGCGCAGCTCTTCCTTTCCATATCTTCGCCCACTTCATGTGATCCATTTGGCTTCTTACCTGGTCTGTTGTGTTCAAGCTCTCCTGTGTCGTCTCCCTTAGCCGCCTATAGATCAGTTTCGGTGTCGCAACTCCCATTCGCGCTGTCGGCCACACCAATCTATCCTCCACCTCTCGTTTACTTAGGTAGATAGCTTGTATGGCCTGTCTTTCCCCCTCCGATATGTCTTCCTGGATCGGCTGGAGGTTCCACTTCCTCGTCTTAGTTGGTCCACCCTTAATTCTCCTGCCCCATTCCCGGTGCTTGTTTGTTGGATGTGGCGAGCGAGCCTCCCCGGTATCCATGTGTCACTAAAGACTTTAATCATCTTTCCATTTCCGACTTGCCATCCCCCGTGTTCCCTCATTACGTCCCTTCCTTGTAAAATGTTGCTCCATGCCCAAGAAGGGTGAGCTCCTCGCTTAGCCTCCATGAAATCGTTTCTCGGATAATACATACCTCTCATTACTTGAGCCCAAAGTGTGGTCGGGTTGTCTTGTAGTCTCCATGTCGTTTTGATTAGCATGTCTGTGTTGAAATCCCATAAGTCTCTGAATCCCAATCCACCAATGTCCTTCGACATTGTCATTTTCTTCCCACTAACCCAATGCATACTTCTTCGCTCATCTCGCCCGTTCCACCAAAATGTTGCTATCATCTTTGCTATCTCTTCACACCACGTCTTAGGGAGTTTAAATAATGTCAAAACATACGTTGGAATCGCCGTAATGACTGCTTTGATCAAAACCTCCTTACCTGCTTTATCAAGTAACATAGATTTATACACCGTAATATAAATATGTATTTATAACATAATTATTTACAGTTTATTAAAGTACATTGAATTAATATTAATTCAATTACACAACCTAAAAATTAATTATATTTATGAAAAATGTTAAACTTATTTTTATTTTTATAATATTATACAATATAATGATTATTTATATTGTATAAAAATATTTGAAAATAAATGAGTAGATAATAAAAACAAATGTTAACAATTATGAATATGATGATAATTAATGATTTTAAAATTCATTTTATGACATCTATTTTTCGTATATTTTTAAATAAATACAAACTATTAGAATATATATATATATGTATTTATTAGTATAGTAATTATAACTTATATATATATATTGTTTAATTTGTAATATATGTTGATTCTAGTAGAAATATAACAATGATGTTTTATAAACATAATTCTAAAAAAAGTATGAAGAAATTATATTAAACTATTTTTTCATACCCTAAATTTTATGTTGCCTACATAATTATAACTATTTACATAAAATTAATATGTGATTATTATTTTCATAAATTTGATATATAATATACATAATTATCCTTAATTTCATCTTAAATTATGTTGTAATAAAAAGATTTAATATATGCATCTACTTGTTTTTTCATAAAATATAAAATTTATTAAATAAAATAAACTTAAGAAAAATCATAAATGCACATGAAAAATAAGAAGAGATTAATGAAATTTTGTAACTCATTGGGAGAATGAATGAGAGACTTTGAAAGATTTTAAATTGAGTTACATGACATGCCACATATGAGTGACAATTATATGTTTGACATGGATCAATTAGATGTTATGAAATTAACATTAGGAATGAGAAAATGTCTTAAAAAATTTCCTTGTCATAATTCTACATAACCAAATTAATATATATATATATATATATATATGTATATATATAGTCAAAGCTATAGTTTAAATTTGGCTGCAGGTATCGAACTGGTTCATAAATGCCAGGGTTCGATTGTGGAAACCCATGGTAGAGGAGATGTACCAGCAGGAAGCCAAAGAGGTGGAGGATGACCAAGACCATAGCAATAACCAACAGCAACGGAGAGAAAGTAGAAACCCTAGCCACAACAGTAGCAGCAGCAGCCCCCCAAGTAGTACTGCCCCATGTGTCCAAAAAAGATCCCATAAGATCAATAATGCCTCCGAAAGCGACCCTTCCTTCTTCTTGGGAAACCAGCCTCCGTCTTCCTCCGCCACCTCTGAAGCCGTGCCAACGGCTTTACATCCACAAGCGGAGTCTTATGTCAACCACCACCACCAACAGATGGAGGACATATACCGTCGGGTCACAGACACCAGTTTCGGAGATATTTATGGGTCTAGTTCCGGCAATGATGAACTTACTTCAGCTACCCTCATTAGGTTTGGACCCAGTTCTGGTGACATATCTCTAACCCTAGGGCTGCGACATGCTGGAAATGTGCCTCCTGACGACAACAACACTACTTCTTTCTCGATGACAGACTTTGGCGACTCTTGACGTTCATTTAATTGATCAAACTGGAGTACTTACTACGAAATTAAGACAAAGTTTATTAAATGACAAATTAGACAAAAGTGGATTAACCTTCATATTCGAAAGCATCCTCTTCTCTTTCTCCCATTATTTTTTATTAATTGTTAAGATTATAAGATGAAGACATCACCCAATAAGTGTCAGCTAGCTAAGATAGTTGGGTATAGCTGTATAGAACTATATTAATGTTATGCAACAACTTTAGCCAGTTATCAATACTCCAGGATTTTGCGCTAGCTGAAGAGATCAGAGACACTGTGGTATTTAATTTATCATGACCCATAGGGGTGAGCGAGAAGACCACGAAGACCGAGACCGACCGAAACCGACCGAGACCAAACAAAAAAGACCGAACCATTTGTGGATCGAAACCAATGGTCTTACCTTATGGTCTTTTTCGGTCTTGGTCTTATTTCGGTCCTAGACCGTTAAGACCATGGGGACCATTAACGATCATTAACTATTTTTTAGTGAATTTATTATATATGTCTTATTTCGATAGAATTAATTATAAAAGAACGCTCGAGGAAAAATATAATATAATTTGAATGAAAAACGTGTAGATCAATAATAAATTATTATAACATTAATAAATTATATTAGATACTATCATGTTATAGTAATTTATATAATTCTATATTATGATATTAAATTATATTGGATAGTATAGTTATTTTGATTTTTAAATAATTTTTAAAAAGTCAGCCTAATCGGTTGATTTCAATTTAGAACGACATTATGTCAATTTTATGTCAATTGAATACAATATTATTTTGATACATTACATATTTTATAAATAAGTAATAAAATTAGGTTTTTATATTGCGTTCTTGTATAGCGATATACATACATAATAGAAAAATATATAAAATATTTTGTCTAACGGCCCAAACGGTCCAAATGGTCTAGACCGAACCAAAACCGAAAAAACCAAGACCATATAAACGGTCCAAACGGTTTCGGTGTCTGTCTAAAGACCAAAATTAATGGGCCAAAATTTTCGGTCTCGGTCTCAAGACCGGACCAGACCGAACCAGACCGAACCAAACCGCATTTTGCTCACCCCTAATGACCCACTATTATCATAACTAGGGGTGAGCGGTTCCGGGTACCCTGTAAATTTAGGGGTTCATGGAACCTACCCAATTAAATATAGGGTATTTAATTTTGGAACCGGAACCTACCCATTTAATTTTGGAACCGGAACCTACCCATTTAATTTTGGAACCGGAACCTACCCGGAACCTGTTTGTACAAACGGTTCCGGGTACCCTGTTAGGAACCTATTTATTTTCGTCCCCGGTTCGGTTTCAGACCGGTTCCGGTTCGGATCCATTTACACAATTCATTTAAGTTCCAAAACACAAAAAATTCCAAATTACTAAATTGACTCATAATAATATAACAAAACACACAATTCCAAACACAAATGTTCTGCAATCCAATCGATCCCAGATGGCAAGTGGTTTGTATGGACATAAAAGAAACTTAAGCTTGACCTTCTTCACCTTTAATACCGGAACTGTACAGCAAAACCAGTTAAAATCTCAGAATTAATTTCCATTGATGGCCTATATGGCTCTATTGATGAAACTCAAAAGCAAATACAGAAGGCCTCCCTATTTGTCAGTTCATGTAAAAATTAAAACCAAACCTACTTGTAAATTAGCCAATGTACAGAAAGCACATCAATCATATAGGATTGCAAAAGCCAAACCCTAGCATATACATCGACAAGCAGCGCATAACAATATGATCGTTAGTCTAAAGCTAAAACTTACTTAGAAAATGGTCATTATATAATTGCCATGTATGCAAGAAATTTTCTTGTACATCCTCTACTTCCTGCACAAAGAAAAACCGCTTCATTTAATAATCATCACTTACTAACTGAGAAAATTAACTTCATTACATTATGATATCTCACTCTATTGTACTTTCCAGATAAATGAAAGCAGAAAGAATAGCATAAAAATATTGAATATTGTTATGAACTAATTAGTTATCTTTTAAAAGAAACGTGAATGTAAGTATTACCTTCAGAAACTTGCAGTTTTCTTCCACCCCAGGAATGTTAAATGTATTGGATTTTGCACCCATAGCCACTACAAGGTAATCATACTCCACAGCAAATTCTTGCTTTCCATTCAACTTGGATTCTTTAGTTGAGCGACAATAAACCTTTTTGTTTTGTGCATCAATCCTGATACATTCAGCTTCCCAAAAGCGGATGTCCATATCCCTCTGCATAATAATAGGAGGAAGATGTCTTAAGACAATCATACGGTACATCACTCGTATAAGATTTTCAGCTAGAGTATAAACCACTGCAAAGATCCGACCTCCATTACCCATTAACTAACATGCTATCTTTTCTATGAATTTAGCAATGTGAAAGCAAGCAGTAATTTTAGAAATGTATATGTCTGGATCGTAGACATTTGGTTCCGCGGACACTCCATCTTGATCTGGTCGCCAATATTACAGAAAGGATCAAATGCAATAGGAAAAATGTCAAGCTATTCAGGTAATCAACTATATTACCTTCCTCACGATGTTTCAGATTGGTTCAACAACGATGCGAGAGACGATTGAAACAGAACCTGGGAGAGACGATTGAAGACGATTGAGCCAAATTACCTATATCAAGCAGAACTTCTTCTGTCAAGACGCCGATTGGAGATGCTACTTCGGAGAGCCAAGACGTCGGAAGGCGCCGTCGAGAAGGCTGCGGAAGAGAGTCTCTTCAAGAGACCTAACCTACTTATTGATACTCTCAGTATGAGGCTGCGGAATAGAGTCTGTGGAAGAGGCTGCGGTTCAATTTCAAACGTTCAAGCCGACCGGTTCTCTATACTAGGGTTTCTCTCTCTCTCTCTCTCTCTATATAGAACCGGTTCCGGTTCCTTTAGGGTACCCATATAGAAGAACCGGAACCAGAACCGAATAAAGGGGCGGTTCCTTTAAACTGGAACCTTTAGGGTTCCTTTATGATTCATAACCGGATCGACATTCAAACTGGTAAAAGGGGCGGTTTCCAGTTCAGGTGATCCGATCGTTGATTCACTTGATGTAGTATAAAAAATATGTAACAATATTTCTACATAGATTCCATGCACTCCTCTCCGGCTCTCTCTTTCTTTTTTGGCCAATTCTCTCTCCTCAAGTCTCCATTTCCGCAACATCCACAACTTCGAACACTTCCATTTCCATCTTTGCAAGACACAAAATTTGTCAGAATAAAGTAAAAATAGCATAAGGAAACATGATATTTAGGAATGCCTATAATTTAGAAAGAAAATATGTGATTATCACTTACCATAGATGGTCCAATTGGAGTTGTATCTAGTCATGTACATAACAAGAATTGTAATTTTTCAATGAAATAAACAGATTCAATAAACTCTATTCTGTAAAGATTTGTCTACCCTGATATCATGGTATCTGAGCATGGTTAACAATCTATAGTGGACTTTTTTTTTTCTTTGCTCATTGTTGGATATCGATAGTAATGACCCAATACGACACAAAGCTCATCACACCTCCATGACCCAATATTATTTTAGAGGGGTTAAACCCAAACTATTCAAGACTGAGTCGATTCACACTCAGGGTAAACTGGAGCCCATCAGAGCGGTCCAGTATCAAACCCAAAACTAGAGTGATCGTCATAGCCCGAAGAGGTCACCAAAACCACAACTGAAGTCTCTCACTGCACTTTCCATGAGAGTGCTCGCCAAGAGAGTCTAACCTTTCAACTCTGGTCCCATAACCGACTCCAAATATACAACCATTATGTCCTGCATATCTCGAGAACATATTCTACAAAGATTACATAAGGCAACTACAATATTACGTGATAACTGTAATATCTGCTATCCTTATCTGCAATATCACAATATTTACGGATATTTTTGGTTACTAAAGTAGTTTGGTCTTCCATCCCTATAAATACTCCTGCTTTACATGTATTATTTTACATTATGAGTTAAGCTAATTGAGTGATACCTAATCCCTTATTCCAAGACAACTCTACCCGTCCATGACTCGTCCGGACAATCAAAGCCATTCTTGCCCAACAATCACGAACATACTTGCCGACATCAACATTGACCTTCACGATCCCATGAGGCTCGAAGTTACGGGGCTATTTTGCCGAGTTCCTTAGAGAGAGTTGTCTCGCGCCCCTATGTATTCTCTACCTACCCACCTGTGCCCCCTTTTATGATAGGGCTTATAGTGCAAATTGGCACCGACAACATAGGTTTGGCAAAACTGATTGGAATACAGAGGAACAAGACACCTGATCGAACCTTTGCCGCCTTAGTTACATAGCTAGCTGCGAGAAGGAAGGTGCAACCATTGGTTGTCCGTCCAATGATGTCCTTCTAGCTATGACCTACACGTCAATGTAAAGATCAAAGATGAGGTGGGAAGTGCGCCAACGCTTAGCCTTAGATGTCATTTCCACAAATTATCGAAGGAAACATAGTATACTCATTTACGCATCAGAGTGGGACCCAGATGAACCCCTTCTGTTGCGCTCCCCTTCTTGCAGGTTCATCGGAGCTTAGGTGAAAGTTAACGGTCACCAACCAATTGGCATCCACATCACTGCTAAATAAGCATCCAGACATCATTTGGGAGATCATGTTCCAACATTTGGCGCCGTCTGTGGAAATACGAGTAAACAGTCATGCAGACTCGCTCTAACCGCAATCGTCATAAGCAAACCGTGAACAAGCATGTTAGAGGATATGGTTTAGATTGAAGTTAAGTGGTCAATATTTAATTTACTTCAAGTCAAAGAATCGTTTTGTAAATAATAGAAAATATCTCCAGTAGAGTTTTACTAATATCTCAAGTAGACTTTTACTAATATCTCTATTAGGGTTTTACTAAATATATCATTGTACCTATTCTTCAAGATATAATAGGAAAATAATCAACTTTCTCTATATTCAATTAAATTATGTTAGGGTTAAGAAACCTTTCATGGTATCAGAGCTTTAGAAATTAGATTTACCGTTCAATTCGCACAATCAGTCACTGCCGACGCAGTCAGACCCGACCACTGCACGCCCGCTGTCGTCACATCGTCACGCCGCACCGATGACCTCATATGAGATATAATTGATGTTTAAAAGGTAAAATAATATATTTTCGCAATTAAGATTTTGAGAGAAATCGCATGAGAAATTAAGATCTTAGTGAGTGATTATATTATTACGCGTAACAACTTCTATCCCTAAAGGTCATGACGAGTTGAGCCAAGTGTCGTAAAGATAAGATAAGTTGAAAGGTTTATTCATGTTGTGACGTGTACTAGACCAACTACTAAATTGGGTATACGACTCGACTTGATTTGATGCTCAAGGATCACATAGTAAATTGTTGTTGAAACATTGTATATATGTGTGTGTTGTGAAGTTGTTCCTAGTGGGAGTTAAACTTTCCGGGATAAGGTTTATTACCAAAGATGGTTATCTGATAAGATAAGTAAGAAAAAAATGATAACTTCACTGTAGGGGATTGAAGCTAAGCAAGTGACTCTTGCACCAACAACTGAAATTTAGTTTGGTCTTACAGGTTCATACAAGTATTGCGCATGATAAATATTATTGATCCAGTGTTTGTCTATTGGTAATTGTATTTTTAATATATTCTGAAAAGGATTCTATTTATGAAAGAACATTCAAAAGATCAACATTACTGTGCCTGGCATAGTGACATGCAAGAAAGTGAATGTGAATTGGTAGTCAACAAAAGATGGATAAAGTGATAAGTTTGCAAAAACCCTTGAGAAAGGATGCGTTCATATGAGTTTTTTGTCATAATAAAGCAAATTGTTACGACCATTGCGTTGACCAATGAGGTTGATCACATCACACTGTTCATCGATTTTTAATAAATAATTTAGCTTCAGTTTTTCTAAACTAATTTATGGATTACCTTAATTACAATGAGTACCATTAACCCTATAAATAGGGTTGGTTCTTGTCTTTTGAAGACACTCCCGAAAAATTCAAAAATTACCAACAGATATATTGCTCCATAGTTAAGTCAGATCCAAGTTCACAGTTGTGTTCAAATATTTTCCGAAGTCCGAGTTCAAGTATTGTTCAGTTCGGTTAAGGGAAACACCGTGTATGTTTCGCCCTGACGACACCGTTTTATCCTGGGAGGTAATCGTCTCAATTTGTCTCTTCCACGAACCATTTATGACGAGGGGGCGAAATTGCCTTAAGGAAACCGTTTTGATACGGGACTTGGTATTTCTTTTTGACAAAATCCATTTTTAGGGGCAGTTTCGCCGTTTCGTCAATTTGCATGTCATTCAATATTTTTTATGCTTTTTAGTTTCGATTTTTTTACTAAATTACAATTTTAATTCTCCTATGTTACTAACAAGAAGTTCCTATGATGGGGTGACAAAACCATAGAACGAAATCTTATGAGTGGAGCATACCTAAAGACCAAAACCCCACAGTCTTTGGTATATTGGAACCTCCAACTTACTTTTGAATTTGTAATTGACCCTTAAATGTTCTTTTGTATGTATAGAATATAAGAAGAAATAAAAGTCATTTAGGTACCTCAGAACTCACGTTTTTAGAAATAGGTACCTCAGAAGAAAACAATATTACTTTTGAGAAACCCAGAAGTCATAAATGTATCTACTTTAATTCGACACTTGAAAGCAACAATAAAGACAAGGTAAAAATACAATAAACACAAAGTAAATATATCTACACATGCGACAAACACATGAATATTAAAGTAGATACATTTATGATTTATGAGGTACCCAAAAACAACAAATTTTTTCTCACGTAACAATTTGTAAAAATGTGACTTCTAAGGTACCAAAATGACTTGTATCTCATGTAAGAACAACATTGTGATTTCTCAATGTCAATGTAAGTTGAAGAGAGTGTTAGTAATATAAGAGAATTAAATTTCTAATATTATTTTTGGATTAAAATTGAATAAAAATGTAGAATAATATGCAATTGAACAAAATGATGAAATTAACCCTAAATGTTTTTTTTTTTAAATACTAAGTCCCACAAAAATACGGTCTCCTTAAGGTAATTTCACTATCTCACTATAATTGGTTCGTGTAAGAGGAAATTTGAGATGATTACCTCCCAGGATAAAAAGTGGCAAAACAAACACTGTGTTTCCCTTAACTGAACTGAACAAACCTGAACTTGGACTTCGACAGAAATGCGGGCACGAATCTCGGAACTCAAATGTGACCAAATTTTTGGACTGATACCATAGCAAATTTACAATGTAAATTTTCGAGTCAAGTGTGTTCAATTGAGAAGAATCATACCCTATTTATAGGGTGTTTTCACATCAAATAACTTAATTACAACTATAATTGCCCTAATTATATTTTGCAAAACTGATGCAAAATTAATTATAGAACTGTATACCAACGCCATTTTTACAATAGTAAAAAAATATTAATTTCGAACCGTCATTAAAAAAATTATAACATCAAAACAATCAATTCAGGTCTTATCAGGGTTGGAATAAAATTGCGGGTTTGATAAAAAATTGGCTCACGCAAGGTAGATTTTTCGGAGCGACATAATGGTTTCTGGATGATACGGGCGCATACATGGGTCGTCCTAAATCGGAGAGTGAAAAACTGATCGATATGCACCCCCTAAGCGCGCGCGAGAGCTTTTCTTCTAGCAAGTTGGTGCACTTGTATGAAGTGAAAATCAATATATATTGGCCAATTTCATCTCTTCTAACCGATGTGGGACTAGGTTCCATGCATACAATTCACATTTCCCATTCAAGCAACCATTGTGCCGAACTTGGCAAAATCTGGGACAGATTTGGCAAACTTGGGCCAAAGGCGAATAATCCCTCACATAAATGAAAAAACGAGAGAGTTCCTAGACGCTCTAGACTTGTAATAAGACTTCAATGGTCGACACTTGCATAGGATAGGTAGGTGTTACCCTTTAAACCTTCACATGTAAAATTACATCGACTTTAATGGATAGTCAATAGACGCGATGTCTTTGAATTGTTTGCCATTGGTGTAAATAATGGCATAAATCACATAGGAATCATCCTAGTATTATTCAGTTCACGCGTTTGTCTCCGTTCTGGCCATAGACATTGCTTGGTTCAGCAAGCGTTTCTAAATATTACGCCCTCAACAATTCCTTTCGAAGTGACACATATTCTCACTTGCATAGGTGATTTGTTATCTCAAGTGTTACTCCAATACTTTACCGATATATCTACATTTCTGAATCGTTAAAGCAATCGCATAACCTTATACACTATCGTCACTGTTTCTCACCATAGGAATGGACTCGAGGTTTAAAATCCCCCACAGTAATCCAACCTTACTCTTGTGATTATGTGGTCCCCTTGAACCTAGATCTTGGGATCTCCAATCAACTAGGTTGGGTTTTCCTTCTCAAAAGTGTTTACTGCACGGACTTTAGCCAAGCCCCATTCATCTCGATGATTAACCAACTTCCTCTTTATTTAACCCCTAGGTTAACGAATTCCGCTATATTATACTTCGATTTTACATAATCGATCGTGATAATTTCTGTCGAGAGCAATTGTCTAATGGAATTATGTCTACGAAAAATATGTCTAGACTTACCATTTTACATATGCTGATTGCAGGCACTGGTCTTGGCCACCTATGAATATCCGCAAAAAAAATGGCGTCCCCATTCAACTTCTTCAGCACACTTATCGAGTGTTATAAATTCAAATTCCATAGTGGATCTGTCTATGACTGTTTGCTTTGAGTATTTCCACGATATGGCTGCACCCCCTATGGTCAAAACGAATTTACTTGTATAGTTCGAATCTCTTGATGTCGATATCCAATTAGCATCACTATTTACTTCTATAACAGTTGGATATATCGTATAATGCAACCCATAATTATGTGCATATATCAAGTACCTAAGTAATCTTTTGATTCCATCCAAATGACTAGTACTTTGATTACTCGTATATCTACTCAACACACCAACAACGTGTGCTATCAGGTCTAGTAGCTGTCATCAAGTACATAAAAATTCCAAAGACTCAAGCATACTCTTCTTGAGAGACACTTTCTCATGTATGTTTTGAGAAATACTTATTTGGATCTATTTGAGTCCAGGCCTCCTTTTTGTTGGGATGTATGATTAAGAAGAATGGAATGACATGAAGAAAACAGAGGACGTAAGTTGTTACCAACAACATTCAGCAAGTCTAGAGTCGTGTCATTCTTCTTGTATCTTCTAGGAGTTCATAGAGTCTTCTAGAGTCTTCAAGAGTTTTCATGTTGTGTCTAAAATAGTCAAGAAGAAATAGGATTAGCAGCATTTCATTTATTATATAAAGGATTCACCCTCATTGATGTAAAGTAACTTGAAGAATAGATTGAGTTTGTTATTCTGTTTCATTAGTTTATGTTGTTATCTTGTTATCCGAGCTTTCTCTTCCATTGTTCTTTCCTCTATTGAGAATCAAGATATGAATCTATCTCAATTCTCTCACATGGTATCAGATCCATAACCTCATTTCTCCGCTGCAAATCATTGAAGAATTCCGATCAGTCTCTGCTGCAAGTCGTTGAAGAAATCCAATCAGTTCTGCATTTCAGTTGCTTTCTTTCTGAAAATTCTCGCACCTGTGAAGATATTCTCAAGTTGATATTTGCCATGGATGAGTCCAATCCTTCATTCTTCAACAAAAGAGTGTGTCAACTCACTGGAGAAGACAAATTCCAGTCGGGGAAGCAGCAAGTTATCCTTGGTGTTAGAGGACTCAACCTTGAAGGCTACTTATTCGGTGCTCTACATGTTCCTACGATGATTGATTATGGTGAAGGTGAGAAGATTGTCAATCCTGAATATGCAAAGTTCACTCAGCAAGACAGCTCCTTGCGTCCTGGTTACTTGCCTCAATATCTTCCTCAATAAGCAAGGGTCTAGTAGGATGCATGACAACTTATTCAATCTGGACCAAGCTTAATCATCATTTTCAATCTTCTTCGACCACAAGGATTATGAGTCTTTATGACATATTAAAGATTATAAAACAACTCATTCAGTCGATGCATGAATATCTGACCGAAATTCAGTTAATATGCAATAGTTTAGCAGGATGTGGACATCCTATAGAGAAGATACAACAAATCTCCATCATTCTAAATGGTGTTAAGGGGCAGGATGACAATGTGGTTTCTGTCATACATGCAAGCAGAAATCCTTATGATCTTGCTTCCATAAGTTCGGTTCTCTTAGATGCAGAGGCAAGGCAGAAAGATCTGTTGTTTGACAACTCAATCTCAGTGGCAAATGTTGCGGTAAAACCAACTACTGGAGTTCAAAACAACATGAGTGCAAGCTTGATGGATACCAGACATGTTAGATCTCCTGACACTGGACAAAATTCTCAAAATCATCAGCAAATTATTCCTGGATTTCAAACAAATTCAACCGAATATGACAGAGGAAGAGGCAGGAGCAGAGGATCTGGAACAAGCCTCAATGCCAACTTTGTGGCAAGTTTGGTAATCTTGTGAATAGATTCTTTCAAAGGTTCAATGTGCACTTTCAAGGTGTAATTGCACATCCTGCATATATGAGTGCCAACCTTAGAGCCACAGTGAACTGGAATGATGCAGGAGAAGTTCACAACACAAGCCAAGCGTCTAATTCATCCTTGCCATTGTTTTGGTCAAGTCGAGCTTCGATTCAGAGGTACCAGCAAATTTCGAGTCCTATGCATTCTCCAATCCATAATACTGCATATCCACCTATGTTCAATGGTCCATCTGCATATTCCGTACTACCTTCCTGCATATCATCGTGGCCAAGTCAATACATCAGCACCATCTTTCCGCCCATCCATAGGTGACTTCTCTTCTCAGGCCAACCTAACTGTCACTTCTGCTCAACAACTGGACAAGGCATGGTATCCTGACTCTGGGGCAACAAACCACTTCACCCATGGTCCACCTGCAGGTAATCATGTTCAACCCTATATGGGTTCCGGTAAGGTTCAAGTGGCAAATGACACTTTCTTGGATATAAACAGTATACGTACATATGTTATTAACACAACATCTAAGCCTCTTGTGCTTCATAATTTGCTATACACTCTTAACATTAGTAAAAATATTGTCTCTGTGTCTCAGTTCACCAAGCATAATGGAGTGTTCTTTGAGTTTCGTCCTTGTTGCTGTCTGGTTCAAGATGCAGGTTCGAAAGAGGTTCTGATGACAGGAGTTGAGAGTGGTGGCCTATATAAGATTGATCTCAGTAAGATGAATTCTAGGAATAGTAGTAGATTACCTTTGTGTAATAATCTTAATACTTTGAATAATCAAACATCCAAATTGTGTTTTGTTGGTCAATTCAAAGTAACTTCTTCAGTTTTACATCAAAGATTGGGCCATCATTCTGATTAGATTTTAGCCTATGTTATTCGAAGCAATAAAATGTATAATTTGTCTGAAAATTCTCATTACAATGCTTGTGCAATAGGTATAAGCTGCTAGTTACCATTCAAATCATCTGATTCTGTGTATCATAATCCTATTGAGCTTGTGGAAATGGACCTCTGGGTCCTGCTCCAACAACATCTAATGGATGTGTTTATTTCTTAGCATAGTTGATGTTTGTACTAGGTATTCATGGATATACTTCCTTCACAAGAAAAGCGATGTTGTGAAGTTTTTTCCACAGTTTCATAAATATGTTGAAAAACAGTTTGAATGCAATTCAGACCGACGGTGGGGGAGAATTCAAAACACTTGCAACTTATCTTGCTCAGTTCGGCATTGTTCATAGGCTCACTTGTCCTTATACTTCAGAGCAGAATGACATTGTTGAAAGGAAGCATCGTCACATTGTAGAAATGGGACTTACCTTGATTAACCGACTGGTGTGATCAAGCAAACACCTCTGCCTCAGCAATACTGGTGTGATGTTTTCTTCACTGCTGTCTTTCTGATTAACCGACTTCCCACAAATGTGTTAGATAGTATATCTCCTCACGAAAAATTGTTTCATATACCACCTGATTATAGTTTTCTTAGAGTCTTTGGTTGCCTATGTTACCCTCTTTTTCGACAATACAATAAACATAAGATGGATTTTCACTATGCTTCATGTGTGTTTTAAGGATATTGTTCAAGTCAACATGGATACAAATGTTTAGATGCTTCTGGAAGAATCTATGTATCCCGACATGTGAAGTTCAAGAAACAATATTTCCATTTGCTGAATCTAAAGGAGTCTTCATGCAGTCCTCTGCTATCAAGAACACTCAGACATCTGAACCATTCTTTCTTCCTTTTAATTCATCCTTGTGCTTACCTATTGATGATTTTACTAATGTTATATCTGTTAGTGATACTTATAGCTCTCAGTTAGCTCCTCACAACAATTTGGCTTCACCTATAGTTGTCCCTCCTTATTCTTCTCAACAAATGACTGCTACTTCTCCTGGGTTATTAATATCGATACGGATTTATCTGGGACCAACACCTCAGATGGTGATCCAAATCCAACTAGTGAATCTAATTGTGTTCCAATCACACCTGTGGTAAGTGTTAATGATGCTGAAAATACCTTTTATCAGTCAAATGGTCAGAGTTCCACTGATTCTTAACTTGTTCCTGTGACAGATCCTCAAATATCAAGTAATACAGAACATGGGGTTATCTTACCTATCTGTATAAATTCCTATATTCCTATATCATCATCTCCTAACATTCATTCTATGCAGACATGATCAAAGTCCAAAGTTGCAGCTCAGTCTTCTGTTTCATCTCAACCGAAAAAAATGCTCCCATCCATTCACCCAATGCAAACCAGATAGAAGACCAAAAACTCTATGGAAGCTCTCACCTCTGCAGTACTGGCTTCTTGTGATCTTGTGGAGACTGAACCTGAAGTCATATACAGTGCAATGCGGTGTACACATTGGGTGAATGCAGTCCATGATGAATTAACAACTCTGGTTGTCAACAACACATGGTGTCTCACGTCTTTACCAGATGGAAGAATCCCTGTTGGATGTAAATGGTTGTTTAAAATTAAGAGGAATCCTGATGGATCGGTAGCAAGATACAAAGCTCGTCTTGTGGCAAAAGGATTTTCACAAAAACCTGGCTTTGATTTTCAGGATACATTCAGTCCTGTTGTAAAAGCTCCAACTATTCGAATTATTTTTACCTTGGCACTAACTCATAAATGGCTTCTTCGACATGTGGATGTAAACAATGCATTTTTACCTGGGGAGCTCAAGGAAGATGTTTACATGGTTCAAGCACCAGGCTTCGAACAACACGATCAGAATGGAAAAGTGATAGTTCGCAAACTAAACAAGGCACTCTATGAGCTTAAACAAGCTCTCTGTGCTTGGTTTGAAAGATTTAAATATTTCTTGCTTAATACTCTTCATTTTAGTGTTTCCCTAGCTCATTCGTGTTTGTTTTTGAAGAAAACTGATTAATGAAATGTGTTCCTCCTTGTCTATATGGATGAAATTGTTGTAACAGGAGGTGACGCTGCAGAAATTGAAAGAATAATCTCTAAGATAAATGTTGAATTTAAGCTGAAAGACATTGGAATACTAAACTATTTTCTTGTAATGGATGTGCAGGTAGGTGGGGGTTATCTTCTGCTGGGGCAAAAGAAGTACATAGCTGATCTGATTACGAAGACTTGACTAGATAATTCCAGTTTTCTGCCTAATCCCATGTATGGGAATTTCCTGAAAGGGAATCACATCTGTGAAAAACACTCCTTTTGATGATTAATCTATATAGAAGTACAATTGGAGCCTTACAATACATGTGCCTTACAAGACCAGACATCCATTTTGTAGTTAACAAATTAAGCTAGTTTATGCAGCAGCCACTTCAGTTCCATTGGAAAGCTATCCACCGTGTACTCAGGTATCTCAAGGGCACGATTGATTATGGGTTGCTTTTCAGGTCATCTTGGGTTCTTTCATCCGAGGTAACTCTTGTCTAATTTGTAGATGCTGATTGAGGGAGTGATGTTGTAGACAGGAAGTCTGTGTCAGGTCATTATGTTCTATTAATCAACAATCCAATAGTGTGGAGTTCAAAGAAGCAGACTGTGATCTCTCGGTCCTCCTTTGAGGCTGAATATAGAGCAGTGGCCAATGTTGTCTGTGAAATTCTTTGGGTTGTTTATTTATTGACCAAACTTGGGGTGAAACTCTCAAATGTTCATATTGTTTGGTGTGACAACACTGGGGCTGTTGCTTTGACTGAGAATCCCATTCAAAATTCAAAAATGAAACATGTTGAACTGGATCTTTGTTTTGTTAGGGATAAAGTTCATAATGGTCAAGTAATTGTTAATTTTGCCCCTGCCGCAGAGCAGGTTGTTGATATTTTAACTAAACCTCTCACTGAAAAATCTTTTGTTCGTTTCAGGGATAAACTGGGAGTTCAGTCTTTTCAGGACAATCAGAACTCTTGTGATCCGGGCTGTGACAATATTTCAGGTTATGAGGATGATATGGTATTTGTCAATGATGAATAATGCTTCATTTATGTTGTTTCCGAGTGGTGTTGTTCTGTGTTAGTAGGCTGTTCTGAGTTTATGCGTCTAGTTCTAGTTGTGGTTTTTTATGTACAGTTGTGTTGTTACTAACTCTCTAAGTTTCTTCTAATGTCGATAATGGATTATTCTGCTGTGATCTTTTGGGTTTTTCATCTTCTCTATGTTTTAACATTTCTCTTGTAAAGTTTTGTTTTCTTTTCTCTCATTTATTGTTTTCTTGATTTGGTTTGGTACTGCATCTGTTGTCTGGGATATGCTCATATCTTTTCTAAGTGAACTGATCTGCCTACTATTTTTTATATGTAAACTTGATATGTGTTGTGCATAGTTTCTGTTCTAGATATACTGGTTATAATTTAGTATTGCCCTAGTATGATCAGTCTGTTTGACTTAACTGGTCTTAATGATCTTGATCTAATTCTTCTTGTCTTAGCTAACTCAGTTTGCCCCACATTACTTTCCTCTACCTGCATGATCCTATTGATCTGAAAAAGAATTATCTGTCAAGTATTGCTGGCATAGGGTGAAGCTTAGTCCCGAAATAATCTGTTGTTGAGAAAACGTCAAGCTACTCTACAAGAAATTTGAGGGTGGTAAGATGGAGACTAAAATCTCCCAACTTCACTGGTAAGATAGAGGCTAAAAACCTCTCTGTCAGCTGTGAAAAAAAAAGTGAATCAGATTCAACAAGAATAAAGAAAAATAAAAATCTGTTCAAATAGAAAAAGAAAAAAAAACATATCGATACTGATGGATCTTGGGAACATTGGTGATGTAATGTGGTTCAATCTAAGTTGTTGGCTGGAGATTGTAATGAGTCTTACATATGATCTAACCTAGTGCATTATGGATTATAAGAAGTATTCTGGGTGAGAAACTTGATGTTGAAACATTTGATCAAGTTTAGGAATGAATGATAGAAGTGTATCTTGAAAAATCTGGTAAGATCAGTTCACCACAAAGAGCTAGTGATCAATCCTCAGTAAAAGCTGCACAACCATGGTCAGTCAAGTGATGGTTAGATGTGATTGAAAAGGAAACAAAATTTCACAGAGTAATGTTGGGATGTATGATTAAGAAGAATGGAATGATATGAAGAAAACAGAGGATGTAAGCTGCTATCAACAACATTCAGCAAGTCTAGAATCGTGTCATTCTTCTTGTATCTTCTAGGAGTGTATAGAATCTTCAAGAGTTTTGATGTTGTGTCTAGAATAGTCAAGAAGAAATAGGATTAGCAGCATTTCATTTATTATATAAAGGATTCACCCCCATTGATGTAAAGTAACTTGAAGAATAGATCAGTTCGTTATTCTGTTTCATTAGTTTATATTGTTATATTGTTATCCAAGCTTTCTCTTCCATTGTTATTTTCTCTCTTGAGTATCAAGATCTGAATCTATCTCAATTCTCTCACACTTTTTATCATCCTTGTTGATTTTTTCTAATATCTTATCGATATAATGAGATTGACTTAGAGCAATTCCTTCTGATGTCTGATTAATCTTAAGTCCAAGAATTACATCAGCAATGCCCATATCTTCCATGTCAAATCACAGATTCAACATATTCTTCGTGGATTAATCATATTATCATTACTTCCAATGATAAGCATGTCAATAACGTAAAGATAAAAAATGACGTAACCTTCATTTATATCTTTCACGTAGATTCATTTGTTACATTCATTTATTTAAAATCCTCTTTCCAGGATGACATTGTCAAATTTTTTATGCCACTCTTTCAGTGCTTGTTTCAGATCGTACAGTCATTTCACCAGTTTACAAACTTTCCGTTCTTACATGGCGTAGTAAAGCCCTCAGGCTGTTCCATGTACATTTATATTTTCTAAATCTCCATTTAAGAAATCATATTTTTACATCCATTTATGTATTTTTAAATTTCACAACGCAGATATTGTGAGTATCATCCTTATGGATGTTATTCTCGTGACCAGAGAATATGTGTCAATATAATCAAGGTCTTCTTTCTGCTTGTAACCCTTAATTACAAGTCTAGCATTATACTTGTCAATTTATCCATTTGTTTTCATTTTCTATTATCCACCTTTAGCCTAGTGGCTTGGATCCAAGAGGAAGATCCACTAGTTCCCAAGTATGATTTATCAAGATGGACTCAATTTCCTTATCGAACGCTTCTTTCCATGCGGTCCTTCAGAAAAATTTACGGCTTCTTGAAATGTTTGAGATTACGCTTCAAGCATATATGTTAAAAATTATGGACCAAATGATTTTCTTATCGAGCTCATTTGCTTTTCCTGGGTTCTACCTTACGTTCTACCTCAACATTTTCTTCATTTTGTGTATATCTGAAATCATTGAATAATGCACAAGAAACTGATAAGCATTATTTTTTTGAGCATATCCAATGAATATGCAATCAACAGTTTTTGGTATAATCCTAACCCTTTTAGGAGGAGCCACCATAACTTTAGTAAGACACTCCCACACTCAGAGGTGATTGAAATAAGGTTTTGTACCTTTCCATAATTCGAAAGGTGTTTTCTCTTTTTAATTTTGGGGTACTTTATTTAAAAGGGAATTGCTACTTAAAATAGTTCCCCCCACATGTTCTGAGGTAATCCAGAACTTATCAACATTGAATTCATCATCTCTTTCAATGTACGATTTTTCTTTTTCGCTACCCCGTTTGATTGGGGTGAATAAGGCACGGTGACCTCATGTATGGTTATGTGTTGAGCACAAAACTCACCAAATGGAGCATCATACTCACCACCTCTATCCGTACGCAACACCTTGATTTTCTTGTTAAGTTGATTTTCAACTTCTTGTTTATAAAGCATGAATTTTTCTATAGTTTCATCTTTACGTTTTAACAAGTATACATAGAAACATTTTGTACTATCATCCGCAAAAGTGATAAAGTACTTATTTTCGTCTCTCGTTTGGAAAAAATTAAATCACAAACGCCGTTATGTATTAAATCAAGAGGTTCTATATTCGTTCAACTGAATGAAAGGATGACCTGGTTGTTTTTTAGGTAAATAAAGGATGACCTGGTTAATTTAGCTTCAACACATATTTCACACTTATGTTTGAGATCAATTTAAAATGTAGTGATGTGATTCATGTTAATTAACTTTCGCAAGGTATCATACTTAACATGTCCTAATCATACTCAATCTAACATTTCCTAATAAGCTCCTCCCCCACCCCACACACATTCATACCACTTACCCACATACTTTCTATTCTTAGTGAGTGCAAATTTATTTGGCTAAAAACAAGACGGAAGCAAAGCTTGTTGAGGAAATATCTTGACACCACGTTCCTACGAATATCTGACGCATACAACACATTCTTCAATGTCAACTCTTTCCTAGAAGACATCTTCAGAACGATGCTTCCTTTGCCCATCACCTCGAATGAGGTGGTGTTGCCTATGTACAAGCTCTTCCCAAAATCAACTTCTTCCAAATGGAAGATTATTCCAATGTCCGAACAGACACGCTTGGCGGAACCTATATCAACCCACCACTCCTGAGGGTTGAAATCAACCATGCTCACCTCAGTCACCATCGTTGACAAGTCGATGTCGTCAAGGCCTTCAATGATTCCTTGCATAATGTTGGTCTCCTTTCTCTTAGGAAACCTGCAAGAATTAGATTTATGGCCAATTTTACCACAGTTATAACAAAAGCCATTAAATTCATGGGGTTTGGATCCCAACTTCTTCGAGACTCTTTCGTTAGGTACCAGAGTGAATTCCTTTTGCTTCTTCTGCTTGCCTTTGGTTGCATGTCTGTTTGAACCCTGCACATGATCCACCACATTTGCCTTGGCGAAGGCCATCGTGTTCATGGATCTGATTGGACCACGTGATCCGCATGATGAGGGCGCATACGTGGGTCAACCAGAACTGAGGAGTGCAAATCAGAAACATCAGCACCCCCCAGGGCGCGCACGAGAATCTTTCTACTAGAAAATTGTTACACTAGTATAAAACATAACTCAATATATACCCACCAAAACATCAAGAAGTGGTCGGTGTGGTACTGAATTATACAAGAAAAATTGCTTCTTATCCCATTTGTCATTCAAAGAAAATCGGTAAAAACTGGTCTAACCCTTTGGACAACGTCCCACAATCCCCCACATGAATGGAGAAATGAGAGAGTTCCCTAAACGCTTTATACTCGGAATAATAGTTCAATAGTCGACACCTACATAAGATAGGTAGGTGTTACCCTTTGAGCATTCCCTCATGACATCAGATCGAGTTTACTGGCTAGTCAGTAGACGCGATGTCTTTGAACTGTTTGTCATTGGTGTAGACGATGACATAACCCACATAAATATCTTCCTAGTATTATTCAGTTCAGACATTCTTGCCCATTCTTGCCCATTCTGGCAATGGACATTGTGTGGTTCTGCAAGCGTTTCTAAGAATTGTACCCTAAAAGGATCCTTTCGAAGCGACCCCTTTTCTCACCTGCATAGGTGATTCCTTATCTCAAGTGTTACTCCAAGAATTTACCGAGATATATACAATTCCAACTCATTAAAAGCATTTGCTTAACTTATTCCTCTATCGTCAGTGTTTTTCATCATAGCAGTGGACTCGAGGTTTAAAATCTCCCACAATGATCCAACCTCACTGTTGTGATTATGTTGTCCCTTTGAATTTATATTTTGGGATCTCCAGTCAACTAGGTTAGGTTTTCCTTCTCAAAAGGAATTTTTCTGGACGGGATTTAGCCTCATTCCTCGATGATTGACCAACTTGCTCTTTATTTAAACCTTTGGTTAACGGATCCGTTATATTATCCTTCGATTTAACATAGTCAATTGTGATAATTCCTTTCGAGAGTGATTGTTTAATGAAATTATGACTACGACGAATATGAATACACTTACCATTATACATATGACTTTGTGCCCTGCCAATAGCAGATTAACTATCACAATGTATATTGATTGCAAGCACTGCTCTTTGCCACCTAAGAATATCCTCAAGAAAATCGCTTAGCCATTCACCTTCTTTAGTACATTTACCTAGTGCTATAAAATTAGATTCCATAGTAGATTTGACTATGACTATTTGGTGTAGGATTTCCACGATATAGTTGCATCCTCCACTACTAGAAGTAGTGTTTTTACCGACGAAAAAAAATTGTCGATAAAAGTCGTCGACAGAACTATTTTACTGGAGACATAGAAAAGACCGCCAATAAAAGTTCTTTAGCGACCACATTGTACATTCGTTGATAAATCATTACAATTACCAACGACAAAAGTTCTTTAGAGACTTCTGTACTTCTTGAGAAATGCTTATTTGGATCTATTGGAGTGCCAACCTCCTTTTTGTCATCCGTGTTGAATTTCTCTAATATCTTATCGATATAATGAGAATGACTTACAACAATTCCTTCTGATCTTCGATTAATTTTAATTCCAAGAATAACATCAGCAAGGCTCATGTTTTTCATGTCAAATCACCAATTCAACATATCCTTCGTGGATTTAATCATCATATCGTTACTTCCAACGTTAAACATGTCATCAACGTACATACAATAAATGACATAACCTTCATTTGTATCTTTTACGTAGATGAATTTGTCACATTCATTTATTTTAAATCCTTTTTCCACAATGACATTGTCAAATTTCTGATGTGACTGTTTATGAGTTTGTTTCAGACCGTACAGTGATTTCACCATTTTACAGACTTTCTTTTCTTACCCTGGCGTAAAAATGCACTCGAGCTGTTCGATGTAGATTTCTTCCTCTAAATGTCCATTTAATAAAGTTGTTTTTACATACATTTTATGAATTTCCAAATTTTGCAATGTCGCTATTGCGAGTTTCATCCTTATGGAGTTATTCTCATGACCGAAGAATATGTGTCAAAGTAGTCAAGGCATTTTCTCTGCGTGTAACCCTTAATTACAAGTCTAGCAATGTACTTGTCAATTGATCCATTTGTTTTCATATTCCTTTTGAAAATCCACTTGTAACCTAGTGACTTGGATCCACGAGGAAGATTCACTAGCTCCCAAGTATGATTTACAAGATGAACTCAATCTCACTATTAATTGTCTCTTTCCATTGATGTCCTTCAAAAGAATTTACGGCTTCTTGAAATGTTTGAGGTTCCACTTCGAGCATATAAGTTAAAAAAATCTAGACCAGAAGATTTTTCTACTCGAGCTAGTTTGCTTTTCCTGGGTTATACCTCTGGTTCCACCTCAGGTTCTACCACAACATTTTCTTCATTTTCTATGTCTAAACCATTTTCTCATTAATAGTCCTCTAGACTTATCCAGAAATACTTCTTGAAAGAAATATGCATTTCTTGATTCCATTATCGTATCTTTGTGTATATCTGAAATCTTCGAATCATGTACAATAAACCGATAAGCATGACTGTTTTGAGTATATCCAATAAAGATACAATCAACAGTTTTTGGTCCAATCCTAACCTTTTTAGGAAGAGACACTATAGATACTCCCACACTCGGAGGTGATTGAAAGAAGGTTTTCTACCTTTCAAAAAGTGTTTTCTCATTTTTTGTGGGTTACCTTATTTGAAACGCAACTTAAAATAGTTTCCCTCTACATGTTATGAGGTAACCCAGAACTTATCAACATTGCATTCATCATCTCTTTCAACGTTTGATTTTTCCTTTTCATCACCCCGTTTGATTGGGGTGAATAAGGTCTGGTGACCTTATATATGATTCTGTGTTGAGAACAAAACCCAATAAATGGAGCATCATACTCGACACCTCTATCACTACGCAACACCTTGGTTTTCTTGTTAAGTTGATTATCAACTTCTTGGTTGTAAACCATGAACTTTTCTATAATATAACTTCATCTTTACTTTTTAGCAAGTATACATAGCAATATTTTGTAATATCATCCACAAAAGTGATAAAGTACTTATTTTCGCCTCTTGTTTGGACAAACTTTAAGTCACAAACATCGATATGTATTAAATCAAGAGGTTTTGTATTCCTTTCAACTGAATGAAAGGATGACCTGGTTAATTTAGTCTTAACACATATTTCACACTTATGTTTGAGATCAATTTAAAATGTAGGGATATTATTCATGTTAATTAACCTTCGCAAGGTATCATAATTAACATGTCCTAATCTACCATGTCAAAGATTAGGAGACTCAATCAAGTAAGTGGTAAAAACAAATTTATTCTTGTTTATTTTAGGATTAATAGTCATTACATTGAGTTTGAACATCCCCCCACGTTCATACCCCTTACCCTCATACATTCCATTCTTTGTAAGTACAAATTTATCTGACTCAAATACAAGACGGAAGCCATGCTTGTTGAGGAGGGATCTTGACACAAAGTTACTTCGAATGTCTGGCACATACAACACATTCTTTAATGTCAGCTCATTCCCAGAAGTCATCGTCAAAATGATGCTTCCTTTTCCTCCTTTCCTAGTTGTCCAAGTACAAGCTCTCCCCAGAATCATCTTCTTCAAAATTGAAGAATATTCCTTTATCCGAACATACATGTTTGATGGCACTTGTGTCAATCCACCACTCCCGGGGGGTTGGAATCATCCATGCTGACCTCAGACACCACCGCAGACAAGTTGATGTCGTCAAGGTCTTCGATGATTCCCTGGACCATGTTGGTCTAATTTCTCTTAGGAAACCTGCAAGCATTAGATTTATGATCAGTTTTACCATAGTTAGAACAAGCGCCAATAAATCCGTGTGGTTTGGATCCCGACTTCGTCGAGACTCCACCCTTAAGACCCTAAATGAATCATATCTTCTTCTTTTGCTTGCCTTTGGCAGCATGTCTGCTCTCCCCATACTCCACCACATTTTTCTTGGCGGAGACCATCGTGTTCAGGGGGCTGATTAAAATTTATATTGCAACATTTATGTATTGCTCTTGCACGTTGATCCTTTCAAGCAGCTCAACCATGGTTATCTTCTTCCGCTTGTGCCTCAGATCCCTTGAATAAATTCCATGTTGGGGGTAATTTTTAAATAATGACGGCTACTTGAAACGACTCCGCGAACTCCATCTTCTCGGCATGGATACTCTGGAGGAGGGGTTGTAAATGTATCCCATGTTTCATACATGGTTTGCTTTCTACCATCTTATAGTAAAACAGTCGACTAACTAGGAATTTCATTTTTCCGGAACCCTTGGACTCATACTTTTGTTCCAAGGCATGCCACAACTCCCTAGCGGACTTGTTTTACTATATACATCATACAACAAATCAAACAAACAATTTATTACATAATGTATACATAAATAATCCGAGTGATTCCCTTCTTCTAGAGTTAAGACGAACCCTTGATCATCACCTCTTATCATTGATTGAACTTGAAGATTACAATGACAACTGCTTCTCTATTTATAGGAGTAACTATGGAATATGTGAACTAATCTAGAACAATCTAGCATAAACCTTGAACAATCTAGATCATACTCCTAACATTCACCTTACTATATCACTTCCTCAAGTGTATACTCCTAACATTCCCCTTGTTAGATCACATCCTCAAGTGCATACTCCTAACAATCATATAGAATTTCATCTTCTACTGTCACCTCTTGAAGTTGGAGACGTCAAATTTCTCGGGCTTTTCTGCATGCACAAGTCTAGTCGGACGAGTCATGATTATCCCCTGGTCGGTGCAACGACGGGAGTGTTCATCGACGCATTATGGACTTCAGTCCGAGTCAATGCTCCAGCACTGATATAAACATCATTGTTGTTTGGAATCATTTTTTTGAAACAAAAAATGCTGAATTATTTTACCAAAAATAAATATGACAGATTACAAAAAGTATTAAACCAGTTCTTAGTCTCCTGAATTACTAAAACACTAAAATTGTCTTAATATTGTTAGTAATATAAGAGAATTAAATTTGTAATTCAATAACATTTTCGGATTTAAATTGCATAAAAAATGTAGAATAACATGCAAATTGACAAAACGATGAAATTGCCCCTAGAAATTGGGTTTTGTAAAAATAACGAGTCCCCTACAAAAACGGCCTCCTTAAGGTAATTTCTCCCCCTAACAGTAATATGTTCGTGTAAGAGGATAAAAATGAAACGATTACCTCTCATGATAAAACAGAGTCGCTAAGGAGAAACAGACACGGTGTTTCCCATGACTGAACTAAACAATACCTGAACTCGATCGTTGACGGAAATTTTGACGTAAACACGAAAATCGATTAATTTCTTACCGAACTTTAGATCAACCTAAAGAGTATTTTTAGAGTTCTCAAGTGTGTAAATCTGAAGTATTAACCCACTATTTATAGGATTTTCCACCCTAGGTGCATTAATTACCCTAAATTAATTTTATGAAATTGAAGGAATATATTATTAAAATTGAAATTTTACAACAGCCAAACCCGGCTCGCGCAAAAGAAGTTTTTCAAAGAGACAATCGTGTCTGCATGATGCGGGCGCATACGTGAGTCAACCTGAACTAGAGAATACAAATTGGATTGATCAGCACCTCCCCTGGGCGCACGAAAGAGTCTTTCCACTAGCAAGTTGTTACATTAGTATACAACAAAACTCAATATATACTCACAAAAACATCAAAAAGTGGTCGGTGTGATACTAAATTATACAAGCAAAATTGTTTCTTATCGCATATGTCATTCAAAGCAAATTTGGGCCGATCTTGGGTTAAACTTGCCCAAACCGGAAAAAAATACATGGCCCTTTGGGCCATGTTCAACATCTTATTTCAACATTCTCAATAAATATAAACAACTATGTCACGTTGAAATCTAAATTCGCAAACAACAATGAACAATAAGAATAAAATTTTCTTAATGATTGTTGGTTGTGTCAATTTTGATGCAGTAATTTAAAGAGGAACAGGACCACAAGCCTCGTTAGAAGTAAAAAAACAAAAGGTCTACTCTATTGCTAAAAAGTTGCTACTACACATGTTCACAGCTGAAGTCTGCTTTAAAACAAATGTATATGGCAGTATTTCAACCATAACAGATTAATTCAACTAAATTGTTAAAATATGCAACCTGGCTACAATCGAACGCGTAAGGATTATAGCAGATTAGTAGTACCAATGCACTTAATTAGTTATTAAGTAGAAACTCATCAATTTGTTGCAACAATAAACTCAATTATTCAGTGATATATAACTTCATAATATGATCGGATCATATCAGAACAACAATCAACTGAATAAAATAGCTCAGGAGGAAGCTTTTGAATCCCTATCACTATCGCATAATAAAGCATTAGAACATCTATATGGGATGTGTTTGCTCTACGTTGGTCTCTAGAGTTCGTGTTGTCCAATATTTGCTTCTTATCAGTTACCGTCATCTTTAACGGAGCAACGCAGTCCAAGAAATATTGGTTGTTTCACCATCCCAGACATTTTGGTATCATAGTTCGGATTATATTGGAGATGTCAATGGGTTGTGATGCACTACTAACATGTGGTGCACCATTTGGCTCGCGGTATTGCGATATGTGGGTTTGGTAAGATTAAGTGACAATCACAGCGGTGCGGACCGAATTATGGTATGGAGCATAACCTACGGATCAACCCACACCATTATGGATCTATGTTAATTTTATATAAAAAAAATAGCACTTATTTTACCTTAATAAAAATATTATGAATTAATATACAATATGTACAAAATGAATATATACTATATGAATTAAATTTGTACATATTGTTACGTATTGGATACTAGTTCTCAATATTTTTATTAAGAAAAAATAATATTATATTTAGTAAAAAAAGTCATGGTGAACTGTTGGTCAACCCGCGGTGAAATAATAAAGAACAAACCAGCCCATCATTTTCACAGTGTTGGTCCAGTATACGGTACTTGACTTGTGGTTCAGGAATGGTATTGAGCGAACCCAATTTACCCCGCACCATGATCCCTAAATTATTTCACTACAAGAAGTTCATTCTTTTGTGAGGGGTGACTGAAATATCTCTTGAATATATCATTTTCTAAGTTTCTGTAAGGGAACTAGCTTTAAGAAAATTGATGCCACAAAAAAAAACATGTTTCAAGGAATATCCCTTTGTTGGGTCTGAAACTCTCCGGTGCTGACTTGACAGTGAGTTGAATGCCAAATGATTGATGATCACGCGCTTTCACTGAGCTCCGATGAACCTGCAGATATTAAACCGTTATAGGCAATTGAATATCTTGTGCAATATTGTGCCGGTAAAGATTAGGATAACGTATGTAATCTTTATAGAATATGTGCCCGATATACGCGGGATATCGCGACCATATCTTTAGTGTCGATTTGTGGAACCAGAGTTGAGAGGTTAAACTCTCTTGGCGAGCAGTAGGAGGCCTTGGCTTTGGTCGATGACGACCTGAGGTATAGCTTTGGTCGATGGCGACCTGAGGTATAGCTTTGGCGTCCACTTTAGTTCGGGTTTGATATTGGACCGCTTTGTGAGAGACAGATTAACCTTACTGTGGTCCGACCTGGTTTGAATGATATGAGTTTTACCCCCTGCAAAGTTATTGGGCCTATGAGGCATTTCCCTTTTTGGTCAGTCACTATCAATACCCAACATTTGCCCCCCCAAGCTTGAGTGAAGTTTCTTCGGTCAATCTTGATTCCGTGATAAGATTTGAGATAGTGACATTTGGACTGGATCTTTTTCTGTCCTTATCTGCTATTTATGCCTTTCTGATGCTCCGTATCCTTTAGCGAGCGGTGTTTTGGTCGCCCAGAGTTTATGGAATGTTCAATCCTTTACCCTTTTTGGCGAACACTTTGGGTTGCTGGGGTTTATGGATGCTCAATCATTACTCTTTGGCGAGCACTACCGTCAAGAGGGTTTCAGGAGAGGCTTAGTGTAGCTTTTGGCGACCATTTATTTGTGTAAGGTCTTTCGCATTTAATGACTGCACGGTTATCCAGAAGTTGAACAGACAATTGAGGCATGTCTGTCTTTTAGTCTTCCGTAACCAGGGGTAAACTGACAGGTTTCGTACTGTTCCAACTGTTTGTCTCCCCGAGGTGTCTCTTGGAATTCTGACATTGCTTCGATTTTACCCAAAAGGGTGTAATCATTCTCTGAGCCGTTTCAGACGTGCCTGTTCGGTTTCCTCCGTTTTAGCTATAAAAAGTCGAACTTTGGCATTTAGTCCTTTATACACTCAAGCCATCTTCATTCGAGAGAGTTCATTGTTCCTCAGTGCTCTGCTTTCAAATTTCCATTTCTTCACTTTTCTGAATTCAAAGAAGCTTTTACCTTTACCATGGTTCCAAGAATCAATCCTCCGGAAAGGGGTCATCCCACAAGTGTTCCTCCAACCAACCTTCTTGCGGTCAGAAGGTCTCGACCAGGGCTACCAACGCCCCTTTGGTCATTAGAGACGGTTCTTCCCCGGCGCAGGGCTAGAGGAATCCTTCCCTTAAGCCGATTTGTGGGCAATCGGCCGCCACGCCGGTGGTGGTGAAGGTGCCTCACAGCAATGTCACTGTCTTCTCTCCGACAAGTAAATTTTGATGTTTTCCCTTTGCTTCTCTTTAGGCGGTAAAGCTTCCTCCTTTTTATTATTTTTGTATTGTTCTTGCCATACCATGATGTTCTGAGTAGATATCAAGCCCAATGAGATGAAGCCAGCTCAGTTCAAGGCAGTGGTCGCCTTGATTGGCCTGTCAGAAGCAGAAGCCCCCGATATTCGGGATTAGGTTTGCATTATCCTCGTGATGGAGAGGTTTACATTTATGCGGCCCAGATCGATGTTGGGTTGCATTTTCCTATCTGCGACGATTTGCAGAAGCTCTGTTGCTACTATGGGATAGTACCCTACGCAACTGGTACCCAATGCCATCTGGATGTGGGTTGGGTTCAAGTTCATGTGCTTACGTCAAGGATGAGCGTATTCACTGGCCATGTTCCGATGTTTTTTTCGATTGGCCGTCAGGCCGAACCATCTTCATCACTTTTAGACTCGGTGGCCCAAGTTCGAGGAATGGAGGGGCCAAGCTTGGGACTGGAATGTTCATTTTCGTCTAGTGGACGACTTTCGTGCTACCAACTCCAAGAAGTTTTACTTCTTTTACAAGGGGTAGTGTCTCATGGGAGCTCTTTCAGCCGGAAAGGGATACTCCTCCAAGTTTCGAAGAGCTGTCGAGGAGTGATCCGAATGCCATCAACGATTTCTTCCGACTTCATAGGCATGCATACTTCTGTTCGATCCGCTCAGTGGCGAAAACTTCAGAGTCAAGGCGTAGGCTGGCAGGCATTCATCAGTCCGCACGAGTTTCCATAGATTGGGTAAATTTCTAACCCTTTTTCTTTGTTGGCTGTAGGCACTCGGGGACCTAAACTCATCAGTCTGTTTTCCAAGCAGGCTAAGACGGGATTGTCCGCTGCTCATGCGTCATTGAGTCCTCCTCCTCCCCCATCTAGGCGAGTGTCCAAGCGCAAGCTAGAGGATGAACAACCTGGGGTCACTCCTAGCGATTGCCAAAGAGGTATACGACTGTCTTTTGACTTTTCTTCTTCTTTTTTAGTCTTAGGTTCTGACACCCTTGTTGACTATTTTCAGGGAAACCTGCTGCTGAGGTGGCTCCGAGTCTGGTTGCCGCTAAGAAGGCCAGGAGTTTGGGTGAGGAGCTCACTGCTTCCTCCAGGGTCTCTGTTGCTTCCCGGGGAAAGGCTCCCACCACTAGAGAGGTCGCCCCGCCTGCCTCCCCCCACTAAGGGGGATGTGGCTCGTAAGAGGGTTCAGATCCTTAGTGCCGCCACGGGCACCTCCAAGACTCCTTTCACCGGGGAGTACTGCCCCTTGGTGGGCTTATTCCAATCGCCCAAGGTGGCGAACCCCAAGAGTGTCTGGGTCCCTTGGGGAAATCTCCAGAAGGTGGAGATTTTTGACTAGTTGATGATGCGGGGTAACCCGTACATTTACATGCATCTCCTCGAAGGGATCCTTCCTCCTCGGGATCGGGCGACGGTCCCTTCCGATTTGAACGGAATCGAGGGTGTCATGAGATCGCAGTTCGAGCGGATCACCCTCGTGAGTCCTTCTTTCATTCCTTCCATATAGTTACCCTCGGGTCATTCTTTGACCTCCTTATTCTGACTGTACTTTTATCCCATTTTTTTCATGGTCAGTTTGTTCGTGAGGAGTTGGCGATTGGTCGGATTGTAGGGGAGCTCGCCGATAAGCAGTCTGACCCACTTATCGAGCTGGAGCAGTACCGGAGTCTGGGGTTCACTCCTGACCAGATGGAGGGCCTGAAGCAGAGGGCTGATGCAGCCACTCACCTGGTGGAGCATGCTCACCATGAATATTTTGAGAAGGAGAAGTGGCTTCTCGACGCCCTCAAGGAGAGGGATGTCCAAACGGATCTCGCGGAGGACAAGCGGTTGAGGGCTGGGCTCCAGTTCAAGGCATCCGACAAGTACTCCGCTGAGTTGGAGGCAACGAATGCTGACCTTAAGGCCCAGCTGAAGGAGTCTTGGGCTCAGAGGGATGCCTCAGAGGCAGAGAAGGAGTAGCTCGCCGCAAAGCTGAAGGTTGTCCTATCCCCCCCAGAGCGTGGTCGAAGACTTTAAGAAGTCCGAAGAGTTCTCCAACTGCGCCTTGGAGGTGAGGAAGGTCGAGGTGGCTGCCTACCTCCAGGTCCTGGTCGACAAGATTGAGGGGATCAACCCTAAGTTTCCTCTCCGGGAGGTGAAGTCTCTTCAGGACTTCATCGAGAGTGGCTACTCCAATGAGGCTCCTGATGCTGTTGGCGAGGAGGCTGCCCCCGGGGCTGAGAAATAAGTTATTGCCCCCGAAGAACACAGACCTTGAGGTCCCGAGCTCCTGTGGCGATCATTTTATCATTCCTTTTGTTTATGACAATCAATTCTGTTTCCCTTTGTTTTTGTTAAAGTTCGTAATTATTCCTTTTTTTTTTAATATCAGACTCGGTTATTATTATAATATTGAATGTCATTATATTCATAAGCCTTTGCCTTTATTTGACTTTGAATGCTTTTGGAAGATTTACTATACTTGTTTTCAACTTCTCTTTAATCAATGCATGATAATCTCGCCATGTAGGGTCTTGGACCTTTCCCTAGGCTTAGAAGGAAGAATGGTAATTCTTTATAGATCCATCTACTCCCTCGCCAAATTATCTTAAGGGAATTGTTGTTCGAGGATAATACCTTTAAGGAAACTATCATCCTTTATGGATGTGGTCGCCTTTTCAAGGTTTTAGTCCTTGGGAGTGTTCGCCTAATCATGGGGAACTGTTTCTCAAGGCGCATTCATCTTTTAATAAGTGATCGCCTTCGGTTCGTTTGCCCATTTTCTTTTGTTTGTTTCACAAATGAACTATTACCCTCGATATGGATTAGTTCGCTTTGGATATCCAGCCTTAGTTTTTTCCCAACTTATAATGGAACGGTTTCCTTAATGGATCGCTCGCCTTCTATATCAGGTATTCTGTCTGATTTTGATATCAGGTGTTTTGCCTAACTTTTACCTTAGCTTTTTCTCGCCTGATTTTGTTATCAGGTCTTTTGCCTAATTTTAGCGTTAGGTCGTTTTGCCTGATTTTGCTATCAGCTCTTTTTCCTAACCTTGGCGTTAGGTCTTTCGCCCAATTTTGATATCGGGTCTTTTTGCCTAACCTTGGCGTTAGGTCTTTCGCCCAATTTTGATATCAGATCTTTTTGCCTAACCATGGCGTTAGGTCTTTCGCCTAAATTTGTCTTTAGGTCTTTCGCCTAAATTTGTTTTTAGGTCTTTCACCCAATTTTGATACCGAGTCTTTTTGTTTTTGCCCAACTTATAAGGGAACTGTTACCTTTTATGATTCGTTCACTTTTTTTGTCAGGTCTTTTGCTCGATTTGTAAGGGAACTGTTACCTTGATGGTTCGTTTGCCTTTTATATCAGGTCTTTTTGAGAAAGAACCGTTACCTTGATGACTCGTTCACAATCCTCTTTCTCCCTTCTTTGGGACCTTTCATTTTGGTTTGAGTGGCTATGCTTTGCATGAAGGAATGATTTGTTTTATTGACATAACACTTTGATTACAAGCTATGCATAAAACCTCCTTAAATTTTCGGAGTTAAATGGATGAGGTAGCCTTACACCTTCTGTGGTTTCCAAGTAGTAAGACCATGGGGTAGCAATTTCTACTCTTTGTATGGACCTTCCCACTTAACTGAAAGCTTGGTTTGGCTGTCCAGTATTGTGAATTCATTCCTTCGCATAACCATCCCCCCTACGAAAAATTGGCGAGCGCTAACTTTTCTCTTGAAGTATCGGGCGGACGACAACCGCATTTTAGCTTGGGCCTTGTATGATTGCCATCGCTTCTCTTCTGCAAGATCGAGTTCTGTTCTGCGCTCGATTTTGTTCGCTTTAGTGTTAAAGTGTAGGATTTTGTGGGTAGCCACCGCTATTTTGGCGGGTGCTACTGCTTTTGATTCGTACACTAAACTGAATGTTGTTTCCCCCGTTGCTGTTTTGGGCGCTGTTCGAACAACGCACAGTACATTATTGAGCTCTTCTGTCCAGTTTCCCTTGTAGGCTTGAACTAGCTTTTTGAGTCCTGCCAAGACAACTTTGTTTGCTGCTTCGGCTTACCCATTCGTTTGAGGATGGTCTACCGAGATGAATTTGTGATCGACATGGTATTCTTTGCAGAGCCACTTGAGTTCTTTTCCTACGAATTGTGGACTATTATCGGTTATGAGTTATTTGGGGACGCCGAACCGTGAAAAATAAGTTGATTTTCAAGAGCTTGATCACTTGGAATTCAGTCGTGGAGGCCAATGCTTTCGCCTCTATCCACATGGTGAAGTAGTCGATCACCACTATAATGTGGGTTCGTTGTCCAGTGATGATGGGAAAGGGGCCCAAGATGTCTATTCCCCATTGGGCAGAAGGCTAGGAGACTGACATTGGGGATAGCAGTGTATATGGTCGACCGGATCGTGGTTCGAACTGTTGACAAGTCGCGTACTTCTTTGTTAATTCCGCCGCATATTTGCTCAAGGTTGGCCAATAGTAGCCTAATAAGAAGATTTTGCGCGTTAATGAGCATGCACCTTCATGGCATGCGACGACTACTTCGTGAGCTTCGCGGAGAACTCTTTCTGTCTCGGGATGAGAGATGCACCTTATATAATAGGGAGTTGAATATCCTCGCCCATAGAGATCTCCATCTATGAGAACATAACTTGCAAACAGACGACTTATTTTTGTGGACTCGCCTCCGTCTTCTGGCACAGAGTCATCCAGGTTACCTGCCCTTGAATATTGAAGACTTATGCTCGGTTGTCGAGAAGCGAATATAGAGCTTGTTCCAGAAATTGCACATCCTGAATTCTTGTTCCTCCAAACACCAGTTTGCTTAGAGAGTCTGCTAGCTGGTTGTTTTAGCGAGGAATAGACTCAATCGCGAAAGTGGTGAATTCGACGATGAGTTTTTTAGCAATCTCGGGGTACTTTTTCATTTTCCCCCATTTACTTCATAAGTGTCATTGATTTGATTGACAATTATCTCTGATTCTCCTTTTGCCCTGAGTGACGTTATGCCCATTCATTTAGCGAGTCGCAGTCCAGTGATAAGAGCTTCATATTTGGCCTCATTGTTGGTCGCCTTAAAAGTAAGGGAGATCACATACTTTAAGGGCTTGGATGAGAATTAATCCTGCCCTCGAGCTTTCTCTTGAAGAGGATCCATCAGTATAGAGTTTCCAGCCTTTGCTTGTGTCTTCTGACTGACTTTGCCGGTTTTCTGTTTCTGTTAGACCATTGCCTGTACTTTCCACTATGAAATCTATGGTGATGTTTATGGATTTTAGGGATTGAAAGAAGAACAAACGAAGAACAGAAGAAGAACAAGAGATGAGAAGAAGGAGACAATCCAGATTCAGAATCAATATTTGCTTAATGTTGTCTGATCTACAGTGGACAAAATATAAAGAAAAGGCAACAAACATAAAAGGACAACTAATTGCTACTTAGTCCCTATGGCTATAATAATTGAAAATTGACCCACAAGCAACAATAATTACAAATTGACCCTTAAACATAAGTGTAAGACACACTTATAACCTAACATTCCCTATACTTGATCTTGATTTGGGAGTCCAAACTTCCTTGGTGAGCTGAGCTGCGAGTCTGAAACTGATAGTCCATTTCGAAGACAGAGTACTTACCTTACCTTTTTAGTGCATCCGGAGCAGTTCTGCGTTGCTTAACAGATTTTTACTGTGATGCACCTTTGGTTTTTAACTGTAGTACTAGTCTTCTCACAGTTCTGAACACATCTCTGATCATGGTTTGATCAGTACCTGAAATCTATGGTGATGATCATAACAGACTACCAGAATATACCACAAGTCATATGTATAAATCTCCCTATTCCTGATCCAATTCAATTGCCAGAGTGCATCATGACCAGTCAATCTCTTTCTTGCAAGCTTATCACTGCATTTATTCATTGATGTTTCTTATTTTTGAATTTGAGTTTTCATAAGACGATGACAGAGGAGTTTGAGCTCCTATCTTACCAGCATGACTGTAAGGTTTGAGCCTTGATCCTTTTATCCTCAAGGGTGAAAACCGAAAGTATCTTGTCGTTTTCTTTACGGTATCACCCTATTTTTGGACTCAAGTCATGCCCTATGCCATTTAGATTTATACTTTGCAATTTAAAGAGAGTCAGTAATGATGCACAGGGGCAATAGCATGATAAGGCATGAGAGGATAAACAGATGACATGTGAATCTGGAGAAGTTGCTAATCATGATAAGACAGACATGGACATACCAAGATTATCAGCACTATCAGACCAATGAGAGAGCTGATCAGATTTGTGAGACAATAGACTGAGATAAAACCACAAAGGGGCAGACAGCAGAAAAAAAAAGCAGCAAGCATACACAGGGCTGATCTAAGGATGCAGAGGATAAGACAAGATACTAGTCAACAAAGAATGGAAGAACTTACAGACTGTTTGGAGAAGATCAAGTCGAGCTGGAGAAATGGTGAAACACCATGATCCTCCAGTTCTTCAAGTGAGAAGACCCCTAGCCTTTTCTTGCAAGGAATGAAATGCTTTTCAGTTAGAGGCTTAGTTAAAATGTCAACAGTTTGTTCTGAAGCAGGAATAAAATTAACCAAAACGTCCCATGAGTGGACTTTCTCCCTGATGAAGAAGAGATCAATCTCAACGTGTTTCATCTTGGAGTGATGAATGGGGTTCTCTGAAAGTGCAACTACACTTGTGTTATCTGTCCATATTATTGGTGCAGTAGGAGTATGAAGTCCTATTTCCTTGAGAAGAGATTGAACCCATATTATTTCACACATGGCATTAGCAATGACTCTGAACTCAGCCTCTGCACTAGACCTAGACACGACTGACTGCTTCTTAGAACTCCATACTATTGGGTTACCATTTAAGAGTAGGTAGTGACCTGAGATAGATCGACCATCAGTGTGATCACCTCCCGAGTCAACATCAGAAAATGAGGTAAGTGTGATATCATTGACAGGGGAGTGTGTTGTTCTGAATAACAGACCGTGATTAAGAGTACCTTTGAGGTATCTTAGAATGTGAATAACAGCTTTCCAATTGTTGTTATTGGGAGCTTGCATAAACTGACTGAGCTTATTTACAGCAAAGTGAATGTCTGGTCGTGTGACACAGACATGTTGAAGAGCACCTATTGTGCTTCTGTAAAGTGTCTCATCATGAAAAGGCTCAGAACAAGTGGTCATACCTGATTTGGACAGACACGTACCTGTCATTGGAGTGGGAGAGCTGGTTTGGTCATTGAGACCTACCTTGTCTAAGAGTTCCTGAACATACTTCTTCTGGTTCATAAGGATGAAGTCATCTCCTGAGACTACTTCCATGCCAAGGAAGTAGTTTAAGCTTCCTAAATCCTTGAGTTGAAACAGGGCATTAATAGAGTCAACAATGTTAGAGGTGGATTTGATAAGGAAGTACCAGTTATAACGATGTCATCCACATAAACAAGTAAAAGCACGAATGAGTCATAGGTGGATTTGATAAATAAACAGCTGTCAGAAGTAGAAACATGAAAGCCAAGAGAGTTTAGAAGAAAGAACTTCAGTTTTTCAAACCAGGCTCTGGGAGCCTGTTTAAGACCGTATAAGGCTTTCTGAAGTTTGCATACCCGATTTGGTGTAGTGGACTGAATTTCAAAACCTAGAGGATGTGTCATGAAAACCTCCTCTTGAAGATCACCATGAAGAAAGGCATTGTTTATGTCAACCTGTCTAATACACCATTTATGAGTTAAGGCCAGAGATAACACAATGCGAACAGTGGTTGACTTAATAACAGGGCTGAAGGTTTCCTAAAAGTCAAAACCTGGTTTTTGGGAGAAGCCTTTGGCAACAAGGCGAGCATTGTACCTGAAAACAACCCAATCAACATTTCTTTTTATCCGAAAAATCCACTTGCATCCAATTGGGATGCGTCCTGTAGGTAGTGGAACAAGGCTCCATGTGTTGTTTGTAGAAAGAGCTATAAGCTCCTCCTGAATAGCCTGGAGCCAATGAAGAGATTGAAGAGCCTCATGAATGTTACGAGGCTCTGAGTTAGTGAGATCAGCAGACAGAGCAAGGGACATAGTGAGCCCTTGAAGAGAAGTTTTTGATCTCGTTTGCATGGGATGTACATTGGTGGAGGATTTGGGACGAGAAGGATGAGAGGATGAAAAGGGTTAAGCTGGTGGTGAGGTTGGAAAAGACTGATCAGAGTGAGCAGGTGGTGGGGTTGGTGGTTGGGTTGAGGAGACAGGATTAGAGGAAGTGAGAGGGACAAGAGTAGAACCAGAAGGAACATACCTGCAGACTTCAGTGGGTGAGGACAGATCTGGAGCTGAGACTGGTATTATGGAGATAGGAATCTGAGTAGGGGTTGTGTCTTGAGTGGGTGTTGTTGAGGGAAGACTGGACTCACCAGATGTGTGAGCATGTGCAGGAGAACCCGAGGAATGAGAGACAGTGGAGGGAACAGAAGTTGGTTGTTGGAAGAAAGGATCACAAGGAATGAAGAAAGGTTTGGAAGGAGTAGAGACTTTGGGTGTGTTAGAGGCATAGAACGGACCCGTGGTGTCATTGAAAGGAAATATTGTTTCATGAAAAACAACATTTCGTGACACATACACTCTTCCAGACGAAGAGAGACACCTGTATCCATGGTGATCATAACAGAACCCAAGGAAAACACAGGGTTCTGACCTGAAGGATAACTTGTGAGACAGATATGGTCTCAAGTGTGGAAAGCACAGACATCCAAATACTCTCAGAAAAAGTAGTCTAGTTTGGATTGAAAAATAAGTTCATGAGGAGAACAATTATTGAGAACTTTTGAAGGCAATCTGTTAATGAGAAAAACAGCAGTAGAAAATGCATCTGTCCAGTAGTGAAGAGGGACAGATGACTGTGCAAGGAGAGTGATGCCAAGTTCAACAATGTTGCGGTGCTTACGCTCCACCATGCCATTTTGTTGACTTGAGTAAGGACATGTGATCCTATGAACTATGCCAAATTGAGAAAGATATGCGGTAAGAAAATGGAACTCACCTCCACCATCTGATTGGACGACTTTGAGTTTTGTGCCAAGCTGTTTTTCTGCCAATAAATGAAACTCACAGAATACCTTAGCAGCATCAGATTTGCGAGTTAAAAATTATATCCATGTGGATCTAGTGAATGCATCAACAATGCTTAGATAGTAGTTGCTACTACTAGAAGAGAAAGGGGCAGGACCGCAGAGATCTACCTGAACGAGTTCCAGAGGATGGGAGTATACTGTGTCCGAGGATGTATAAGGCAATGTCTTGCTCTTTCCTACTGCACAAGCAGCACACTCAGAGGAGATATGATTAGTAGGAAGATTCAGAAGTCTAAGAAAATTAACGAGGATGTTCTTAGAGGGGTGGCCCAATCTCATATGCCACAGATGAGAGGATTCAGTGTTTTTAAGTGAAGTAAGAAAGCAACTGAATTCAAACTCAGGTAACATAGTAGAAGATGCATTGTTAAGGAAAATAACAGAGGAACTGTCATCAGAAATGTCATGACTATATGCAGAAGAAGCTGGATTAAACATCAACTGAGAAACTTCATTATCATTAACCGGAAAGGTTGACTGGAAATCAGTTTGAAGATTCAGACATTGATCTGGACAGACAGTAGCAGACTCGACTAACTTATTTGAACTAGACTTACAGCTAGAAAAATCAAGACGGTAAAGACCTCCTGATTCAAAACTCTTGAGCAGCACCCTGTTGGAGATGGAGTCCTTAACCAGGCAGTGTGTCAGATGGAATTCAAAATAAACCTGGTTATCCTTTGAAATCTGAGATACAGAAAGAAGTTTTCTAGTAACAACAGGTGTGTAAAGCATATTATTAAGGACAAGTGGTTTTCCAGTGGAAGGTAATTGTGAGGAACCAATAGCAGAAATTTGAAGAGAGGAACCATTACCAACTAGAACCTTACCTGGACCAGAATATGGAGAAGTCATGTGCGGAGCAGCCTGAGCGTTGGTCAGGTGGTTCGTGGCTCCAGAGTCAGGGAACCAGCTTCCATCAGATGAAGCTGTGTTGGAGCTGCTGGCCATCAGGTGGTTTGCCTTGAAGGGTAGCTGTGTTGGAGGCTGAGGTGAGGCAGGGGTGGTGGGAAGCTGTAGGTTAGGAAAGGCAGAGTATGGTTGAGTTGGGTTGACAAAACAGGGAGGGACCATCATATATGGATAGATGGGTGGTATGGGTGAAGGATAGGGGGAATATTGCAGCATTGAGTGAGTTTGAGCAGTGGGAAGAGATATTGTATTGGTCTGAGAAAGTTGAGGATGAGCTTGAGATTTGTGCATCTGAGGTGGTGGTGTAATGGTGGGACTGTGGTGAGGATGGTTGTTAGAATGGATCAGAATCAAAGTCATAGGCAGCAAGGTTGGCTAAGGGTGCTGAGGAGGTGGACTGAGGGTCTATGACTCCAGTGAAATGCACATTGAATCGATGGAAGCATCTGTGCACTAAGTGCCCAAACTTTCCACATAACTGACATTGAAGTCTGTTATTGCCAAAGCCTCTTCCACAACCTCTACCCCTACCAGACTGCTGATTGCTAAAGGGTGGAGGACCAAACGGGGATGACTGAGAGTTCTGTGTTATAGTCTAAGACATGGAATGATACTGAGGTGTGGGTAGAAGACCAGACTGAGTGGGGTTAACAGAAAGACTGTCCTTACTTCCTGAGCTACTTTCTTCATAAGACACAACTGGTTTACTAAGGTTAGGGATCTTAGCAGCAGCAATATTGACGCTAGCACTTGTATCAAACAGAAGGTCAGACTGCCTAGACTCAGCATCAAGCAAGACAGAGCCCACAGAGGCAATGGTATACGGGTTCTGACTAGCATGAATGACAAATATCACATTATCATACTAACCCTTGACACCATTCAAGACTATAGAAATTTGTTGCATCTCCTCTATTGGGTGACCACAGCTAGCTAGGCTATCGCAGGTAGTTTGTATTTCAGTGAGATAATCTCGCATGGACTGATTAACATGCTTTCTAACCTTAAGCCTATCATAGAGATGCATGATCCTAGTTGTAGAAGATGATGAAAAATCACGCTGAAGCTTTTGCCATATGGCAGCAGCAGACATACACCCTATTAATCCTCTACTGGCCTGAGTGGAAACAGAGGCTAAAAGCCATGAAGCCAAGGAGCTGTCCTGTTGAAGGAACTTCGCATAGGTAGGATTGGGGGCTACAACTCCTTTCTCATCCTCCAGGAACTGAGGAATATTGACCCCGTGAAGATGGTTCTCGAGATTATAGCCTCGAACAGAAAGGCGTACCTGCTGCTTCCATTGTTGGAAGTTCTCTTCGCTAGGGCTACTTTCTTGTTGGCAAAGGCAGGTGATGAATCTTCCATCGAATCAGGATAGAAACAGGTTTGGGTAGTGATTTGAGGCTCGAATAAGCTCTGATACCATGTTGATGTTTATGGATTTTAGGGATTCAAAGAAGAACAAACGAAGAACAGAAGAAGAAGAAAAAGAGAGGAGAAGAAGGAGACAATACAGATTCAGAATCAATATTTGCTTAATGTTGTCTAATCTACAGTGGACAAAATATAAAGAAAAGGCAACAAACATAAAAGGACAGCTAATTGCTACTTAGTCCCTACGGCTATAATAATTGAAACTTGACCCACAAGCAACAATAATTACAAATTGACCCTTAAACATAAGTGTAAGACACACTTATAACATAAAAATCTACCAATGCTTGACCTTTGATGGACGTTTTCGGCGCAAATTTGATCTTGAATTCGCTCAACTCGATCGCCCAGTTAACCATTCTTCCTGAAGAGTCTGCCTCAGTAGGAAGTGTTTTGAGGCTGGTTGGTGAGGATTGTAATGACGTGCGCGTGGAAGTATGGTCTCAACTTTCGAGCAGCAATAACTAAGACATAGAGATACTTCTCAATCTAGACATATTTTATTTCAGACGAATTAAACATCTTGCTTACTAAATACACTGGACACTGTTTATTTTCCTCTTCTCTTATTAATACGACACTGACTGCAACCTCGCTAATACTTATATAAAGAAAGAGATGTTCGCCATGAATGGCTTCGCCAAAGCTAGGAGTGTTTGAAGGTGCTGCTTTAATGATTGGAAGGCAGCCTCGCACTCCGGTGTCCACTTGAACTTGTGGTTGACCCTGAGAGTCTTGAAGAACGGGAGTGACCTGTCGCTCGCCCTTGAAAGAAAACGATTGATGTGGCCAAGCGACCATTCAGACATTGGACTTCCTTGTGGCAAGTTAGGGACCTCATTTCCTTAATGACTTCGAGTTTTTCCGAGTTCGCCTCTATTCCGCTATCGCTTACCATGAATCCCAAGAATTTGACTAACTTGACTCCGAAGGCACATTTTGCTGGGTTTAGGCAAACTCTGTGCCTCCTCATGCACTCGAATGCTTCACGGAGGTATTATGTATGAGGGCTTCCCTTTACTGTCTTGACAAGCCTGTCGTCCACATAGGCCTCCATATTGCGCTCCAGCATTTCTTGGAACAGTCGGTTCACCATTCAGTGATATGTTGCCCCCGCATTGATTTAACCAAAGGGCATCACTTTGTAGCAAAGTATATCTATGTCTGCATAGAAGGCTATGTGGGCTTCATCGGCCAGGTGCATTCGGATCTGATTGTAGACTGAATATGCATCCATAAAGTTCAGCATTTCATGACCAGAGATTGCATCAACTAGCTGATCAATTCGAGGAAGGGGATATGAATCTTTTGGGAAAGCTCTGTTCAGGTCGCGGAAGTCTACGCACATTATTCACTTGCCGTTTGATTTCTTCACGAGTACTGTGTTGGCAACCCAGCTTTGAAATCACACTTCCCTTACAAAATCGTCTTCGATCAGTCTGCCTACTTCTTGCCTGATCGCCAAACGCTTGTCGGATCCGAATGACCTTCTCTTCTGAGCAATAGGCTTTATCGAAGGATCTATCCTTAGCTCATGAGAGATTATGTTGGTGTTGATGTCTGGCATGTCACTGGGATTCCATGCGAAAAGTTCCTTGAATTCTTTTAAGAGGGAAGTCAGGGCGTTTCTCTGGTCGTCGTTCAAGGTGGTTCCAATGCGCACCTTCTTTTCTAGACCATCGATCTCAACCTCTGCTAACTCCTCCATTGGCGCTGGCCGAGCCTGGTCCTCACGCGGGTCAGCCTCTGTCTCGATGGTGAGGGTTTCCATCTGGTTCGTACTGCGGCGCAGGTTACATAGCATTGACGTGAGGAGGGCTGGTCACCTAGAACTTCTCCGATTCCATTCAGTGTGGGAAACTTCATCTTTTGGTGGACTGTAGAGGCCACAATCTTATGAGGATTGATGGTGGTCTTCCCCACGATGACATTATATGATGTAGGAGAGTCGACCACTAAGAAGTTGACTGACACCTTTATGCTCTTCCATCCTTCACCCAGAATTGCTAGTAGGGTTATGGCTCCCAACGGATAAGTTGTTCTCCCAACGAAACTGATAAGGGGAAAGTCGACTCGCTTGAGGTCGTTCTTGGATTTGCCCATCTTCTTGAAGGAATCCAGAAACAGAATATCTGTCGAGCTTCCTCCATTAATCAAAATCCTCTTCATGTTGCAGCAGTCGACCTCAACTGTGATGACTAGAGCATCATTGTGCGGAGTGGTGACGTTTGCCAGGTCGTCCTCGGAGAATGAGATGATGCAATTTTCTTCAGGTCGTGGTCTCTTTCCCACCTGAACAACTGTAGAGATTTGAGCAGCGTAGACTTCTCTTGCATTGAACCCCTCGCCTCCGACACCAAACCCTCCAGCAATCAGGTTTATCACCCTCCTGCTCTGGGATGGGCCAGATTGCTCGGGCGGAGCTGGCGAGTAGTTTCTACGTGGGGGCGTTCGATTTCTGTATCGTCCGACCACAAATTCTTTCAATGTGCCTCTCTGTATCAGCTTCTCGATGTCGTGCTTGAGGATGTGTCAATCATCAGTTTCATGGCCCTTGGCCTTGTGATATCGACAATAGCTTTCCATGTCCTTTCCCATTGGCTGAGCACTTTTGCGGGGTATTGGTGACCTTGCCAGAGACCTTCTTTCCATCTCGACTAGTACCGCAAAAATCTGCATGTTTAATGGCGTGAAATACGCGGGGACCTTTGGCTTGCTAGGTCTTGGGGTTTCCTATCTGAGCTTGTCTCGACCCTTCTTATCCTTCTTTTCCTTCCTACCATCGCGCCAGGGCTCTAGAACCACCCTTGGAAAGGTTGTCAGGAAATTCACTTCAGAGTTCGCCCTTTCCAGGTCTATAAAATCTTTCTCCCTTACTGCTAGCTCCTCCATCGTCTCTATCTCCTGAACGTGGTAGCTCTTGCGCAGTTTCCTTGAGGATTTGTTGGCCACATCAAGTCGTCTGTAAATCAAAAAATATGGGCAACTGATCTGATTTGCTATTCTCAAAATGAAATTATTTTTCATGGAATTGAACATCCCTACTAATGAAATAATTTTTTCCAACCAAATCATAGAGTCTATATCCTTTTTGAGATTCCGAGTATCCCACCCAAACGGATGGTATAGCTCTAGAAGAAAATTTATCAGCCACCTGCATATTTTTCGCATAACATAGGCATCCAAACACCCGAAGGTGATTAATCACATGTTTCTTATTACTCAACATCTCAATAGGAGATTCCCATTCAGCACCTTAGATGGCATCAAATTGATCAAGTAGTAAGCTGTTAAGACACAATCCCCCCAAAATTCATTAGGAAGTGATGCCTGCAACTTAAGTGCCCTGACCACTTCCAGGAGATGTCGATGCTTTCGCTCAACTCTCCCGTTCTGTTGGGGGGGGGGGGGGGGGGGTATATGGGCAACTGCTTTGATGGGCAATCCCCTTTTCTTGAAAGAATGTCTTAATATTCCCATTAAAGAATTCCTTACCATTGTCTGTTATGAAGGCTGACTTTCTTACCGAATTGCGTCTGAACCATAATAACAAACTGTTTCAAAACAACAACAACATCGGATTTAAACTGCATTAAGTGAATCCAAGTAACTCTCGAAAAATCATCCACCAATGTCAGAAAAAATCTTTTGTTATCATGACTGGGAAATGTGAAAAGGCCCCCATACATCAGCATGAATAAGATCAAAAATAACATCTGCTCTTGATACAGAATTAGGAAAAGGTTTTCTGAAAATTTTCACTTTGGGACGTATGGAGCATTCAGTTATATCAGAAAATTTATTATTTGGTAAATCAGGAGAATCCAAATGTTCCAATACCTTTAACGAAATATGTTCAATATGTTTATGCCACAACATAACATTTGAAACAACAGGAAAACGATTACATGGGGTATCATTACAGGCTGTTCTAATGAAGTATAAACCTGTTTTAAGCTCACCTGTCCCCAAGACCCTCCCATTTGAGAGGTCCTACACGATAGAAAACTTAGGGTAAAAAATCACAGAACCGTTGAGTTCGTTAGTAATGGTTCAACTCGAAAGTTAATCGTACTCGAAAGAAAATGGTTCAACTCTCAAGCCATTTTAAAAGTGTCAAAACATGCACGAATAATTTTTGAAAATATTAAGCTCGTTGGACTAATTTGTCCCATTTTAAGAAGTTATAGGATGTCCAAAAAAAAATAAGGACCAAAATGCAATTTATAAAAAAACTTGAGCTGAATTGGACAAATATTTTCGAAAATTGCAGAAATGACCCTAAATTATTCTGGACTTATTTGTAACACTTGGTAAAGTTCTAAAATAACCCGAAAATTATTCTAGACTTATTTGTAACATTTTGAAAAGTCATGGAATGTCCAGAAAAATTTAAGAATAAAAATTGTAATTTTCGAAAAAAAATATAACTTAACTGAAAATATATTTTTTTAAAATTACAGAATTGACCCTAAACTATTCTAGATTTATTTGTAATATTTGGTAAAACTCTAAAAATAACCCGAAAATTATTCTAGACTTATTTGTAACATTTTTAGAAATCATGGAATGTCTAGAAAAGTTTAGAAATCAAATTGTATTTTTTTTTTTAAAAAGAGCTGAATTAAGAAAAACAATTTGCACAAATGGCCCAAAACTTTTCCGGTTTGGTTTATAACACTCGATAACGTCCCAGAAATGACCCGAGAGTCCAAGGACCGAGTTGTAACCTTCATCAAAGTTTGGGAATGACCTAAGTCAATTTTGAAATTTTTTTCACATATACATAATATACATAATATATATATATATAGTATTACATAGACATAATATAAATAGATATTATACATATAGATAAATAGATAACATAAACATAATATAAATATATATTATACATATAGATATATATAGTAATACATAAACATAATATAAATATATATTATACGTATAGATATATATAGTAATACATAAACATAATATAAATATATATTATACGTATAGATATATATATAGTAATACATAAACATAATATAAATATATATTATACATATATATATAATAGTATAAACATAATATAAATATATATAGTAATACATAAACATAATATAAACATATATTATACATATAGATATAATAGTATTACATAAACATAATATAAATATATATTATACATAAATATATAACATATGTATATAAACTCTTCTTTTTTTACATAAATAATAACATTAGGAAATACAAATACAATATTAAATGCAAGAAAAATATACCTAAATCGTTCGGAACTTAAACACCGTACGAGAAACCGAGATCGATAATTACCGATATATTTTTTTCACTCTTTTTTTTTTTACTCTCTCTCTAATCACTCCTCTCTTCCTCTTTCTCTTCCAATCCTCCCTTCACTCTTGATCTTGCACCCTCATTTTATAGAGAAAATGTACACATATTTAATTAATTAATAAAAACTTTTTTTTTTTTAATAATATAAAAAAAACGTTTTTTTTTTTTAATAATAAAAAAATAAAATCGGTGGAAAAGAGGCAATTTTCCACCGTTGGAATTTTTTATTATTTTTTTATTATTTTAAAAAAAAACAAAAAAAAAACAATTTTTTTTTTTTTTTTTTTTTTTATATTTTTCAAATCTCGATTCCTCTCATACGGTATTATGATCCTGAGCCAAAATCAGGTGTTTACAGCAAGTGCATATTAATGTGAGGTTGGAGAGCTGCCGAAGGAAATTTACTCGGTGGAGGAGGGAGAAGTTCGAACTTGAACATCCAATAGGACAAGGCAACTCTAAAAAATCGAATAAAGGATATCCACCATCGTGAAAAGGTATATTGGAGGCAACGGTCGATAGTTAAGTGACTGAACAAAAGGGGATCGAAATTCAACCTTCTTCTACCAAGCAACCAATGTCAGAAGAAGAAGGAATCGTATTTCCGGAGTTCAGAATGATCCGGTATAGTGGATCAGTTCAGCCTGGGGAGTGGAAGTCGAAATTTGTGGTCACTATAGGTCCATCTTCAGGTCTGAAGGGGAGGACTTGAACGAAGGGGAGATTCTGGAGGTCGTTCTGATACAAATCACTGAGGAGATGAACACTCCCTTGGAAAGGGATGTGTTAGATGGAGAAATTAGGGTTGCGGTCTTTCCGGGTTAATTCTACGAAAAGAATTGGCACACCGTTGGTCCAGATGTAATCACGGCAGTCAAATCCTTTTTCAGGCCAGGTGTCTTTCCCTCCATTTTAAAGTATACAGATATTACCCTCATCCCAAAAATTCCAAGCCCAACGAGAGCGAGTGATTTTTGACCCATAAGCCTTTGTAATTTCAAATATAAAATTGTATCCAAGGTCTTACTAAATAGGCTAAAACCCTATTTATCGAACCTTGTCACCCTCTATCAGAGCGCTTTTGTAGCAAGTCATGTAATTCAAGACAACATTGTTATTGCTCATGACGTGCTTCATCACTTGAAGAGTCGAAGGGGAAATGGTACAATTGAATATGCTCTGAAGCTGGATATGAAAAAGGCGTATGATAGGGTCGAGTGGGGCTTTCTGTTGAAAACCTCGAGAAGATAGGGTTCATAGTGAAATGGATCGAATGTATGCAACAGTGAATAACAAAAACATCATATCGAGTCTTCATCAATGGCAAAAGGACAAGTACCATTCGACCTATAAGGGAACTGTGGCAAGGTGATCCCCTTTCACAGTATCTATTTATCCTTTTGGCCGACATGCTTTCAAGAAAAGTTGAGGAGGCCATACGGATAGAAAGGTTGTGTGACCTCACATTGAAAATGGGATGTCCAGAACTTCACCACCTATTTTTTGTTGATGATTCACTCTTTTTCTTGAAAGGTACGGTGGAGAATGCCCATGTTTTGAAGGAGATTGTGACCAGGCATTGTAAGGCCTCTGGACAATGCATTAACAATGCGAAATCAAACCTAGTCTTCAATAAGGGGGCAGATGATGACAGTCACAAGGCGATTGAAGAGGTGATGCAAATCCAAGGTGTTTCAGACTCTGGAAGATATCTTGGACTCCCATCAATGTGGGGTCGGTCGAATAAGGAATCTCTGAGCTATATCAAGAGCAGAATCTGTGATAAGATCCAAGAATAGAGGTCAAAAACTCTCAATCAGGCATGAAAGAAGTTCTCATAAAGGCAGTAATCACGACCATTCCCTCTTGTGTGATGAATGTCTTTAAACTTCCTAGGCCATGGTGCTCAGATATCAATACTATGATCACGGACTTCTGGTGCGGGGTGTCGAATGAGGGAAAGAAAACTCATTGGAGCGATGGGAGGTGCTTGTGAGATATAAGCAATGGGGGGTCCAAGATTCCATGAATTGGAGACCTTCAATGAAGCTCTTCTTACAAAGATGGCTGCGGCAATACTCAAAGAACCAGAAGTTCTTCGGGCCTGCACCCTAACGGCATTATATTTCCCCAACACCGAGTTTCGGTCGACAAAGAAGGGTAGTCTTGGGCTTGGACAAGTTTGATCCACGACAGGGATATCTTGTTTAAGGAGGGGATGTGGCAAATTAGAGATGGCACAGACGTGAAAATCTTTGAGGATCCTTGGGTGGTGACAAATCCAGGATTCAAAGTGGATTGGTCAAGTGAAGGAGGATAACCACCAAACACGAGAGTCCAGGAATTGATTGGGTCGAACCGAACATGGGATGAAGAAGCTCTCTGAGGCATTTTTAATGATACAGATGCACGATGCATTCTTAACATGCCACTAAGATCGGAATATTGCCCTGACCAAATGATATGGCCCTATAGAAACGATGGGGGAGTTACGGTGAAGTCGGCCTATCATCGATTAAAAGAGGACAGAGCCATGGTGCTAGAGTTGGGTCATGATGATGATGTCCGGAGAATGATATGGAAAGTAAAAACTCGTCCAAAGGTTAAGAATATTATGTGGCGTTTACTTTCAAATGTGGTTGCAGTTAGACAGAATCTTAGGAGAAGAGGGATGGTTGTGGAGGTGGAATGTTCTATCTGTGGGCTAGAGAAAATAAGAGAACACATGGTTTATGATTTATTGAAGATCATTGCATACCATGATATATTTTCGTGCTCCAATTCACCCGAGTTGGTTTGAACAACTTGTTCCTCATATATTTGGTATTTTTCAACTTAATCTATTTGAATTCCTTAATTTTCCGAAATATTTATTTTGTAAAGGTTTTCTTCGCAATATCTATAACGATTGTAGGTCAAAACTAAGGAATAGACGCACACTTTCTTGATAACCCATCCATTCTTTGGGTGAGATTGTTTGGGTCAATAATGTTAATTTAATGTTTTTTTTCATGAGAGGCTACCACTTTCATATTAATGCTTTACTCATTTATAGTTTACTTATTGCGTATAATACGTAAAACTTATTCCATTAGTATTATGGGTGTTGTGTAGATATTGTTTTCTTGCGCAGTTCATGCAGGAGTCAGTTTGATCAACTCAATTTATCTTTGATTTTCTTTTCTATTTCCATTTTGTTATTTTGTCTAATATTAAATTGTTATAAGTCCTTGTTGATCGATCCCTTATCATGATCATGTAGGAGAATTGAAGAGTAAAGTTTTCATTATTTTCTTCAGTATTCTTGTTTATTGCATCGCATACAATGATCTCTTATTCGTGCTCCAGTTTATTCGAGCCGCTAGTAATCACTGGTCAAACATATACCATTAAATTCGTTCCTGGGCCTTTTACACACCGTCCATCACACTATGGGAGTTGGCCATGCCCAAAGTAGTTACCTTAACCACAAGGAAAGGGATGCCAAAGGCAGAGCTAGTGACTGGATTGGAGTCATAACAAGGTAGTCGTATTAGAAGGTGCGGCTGGATCACTTCCTTTTCAGGAAGAGGTAATGCTTGTTCGGTATTTTGGTTTGACATTTATCTATTTGGATTCCTTTACTTTTCCAAAATCTTTAGTTTTTAAAGTTTTCTTCTGACTCTTTATAATGATTGTAGGGGTATAACTGTATAATATACACATTTTCTTCATAACCCATTTATTATTCGGGTTAGATAGGTCAATTTGAGGTTTGTTTAATGATGCTAACTTTCATATTGTTGTTTTACCCATTTATAGTTACTTGTTGCATATACTACGTAAAACTCATTTTGTTAGTATTACACTTGTTGTGCAGATCTTTCGCACTTCATACAGAGTCAGTCTGATCAACTCACTTTAACTTTGTTTTGTTTTTTTCTATTTGCATATTTTTATCTTGTCTAATTTTGCAATATAGCTCCTTACAAAACACTTATCATGATCGTGGAAGAGAATTTAAGCGTAGACTTGCATTCTTTTTATAAGCAAGATTGGTTTACTGAAGATCGTCGCATACTGTTATCTATTTTGGTGCTCCATATCACCTGAGTCAGGTTGATCATTTTTTTCTTCATATATTTGATATTTTTCATTTTGATCTGTTTGAATTCTTTTACTTTTCTGAAATCTTTAATTGGTAATTTTCTTCACAATACTTATAATGATTGTATGGGCAGAATAAGGAATATACACCTACTTTCTTCATAACCCATCCATTCTTTGGGTGAGATCAATTGATTCAATAATGCTAATTTGATATATATTTTTTCATGAGGCTAAATACTTTATATTAATGGTTTACTCATTTATAGTTACTTATAGCATATAATACGTAGAACGTATCCCATTAGTATTATGGGGGTTGTGCATATCTTGGGCACTTTATACAAGATTCAGTTTGTCCAACTCACTTTATCTTTGTTTGTTTTTTCCTGTTTGCATTTTGTTATCTTGTCTAATATTAAATTATTATATCTCCTTGCATATCCTTATCATAATCGTGTAATAGAATTAAAGAGTAAACTTTCCATTATTTTTGGTTTATTGAATCGCATACCATAATCTCTTACTCGTGCTCTGGTTTATTTGAGCCAGTTTGATCCAACTTTTCCCCATACTTTATATTTTAAGTTTGATCTATTTGGATTCTTTTACTTTTCCAAAATCTCTAATCTTAAAAATTTTGTTAGCATTCTTTATAATGATTGTAAGGGCATATATGTGGAATAGATGCTCACTTTCTTCATAAGCCATTTACAATTTGAGTGAGATCGGTTGAGTCAACTATTAATTTATGTTTTTTCTTGTGGTTAAGACTTTCATATTAATAGTTTACTCATTTATAGTTACTTATTGCATATAATATGTAAAATTACTCCATTAGTATTATGGGTGTTGTGCAAATCTTGTGTTCTTGCACACTTCATACAAGACTCGGTTTGATCAACTAACCTTATCTTTGATTTTTTCTATTTGCAGTTTGTTTTCTTGTGTAATATTACATTTTTATAACTATTCACATATCCCTTACCATGATCTTATAAGTGAATTGTAGAATAAACTTCGCATTATTTTTGTACGGAATTCTAGTTTATTGCATTGCATACCATGATCTCTTGCTCGTGCTCCCGTTTATCTAAGTGATTAAACTTTTTCTCATATATTTTTCAGTCTTACCTATTTGGATTCTTTTACTTTTCCAAGATCTTTAATTTTTAAAGTTTTCTTAACTCTTTATAATGATTGTAGGGGCAAAAATGTGGATTAGACACTCAAATTCCTACCCATTTACTCTTTGGGTGAGATTGGTGGAGTCAACAATTTCAATTTGAGGTTATTTCATGAGGCGAAGAATTTTATATCAATGTTATACTTATTCATAGTTAGTTATTGCATATACTCAACATATTCCATTAATATTATTGGTATTGTGTTGATATTGAGTTTTTGCGCACTTCATACAACAACCGGTTTACTAACTATATCTATGATTTTTTCCTATTCTGATTTATTTTTTTGTTCGATTTTATATTCATGTAGTTCCTTGCAAATCCTTTATCATGATCGTGGAAGAGAATTGAAGAGTAAACTTTCCATTCTTTTTGTAAACAATTCTAGTTTATTGCAGATCACATACTGTAATCTCTTGCTCGTGGTCAAATTCACCCTAGTCTGTTTGAGAAAAACAATTCTCATATCTTTGATGTTTTCAATTTTCTCTATTTGAATTGTTCTATTTTTTTAAGATCGTTCATTTCTACAGTTTGTTTACATCATGAATTCTAGGAGCAAAATTGAGGATTAAACGCTCATTTCCTTCATAACCCGACCCATCTATTTTTTTGGCGTTATCAGTACAGTCAACAATATAAAATTAAAATGTTTTCATTAGGCTAAGACTTTAATAGTAATAATTTACTGGTTTATAATTACTTATTTCGCATACTACGTAAAACTTATTAAATTAGTATTATTGGTGTTGTACAAATTTAGTGTTTAAGCATATTCCATACAAGAGTCAATTTGATCAACTCATTTTATCTTTTATTTTATTTTTCTTCTATTTGGATTTTGTTATCTTGTCCAATTTTATATTTTGTAGTTCCTTGCATATCCTTTATCATGATCTTGGGAGAAAATTGATGAGTAGACTAACCATTCATTCATAAGCAATCCACTTTAAGGCAAATTGCATACTATGATCTCTTGTTCGTGCTCCACCTCACCTGCGTCTTTTTATTAATCAAATGTTTCCTTATATCATTGTTTTTTTCAGTTTGATATATTTGAATTCTTTTTCTTTTCAGAGATATATAATTTTTAAAGTTGTATGCAGATTCCCTTTAATGATTGTAGGGACAGAATTGTTGAATAGACACCCACTTCCTTTATAACCCATATATTATTTGGGTGAGATCGGTTGAGTCAAAAATGTCAATTTGAGATGTTTTCTTGAGGCTATGAGCTTTCATATTAATGTTATACTCGCTTATATTTACTTATTGAATATACAATGTAAAATTTAGTCTACTAAAATCATGGGGGTTGTGTTGATCTTGTGCTCACACACACTTTGTACAAGAGTTGCTTTCATCAACTCACTTTATCTTTGATTTTTTTTTTCTTTCTACATGGATTTGGTTATCTTGTCTGATTTTACATTTTTGTATGTTCTTGCATATCCCTCATTATGATCTTGGGAAATTATTGAAGGTTTGATAAAAACAAAATCATCATAGTATTGATATTTTTCACTTTGATGTATTTGCTTTTTTTTTCGAAATTTTTAATATGTTATGTTTTATGTAGATTCTCTATGAAGATTGTAGTCGGGGCAAAATTTTGGAATAAACACCCATTTCCTTATTAACTCGTCTATGTATTGGGCTCGATCAATTAAGTCCATAATATCAATTTGAGGTGTTTTCGTGAGGCTAAATCTTTCGTATTAATGTTTTAGTTATTTATAATGAGTTATTGCATAATGTACTACGTAAAACATATTCCGTTAGTATTATTGGTGTTGTGTAGAACTTGCGCTCATGCTCTATTTAAACAGGAATCAATTTGATCAATTCACAGTATCTTTGATTTTTTATATTTACATTTGCTTATCTTGTTTGATTTTACATTTTTGTTGCTCCTAGGAAATCCCTTATAATGATCATGGGAGATAATTCAATAGTAGACTTTCCATTCATTTCATAACCAATCTGGTTTATTGTAGATTGCGCATACCATGATCTCTTGTTCGTACTTTAATTCACCCGAGTCGGTTTGATAAAACAAATCCTCACATCTCTGATATTTTTCAATTTGCTCTATTTGGATTATTTTAGTTTTTAAAGATCTTAAATTTTTAAAGTATTCCACTGATTCCATATCATGATTGCACGGGTATATTTGTTGAATAGACACTGAATTCCTTCAGAGCCCACCTATTATTTGGGTGAGATCGTGTGAGTCAACAATTTCAATTTGAGGTGTTTCATGAGGCTAAGGACCTTCACATTAATGTTTACTCAAGATCTTGGTAGAGAATTGAAGAGTAGACTTTCCATTCAGTTCATAAATAATCTGAATATTTATACATCGCAGACCATGATCTTTTGTTCGTGCACTAATTCACCATAGTCGATTTAAAAACAAATTCCTTATATATTTGAAAATTTTCACATCGCTCTACTTGGATTCTATTTTTTATATATTTTTTTTTAATTTAAAAGGTTTTCTATAGTTTTTTTTAATCATGATTGTAGGGGCAAAATTAACGTTTAGACGTCGACTTCCTTCATAACCATCTATTTTGGGTGTGATCGGTTCAGTCAACAGTGCCAAATTGAGGTGTTTTCGCGAGGCTAAAATTTTAATAATATTATTAATTTACTCATTTATAGTTATTTATTTTATATACTACGTAAAACATATTCAATTAGTATTATGAGTGTTGTACAAATTTAGTGTTCATGCGCACTTTATACAAAAGCCAATATGATCAACTTACTTTATGTTTGATTTTGTTCTATTCAGATTTGGTTAACTAGTTCGATTTTACATTTTTGTAGCTCCATGCGATCCCTTATCATGAACTTAAGAGAAAATTGAACATTAGATTTTCCATTCATTTCATAAGCAATTTGGTTTATTACAAATCACATACCATGATCTCTTGTTCGTGCTCCACCTCATCTGAGTCGATTCATTCAACTTTTCGCTCGTATCTTTGGTATTTTTCAGTTTTCTTTATTTTTATTATTTTTCTCTACCGAGATCTTCTATTTTTAAAGTTTTCTGTAAATTATCTATAATAATTGCACAGGTCATAAGCCATCTATGTTTTGGGTGAATTCGGTTGAGTCAACAACGTCAAATTCAAATTTTTTGGCCAAAAAATAAAACAATGTCAAATTCAAGTGTTTTCATGAGGTTAAGACTTTGATATTAATGTTTTACTCATTTATAGTTACTTATTTATTATAGTACATAAAACGTATTCCATTAGTATTACGACTGTTGTGTAGATTAAGTGTTTATGCGCACTTTATACAGTAATCAATTTGCTTTACTCACTGTATTTTTTATTTTATTTTTTTATCTTCATGGTCTTGGGAGATGACTAATGAGTAAATTTCCAATTCATTTCATAATAATCTGATGTATTGGAGATCGCATACCATGATATCTTGTTTGTGATTCAAATCACCATAGTTGGTTTAATCAAATTTTTGCTCATATCTATGATATTATTTTAGTTTTCTCAATTTGAATTTTGTTACTTATCTAATAACTAAACCGGATTATTGCAAATCGCATAACATGATCCCTTGTTCATGCTCTTGTTTCCCCGAGTAAGTTTGATGAAAAAGTCATCATATCATTGATATTTTACACTTTGCTCTATTTGTTTTTTTTCGAAATTTTTAATCTGTTAAGTTTTCTGTAGATTTTGTATAATGACTGTAGGGGCAAAATTATGGAATAAACACTTTTCCTTCATAACTCTTCTATGTTTTGGGCTCTATCAATTAATTCAACAATGTCAATTTGAGGTGTTTTCATGAGGCTAAATCTTCCATATTAATGTTTTAATTATTTATAGTTAGTTATTGAATATACTAAGTAAAACTTATTTCATTATTATTACAGGTGTTATGAATAATAACTTGTGTTCATGCCCTCTTTATACAGGAGTCAGTTTGATCAGCTCACAATATCTTTGATTTTTTTTTATATTTATATTTGGTTATCTTGTCTTATTTTACATTTTTGTTGCTCCTAGTCGATCCCTTATCATGATGAAGGAAGTTTCTTAAAGATTAGACTTTACATTGATTTCATAAATAATCTGCTTTATTCCAGATCGCATACCATTGTCTCTAGTTCGTGATTTAATTCACCCAAGTCGATTTGATAAACAAATCCTCATATCTCTGATATTTTTCAGTTTTCTCTTTTTATATTCTTTTACTGTTCCAAGATATTAAATTGTTAAAGTTTTCCACAGATTCCCTATTCATGATTGTAGGGATATATCTGTTAAATAGACACTTATTTCTTTCAGAACCCACCTATTATTTGGGTGAGTCAACAATTTCAATTGAGGTGTTTCATGAGGCTAAGGACTTTCATATTAACGTTTTAGTCATATTTAGCTACTTATTGCATGTACTACGTAAAGCTTATTCCATTTATATTGTGTGTGTTTCCAGATCTTGTGCTCATGTCTGGTTATACAAGAGTCAGTTTGATCAACTCACTTTATCCTTGATTTTTTTCCTATGTGTATTTTGTTATTTTGTGTGATTTTACATTTTTGTAGATCCCATTATATCCCTTATCATGATCTTGAGAGAGAATTAAAGAGTACACTTTTTATTTATTTCATCACTAATCTGGATATTTATAGATCATATACTATGATCTTATGTTCGTGCTCCAATTCACCTGAGTTGACTTAAAAATAAATTCCTCCTATCTTTGAAATTTTTCACATTACTCTATTTGAATTCCTTTTTTTCGAGATATTTAATTTGTATGGTTTTCTAAAGTTCTAAACTTGAGGATTACACGCCCACTTCCTTCATATCCCATATTTGTTTTGGTGTAATCGTTTAGTCAATAATGTCAAATTAAGGTATTTTCATGAGGATAAAACTTTAATAATAATGATAATTAACTCATTTATACTTATTTATTTCATATACTATGTATGACGTATTCAATTAGTATTATGGATATTGTACAGATCTTCTGTTCATGCGCACTTCATACAGGAGGAGTACATATGATCAACTTACTTTATCTTTTATTTATTTTATCTATTCAAATTTGGTTATCTTGTCCAATTTTACATTTTGTAGCTCATTGTGATCGATTACCATGATCTTGGGAGAAAATTGAAGATTAGAATTTCCATTCATTTCATAAGCAATCCGATTTATTGCAAATCACATACCATGGTCGCTTGTTCGTGCTCCACCTCATCTGAGTCGATTTATTCAATTTTTTCCTCATATTTGGATTCTTCTTCTTTTCCGAGATCTTCAATTTTTAATGTTTTCTGCAATTTCTCTGTAATGCTTGTAGGTGCTGAATAAATGAATACACACCCACGTGCTTCATGAGCCATCTATTTTTTTGGGTGAAATCGATTGAGTCAACAATGTCAATTTCGAGTGTTTTCACGAGGTTAAGACTTTCATATTTACGTTTATTCATTTATAGTTACTTATTGCATATACTATGTAAAACATATTCCATTAATATAATGATTGTTGTGCATATCCAGTGTTTATGCGCACTTTATACTCACCATATCATTGATTTGTTCTCATTAAATTTGGTTATCTTGTCTGATTTTATATTTTTGTAGCTCCTTGTTGATTCCTTATCATGAACCTTGGAGAGATTTCAAGAGTATACTTATTCGTGCTTATGTTCACCCGAGTTTGTTTGATCAAAAGGTTTCTCATCTATTTGATATTTTTCATTTTTATTTATTATATTCTTTTACTTTTTTGAGATATTTAATTTCTAATGTTTTTTTCAAATTCTTTATCAGGAGTGTAGGGGCAATATTGAAGAATACACACAAACTTCCTTCTTAACCCAACAATTTGTTGGGTTTGATCGGTTGAGTCACCAATGTCAATTTGATATACTTTCATGAGGCTAAGGCTTTAGTATTAATATTTTATTCATTTATTGTTACATATTGCATATACTACGTAAATCTTATTCCCTTAGTATTATGGGTGTAAGGCAGATCTTGTATTCATGCGCACTTGATCCAGGAGTAGGTTGGATCAAATAATGTTTTTTTTTATATTTGTATTTTATTATGTTGTCCGTTTTTTACATTTTTCTATATCCTTGCAGATCGCTTATCATGATCTTGGGAGAGGACTAATGAGTAATTTTCCAATTCATTTCATAATAATCTGGTATATTAGAGATCGCCTACCATGATCTCTTGTTTGTGATTCAGTTCACCCGAGTTGGTGTAATCAATATTTTGCTCATGTCTATGATATTGTTTAGTTTTCTCAATTTGGATTTTGTTACTTATGTGAAATCTTCAATTTTTTAAGTTTTCTTTAGATTTTAATCATGATTATAAGGGAAAAATTGAAGAATAGACAGTCACTTCCTTCATAACCCATCTATTATTTGGGTGAGATCGGTTGAGTATAAAGGTCAATTTGAGATGTTTTCTTCAGGCTACGGACATTCATATTAATATTTGCTCATTTATAGTTACTTATTGCATATACAACCAAAAACTTAGTCTATTAAAATTATGGGTGTTGTGTTGATTTTGTGCTCACACACACTTCGTACAAGAGTTGCTTTGATCATCTCACTTTATCTTTGATTTTTTTTCTATATGGATTTGGTTATCTTGTCCGATTTTACATTGTTTTTCTTCTTGCATAGCCCTTATCATGCCCATGGGAGAGAATTAAAGAGTTTAACTTCCATTCATTTCATAAGTAATCTGGATTATTGCAAATCCATACCATGATCTCTTGTTCATGCTATAATTTACCCGAGTCGGTTTGATGAAAAAAAATCATTATATCATTGATATTTTTCACTTTGCTGTATTTGTTTTTTTCCAAAATTTTTAATTTGTAAAGTTTTCTGTAGATTCTCTTCATGATTGTAGGGGCAAAATTGTGGAATAATAACCCATTTCCTTATTAACTCGTCTATGCATTGGGCTGGATCAATTAAGTCCACAATGTCAATTTGAGGTGTTTTCGGGAGGCTAAATCTTTCATATTAATGTTTTACTTATTTATAGTTTGTTATTGCATAATATACTATGTAAAACTTATTCCATGAGTACCATAGCCCTTTCATATTGAACTGGTTTGATCAATTAACAATATCTTTGATTTGTTTTATATTTAGATTTGTTTATCTTTTCTTATTTTACATTTTTGTTGCTCCTAGCCGATCCCTTATTATGATCACGGGAGAGAATTAAAGAGTATAATTTCCATTCATTTCATAACCAATCGGGTTTATTACAAATCGCATACCATGATCTCTTGGTCATGCTTTAATTCACCCAAGTCGGTTTGATATAAAAAAAACTCATATCTCTTATAATTTTCAATTTTCTCTATTTTGATTCTTTTACTTTTCCAAGATATTAAATTTAATGTGTCCGACAAATTTACTATCATGATTATATAGGTAGATTTGTTGAATAGACACTCACTTCCTTCAGAGCCCACCTATTATTTGTGCGAGATCGTGCGAGTCAACAATTTCAATTTGAGGTGTTTCATGAGGCTAAGGACTTTCACACTAATGTTTACTCATTTATAGTTACTTATTGCATATACTACGTAAAGCTTATTCCATTTGTATTATGGGTGCTTTCCTGATCTTGTGTTCATGTGTGCTTATTCAAAAGTCGGTTTGATCAACTTACTTCATCTTTTTTTTTCTATGTGGATTTGGTTATTTTGTCTAATTTTAAATTTTTGTAGCTCCCTGCATATCCCTTATCATGATCTTGAGAGAGAATTCAAGAATAGATTATCTATTCATTTCATAAACAATCTGGATATTTATAGATCGCATAACATGACCTCTAGTTCGTGCTCCAATTCACTAGAGTTGATTTAAAAATAAATTCCTAATATCTTTGAAGTTTTTCAAATTTCTCTGTTTCGTTTTTTTATTTTTTAGAGATCTTTAATTTAAAATATTTTCTAATGTTTTTTTCAATCATGAATGTAGGGCAAACTTGAGGAATAGACGCCCACTTCCTTCATAACCCATCTATTTTTGGGTGTGATTAGTTTAGTCAACAATGTCAAATTGATGTGTTTTCCACAACAAGAAACTCGAGCATAGACGTCGGCAAAAAATCGTTGCTAAAGGCATAAATACCGTTGGTAACTTTTAACAACGATGAGATCTTCGAGACGGTAGCCCCCGTCATTAAAGGTTTATAGGTCGACAATTTGTCGTTGTCAAAGGCTTGCCGCTGCTAAGATGACACTCCCCACTTCAGGTTTACAGCGGCATCAGGTTGTTGTTAAACACAGATGAAAGGCGACAACATATTGTTGATGTTATAGATGATTTTTACTGATGAAAATAATTCATCGTTGAATTACGTTTTTAGCAGTGACTTTGAAAGGCTGTTTTTTTATTCAAAATAACGTCCATTAACTTTTTGTTAATACGTGTATTTAGTGACTAGTGACTACAAATACACACCATTGTCAAGCATTTGTAGATCTCAAGTCGTCGAAGCAGAATATGATCAATTTAACCTGGAAAATCAGAACCTTTCAAGGTTGCAATTATGCCAATCCAAGCGGTGCCAGTGTCAACAAGCTAACTGAAGTTGGGCTCAAATTGGAGAGAATTCTAACAACATATGCTGAAGCAAATCACGAAATTTCAAGAAAGCAAATTTCATCAACTAACAAAAGAATTTCAACAACTAACAAACGAACGCAGGACGAGTTGTACCTAGAGAATTCGAAGAAGCCAAACGCAATACGAAGCAGAACGCAGGACAAAGACAAACGCGGGACGAAGACGAACGCAGTAAGAGCTTAACCCTAATTCACGTGAAGAAGTACTGAGGACGCAGCTACTAAATCTATTGGTGTGCTGCGTTTAGGAGACGCGAGAGGGAGGGAGAAATTGGTGAATATTCAAATGAAAGAATTGGGTGGTCCTGAAACGAAACTCAAGATGACATCAAAATGTTTCAAAGTGGGAGGCGTGAGTTAGGTATGGTGGTTCAATTCGATTTATGGGTGATTCTATCAATTTAGTGACGGTTCTATCAGTTTAGTGGAGTTCTTAAATTTTAGTGACGACAACGACTAATGTTAGTCGACAATATGCCATAGTTGTTTGTGCATTATTGACATCAACAATAGTTGCCACTAAATAAACTATTTTACCAAAATAATTGAATCTGTTACTGAATGACTATACTAATGTCGACAATAAATTGACACGCAAACCTATTCTTGCATTTTCTCTACTACTTATGTTTTAACGACGACAAAATTGAGTAGTTACGACAAAACATTTCGCATTTCAATATGTACAATTACAACAGATAAGTCATCTGTTACTGATGAAGTCATTTAACATCAAGTGTTGGTCGACATTACACATTCATCCATGTAAAAAATAAAGTGACGGCAAAAATTAAAACTAAATTTATCTTATAACAGTGGAAAACATATTGTGCCTAATAAGTAATAATAACGACAACAAAAACTGCCGACATAATATACACACATTCAACATCAATTCTTAGCGTCAACACAAAATTCTAGTCGTTGTTGCACAAGTTTCTTGTAGTGTTCATGAGGTTAAAACTTTAATAATAATACTGATTTACTCATTTATAGTTATTTATTTCATATACTACGTAAAACTTATTTAATTAGTATTATAGGTGTTTTACAAATCTAGTGTTCATGCGCACTTCATACTTTATCTTTGATTTTTTCTATTCAGACTTGGTTATTTTGTCAGATTTTACATTTTTGTAGCTCTTTGCGATCCATTATCATGATCATGGGAGAAAATTGAAGGTTAGACTTTCCATTAATTTCATCAGTAATTTGATTTATTGCAAATCACATACTATGATCTCTTGTTCGTGCTCCACCTCATCCGAGTTGATTTATTCAAATTTTCCCTCATATTTTTGGTAATTCTCAGTTTGCTTTATTTAGATTCTTATTCTTTTCTGATATCTTCAATATTTAGAGTTTTCTACAAATTCTCTTTAATGATGGTAGGGGTTGAATTAATGAGTAGACACCACTTCCTTCATTAGCCATCTATTTTTTGGGTGAAATCGATTGAGTCAACAATGTGAATTTCAAGTGTTTTCATTAAGTTAAGACTTTCATAATAATGTTTACACATTTATAGTTACTTATTTCATATACTACGTAAAACGTATTTCATTAGTATTAAGATTATTGTGTAGATCCAGTGTTTATGCACACTTTATACAAGGGTCAGTTTGATCAGCTCACTATATCATTGATTTTTTCTATTTAGATTTGATTATCTTGTGCGATTTTACATTTTTGTAGCTCCTTGTTGATTCCTTATCATGATCTAGGGAGAGAAATGAAGAGTAGACTTTCCATTCATTTCTTAAGCAATCTAGTTTATTGTTGATATACCATAATCTCTTGTTCATGCTACTGTTCACCCGAGTTTGTTTGATCAAAACCTTTTCTTAAGATAACCCGAGTTTGTTCACCCGAGTTTATTTGGATTCTCTTGCGTTTATGAGATCTTTCATTTTTATTTTTTTTTCAAATTCTTTATCATGATTGTAGGGGTAATACTGGGGAATAGACTCACACTTCCTTCTTAACCCATCTATTTATTGGGTTTGATCGGTTGAGACACCAATGTCAATTTGATATATTTTCATGAAGCTAAGAGTTTCATATTAATATTTTAGTCATTTATAGTTACTTATTGCATATACTACGTAAAACGTAATCCCTTAGTATTATGGGTGTAAGGAAGATCTTGTATTCACGCGCACTTCATCCAGAGTCAGTTTTATCATTTTTTATATATATATTTGGATTTTATTATGTTGTCTAATTTTATCACGTAATCCTAAGTTGAAGAGTTGGTTGATCCTTGTGCCATCCTTCTTGGCTTCAGAAGAAGTGGTAAATCAATCAATTTCATTCTGAACCGTTTAACGATTGTCTTTCATCAACTCTGATTCCTTGCGTGATATGAACCCTAACTCAACTTTCCCACTGGAAGAAAGTATTGGTTACATATTTCTTTCCCTATCATGGTGTTCAGTATCTTAATCTCAGGGTCCCTAGTGAGATTATGCTTTTCCTAGTTGGCTAATATATGAATAGGTAAGCACTCTGCGAGTATTATTGGTGTTGAATCACGTTTACCGGTAGGGTCTTTTCCGATGCTTTCCTACTTGGTTCTGTGCCGCTCCGTTAACCTGCACAGAAGGAAAGCCCAGGTGTTCCCGTTGTTTCTCCTCCGACAATCAAGTCAGTCGACAGCTTGTAGAATTAGTATGTAGCTCAAGTATGTAATATTTCACTTAACCTATTATGCAGATGGGTGGGGGTTTTATAGCCCTCCACTCTAACTTGACTGTGGTTTGTCTTTAACCCTGGTTATCCCTCAAATCCTAAGGCACCGGGCGCACTGTGTATGGTGCCTTAAACATAGGGGCCCTGTTTCCCTGGCCCTTGTCTCGCATTACTGTTCCCCACTACCTTTTATCTGGTATAGAACTTTGTACTGGCCACAAAGATAAGAGAAAGTCATGTCAGGGGTGACGCAAGGGCGCGCCTTTTGGACCTCCCTAGGGTGCATGCCCTTTACTCTGGTCGGTTCGGTTTTACTGATGGTAGGCGGGTTAATACCTAACATCTTGCCCCCCAAGCCAAGTGTGAGCATGGCTCAACCTTGGATTTAAAGAGTTTCCTTGGGTGTGAAGTTTGTTCCTTTATTATAGTGGCGCGCCTTTGAGCCTCAAAGGCGTCCCAATTTGTGAAGGATAGTCGAGTGAGGTTCGCCCGGGGTTGTAAAGGTGGTTCCCTTAGGTTTAAAGGTTGCTCCCCTTTAATACAGTGGCGCGCCTTTATAATCCTAGCATGCTGGATTCTGAAGGATAACCAGGCGCGCCTTTTACGATTTTTCTGACCGTTGCACTTCGATGCTTGCGCTTCTGACCGTTGTGCTTTTGAACGTTGGTTTTTCAAAACCATCGTATCTGCGGGTGACACGTGGCGGCTCGTCCTAACTGTCGAACCTCGGTGACCTTTTAGCTTTCAAACAAACGAACTGTCATAGTGAACCGTTAATAGCCAAACTATTTTTTATCTGAAACGTCGCCTGGTTTGGTTTTAAAAAACACAACCGGGGTGTTCGAACCGTTTATTTTTCATCAAACCGGCCAGCTGAACCGTACTTTTGTTGAACCAGGCATTTGAACCGACACCTCTTCCCCTATAAATTCCTTCTTCCGGTCATTTGAGGTCTCACTCTTCATCTTCAAGCTTTCTCTCTGTAGAATTCTCTCCTCCTTCTTTCTAGAATTTATGATTCCTCCCGACCCTTCTAGCAGCGCCTTTCTTTGTCTGAGACAATCGCTCCAGTCTCCTCCGACCATGTTCGTCGACGCGTTCAAACTCTACACCGAGTAATGTGGAAAGAATCTGGGATCTCTCGACTTTTAGGTGAGGCTTGCGTCGTTTTCCCTCCTGGTTTTTACGATCCTAAGTCGAACACCCTTTCTAAAGACCTTTACGAGAAGGTTGTCGAGGAGTCGGGAATAAATGACAGGTTTTGTCCTCGTTACCCATTCCCGACGAAGCGGACCTTGAAAATCATCACCCCATTTGTATGCCTCGGCCTTGTTAGGAGACTATTTTCCATTTTCAAATTGATGTTGGTGTACGATTTCCCTACTGTCCTGAGCTAATATAGATGTACACCTACTATGGTGTCTCCCCTACCAAACTTTCCCCAAACGCTCTTAGCGTTTGGGTAGGTTTTAAGGCTTAGTGTGTTGTGGTCTCTCCCTCCTGTCCCAGGTAATCCTTTACCTTTTTAAATTTTATTGCCTTTTTCTTTTTGGTTTTTCGTTTTACTTAAACCACTTTATTTTTTCTCAGATGATCCCCGCGCAGTTTCAGATGAGTGAGGCTTTAATACGCCTTATTGATGATAAGGCGTCGACCTCTCAAAGGTTGCGCTCTGTGGAGGAGAAAGAGCATCCCCTCAAGGATTGTGAGAGCCAGTTGGCAGATGCCGAGGTGCGCCTAGTGGGGGAGCAAGTGAAGGTGGACGAGCTCCGTGCTGAAGTGGCCAAGAAATAGGTCATCTTGTCCTCTTCTCAGTCAGAGGTAGTCTGTCTCTCTTCATGGGAGGATGACCTTCGTAGGCAGCTGTACCTTTCAAGGGTTGAGTATGCGAAGCTGGAGATGCGCGCACTGTCCGCAGAACAAGAGGTGCTTGGCGTATTGAGAAGGCAATCGTCGAGTACAAGGGAAGCGCCTCTTTTGATATTTACGCCACAATCGCGTGTCGATCTACTTTTATGGCGGTGTATGGCTCCCTTGAGAAAGACATGAAAAAAATCTTTCCTGACTTTGAAGTGGCGCGCCTTCAGTGCATGAATAGTTATCTGGACATGCGTCGTCACGAGCAGGTGTCAGGAGTAGTTTTACTGTTTTACTTAGTATTTTCCTTTTATTTGCTCTTCTTAGAAAAACCTCTTTTTAATATATATATATATATGTGTGTGTGTGTGTGTCATGTTTCTTTTACTCAATGATTTAGGTTTTAAGTTAATCGTGTCGTTTACTACTCCAGTGGGACGGAGATGCATCGCCCTGTATTAAATCTTTACTATTATGTATGGCTGATACTTAGCATTTTACCCTTAGGTAAAATGCGGGACCAATACTTGGGATTTTACTATTATGAGGCGCCCTTTACTAAATTTTTACTAACATGTGGGGCCGATACTAAAGTATTTTGTGTCTCCCTTTACAAAATGTTTACTAACATGTGGGGCCGATACTTAAGTATTTTGCGACGCCCTTTACAAAATTTTACTAACATATGGGGCTGATACTTAAGTATTTGCGACACCCTTTACACGAAAGTTTACCAACATATGGGGTCAATACTTAAGTGTTTGTCCTTAAGTATTTGGGACGCCCTTTACAAATTTACCAACATATGGGGTCGATACTTTAGTATTTTGCGACGTCCTTTACACAAAATTTTACCAACATATGGGGTCGATACTTAAGTGTTTTTCCTTAAGTATTCGAAATGCCCTTTACAATTTTACCAACATATGGGGTCGATACTTAAGCGTTTTTCCTTAAGTTTTCGCGGCGCCCTTTACTAAAAGGTGGGGTCGATAGTTTACATTTTGAAGCAACTCAATTCATTACACATTGAGTCAACTCAATATTGAGGCCCTTTACTTTTGGATTACATTTTGGCCTTTTACAAACGCCTTTTAAGTATAAAACTTCTTCAAATGCTCTGCATTGAATGTATATTTTAGCTTTCTTCCATCAGCATCTTCTACGATGTAGGCATTTGGATGGGGTATAGCAATGACCTTGTAGGGCCCTTCCCATTTTGGAGAGAGTTTAATTTTGCGATCTTGTAGGGAGAATTTGTTTCTTCTCTATATCCTCTCATCCACGAAAAACTGTCGAGATGAGACTCGCCTGTTGTAGTATCTTGTCGTTGCGAGGCACATCTTGGCTTGCACTTGGTATGATGCCCATCTTTTTTCGTCGACCATATCTAACTCGTGATGCCTTTGTTCGTCATTAGTCGTCGTTTCGAAATTTTTAACTCTATGAGATGTTACTGTTATTTCTGTCGGAGCCATAGACTCTGATCCATACACAAACCAAAGGGTGTTTCCCCTGTCGCCGCCTTAGGTGTGGTTCGCAATGCCCAGAGCACATTTTCCAATTCTTCTGTCCATTTTCCCCCCCAGTACCTCGACTCTTTTCCTTAATCTGTTTAGGATAGTCTTGTTTGTTGCTTCAACTTGTCCATTGACTTGCGCATGTTTTACCAATGTGTGTCTACGATCGATTTTTAATTCTTCACAGAACCATTTTAGTTCCTTCCTTGCGAACTGCGGACCATTGTCACTGACTAAGATACTAGGTATCCCATATCTTGAAATGACCCTTGACTTGAGAAAATTTATGACGTGGAACTGTGTTGTGGATGTCAGTGTCTTTGCCTCGATCCACTTTGAAAAGTAGTCGATGAGTACTATTATGTAGGAGCGTTGCTTTGATTAGGTAGTGTTCTGACTAGGTCGATCCCCCATGGTCCGAATGGCCATGCAGCGCTAATACTTGTAAGCTCCAAAAGGTGGCGCACCAACTTTGGCCCATACTTCTGACAAGACTTGCATTTTAATACTATGTCGGCTGCTTCTTTATTCATGGTAGGAAGTAGTAGCCTTGATTGATAATTTTTCGCACAATAGATCTTTCCCCCTCATGACAGGCGGCGTATCCCTCGTGCACCTCCCTTAGGATTGTGTTGGTATCGGGTTGAATTACGCACCGTAGGTAAGGTACTGAAAACCCTTTTTGTAGACCTCCCCATCAATTATTATGTAATTTGGCTCGATCCTCACGAGTCGCCTACTCTGAGCATCATCTTCCGGTAATTCCCCTGCGCCTAAGTAGGTTCGAATGTGGGTTGTCCAATTGGTTACTCTGTCAATGTTCGCACATTCCCATCCTGTCTCTTCTCTGATGCTTTCCACAAAGTGTACTTCTAAAGGCGATGCCTGCCAAGCAAACTTGCTCAGGGCGTCCGCCTCTTGGATTGCTTCACGTGGTATGGCTTCAATTTTAAAACTGTCAAGCCATTCCACCAAGTCTTTTGCCTCTTTCAAGTACATCTTCTTTTTATCCCCCTTTGCAATGTAGTCTCCTCTGACCTAGTTTACCACCAGTTGAGAGTCGCAGTAGACATTTAGATGGGCGGCGCCTACTCCTTTTGCCAGTCTTAAACCGGTGATTAACGCTTTGTATTCTGCTTCATTATTGGTGGTTTTGAAGGTTAGCCCTATTGCATATCGAATTGGGGCGCCACCCTCAGGCGGAGTTAGGATGAGTCGTACCCCTGAGTCATCAACCGATGAAGATCCATCCGTGTGTAGATTCCATGGTTTTACAAGTTCTTTAACTTCGGGCGACGCCTCAGTCAAGCATGTCAACTCAACGATGAAGTTATTGTCGTTCTTGGTGCGAAGTTGATTCAGAATTCTCTGAGTTCAATCAACCATTTTATCATCCTTTTTGATGCTTCTGGCTTTTGCAGAAATTGTTTTAAAGGTTGATTTGTTAATATAGTGATTTCACGTTCATGAAAGTAAGGGCGGCGTTTCCTGGCTGAAACTGTCAACGCATAAAGATACTTCTCAACTTCAATGTAATTTATTTCAGACTTGGTGAGAACCTTGGATACATAGTAGACTGGGACTTGGCCCTTCTCTAATTCCTTTACTAGAACAGAACTGATGCTTAGATAAAGAAAAAGGGTGTCGCCTTTTGAGGGCCTTACCAATGGTGGGAGTGTCCTGAGGTGTTCCCTGAGGTCTTGGAATGCCTTTTCACATTCAGTTGTCCACTCGAATTTCTTGTTAGCGCGCAGGACTTGGAAGAAAGGTAGTGATTTCTCTCCGGATTTTGCCAGGTAGTGACTGAGGGCTGCTAGCCTTCCATTCAGGTGTTGCACTTCCCTATGACAGGTAGGGCTCTTCATCCCTTCAATTGCTCCTAATTTTTCCGGGTTTACTTCAATCCCTCTTTGGCTCACCATGTAACCTAGAAACTTTCCAGAGTGGACTCCAAAAGCACATTTCTCGGGGTTGAGGCGCACTTGATGGAGGCGCATGCGCTCGAAAGTCTTCATCAAGTCCTCCACGTGGTCGACGCTCTTGACTGACTTTACAAGCATGTCGTTGACATAGACTTCCATGGTGTTGCCGATCATTCCTGCAAAAAGTTTGTTTACCATCCTTTAATAAGTGGCACCCGCATTGATTAGCCCAAACGGCATTACAGTGTAGTGATAGATATCACCATCAGCATAAATGTGTTGGGCGTCGTTCTCCGCCATTGGGATCTGGTTGTACCCTGAATAAGCATCCATAAAACTTAAGAGCTCATGGCCTGAGGTGGCGTCGACTAGCTAGTCGATGCGGGGCAAAGGATAAGAGTCCTTGAGACACGCCTTGTTGATGTCCCTGAAGTTTATGCACATCCTCCATTTACCATTACTATTCCTTACCAAAACCGGGTTTTCTACCCATGTCTGGAATCGGATTTCCTTTACAAAGTTGACGTCGATCAATTTGCCCACCTGTTGTCGGATGGCCACTGATTTTTTCTTCTCCTACGGCGCACCTTTTTTGGGTGATTGGCCTGATTCTCGGGTCGATGTTGAGCTCGTGGGCTATCACCTCTTGACTTATCCCTCGTATATCGCTTGGTTTCCATGCGAATAATTCCATAAATTCCACAAGGAGCATTGATAGTGCCTCTACCTCTCCTGATGGTAGTGCGGCTCCGATCTAGACGGGTTTTTCTGGTCCCTCAATCTGGACCTTTCTTGTTCCTTCCACGGGCTGGAGGCAGCTCCTTTTTTCCCTAGGATCTTCTTTTGTTCGAATAGTGAGCATTTCGTTTTTCCTCAACACGTGACGTCATGTCGCGTGTACATAGCAGGTGTGTGCCGCTGGTTGATCTCCTTTGACCACGCCTATACCATGGGGAGTGGGGAACTTCAGCAACTGGTGATATGTCGAGTGCACCATTTGGGGAGGGTTGAGCGTGGAACACCATAGTATCGCATTGTATGAAGCTAGAGCATCCACCACGATGAAGGTGACATCGAATCTTCGAGATCTCCAACCGTCCCGAATTTCTACGGGTAGGGTAATTGCCCCTACCGGGTATGTGGCATTTGACGCAAATCCCATCAAGGGAAAGTTTACTTTCTTTAAGTCCTTTGTCAATTTACCCATCTTCTGTAGTACTTCTAGGAAGAGAACATCACTGGAGCTCCCTGAATCCAACAGTACTCTTTTTACGGTGTAGTCGTCGATTTCTAAAGTGACGACCAGAGCATCTTCGTGGTGGCATGTTACATGTCTCATTTCGTATTCTGAGAAGGAGATGGCGACATCGTCTTCTTCTCTGGGACGCTTTCCTGCTTTTGCCGTCCCTGGAAGTTGTGTTGCGTATACCTCCCGAGCGGCGTCTGTTTCTCCTCCTGCTACATATCCTCCGCTGATGACATTCACATTTCCCCGTCTGCCCTTATTAGACTCGTATTCCCTTTTTGGTGATGTGCTTCTGTCTCTTCGAGGGCTTCAACTTCTTTCCTGTCGTGTCACAAAATGCTTAAGGTAGTCTTGCTGGATTTACCTGTCAATATCCCCCTTCAGGGTGTAGCAGTCATCTGTTCCATGGCATTTACATCGGTGGTAGCGACAGTATTTACTCATCTCGTTGCCTAGGGTAACGCCATTCTTGGTCCATGGAGGTGTCGCCAGATCATTCCTTTCCATCTCTGCCAATACTACGGAGACGTACCTGTTTAGAGTCGTGTGTGATGTTTCATATACGTCCCGGGGGGTGCGCCATAAAAGGACGGCATGGCTCGTGCGCCTTCACTGAACGATGGTCAAATCTTTTAACTTCCTGGATCTCCTTTTTTGATTCCTTGATATGTCTCCTTCCTCCCTGAGCTATTTCTAAGTCGACATAGGACTTGACACGCGCCGCCAAGTCTTCCACAGTGTGGACAGGGATGACACTTAGATTGTCATATAGGGCTGATCCTCGTGGACCCAATGCCCTGACGAATGCTCTTATGGTCTCACCTCATGTGATGACCTGGTCGATTCCTGCCAATTCTTTGTTGAATCTAGTGTAGAAATCCCCTAAGATTTCCTCATTTTTTGTATGATGTGGTCTAGCATTCCTACACTCATTAGAAGTTGTCTTCATCCCATGTATTGTACGATGAACTTTTGTTTCAGGTATGTCCAAGACTTAATGGAGGCCTTACGCAGCCGGAAGAACCAGTGTGAGGCGACACTTCGGGAAGAGTAATGCAAAGTGGTTTTCGTCGCTAGTCCGCCCCAAAAGTGAAGACTCGTGGTTTTGGGCGTGCTCTACCGGGTCTCCTTCTCCCATGTAGGAGTCTATTTGTTGGGTCTGCACATGTTGTGGTATAGTCACCGCCAATATTTCTGAGGCTAGCGGATGTGATGCCCTATCTCGAAGCATAGGCATGATGCCACTTTTCTGTTCTTTAACTTGCTGGATGACAAACTCTTTAATTTCCTGCGTCAGCGCGCCAGATGGTGGGACAGTTGTTGTTGTAGAAGGTAAGGCGTTACTTATGGGAGTATGGGAGCTCCGGAGTGGCGCCCTATGAGGACGATATCGAGACGTTGCTTCCTCTGTACAGTGGGAGCCCTTTTGTAAGGCTTTTCGTATGTTACGCGCGATGATTTCATCCAGGGCTGCCATGAAGGCAGGTGTTAGGATTGCTTCAGAGCCAACCTCTACCCGGGGCGGCGCCTTTCCTGAGGATGCCATTACTGATTCGGCAGGTTTGTGTACCTCAGGCTCTGCTGCTGGCGATTGTTGGGGTGTGGACGGTGCTAGGTACGTCGGTAGCTGAGAAGTCTGCCCCTTCGGTTGCCGAGCCATGGGCGGAAAGTACGCAGAGGAACCTAGGTGCTGCTGGAAGTGGTAGAGGGTGTCATTATTCTTAGCTTTGACTTGGTTACTCTTTGCTCTAGTGTTGGGTGGGGCAATGGCTTGTTTGCTCAAAGCTTACCACAAACGGCGCCATATGTTGAATCACGTTTACCGGTAGGGTATTTTCTGGTGCTTTCCGACTTGGTTCCTGTTGGGTATCGCTAGTGACAGCCCAGTAAGGAAAAGGCCTCGAAGGCCCAATAACTATAGAGGGGGTAAACCCATTTGAACCGGACCAGCCTCCAGAGAATGGCCTAGAACCGAGCCAAGGACTCTGAGAACGCCCTGAGTGCTCGCCATTCTTCACTAAGGCCGCGACATCTCACTGCTCGCCATGTGAGTGCTCGCCCCGAAGAGAGCCTTGCCTCTCTCCTCTGGTCCCACAAAACCGTTAATAAGGAGGTGGCCATGGTATCCCGCGTATCTCGGTCACATATTCACTAAAGATTAGATTTGGTAACTGCCATATCTCACGATCCGAATCTTCAGCAACACAATATACACCAAGATATTCAGCTGCCTTATACGGTTCTATCTCCCTTACCCTATAAATACCCTTGCTTTACATACGTTCTTTACGTTTTGAGTTTTATACACACATATACTCATTTAAGCATCGGAGAGGGACCCAGAGACACCCCCTCTGTTGCGCTCCCCTACCTGCAGGTTCACCGGAGTTGAAGCAGAAGCGTCTTCCCAACCTTGTCTGGCATTCAATTCACTGCCAGATCAGCATCCAGGATTTCATGATCCAACATTTGGCGCCGTCTGTGGGAAACGAGCAATTCAGCCATGAGAACTCGATCCCAAAACAACCGTCGGAACCAGACCAGGGAGCGATCCTCGGATAGCTCTGATTCCGCCGCCGCTTCACCGCTTCAACAGGAACCTGCCAGCCGAGCAGGAGTTAATGTTGTTCCTCTGCGGACAGCTCGAGAACATGTTGGTGATTCAAGACCGACCCCCGCTGCTGATCAAAACGGAGCCCCGGCACCGCAAACAGTCCACATTGCGGGGCAGGACATTAATTTAACTCCCGAGATGGTCTCCCTGCTGGAAGCCATCTTAGGACAGGCGCGCCGCCAAGCCCCTGCTCCTCAAGAAAACAATCTCTCTGCTCCTAAGGAAAACCACCGCCCTGCTGCCACAGGGCTCTCACCTTCAGAAGCGGCAAATCCTGGTCCCACTGCGCCTCAGGAGGATCAGGAGATGACGTCAGGTCAGCAGTCCCTACCTCCGGCACACACCAAGGAGCCAGCAGCCGCATATACTGCCAATCCTCCCGGTCCTCCTCCACATGGAGCCTCTCCCATGTACTGCACTGTGGATCAGATGGATGACCTCCTCAACAAAAGGCTCCAGGAAAGACAGTTGACAGTCGTAGCTCCCTTCAAGGAGCAGTCCGCTCATCCTTTTACCAACGGGCTCGTCGCTATCAAAATACTGAAGGATGTGGTTGCTCGGGCCATACCTGAGTATAGCGGTGGAGGAGATCCTACCGTACATGTCAACAAACATGAGGCCTCCCTTCTGGGTAAGTCAAACGATCCCAATCACTTGGCTTTGCTATTTCCATCTACTCTTTCGGGTTCGGCTTTGTCCTGGTTCTTCGGCCTCCCTGCAGGATCAATCGGAACTTGGGCAGAGTTAAGAAGCAAGTTCCTGGAAAGATATATGGGCGAGCGCCAGTTGCTGAAGAGCGTGGTCGCCCTTGACTCAGTCAAACAGCAGCTGGGAGAGTTGCTGTCCAATTTCTACGGGCATTTTCATCAGAACGTCACAGAATTAGATCGTCGAATCTCGGATGGGGAGATCATTCGAGCCTTTTACAGAGGTCTGGATGTGGCCAACAAGGCCTCGAGAAAGCTGCGAAACAGCTATCACGTGAAGGAGATTGAGACGTTGGAGGAGCTGGCATCCAGAGCAAAAGGTTTCATAGACCTTGAACGCGCAAACATCGAGGCTAACCTCCTAACGACCTCGCTAAGGGTAACCCATGAACCCCGACGCGATGGTAAGAAGGAGGTAAAGAAGGAGAATAAGGGAAAGGATAGTAAGCCCCGAGTCCAGTCTCTTCCAGCGCCTCGCCATCCAGAGGTCCCTGAGTACTTCACGCCTTTAAATAGGCAGATCTCAGCGGTACTAGTCGAGATGGAGAGGAAATCCTTGGCGAGGCCACCGATGCCTCGTCGAGGTGGGCTGCCCATGGGCAAGGATGTCGAGAGCTACTGCAGATACCACAAGTGCAAGGGCCACAAGACAGATGACTGCAAGATTTTGAAGCGGGACATAGAGAGGCTGATTCAGGGGGAATGTTGAAAGAATTTGTGGCAGGGCGAGACCGAAGTCGAACGCCCCCCAGGAGGCATCATTCGCCAGCCCCTGCGGAGCAAGCTGAGCCTTCAGGAAGCAAGAGGAGAGTGAATCTGATTGCAGGAGGATTCGGTGCAGGCGGCGAGAGGTCAAGCGCCAGAGAGGTCTACGCCACTCAGATCTCTACAGCAGTTCAGTTGGGGAAGCGGCCCCGACCTGAAGAGAACATTGTCATCTCATTCTCTGAAGATGATTTGGCACATGTCACCACGCCCCACAACGAAGCTCTGGTCATCACGGCAGATATTGACGGCTGTGATGTTGCAAGGATTCTAGTCGACGGAGGCAGCTCGACAGACATCCTATTTCTGGACGCCTTTGAGAAGATGGGCAAGTCCAAACGCGACCTGAAGAGGGTCGACTTTCCGCTGAGCGGGTTTTCGGGAAGAACAACTTATCCACTGGGGCTATAACCATGCCAGTGAATTTTGGCGAGGGGTGGAAAAGCATCAAGGTGTCGGTCACTTTCCTGGTGGTCGATTCACCTACATCCTACAACGCCATCATAGGGAGGACCACGATCAACCCGAATAAGATTGTGGCCTCCACTGTCCACCAGAAGATGAAGTTCCCTACTCCGAACGGGACTGGAGAAGTGCTAGGAGATCAGCCTTCCTCGCGGCAATGCTATGTGAACTGTTTACGCAGGAAGAACCAAAGGGAGGCGCTCGTCATCGAAACAGAGGCCGACCCCCGCGAGGACTTGGCTCGGCCAGTACCCATGGAGGAATTGGAGGAGGTCGAGATCGATGGTCCAGACAAAAAGGTGCGCATTGGGACCACCTTGAAAGAGGATCAGAAGGAGGCTATGACCGCCCTCCTCAAGGAATTTAAAGAGCTCTTCGCCTGGAAGCCGAGCGACATGCCAGGAATCAGCACAGATATCATCTCCCACGAGCTCAGGATAGACCCCTCCATCAAGCCGATCGCCCAAAAGAGAAGATCATTCGGGACGGATAAGCGTTTGGCGATCAGGCAGGAAGTCGGCAGGTTGATTGAAGTTGACTTCGTCAGAGAGGTAAGATTCCAGAGCTGGGTCGCCAACCCAGTTTTGGTCAGGAAATCAAACGGCAAGTGGAGGATGTGCGTCGACTTCCGCGACTTGAACAAGGCTTGCCCCAAAGATTCATATCCCCTTCTGAGGATTGATCAGCTGGTCGATGCTACCTCGGGTCATGAGATGCTGAGCTTCATGGACGCCTACTCAGGCTACAACCAGATCAGAATGCATCCCGACGATGAGGCTCACACCGCTTTTTATGCTGATGGGGACATTCTGTGCTACAAAGTGATGCCCTTTGGCCTTATCAATGCTGGGGAAACTTATCAACAGATGGTGAACCGACTGTTCCAGGACATGCTGGGAAGGAACATGGAGGCCTACGTGGATGATATGCTCGTCAAAACCATCAAGGGCAATCCTCACACGGCGGACCTCCGCGAAGCTTTCGAATGCATGAGAAGACACAGTGTTCGCCTGAATCCTGCCAAATGCGCCTTCGGGGTCAAGTCCGGTAAATTTCTGGGTTTTATGGTCAGTGAAATAGGAATCGAAGCAAATCCAGAAAAACTAAAGGCCATAGAGTAAATAAAGTCGCCAACCTGCCACAAGGATGTCCAGTGCCTGAATGGACGCCTAGCTGCTCTCAACCGCTTCCTCTCCAAAGCGAGCGACAGGTCCCTCCCATTCTTCAAAACTTTGAGGGCCAACCGCAAGTTCGAGTGGACGCCAGACTGCGAGGAAGCGTTCTAGGCCTTGAAGAGGCATATCCAAACACTCCCAGCTCTGGCAAAGCCCGTTCCAGGCGAGCAGCTTTTCCTTTATCTAGGCATTAGCGATGTGGCAGCCAGTGCTGTCTTAATAAGGGAGGAAAATAATGTTCAGAGTCCAGTGTATTTCATTAGCAAAATGTTCAACTCGGCAGAAATAAAATATGTCCAGATTGAGAAGTATCTCTATGCCTTAGTTATTGCTGCTCGGAAGCTGAGACCTTACTTTCATGCGCACGACATCACCGTCCTCACCAATCAACCTCTCAAAAACTTCATGATGAAGCCAGATTCTTCAGGAAGAATGGTCAAGTGGGCGATCGAGCTCAGCGAGTTCAAGATCAAATTTGCGCCAAAAACGGCCATCAAAGGTCAAGCACTAGCTGATTTTATAGTGGAAAGCACGAGTAACGGTCAAACAGAAGCAGAAAACAGGCCAAGTCAGTCAGCAGATGACAATCAAATCTGGGAACTCTATACGGATGGGTCTTCATCAAAGGAAGGCTCGGGAGCAGGTTTAATTCTTATTCCTCCTGAGGGCGAGGCTTTGAAGTACGCGATCGCCTTGACATTTCCAGCGACCAATAATGAAGCAGAATATGAGGCTCTTATCACTGGACTCAGACTAGCAAAAGGAATGGGTATAACTGCGCTTAAGGTAAAAAGTGACTCAGAGCTTATTGTCAATCAGGTTAATGGCGCCTACGAGGCAAAGGGAGAAAAGATGAAGAAATATCTCGGCATTGCCAAAAAGCTGGTCGCTGAAATCCCAAATTTCGCGATTGAGTTTATTCTTCGCCAAGAAAACCAGATGGCAGATTCTTTGAGTAAACTAGCCTTCAGAGGGGCGACAGCCCAGGATGTACAATTTCTGGAGAAAGCTCTATGTTCAGTCCTGGAAAGCAGAGCAGAGGTCTTCAACATCCAAGGACAAGTCACATGGATGACCCCGTTCCAGAGTTATTTAAAAGAAGGAATCCTCCCGGAGGACGAAGGAGAATCCACGAGGATTAGAAGACTCGCAGCCAGTTATCTAATTATCGATGGAGAACTCTACAGAAGAGGTTATTCGACGCCTTACTTGAGGTTTGTTGCTCATCCTGAAACAGAAAAGGTTCTTCGAGAAGCTCACGAAGGGGCAGCAGCATGTCATGAAGGTGCTCGATCACTAAGTAGGAAAATATTCAGATTGGGATATTACTGGCCGGCCTTGGGAAATGATGCAGCCGAGTTAACATAGAAGTGTGAGATTTGCCAGCAGTTTGCACCACGATCGGGTCGACCATCGACATTATTATCCCCAATGGCAGGTGCCTGGCCTTTCACTCAATGGGGAATCGATATATTGGGTCCTTTTCCCATTAGCACTGGTTAGCGTACTCACATTATAGTGGCAATCGACTACTTCACTAAGTGGGTAGAGGCGAAAGCTCTAGCTTCGACAACCGAATTTCAGGTCATCAAGTTCCTGCAGGTCAACATATTCTCCAGGTTTGGCATTCCTAAAGTACTCATCAGCGATAATGGTCCGCAATTTGTTGGAAATGAGCTGAAATGGCTCTGTGAAGAATATCATGTCGACCATCGTTTCAGCTCAGTACATCATCCTCAAACGAATGGGCAAGCTGAAGCAGCCAATAAGGTTGTCTTAGCAGGACTGAAGAAAAGGGTTCGAGCATTCAAAGGGAACTGGGCAGATGAACTGGAAAACGTATTATGGGCAATCAGAACAACGCCTAAGGCGGCCACAGGAGAAACGCCTTTCAGTTTAGTGTACGGATCAAAAGCAGTAGCACCAGCCGAATTAGCAGTGCCTACCCACAGAGTCTTACACTTTAACGCAGAGGCAAATGAGATCGAGCGCAAAACTGACCTCGACTTAGCAGAGGAAAAGAGATGGCTCTCGGAAAAGACACAGGCAAAGATGCGTTTGGCGACCGCTCGGTATTTCAACAGAAAAGTCAGGGCTCGCCAATTTTTCGTGGGGGAGATGGTTATGAGAAGGAATGAATTCACAAGGCTGGACAGTAAAAACAACTTTTAGCCAAATGGGAAGGACCGTACAAAGTAGTAGAGATCGCCGCACCAGGATCCTACTATTTGGAAACCACCGAAGGCGAGAGGTTACCCCGTCCATTTAATTCTGAGCATTTAAGAAGATTTTATGCATACCTTGTAATCAAACTGTTATGTCAATAAAAGAAAGTCATTCCTTCATAAAGCGTGTCCACTCGAAGCAAGCTGAAGCCAAAAGCCCTGACGCCAAAGTCAGGCCAAAAAGCCCTAACAACAAAGTTAGGCCAAAAGCCCTAGCAACAAATCTAGGCCAAAAAGCCCTAACAACAAAGTTAGGCCAAAAGCCCTAGCAACAAAGCTAGGTCAAAAGCCCTGACGCCAAAGTCATGCCAAAAAGCCCTAGCAACAAAGCTAGGCCAAAAGCCCTAGCAACAAAATTAGGCCAAAAGACCTAGCAATAAAGTTAGGCAAAACAAAAAAGCCCTAGTAACAAGGCTAGGCCAAAAGCCTTGACGCCAAAGTCAGGCCAAAAGACCTAGCAAAACGTTAGGCAAAATAAAAGCCCTGACGCCAAAGTCAGGCCAAAGAAATTTTAGGCGATCACTATCGATGATAAGGCCTGAAAAATTACAAGTCCCCTGGTATTATGCCAACACCTCAAAGGTTTAAACTTCAAAGAAGGTAATATCTCTTTGAACTTAGAAGTTTATGCTTTTAAGTGTCAGAAGTATTATCCTTAGAAAGTTTGACTTATGATTGGTCTAAGGCTTTAAGGGTCGACGACATTACAAAGCAATAAAAAGTCGAGAGTAATTATGACATTGGATGAATAGCCAAACATGATCAAAAAGGCATTCAATAGAAAAACCCAAGTCTTAAATAAATAATTACAAACCAAAAACAGAAATTACAAAAATAGTTATCTAAAAAAGATAAAAAAAAATATATGGTCGCCAAGGAGTTGGGGGCTTCAAGCTTTGGGATCCTCGGGGGCAGGGATGCTCTGCTCGCCTTCGGGGGCAGAAGTACCGGGCTCGCCTTCAGGAGCAGCCTCTTCAGCAACAGAGGGCCGCGAAGGGCGACTCCTCAAGAAGCTCTTCAAGGACGCCACTTCCCCAAGGGGAAAGTTGGGGTCGACCGCCTGGACCTCCTCCACCAGCTCTTGGAGAAATTCGGCAATGGTCGACTTCATCACCTGCAAGGCCTGGTCTTCAAAGTCCTCAGAGGCCTTGAACTCCTCAACCACGGCTTGGGGTGAAGGAACCGCCTTCAGCTGATCAGCCAGCCGGTTCTTCTCTTCCTCCAGGGCGATCCCCCTAGCTTCAGCAGCATCCCTCTAGGCCTCCGCAGCGACCCTAAGAGCGTCCGACTCGACCACCTGAGCACGAGCTTCCTTCAACTCGGCCTCCAGGCGAGCACGGACCGCCTCCCCTTCATCAAGGCACCGATGAAGGGCCTCAGCTTCTTGAAGGAAGGCTGCAGCATCAGCCTCACTCTTTTTGACATCAGTAAGGAGGCGCTGCTCCTTCCTGAAGTACTCCTCCCGGGCGCCGTCCACCAAGGTGATCGCCATGTCAGCGGTCTTCTTGATGGCCTCCAACTACCCGGGGGTGACCCCCGTGCTTCGGTATTGCTCTAGCTCGACAAGCAGATCAGAGTGCTTGTCGGCGAGCTCGCCGAAGACGCGGCCGAGGATCACCTCTTCCCGAACGAGCTGACAACAAAAACACAAGGAAAAATGTCAAGTCATCAAAATAAAAAGGAATGACAAGGAAGAAATAATGGAAAGAAGGCGAGATCATACCAGGGCAACTCGTTTGAAGTGGGTCCGCAAGAACCCCTCGATCTGAGGAAGCTCCGTAGGGACAATTGAACGGTCCTTGGGGGGAATTATCCCATCAAGGAGCCGCATGCACATATCTGGGCTACCCCGGAGTCTCTTCTGAACAGGGTACCCCTTATTGGCAAGGTCCCCACAAGGGACCCAAGGCCTCCGAGAGTCCACGGCCTTAAAAGGCTGGAATAAGCTCGCCATGGAGCAGTACTTCTCGGCGGGAGCCCTCGAGGAGCTAGAAGCAGCATGCCCCTTCTTCTGGGCCCCAAACTCCTTAGGAAGAACCGTGGGCACCGAAGGGGTGGGAGGCGCCAAAGACAAGGCCTTCTCCTTAGTGGCGGAAGGGCCCTGAGGAGAGGGAGAAGGGGGCGCCATGTCCAAACCCTTCCCCTTGCTGGCAGAAGGGCCCTTAGGTGGGGCAGGAGGAGGATGCTGGCCGACCTCAGGGTGCTCCTCACTCCTGACCTTCTTAGGAGGAGGAGGAAGAGGGCCCCGGGCCACGTCAGCCGAAGACTCCTCTGCAAAATAGCAAGACAATAAGTCATAAATCAAAAAACCGCAGAATGTGAAAACATTATACCACAAAAGGCGAAGCGATATACCTGGTTGGCGAGGGCCAGTAGTGGCCGAAGGAAGCACCTCCTCGGACTTCCTCTTGGACAAACGCCTAGAGGGAGGAGAAGGAGAGCTCAGCAGTACCTGGTCGGGGGACAACCCCGCCGATTCCTGGTCATCAAAGAGACCTATCAGCTTTCGGATCTTGCTTACGACCTTGCCTACAAGTGATAATACAAGATAAGAGTTAGAGAATTACCCAATCATCAAAGATTGGCGTGGCTTGATGAATGTCCGCCATCTCAAGGGCATTCTCGGTAGTCTCCGCCACTGAGCGGATGGACTTGAACTGGGATGACCGATGCAGCCGGTACAGGTCGTCGATGGCATTCCGGTCACTCCCTGACAATTCTTCAAAGGAGGGAGGAAAATCCTTGTCCGGCGCAAACAATTTCCAGGGTACAACCCCCTTGTACAAGAAGTAAAACTTCTTGTAGTTGGAGTTAGTGGCCCGGAAATCATCGACCAGGCGGACATGGACGTTCCAAACCCATCTCTGAGGGCCTCCCCACTCTGAAAACTTCGGCCAGCGGGATTGGAAGTGGTGGAGGTAGTTTACCCCTGCTACCAGTCGGAAGAAACACCGGAACAAGGCCAGCGAATACACCCATTCCTGGCGAATGCATAGGAACTTGAAACCGACCCACATCCTGAGGGCATTCGGAACAAGCTGCGTGGGGTGAATCCCGTAAAACTGACACAAGGTCTGTAAATCCTCACAGAGAGGAAAACGCAACCCAGCATTGATCTGGGCCGCAAAAATGTAAACCTCTCCGTCGTGAGGAAAATGCAGACCTAAGCCAGGATACCTAGGAGCATCCTCCACACTGAAGCCACCAAGCGCCACCATGGTTTTAAAGTAAGCCGGCTTCAATTCGTTAGGCTTGACATCTACGCAGAACGGTTCAAGTATAGCACAGCAAGTATAAAAAAACAAAGGAAAACAGAGGATATTGCTAAAACAGAGCAGTAAAAGGGCGAAAGTTTACCTTTCGGGGGAAAAATAGGCGTGTTCAGCTCAGGCCCGTCCACCACTACGGGAGCGGTTGCAGACCTTCCCAGATCAGTATGTTCCCCCATTGAGGGGGGCACGGCGGCATCCCTGATGGTCAAGGGGGCGTCGGCGTTCCTAGGAGCGTTGGCTTTGTTAGTACCCTTAGAGGACATATGCTTGACTCTCTGACTTCGGAGAGCCATGGAAATGGATGAAGAAGGCTGAGGAAGGTTGGAAAAGAAAGAAGAAAGGTTCGCAACGAAGTTCTGGAAATCTGAGGGAGTGGATAAGCGTAAAAATCAAAATATAGCAACTGACGTTTCTTATATAGACCAAGAAGGGAGTAACCGCCACGAGCAAATTGAAGCGACACAGAGGAATAATTGCACCTTTTTGGAAAAAACCGAAGCAATGTCAGAATTCCAAGAGACACCTTGGGGAGACAGACGGTTGGCTGACACGGACAGCTGTCAGACTACCCTAGGTTTACGGAAAAGTAAATGTCAGGCGTACCTCAAGTGACCGTTCGATTTCTGGACAACTGTGCAGTTATTAAATGCTAAAAATCCACTAAGGAGACAAGGTGGTCGCCAGCGCACTAAGAGGCTTTACCAGAAATACTTCAGGCGAGTAGTGATCGCCCAACCAAGAAAAATGGACTTTCATGAACCTAGATTACCTCGAGTGATCGCCAAAGGGGAATAAAAGGAATGATATTTTTTCAGCTTCGAACGAAGAAAAAACTGCTCGCCAAACGAGCTCAAAAGGCCTCAAAGGATATGAACCAGTACAAGAAACGAAGAAAACCGAATCTGAGACGTCACTATCTAAAACCCTACCAGGAAATAAAGCTCGACTGAAGAAACTTCAATCAAGCTTCGGGGGCAAATATTGGGTATCGATAGTGACAGCCCAGTAAGGAAAAAGCCTCGAAGGCCCAATAACTATAGAGGGGGTAAACCCATTTGAACCGGACCGGCCTCCAGAGAATGGCCCAGAACCGAGCCCAAGGACTCTGAGAACGCCCTGAGTGCTCGCCATTCTTCACTAAGGCCGCGACATCTCACTGCTCGCCATGAGAGTGCTAGCCCCGAAGAGAGCCTTGCCTCTATCCTCTGGTCCCACAAAACCGTTAATAAGGAGGTGGCCATGGTATCCCGCGTATCTCGGTCACATATTCACTAAAGATTAGATTTGGTAACTGCCATATCTCACGATCCGAATCTTCAGCAACACAATATACACTAAGATATTCAGCTGCCTTAAATGGTTCTATCTCTCTTACCCTATAAATACCCTTGCTTTACATACGTTCTTTACGTTTTGAGTTTTATACACACATATACTCATTTAAGCATCGGAGAGGGACCCAGAGACACACCCTATGTTGCGCTCCCCTACCTGCAGGTTCACCAGAGTTGAAGCAGAAGCGTCTTCCCAACCTTGTCTGGCATTCAATTCACTGCCAGATCAGCATCCAGGATTTCACGATCCAACAGTTCCGTGCCGCTCCATTAACATGCACAGAAGGAAAGTCCGGGTGTTCCCGTTGTTTCCCCTCCGACGATCAAGTTAGTCGAGAGTTTGTAGAATTAGTATGTAGCTCAAGTATGTAGTATTTCACTTAACCTGTTATGCAGATGGGTGGGGGTTTTATAGCCCTCCACTCTAACCTGACTATGGTTTGGCTTAAACCGTGGTTATCCCTCGAATCCTGGGGCGTCGGGTGCACTGTGTATGGTGCCCTGAACATACGACCCCTGTTTCCCGGACCCTTGTCCCGCATTACTGTTCCCTACTACCTTTTATCCAGTATAGAGCTTTGTACTAGCCACAGAGATAAGGGAAAGTGATGTCAGGCGTGAGGCAAGGGCGCGCCTTTTGGACCTACCTAGGGTGCGCGCCCTTTACTCGGGTCGGGTCGGTTTTACTGATGATAAGTAGGTTAATACCCAACAATTGGTATCCTGTTGTAAAGTAGTTTCCCCGATTGATTCCTTTTCAGTAAGGCTTTTCTTTTTATTTTTTAGCACTTCCACCCCTTACTATTGGGCATCTCTACTTTTTGCTTGGCAGGTACGCGTAAATTGGTCTTTGCTTTGTTGTTCGTTGCTTTCAATACTATCGATGGAATTTTGATAAGTTTGGCCAGACTAAACCCAAATAAATATGAGTTGATTCAATCCAGTCTTGTCGAGAAGTTTGCAACTCCCGAGACTTTTCCTGAATCTGTCTTCGCTTCTGAGTCCAAGTATGCTCGTTCATCTTAAGGGCGAGGATCCATTCGTTGGTGAACCCTTTCCTACTCATCAGAACCAGTAGTCCTCGAAGCTTTTGAGTTGGTTTCGATATAATCATGCTCCCACCGAAAACTCCTCTTGACAGTCACTGGACTGGGATAGCCATCCGATCTTTGTTTATACTCATTGTTACTCATAGTCTCTAAAATGGGAAAACATGTTTGAAAATAAAATATACTGAAGGATTCTATTTGAAGACGATAGAATGTACAAAAAAGGATCAAATAATAAGCCCAACTAGTCTGTGCACTGAAAAATAAAAAACAATGGTCATAATCGTCATATTTTTCTATGTTAACCGCAGCATTATAGTGTGGTTATGGTGATGAATTTTCTACCTGTAATGGTTATGGTTATGGTATTTTAGTCATACTTATGGTTATAACCATGGTTATTATATAAATATAATAATTATTTAATACTAATATATTAGTAAATAATAATAAAAGAAGTAGGATTTTCACTTTTAGATTTTACGAATCCATAATTCCAGGGTCAACTGTAGTTGAATGATATAATTATTAAATGATATTAGTGTTATTTTTCAATGGTGCTAATGTTGAATGATGTTAGTGTTGAATATTTCTATTATTTGTAACATAACTTTATTATTAAGATAACATTTATAATGTTCCATTACATTTCAAATGTGATAAATAATGTGGGTATCTGGTTAAAATTGTGGTTAATAACACGATTATGGATATGGTCATAGTATTAAAAACTTTACCGTAATAGTTATGGATATGGTATACAATTTATTAATATGGTATGTTATGGTATTTGTCATACCAGCACCATACATCTAACCATGGGCAGCCCTGGGCCCAACTACGAATATATCATTAGACCTTGAAGCTTACCTATATAGGCAAGGTGTTAGGGTCGAGTTGGGTGTGAGGGATGCCAAAATATCTCCACAACTCTTTAAGAGACACATAATATGGCAGTGAAGTCCAACATCAGTTTGAGCTAGGAATATCGTCGTCTCGTACTCATGATGATGACTAACTAGTTAAGGGGATCTATATCTAAGATCAACTGATTTAGGTACCGCGCCCAATACCAAGTTGTCGGGAGTTGAAAGATTGGGTTTAGGATACGGTAGAGGCAACAGGGTGTATTAAACATTACCTTCATCATCTGTAGGGTCTGATTAAGTGTCTATACTGTCGTATTTAGACATCTTGTATATCAGGAAAAGTATGAAATTTCACCCAGATATTTGTCTCATTTGGTAATAGCACCCATATTGTTTGTTTTTGATAAAAAACGAACAGACGAATTGATTTGAAATAATCGGAACAAAGGAAACCCTAAAATCATATAGAAGGCACTTGGGGATCATCGGAGTTAATTCCTTCATCTAGCAACTTCTCCCCCCTTAAATAAAACCCTAGCAAAACTAAATGTTCAGATACAAGGAAACTGAAGAAACCGAATGGACACAACGTTACAGTCAAGACTGGACCAAATATGAAGAGACCATACTGAAAATGAAGAGACGTCATGTTGGGCTGAAATGGGCCAAATAAATACAAGCCCAATAAACCTAAAACAATCCAAATAACAACCCAACAGAATAACAAATCACCAAATGAATCAGCCTGTATATTTCAACACTCCCCCTCAGGCTGATAACATCACAAATTAGATCTTCAAGTTATCTCCCCCTGTCTTCCAAACAGATTCCACATACCAAAATTTTCATATATACTAATGTTGTTGATTCCCCTATGCTTTGGTGAGAAGATCGGTGAACTGATTACCTGTTTTAATATGTCTCAACTGCACAATATTATTTAGCAATTTCTCTATAACATAATGACAATCAATCTCAATATGTTTTGTTCTTTCATGAAAAATCGGGTTATTAGCTATTTGAATGGTTGCCTTACTATCACAATGCAAAATAACCGGTTCTGTTTGTTTAAAACCCAATTCTTCCAATAAATTCCTAAGCCAAACAATTTCAGATAAAATCGAACTCATACTTCTATATTATGATGCAACAGAAGATCTAGACACAGTGTTCTGCTTTTTAACCTTCCATGAAATTAGAAACTTACCAAGCATTATGCAGAAACCAGTAACAAATCTTCTTGTCTCAACACAACCAGCCCAATCGGAGTCACAATATCCGACTAGGTTGGGCTCAGAATTACTAGATAAAAGAATTCTCTTACCTGGTTCCTGTTTCACATACCTGATTGTCCGTGTAGCTGCACTTAAATGGGATTCCTTTGGGTCCTGCATGTATTGACTTAAATTATGCACAACAAATGTTATGTCTGGACGAGTAATACTCAAATACAATAGTTTCCCTATCAGTCTCCTATATAGGCTAACATCATCTAGGGGCTTGTCAGCCTTACTAACACCCAAATGCTCATCACATTTTCTACTAGTTAACTTCAAATTTAGCTCCATAGGGGTTTTAGCAATTTTATCACCTGACAGATCTACATCAGAAATCAATTCCAGAGCATATTTTCTTTGCAACAAAACCAATCCTTTTTCCGACATGGCTATCTCAATACCCAAGAAATATCTCAAATCACCTAGATCTTTCATCTTAAAATTCAATTCCAACACATGTTTCAGATCATTAACCAATCTAGAACTATTTCCAGATACAAGCAAGTCATCAATATATATCAGAAGCACAACCAATTCAGCACCATCATGCTTAGTAAACAATGAATAGTCAAGTTTCGATTGGGTATATCCTGCATTAATAAGGGACTCACACAATTTTAAATTCCATTGTCTACTGACCTGTTTTAACCCATAAAGCGATTTCTTTAACCTGCAAACCAATCCAGATTTTTCACTATTGAAACCCTCAGGAACATTCATATAAACTTCTTCATCTAAATTGCCCTACAGAAAGGCATTATGCACATCCATTTGGTAAAGAGGTCAATCATAAATCGCAGCTAAACTGAAAATGGTTTGCACAGTATTCATCTTAACCACAGGAGAGAAGGTCTCAAAATAATCTATTCCGAATTTCTGATTATAACCTTTAGCTACTAATCTAGCTTTATACCTAGCCAGACTCCCATCAGATCTATACTTTAATGTGTAAACCCATTTGCTACCAATGATAGATTTACCTTTTGGGATTGGTACCAAAACCAATGTATCATTCTCTTCAAGAGCTCTGATTTCATCCTGCATAGCTTCAATTCAAAACTCATTTTTTATAGCCTTCACTGAAAGTCTCTGGTTCAACCAACTTAGATACCGATGTGAAATAGCATTGATATTCATTCGATAAACCATAATAAGACAAATATTTTCCAATTGAATGAGGCAAGAAATATTTGACACTTGATAGTCCTTCATCCATATAGGGGGTCTGATGGTCCTTCCAGTCCTGCTTACCGAAGTCCTTGAAGACTCCTCAGTAATTTGATATGTTCTATCAGAGTCAGCATCTGAACCATAATGTGGAATTGTTCCATCACGATCCTGCTGATCTTTATCATTTGGATTACCTGCATCAAAATCCGCAATATCCTTCTAAGTATACCTAATTCTGGGATTAATATCATCGGAGTTATCATGATAATGCTCAAAAAATATGGGTTGATGATCAAGTTTACCATTCTCAAAAGGAAACACGCTCTCATTAAATTGAACATCTCTACTCACAAAAAAAAACTATAAATCAAATCATAGAGCTTGTATCCTTTTTGAGTCTCAGAGTATCCCATAAAAACAGAAGGGATAGCCCTAGAAGCCAACTTGTCAGTCACCGACATATTTTTGGTATAACACAAACAGACAAACACCCTAAGGTGACTGAATACAAGTTTTTTACCATGCAGCATCTCTAAGGGAGATTTCCCTTTCAGTAATTTAGATGGCATATGATTAATGAGATAACATGTTGTATGGACACAATCCCCCCAAAACATGTTTGGAATTGATCCTTGCAGCTTTAAAGCTCTGGCCACCTTCACGAGGTGTCTTTGCTTTCTATACGCCCTCCCATTCTGATGAGGCGTATATGGGCAACTATTCTGATGAATAATGCCCTTTTCATGCAACATACTATCTAAATGCTCATTAAAGAACTCCCTACCATTATCAGTCATGAAACGCTAGATTCTTTTTTTTAAAATGAGTTACGACCATAGCAACAAATCTTCTCAAAACAAGAAACACATTACATTTAAATTGCATTAAATGGATCCAAGAAACTCTAGAAAAATCATCCACTAAGGTTAGAAAAATAAACGCTTATTATCATGTGTTGGACTATGATAGGGACCCCAAACATCGACATGAACAAGATCAAATATAGCATCTGTTTTTGAATTCGAAATAGGAAAATGAGTTCTAACAATATCCGCCTTAGGACAAATAGCACATTCACCTATATTCAACTCCTCATGCTTTACAAAATCCAAACCATCAAGATGTTCTAAAGCCTTCAAAAAGGCATGCCCAAAACGCATATGCCATAACATTGTACTATTTACAACAGAACTAGTCACAATAGAACCAATAGAACTGGATGATAATCAAACGAAGTACAACCTGGACCTTTCCTCACCAGTCCCCAAGACCTTCCCATTTAAGATATCCTGCAGGATAGCAAGGTCAAGATAGAAAATTGCAGAACAGTTTAAATCACTTGCAAGTTTAGACATAGAAAGAAGATTGTATCTAAAGTCTGGTATGTACAATACATTCTACAATTTTCTGTTTGAGTTAATGATAATACTTCCAGTTTGCTTAACAATTGAACATCCATCATTACGTAACTGAACCTTGATATCATGAGCATCCTTAATCTCACATAACCAATAATTTTTGTGGGTCATGTGCTTGGTTGCTCATGTATCTAGAATCCAGTTATCTTTTTTCAAAACAAGAGATCGAATTAAGAGATATACCAGCAGTGTTCACATGTGAGTCTGAAGGTGCGGCTTCACTTTCCCCAGATGCAATGCCTCCTGCACCTTTAAAGGTATGTAAAAACCTTTCAAGTTGATCACGGGTAAAAGTGATCCCTCTCTGAACTCCACCACTCAGATTAACATCATTAGTAGAGTTAGAAACAATAGAATTAGTGTCACCAGTCCTAATGGAGGTAACATTGGCCTTAGAATTCATCCCCTTCTGTCTCAATTGTTCCTTGTACTTGAAACAATTATCCTTAGCATGGCCATTTTTCTTACAAAAATCATATCCTTTTGAAAAACAACGGTCAACAGTATGTCCCCATTTTCTGCAAAATGTGCATTCTAAATTTTGATTTCCTTTCGGCTTATCCAAATTCAGAGACACGTTTGCAGAATTTGGGTTAAACGATGCATTCATAGTACAAGAAACAACTTTTTGACTCTCTTCTTGCACTAACAAATTATATGCTTAATTCACGGAAGGTAAGGGAGTCCAAGGCAACAAGTGACTCCTCACATTGGCATAATTTTCATTTAAACCAGTCAAAAATTGAAAAAGCCTTTGGTTTTCCTTATGCTCAATATGTTTTTTAAAATCATCTCCTTCTATGTTAGGAAGAACACAAGCAGTATCATATTCAGCCCAAAGAACTTTCAATTTTGAGAAAAAAGTTGATATTGAATCCAAACCTTGACGGGACATAACAATCTCCAAATGCAACTGATAAGTTCTAGGTCCACTTACCTTATCAAACCTTTCTTTAAGGTCTTTCCAGACAAGGAATGCATTTTCAGTATACATCATCCCGCTTGCAAGATCCTTAGAGATAGAATTTGTAAGTCATCCTAAAACAATTGCATTACATCTATCCCACAAATAATGCAAAACCGGATCATAATTCTCACGCATGCAAGTCTCATTGATAAACCCTAGTTTATTTGTTCCTAACAGCATATACTGAATAGCCCTACTCCACATAGCATAATTTTCAGGACCAGTCAGGACTACAGATATCATATTAATATCAGGGTTGTCACTTGCATGCAAAAAGAGAGGATGATGAAAATCAACTAAAGCCAAAACATCATGTTCAACCTCATAAGTGGAATTTTTTCTTGCCTCCTTGATAGGTTTATCCTCAGCCATAACAACAGAACGATCCAACGAAAGGACAAGAACAATATCTCACAGATACAAAAAAAAAAAAACTAGCAACCAACAACGAACAATAATATTTCAGTGTGCAAAAATGCATCAACAGTAGAAGCGAAACAGATCTTAGAACAGAACAACATAAACCAAATTATCACGTTTCAAAGAAACATGATTTAACCAACAAGAACTGAACCGACAGTCAACAACGGAGAAGAAAAAATACTAATCGCAAGAAAGCCAGAAGATCTTGAACCAACAGATACAGGCAAAGAAGAAAAACAAACAAACGCATAAAGATCCACAGAAAAGAACCAACAATTGTCAGATGAAGTAATAAGGAACAACGGTTAGGTTTGAAGGAAGAACAAACCAACATAACTTGTGACGAATCAGTTCACCGTGATGTATTCAACCATGAATCCAAGAGGAACTTGGATTTAGGCACCTGAATCGAAAGGAACGGATTTTCTACACGCCTTTAGGCTATGATACCATGATAAAAACAGAACAGACGAATTGATACGAAATAATTGGAACAAAGGAAGCCCTAAAATCATAGAGAAAGCACTTGGGGATCATCGGAGTTAATTCATTCATCTAGAAACTTCTCTCCTTCAATAAAACCCTATCAAAACTAAATTTTCAGATACAAGGAAACCGGAGAAAAAGAATGGACACAATACTACAATCAAGACTGGACCAAATATGAAGAGGCCGGACTGAAAATGAAGAGACATCAAGTTGGGCTGAAATGGGTCAAACAAATACAAGCCCAATAAACCTAAAACAACCCAACAGAATAACAAATCACCAAATGAATTAGCCTCTATATTTCAACAGTTTTAACACCAGTATGTTTCATTTTGTTTGTAATTGCACATTCTCGTTCATTGTCGTTTGTTGTCTATCAAATAATAATGTGTCTTTCATGTGATTGTATTCCCAAAATATACCCCTAGTGTGTTATGTTCATAAAGTCTTCTACTACTCCCTCCATATACATATGTACAAAACTAATCATTTTTTACGAAATTTAGGAGAGCTGGTTCTGCTGAGGAGGCCAGAGAGATAAGGTTGTGGATAGAAAAATATAGCAGCTAAATTTTTGCAGCATTACGAAGCAAACTTGAAGCTATCATCATCCAACGAAATTTTGAGCACTTCAACCATATCACTATGCAGTCCATTATTATTCTCCTCTCTCAAAACATGAAACTAATTATGAGTTGGACCGTCCTTATTCTGGAACGGACTCCAACTATCACGATGATTATGAGATGAAAACAGGCTCAAGGAGGATAATGATGATGTAGGTGAAGCGGATAGTCTGTGTTGCTGGGTGTGGTTAGGGTTGGCGAGTTTGCAGTATATCGAAGATATGCATCTCACAATGTCTTTAGATAGTCGGTCTGGGGTTATGAAGGAAGATTCAAGTGAAGATGCACTGAGGTAGTCTGCTAGGCTCCGGTGACCCGAAACACTATGTTTAATGACCTGTAAATTTCTTACATGATGAGAAACAACCAAAACAAAATCGAGCAATTTAAATTGGAAAACTCTACTGTCAACAGTTCTCTAAAATGAATTCATTTGATTTTTTTACCAAGTTTAACTGTTACCTTTGTTGATGTTGTTTTAAAACTTGAATCGCAACTCAACTAACCTAGCCTTGAGCAGGGGAAGAAGACTGGTAAGCTCAAAGTAAGTTTCTCTTCACTCTTAGAGTTGCTCTGCTGTTAGATTCGATCGCTAACTTCCCCGGTGGTATTGTTGCTTTAATTCTTGGTCGTGTTTTGGATAGAGTCAGCATTTGATCTTCAAAAGTTGTGCGGTATAGTGAAAGTAGGTATCGTTCTAGACGAACTATCTCAAGTGTTTCAATCTCCTTCTTTAGCTCCATATACTTGCATGAGCAACAAACAAATACAAATGTCGGAATCTAAAGGTTTTAGTTAACAGGAAACATACTAAACTTTCAGCATTTTGTGAACAAACATAATGAAGTTTAGATGAATGGTAGCTAATAAATCCATACATCGATAAGTATTAAGTAGAGATTAAGTATAAACCTTTATGATTTGGGGTTGAATTAGGGAGACATTGGATTGCATTATAGTTCTTCAGCTCCTCGGAGTCCCAAGACGCCCTCTCCAAACGAACAATCTGGGAAATACAAACAAATTAATGGGATTTTAATAGATTATGTTGGTTGCAGCTTCTAAATGCATGCAATGTGCCTGTCAGTGAATTTTTTCATATTACTTACAGGATTCAATTGGGATGATAATCGAGGCGACATGTTTAGTACGCTGTTGATGGAGCACGATAATGAGATTCTCTTCTTCTTGAGAGAATGTACCTCTCTTCAAATCCGGTCTCAAATAGTTAATCCATAGATAGTTAATCCATCTCAATCTGCAACTTTTTTCTCACCTATGCAAACCTATCAAATTATAATCAAAAATTGATCTTTACATAACATTACCCCTAAAAACCCATTTTTTAATGAATTGTGGAGATAGAACTGGCCAGCTTGTTTCGGAACAGAGCTCCAACAGCCATGGCCGAACTTGGTGGTGTACCTGAGAAGCTTCTCGCCTTCCTCCGGTGACCAGAGACCTTTCCTTAATTTCTGCTTGTAGCAGCAGGAGTGTCTCCCCATTTCTCCAACAGACACGGATAAACTAATGACTTGAACAGAGTGAGATCCCAGTTGTGGGAATGTTTGTTTTTCTTGATTTCTCTAGGTGAAATATCAGTGTTGCAATGACGTTTGACTTCCCCAGAATAGATAAAGAAAGGTAGAAACGTTTTTTTGTTTGGAAACAATTCAAAATTAACTTCGGGACACTTAACGGAAGGTGCAATTACATACAAAATTAAACATATATGTGTACTTAGTTGCGACAAGAAACATTCGGGCGCAGTTACTAAAATAAACATTCAGAGATGAAAACTCGACAACGTTCTTTTACTAAAAATCGATGCTCTAAAGTAAATTTACAGGGGCAGATTCTAGAGAGGGGAATTCTAGAATTAGAACCTTTTGATAATTTTATTTATAGGGAACGGCAACTTGTTAATGATCGTTAAAATGAATAGTCACTCCATTGGATCTCAACGCTAAAATGAGGATGGTATCAAACCCCAATACAAAAGGACAAGTTCAATTTTCAAAAATCTTGCCTAAATTGAGTATTCCAAAATTAGCCAAATCAGAACTCAAAAATCTTCCGCAACTTCAGCTTCAACTTCTTACAGAATTTTTGGGGAAAAAACAAACATCTTACGGTTACGAATTCCAGTAATGCCATAGTTAGTTGTTAGCTGTACAAAGAAAACTTATGAAGTCAACAGTCAGCAGAATTCAATCTTCGAAACTGAAATGTTGCAATAATATCAGCCAAAATTTACACGTGAACTTGAACATGTCTCCCAAGCCATTTGTTTACTTCACCAATCAAAGCAATTTTCAATCAAGAAATAATAAGGAAATCCATCATAGTTAACAATATCTCCCAAGTTAACTTGAACATATATCTCCCAAGTTAACAATACTTTTGTGGGCTTTTTAGGTACGGTAACAATACGGTTTGGACGACAAAGGTTGTCACAGTGGGAATCCATCATACTTGTCTGTCGGATCAATAAGAGTAGTACGTGATTGAACGTATGGACGAATAAAGGTTCTACGCCACCAAACCTGGAAAGCTCTCTGAAGATTGGGGCAGTTGTTGTTACCTGCTTTGAGAAAACTGGCCATCCACGAAAGCAGCATATTCTGCTGATCTTCCAAAGGCAGTGTCAAGATGGTCCTGCAGATCCCTTCCTCAACAACCTTACGGTCAAAGGACGTGCACCCATGGTGCAACCAACTGTAGTCGTTGATCAATGGCTCCAACCACGTCTTTAAAAGCAATAGTCGTGTTTCCTTTGACGGCAGAAGTTGGCCTCTACCAATCCCAACAAACATCCTCGTTGTGATGCCACTTACGTGGTACCGTGTCACAGTTGGGAGCTTAGAATGAAGTGATGCTAATTCTTGCTGGTGGGCCCAAATCACAGCAAAGTCATCTGCGCCTTGTCGGTCGACTAAAATCTCAAGCAACCAAGAAATGTTGTCGGCCTCTAAAGCAATTTTCTTGTCTCGGTTGCTGTCACCACTTGTGGTTTCTGGGTCAGTTGCTTTCCTGAAGAGAGACAGTAACGTGTTGAGGCAACTTCTACAACAACTTTCAAGTGTGTGGAGACACATTTGAATGTTCGTCTCCTTGAGGAGGTTTAGTACGATGGATTTCATCTCGTGGCGACTTCTCTCCTCGCTGCTCTTGAGCACCATGTCTATTATTTGAGAGAGTGTGTCATCTGGAGGAGTATTCACGACTCCTAAAGACACCCGTTTCAATACTGGAGAAACCGCTCGAATGCTGTTGCTACTGCTGCCACCTTTACCTTGAAGACAAAGCACAGACAAAATCACTTTCTCCTCTTCTTCTTCCCCAACCCAAGGGACTGCTTCCAAGTACTCCAAGCATGACTGGATGCACTGGTTGAAACCAAGTATTTGTGCAACCTAAAGAAGAAGACGAAGAAAAATGGGAAGGAAAATATGTATATCAACCGTTACTATGGCTCAATTGACTCAAGGAGACCAACTAAAACATACTAAGGCTTAAACCAGAAATCTGCCTTGTCTTGACCAACTCTACTTGTACAAATTACAAATGGTTGCTATTCTAAATAAGGTTTCTTACACATAGCTCTTGGATGAGTAGGAATTTATGTCAAGTTACATAGGACTATCAACTTAATAACCTACGATTTTTCACTAAGATAGCCTTTTCTGTTATAGCAACCTTTACAAGATATCATTGCTAACGAACCATCAACATAGGTCATTTTCTATTCCCAGAAAGGTTCTACATTAAAGATGAATAACTCAGACTTTGAGCATAATGTGAATACAAATTTATCAGCAATGTAAACTCATCAACTTCCAGCATACTCTTACTTATAAATATATATATATATATATATATATATAGAGAGAGAGAGAGAGAGAGAGAGAGAGAGAGAGAGAGATTACCTTGAGTATGAGCAGGATTCGTGCAACACTCTGCTTTATCAACCGCTGCTTCATATCTTTGCAGTACATGAGACCCACGGTTTCAACGTATATCTCAATATCTTCACAGTCATCAATTACAAGGTAGGGTGAACCATCTCGTTCCTCAAAAATCTTCTGTGCGAAGAAGCTACTTTTCTCAACTAGAACATTCATGTGGACACTCAACTTCACAGAGAAACCCTGCCTTCCAAGCAAAAGCACTTTCATATCACTGGTTCCAATGTTCCCAAACCCCATCGATGCCTTTCTTGGCAAGTGTTCGGGTTTAGGCGGCCTCACAGGCCTCTCAGCAGCAGAAACAGAGGGGTCAGTATGGGTTCGGGGGCAGGGAGCTGTTTGTGGGTCATCAGGAATTAGGACCCTAGATCTTGTTGTCTCTCTATTGGTTTGTTTCATCTTTTCGATAGTGGCGGTCTTAGAGTGTGGAGGTGAGGATGATGGGGCTCTTCGGGGATTGTTGTTGATAGGGTTGTGTATTTTGAGGGTCTTTTGGAACACAACAGGATAAGGGCAGCACCAGAAACCTTCTGGGGTTACAGCTATTGGGACATTCTTAATCTTGGTCTGCCCCAGTTCAACCCTAATTTCGGCCATCCTTTTGCACTCCAACAACTGTGGAATGATTGAACTCAAACTGGGACAGTAAACAGAAAATTCATACCTTCTACTTCAGACAAGTCGAGAATCCATCAGAAACTCAATGAAGAAGATCTGTAATCAACAGTGCTAGGGGAAGGTATAAAAAATCCGTTCCTTTCTTGTTCCACAAAAACAGGATAGAGCTGCGCAAAGAAGCAATTGCAGTAGCGAGAGAGATCAGCCAGACAAAAATTTCTTAAACAATTATAGTGAAGCATTACTAATTGCATATCAAAAATCCAAGAACCAAACGTAAGCCCTCCAAGAAAGAGGCCTTCAAATCAAACGCAGAATGGAAGGGAAGGGATCTCGAAAGAGAAAATAGAGCAGTTCGACCAAGAGAAATACATAACAGTTGAGAAGCCTCACCTGTACTGAAAATGTCAGGTGTGTGCAAAATGAAGTATGTCGAGCATCTAGGGAGTCACTGAACAGCGCTTGCAAGATTTGAAATGATGAATGAATGGTAATTTAATGTAATTCTATTCAATTCAGTTCAACTACTATACGATAATGGGGAACATCAATGTACCTCTCCTCTCTCTTTAAATCTGTAAAGTTAAGCACTGTGAAAAAAGCAGAGAGTTTATGGATCTCTTTCGCTCTCGACCCTCGTTTTGATGATGATTGATTTGTGGATCTCCTCCGAATTCAGTATTTTCTTCTCACTCTCCCACTGCTGTCCCTCCCCGTCCCCGAAACGCCTTCTTCAGAAAAGCACGCCTCACTAGCAAATACCGCTTTCTTTCTTTGTATTATTTATTATATGTTAACATGTACAGACCTCCAGCGTTTACTCCACGTTACCATCTGCAATCCATAATCACGTATTAAAACTTTTTATTGAGTATTTTTGAAGTGTCTAAAGTCTGAAGTTTAATGATTAATAGAAGAAGCTTTCATTGACGGATGAATATACTACTAGCATCTATACTCGGATTACCACTCAAAAAGTCCTCCAAGTCTAGTTAATCAATCTTGAAGAACTCACAATACTATCATCCTCAACATTAAATTTAAATTCCCTTGCTAATAGAATGTCGTAGTGATCGTTAAGCAACCACGCTCAAACTCAGAAATCTGGATCGTTATCTTTTTCCACTTCCCAAACTCTTTAACTCCCATCCAACCAGTCCACAACAGTAAACACGCTGCACCTGACACGGGTCCCGAGGTTGTCGTCTTGCTCTGTATCGATTGCTAACAAAAATTGCTGTCAAACTGTAGCTAATCAGCATTGTCTTCTACCAGTTACCACCCCTCTGCCCTCATTCGAAGAGGTTTCTTCGATCTACCAACCACCCTTGGAATTGATATTTAGTAATCATGTTTGTCAAGTGTTTGAACGGTCGGTCCGGTTTTGATAATCATGCATAATAGCATAATTGAGTGATTTTTGATAATCATGCATCACACATAATAGCATAATAGCCGAGGTATGGCCTAAAATTCGTGCCTTTATGTGGAAACTTGCAGCTCGAACTCTTCCTACAGGGGGGAGGACTAGTAAGGCGCGGAGTCCCAATTTCGGGAGACTGCAGCCGATGCGGAGTGGAGGACACGACCGAACACTCGATCTTCGGGTGTCCTTGGATGCACCAGGTTTGGCTTAGACACATGAACTTAGCTGCGTTGAATATGGCTAGGTCATCCGTGGACGATTGGCTCGTGTGGGCAACGAGAGGAAACCAGACGCGAAGGGGCAATAATGAGGCGCACTCATGGCCAAGACTCATGATCGTGGGATGGGCGGTATGGAAGGCTAGATGCAAACTCTTATTCGAAGGAGCATCACCTGTCGTGGACCACATCCTAGAGGACATAGAGAGGATCGGTAAAGAGATGGCGAGGCATCCGAGGATACATGGTCACCGCAGTCGGAACAGGGTACCATGGGCGCGCCCTCCGCCGAACACGCTTAAGCTCAACTGTGACGCCTCGTGGGCGGTTGACACGGGTCGGGGAGCGATGGCGGTAATTGCAAGGGACGAGGTCGGTAACGTTGTGGGTGGGACAGTCATACTCAAACAAGCTGTCTCGGCCGAGGTCTTGGAGGCCGAGGCAATCCTGGCCGCGGTGGAGCTAGCCGGTCGCATGGGGTGGACGAGAGTCATGTTCGAATCCGACAACCTTGGGGTCATTAACCATCTTCGTGGAACGGACTTCAGCTGGAGCGTGGCCACCATATTAGCGAATGATTCCTTTTTGGCGGAATGGAATCATATACCACGATCCGCAAATGCATGTGCGGATTGAGTTGCTAGAAGCACTTTAGCGGGGTCTTACCCTTCGGGCTGGGTGTCATCACCTCCGACCCCACTGCTTTCTTTACTTATGTCTGATGTTAGTTTGTACTCGAACACTTCCTCTATTACGCATTAATTGAAGTCGAATGTTTTATTGGCCAAAAAAAAAAGTGATTTTTGCCCCGCATTTTGAAAATCAATATATGTTGATCTACAAAAAGAGAAGACTTCCTTTAAGTGAGTATATAATCAAAACAATAATGATGTGCTACTAAGAAAAAAGAAAGTTGATAGTATGACATCAATGAGATAAAATGGGATAATTATATAAGAAGAATATTTTAGTATCCAAGGTCTACAGTTCTGCCATCATCAGTCATTGTCTTCTACAAGTATTACAATTTCTAGGAGAAGTTTAAATGGGAGCAATCTTCATGAAGAAGATTGTTAATATAGTAATTTATATGTGCATGCACGGAATGCTAAATCGCCTTTGGTATGAAGGCTTCATGGAGAGGAATCATGAGAGGGCCGGGGTATGCCTGCTCACCTTGGGGATAGCAATTTGTAGGCATTCGCCTATTTTGCACTTGAGCAAACCAAACTACACTAAAACTTGCCAAGTTGGGTTAACGTGCACATAGTGCAATTAAGGATCTCATCTGAACTCTGAGGCGTCATCTAGTGCTCAATATTTACTTCTAAGGCTTGAGTGAAACGATTTTTTCCCAAGGGTATCACCTTCTGGGTGAGGCTTTCACCTTTTGCGAACCCTTAGAGTTTTTCCATGTAAAGATTTAGTAGGAACCAACCATATTTTACACGAGAGATTTATACAGTAGTCATGTGTCCTGAGTGAGAATTTTCGACTTTGGGTTATAAAAAATTGATTTTTTTCTTGCCCAATATTGACTCTTTATTCATACCATGGTCATTATAGTTGCTTGTGGGACATTAAGCTTTCAACGGTCGTAGATCAACAATCAGATTTAGTTGAAGTTCGTTTTCACCTCTTCTCTTGGCCCTTTTAAATCTTACATTTGTCCTCACTAATTTTTTTAGTTTAACTATTTGTTATTACTCTAATACTTGAATGACACCCACTGAATAAAAATTTTGGTTTCGTCCCTGCAAGTAGGGGAGGCATCTAAGACATCTAGTGACCCCGCATGGAACATTCCATAAATAACTTAAGGCCCTTCTAAAGTAGATTTACATGTTCTTTTCCTCAAACCATCTTTAAAAAAAATTATGTCACTGAGATGAAAAATAAGTTCTTCCATCCTCGTGCTTGCATTAATTATTGGTAAATTGTACTAGATTTGTCTGTTAACTCATCGGGAGTTCAATATGATTGTCTAAGATTGATCCAAGCTACTATCCATCGATTGAATCATTTGCAAAAGGAGATTAACAAGTTCTTTTACTCATCTCCGAGAATATAGAATTATTATGGCACCCACTGGACAAATAGGTTTTTCCTCCCTCGTGCCTCCATTAACTGTACGTACATTGTAACTAGATTTGTATGCTAACTCGTGAGGAGTTGAATATGATTGTCGGAAATTGATCTTATCTATCATCAGTCGATTCCAACACTTGCATTAGGGGACGAGTAAACGTTTTTTCTATGGGTCTCCCTCCGTTGCTTAAATGAATATTGGTATACAATAATAAAAGGGTAGTAGTGTAACATATTTATAGAAGAGAAACTATAGTTGGTTGTCCATCATTGGTCGCATACCATCCTGGTAGGTACTTTCCATGTATCTCGCCCCAGAGGAGTATTAGGTGGAATTTTATCCCTTGATAATAGTGTACATCTTTATGAGCTCTCATACCACATTTAATGAGTGAATTATGTGGAGAGTCATTACTCTGAAGGCGAGATTCATGCATCGTATTGGAGGGAGGGATCCAAGTGCTTTTAAACTTAAAACTTTAAGTTAGGTAAGGGCCAGATGTCGTTGCCACATATGCTCACTGAATGTTTAAGTGCTCCCCCAATATTTTTTGTATCTGACATTTTCCCCCAAAGCTCGAGTGAAAATATTTTTAAGTGAAGTTTTACCTCAGTGGTTCTCGGTGACCGTGATTGTTGTACTCGTTTGGTGAGATTATTGAGTTGAAGGGATTCTGATTGCAAGGTTTAGCTTGGCAAGCCATTTGGTAAGGATTGTTCCCATGGGTTCTTTTTGGGACATCTCTTGGGAGAGCCTTATGATCGTCCCTAAGTCGCTTTTGCCCTTTTGATTTTGTTGATTTCTTCTCACCACTTATTGGGTTACTGCGTGGGGAGCCTTTTTGACTGATTTGGGACTACCTTTGACAAGTCTCCTGGTTGTCCCAATATTTGTTTGGAGAGCCATTATTGTTGAGAAGAACTCTTAAGTCCTGGTTTTCAGCATTTCTTATGATTTCTTTTGTTGGTTGCTAAGTGTTGTATGGAATGAAACTTGATCCGGGATAACTCCTGGAATCAAGCCTTGCAAGGGTTATGATTAGGAGGGGTCTCGACCTAGGCAACATTCTTGGACCTTTACCTACCCTTTCCCCCTCATAATTTGTATGATTTTAAAGAAAGGAGTTTGTTGTCATTTTTACTATTCAAATCTCCTTATATATTGGAGGGTAAAAGTGGACTTCGTTTATCTCCTTACTAGTCGGACCGGTCTTGTCGGGAATTCGGTCCTACAATCTTTTTTGATCACCCTAGTCTCAACTTGTTATAGTGTGAGACCCAATGATCCATAACAGGTTCCAAAATTATGTACCCTCATGACTCAGATCATAGACATGAGACCTGAGATGATGTTCGCTAGCTTAACATGTTAACAAAATGTCATGTACAAGGATTCAACCCGGTGGGAGACATGTCTAGAAAAGTGAATTGGGACAGTGATTGAAGGATTGTGAGAAGAGAAAAATTGTTAACAGAATCTCTTCAATTGTGTTCACTGGTGCACCAGTCATGATTTAGTATGGTGATTGTGAATACAATGTATGACTATTAAAGTCTTTAAAGATACCTACATGAGATTCGACAATATAGGGTACACGATTACCCTTTCATTGCAAGTTGTTCTCAATGAGATCTTATATACTTCTAACAAATATACAAAAACTAGCTCTCATGAAATATGTCAGTCGCACGGGGTAGACACTGTATGAAAAACAAGATGAGTTGTTAACAGTATGTCTCCTTGCGCACATGAACATCTTCATTATGAGTGAGTAAAAAATATAGAAAATTGGGATCCATAACGATGGTAACGACGTGTTTGACTAGTGGAATAAGGAATACACAATAGAGAATAATGAATAAGATGTTATAAAATGATATTGTTTGGTTGATTGATTGAAATGAAATGAAATATGGAATTCCAATGTTTGGTTGGTGAAATGATATATGAAAATGGAATGGAATAAGTTAAAATGACATATATACCATTTGTTTCAATATGTATAATATATAATACAATTAACTTGTAAAAAAATTATATTAATTAATTTGGAAAGCTTAAATAAAGATTATTAACTTAAAATATATTTGATAAAAACTTTAATAAAATTTAATTAGTTGAAAATTATATTAGTTAATTAAATGTAATTAAAATATAAATAATTATAAGAACAAAGGAGGGTATTTTGGTCATTTGGATATCTATTGCTTATTCCGGGTAAGCCCGAAATAACAATTCTGACCCTTTACACACGAATCATTATTCTTAGCTCTCTAGAAATTCCAATTCCGTTAAGCAAACACATGAATACATATTATGTATTCTCTAATTCTTTAGTAATTCAATGAAATAAGCATGTTGTAAGTGAAAGCAAGATTGGAGAGTAGAGTGTAAAATTACAAAAGATTATAAGGGTCTCTGAGGCATAATATATGGAACCCTTTTGGCTGTAGCAATCATAACATAGAAATTCTAGTTTTCACTAAATCGATATTTACTTTCTTGTCTTAGAGCTTTCTTCCGTAGAAACCTAAAGAACGAGTCTATCAAGTGACGTATTCTTCCGTCGATCACTTTCCATCCTCACGTCGTCCCACGAACGATATAAGTGTCATTTTAGTATTATGATGTCTTGTCTTTCTAACGTGTGTATTACTCCCGCATGTACTATGAATTTTGACAAACATAAATATATAGTTCGCTATTAACACAACAAATAAAAGAAAGGAATGGACCCGGGAAAAGGATATCCTCCCTTCCTTTTGATTTTCCTAAGAAGTATTTTGATATTTATCTGAATAATAGTAAATAAGAGTGAGATTTCAACCTTTTTTTTGGCCAATTGATTTCTAGCTTTAAGTGGTAGTTTTTATTTGTATCAACCATAGAAAATGTCAATAAAATAATATGGAAATGTTATATATGTTTTATATAATTAATATAGCAAACAGTTGGGATTCCGTTGACAATGGGTAGTTTCTTAAGTACTGGATGACAAGAGCTAACGCGGATCTGGTATCTCCTCTTTCTTGCTTTTTGTTTTTGGTTTGTAAAAAGGAGGAAGAGAATTTAAGAGAAAGAGGAAAGTCTCGTTAAAGCTCCTTCAATCTCTGTCCATTATGCGAATCCAATGCACTCCTTTCCTTTCCTCATCAATCACGTTTACTTTTTCATCCCTTTTAAGGGAAAGGAGAGAGAAATAGAAATAAAACAAAAAAGACATCCAATGAAATGAACCAAAACAGGGTAGACGACGCTCATGAGTAATTTATTTTAGGTTAATTTTAGAAACACTTGTAATTTAAAAAAGATAATGCAAAAATGTGAACGACGCTCATGATTTTGGTGAAGGAAGCCATATAAGCCAAGCTAATTGAAATCAATTGCCAAGCCATCGAAGAAATTGTCGACCGAAGCAAATTACCAAGACACTGCAGTCTTTGCTTTGTTATTCTCTAGTTTTGAACTTTTGATCTTTTTCGTGGGTCCCAATTTAATCTTTATGGTCACATAATTAGTTAATGGTCTAACTAATTATAACCACGGACTCAATCAATGCATAGTTTTTTTAAGGGTTGAATGCTTTGCAGATATATTATTGGTGATAAAAATAAACTTGTTAAAGATGATAAATAAAAAGATGAAACCTATGTCGAACTTGACAATTGGGATCATCAAATCATTACTTGGTTCACCAATACATCTATTTCATCTATTAGTATGTTGTATGGTTGATTTGAATTAGCAAAAGATGCATGAGATTTTCTGCAGAAAAGAGTTTTAAGAGATTTTGCCCAAATATACCAATTAACTAAAGAATTTTTCCCTTCATCAAGAGTCTAGTCAATCAATCAATGATTTTTATTTAAAGTTGAATTAGCAAATTGGTTGTCTTAGTACTAAAATTTCAGTACGATGATGATGTGCAATTATTCCTTGATTATTGGGACACCTTACGCTTGACTAATTTTCCTAAGGGTTAACGTGATGATTTTGAGTCTACTCGAGCGTCATTACTTCATAGGTCTCTGTTACCATCTTTAGATACTGTTGTCTCTAAACTTATTTAAGAAGAAACAAGACTTCAAAGCCTTAAATCACTCATCTATAGCAACAATGAGCCCGTATTGGCCACCCCGTCAGAAAAGTATCTAGCAGAAAATTGAAAGCACATGGGAAATCGAAAGTGCATGCACTCAAGTCCCCACAATTTAAGTCGTCGCTCATCAGGTTTCTCTGGAAACTGTAATTTTTGTCTTCTAAAGAACATAAAAGTTCATATTGTTGATCTCTTGCAAGAATTCGGGAAAGGCATATACTCCAAAATGGCTGATGTAACTGAAATGAATGAACGAATTCCCATATCAACTCCAACAAATAAAAGAAATTGAGACTCTCGTCAACCAACTAGTTACAAAAAATGGGTCTAGCCTTTCTGCAATGTCAAACGAATGTTTAGCTAACAACTCTTGGTATATTGATTCTAGATGTGGTAATCATATGACATCATATCCATCTTTATTTACAAACACACATAAGATCACATCTATCACCTAGTATTCACATTGCAAATAGCTCTTATAAGCAAGCTACTCATATATTTGAGTTAACTTATTTACATGTTCCCTCATCATAAATTGGTGTTGCGTCATCAATTTCCTTAGGCTTATGGGACACTCGATTATGTCGTATTTCATCTTCCAAACTCGATCACCTTGTTAACCATGGTTCTCTAGGATATGTCAAACATGATAAATTTAATTGTGTGACATGTCAATTAGGAAAACAAAAGACTTTACCTTTTAATAATAGTAATTCAATTGCTTCTGCACCTTTTGTACTAATTCATTCTGACGTATGAGAATCGACATCGCACTCAACAAAAGGTGGCAACAATTATTTTGTGGTATTTAATGATGATTACTCTCACTTTACTTGGATATATATTTTAAAAAATTGTTATGAATTGCCTCAAGTATATATTGATTTCTCTAGCTTAATTTATACTCAATTTTTCAAACGTATTAAAATGTTTCGATCATATAATGCAGATGAGTATAATGAATCATCATTTTTCTTTTTTAAAATTAAATGGCGGTCCATCCAAGATTGAGTCGTGAATAATCAGATAAATAAAATATTCACAACTCAATAGTGTTTGAGTCGTCTTATTGAGACCCTAACATTTAACTCTCCCGTAGTGATTCTACTGGTCAAAAGAGATAGCTATTAAAATTTAAATAATTAATGTATTTATTATAATGTATTTTCAACAATTTACTTCCTTTTTATTTTCCTTATATTTTTATGTTTATAAATTTACTAAACTAAACTCAAGTTATGTATTAATTATATTTACATTTTACACAGTTATATTGAATGCAATTCAAATATATTTTTCTGTTCTTTATGATTTATTTATTTAAAAATTATTTTGTCAAAATTGTTGTAAAAGTGTACATTTTGAGTTTTTATTTATTTTGTTGTTTTCCCCAAATTTTAGAACAACATTCCAAACTATATTGTAAAAGTTTTATTCTTATTGTTTTTTAAATACTATTACAGCATGTTCTTCTCATGGATTGACCATGGAATTGGGCTTACGAATTCCGTAAGCCCATGTTCTTCTCATGGAATGGCCAATCCATGTCATATGTATTCCATGCGGTCCGGGCTTAGGGATTCCGGGTCCAAACCTCGGATTCCCTAAGCCCGGACCGCATGGAATCCGGATTTCAGCAGCAAATGATGATTCTGCCCTCGCCTGTTTGAAGAAATGTCGAGCGTGCCCCTCTGAAGAAATGTCGAGCCTGTTTGAAGAAATGTCGAGCCTGTTTGACGATTCTTGGAGTTGGCTGTCCAAGAAGGAGATTCTGTTCGGAGTGATTTACGAGCATCTGCAGAAGAAATTGGTGCACTGAATAGGAAGATAGATGAATTAGACAGAGAGAATAAGGGCATTATTATGGAGAAAAGTGCAAGAGAAGTGAAGATTATGGAGCTGGAGAAGGAAATCGTAATGTTAAAGGAAGATGTGAAGAGCTTGGGGAAAGAGGAAAAGAAATTGCAAGATATGGTGGTGGAGTTGGGTAAGAGGTCTTTGGAAGCGAGTGAAAATGAAAATGAGATGTCTAGACAGATAGAATCTCTGGTAGAAGTTGGGAAAGAGAAGGAGGCGAGTATCGAGAGGGTAAAAGCTGAAAAAGAATCATGGGAGAGATTGTTGAAAATTTCCCGAAAGGAATTAGAGGAGAAGAGGCAGATGATGGAGGGAATGGTCTGAGAGAAAAACGAGATTAAAGAGGTAAACTACATTAATCAGAGTGAGATTGGGAAGCTGCAAAATGAGATGGCTGAGTTAAGGAATGAGCTAGCTGCATTGCAAATCTCATGTGGAAATGAGACGGAGAAGAATTGGGTTTTGGTCTCTGAGATTAATAAAAACAAGGAAGCTCTTCACCGTGTTTCACTCGTGAGAGACAGTGTTAAGAAAGGGTTGTCTGAGGAGAGGCGAAGTGGTGTGAGTTTGAGATTGAAAATTACAGAACTAGAGAATAAGATAGAAGAAGGGACGGTAGTGTTGGGGAAGTTGATGAGTGAGCATGATGAACTTAAAATACAAATGGAGTCGTCTCTGAAAAGATTTGAGAAGGTGAGGAAGGAAAAGGACTTATTGGAGGAGAAGTTGTTGGATGCGCAGAAGAGCATAACAAAATTAAAGTGTGAAATTGAAATAGCATCTGCCAAGTATGATCGTGCATTAATCTTTGTGAGGGATATGGCTTTGTCAATTCTTAATGAGGAGAAGAAGCAGATCATAGTAGCAGCAGAAAGAGGAGTAGGTTTGGTTGGTGGAAGGCCAACTAAGGATGAAGCTGATGTTGAAGCTTATGTGAAAGAGTTGGATATGATCAAGAGTGTTTTCCAAAGGAAAGCATCCATGGTGGAAGAGTTGATGCGGCAGATTGATCATATGCAAGGTGACATAGACAAGGAGAAGAAGAGCAAGAACTTGTGAACTTGCGGCAGATTGATCATATGCAGTTGTCTGTAATATCCTTAATTATGTTTGGTAACTTGTAAATTTGTGACATTTTAGTAAGAGAATGTTGTACATATAACCTGTTTCCCTGTTAAGTTGCTTTTGTTGAGCTTGGTCATAACCAACAGGAGTTCGATAGCCGACATGTTTTGTTTACACTTCAGGTTATGAACCGCTCGAACAAGGTAGCTTCAAGCAACCTATGCAAACAGTTTTGTGGATCGCGGTTGTTAGAACATACAAACCTAAATCACGAGCATTTTACATTCTTTATTTTTTTTTAAAATAAAATTAATAAATTGGTCTTTTTAAAAAATTAAAAAATTAAAATTTTCGTTTTTTTATTTTTTTTTAAATTTAAATAAACGTTTTTAATATTTTTAAGTTTTATAATTAATTAATACAAATTATTTTTATTATATACTATACATATACAAAGAGGGGCAAATATGTCATTTTACCACATTCCATTCCTTTTCCGTATACAATTCCACCAAAGAAACAACAGATTTCCTTATTCAATTTTATTCCATTCCACCAAAGAAACAACTTCATATTCTTAACTCCTATTCCTTATTCCCAATTCCTGTTTCATATTCCGTATTCCTTATTCCGAATTCCGTGAAAGAAACGCCCCGTTAGAGTGCGAATCATTTGGTCTCCTTGTTTATGAAATAATTTTTGAGACAGAATGAGAATTTTTTTTTATTGGATACATAGTTTCATTAGAAAGTGAGAATTTTTATATACATATAACATATACAAAATTTATATGCACCAATTATATAAAATAATTTTAATACATAAGATAAAAATATTATAATATATAAAAACTATTATAATATATATAAAGGCATATTGATATTATACATATAACAAAACATTGAAGTAATCTTTGAGCATTACTATGACAATTTGACTGTGTATTAATTATAACTTGGAAGGGTTGACCCGTATTTTTTCCTCCATTTCAAGAAATATTCACGGATCTCAATATACAAATGGAGTCGCTCATCAATAGTTCGTGGATAATCTCTGTTAGGGATTATAGTTTAGATAAGTGTTCATATTGTCCAAATGTTTAGGACAATTGCATACAAGTCCACATGTTTAGGACATTTACTCTCATATCCCTAGCTTCACCTATATATAGATGTCTACCCTAGTGTATTTCTTAAGTTTAAAGCAATACAATATGAAATTCTCTCTAAAGGTTGCTTTAAGCTCTTCATTCACACCTCACTCTCTCTAAACTCCTAAGATGGTATCAGAGCCACTATTCCTGGATTCCATTCTACTGCTGGTTTTTTTCGTTTGTTTTAAGCTATGTTTTCTTCAAATCAGCTTTTGTGTGTTTGGACATCAGCTCTTCTATGCTGATTTGGTCCAGTTCTTGGTGTTTCCTTGTCTTCAATCGTTCTTCCGCTGCTTCTGAATTTCAATAGACTGATTGGCAGCTTGTCTTGTGCTGATTTCATTCGGTCTATTTCTTTGAAATTCTGTTCGTCAGTTTTTACAATTTCATTGTTCTTCTCGATTTCTCTTCTGCTCTTCGGAGCTTCGTGCAGGCAGGACTCACTGCTCTCTATGCAGATTTGGTCTTTGCTGAATCGTTGATTTCATGCTCTGGTTTGCAGCTGTTTCTTTCTTCTTCAAGCAGGTCCTGTTCTTCGGCTGGTCTTGTTCTCTGTTTTCTATTGCTTCTGCTGCATCTTTGCTGCATCTAATCTCTTTATCTGTACCTAATATTACATATTCTGTCATATTTTGCTGCACTAGTTGCCTCCTATTTCGTTCTAATCCTGCTCAACATCTTTGAGTTTCTGTTGATGCACTAAAATCTGCCCATCTATCTTCTGGTTTATGTTCATTTTGGTTCGACTGGTCTCATGTGGTGGTTTGTTATTTGCTGCGGTGGTTTATCGTTCACTCCAGGCTGCTTCAATGTTGTTGCTATTCCTGAATCTTCATCTTTGCTGCTCTGTCTTTTATTTTCTGTTTCTCTATTTTTCAGCATCCTCGAGTCTCTATGTTTTGCTGCGTGTATTCAACACGTTTACTGCTTTATCTATGTTTTGCTGCGTGTATTCAACACGTTTACTGCATCTCGAGTGTCTTCCTTCCTTGCCAAGAGATGGCTTTGTCTCCCTTTCAAGTTTCATCCAAATGCAGCAACTCTAATCAGGAATAGCAGCACGCAACATCAGACGCACCTAATGTGTTCGATATATTGCCTCAGACGACTCTGGAGCAGACCTGTGCTTCATGTCATATATTGCCTCACAAGACTCAGGAGCAGACCTGTGCTTCGTGTCATGTTCGATTCACCCACTCCATAGCTCAGCCACCGTCCAAACCACAGCATACAAGACCAGTGCAACTCCAGTACTTCTGCAGTGCAGGCGCAGTGCTAAACCTGTACTCAGCCTGTGCAGCTCCAGTGCCTCCAGCGTGCAGCCTCAGTGCCTCCAGTGTGCAGATCCTGTGCATCTTCAGTGCCTCCACCGTGCATCTTCAGAACATCCAGTGCGCATCCTCAGTGCCTCCACCGTGCTCAGGCTGTGCCCACACAGTCTTATGATAGATGAGCAGACCTGTGCTCGGTGCAAATTGAAGAACGAGCAGACCTGTGCTCATCAAATGTTTAGCGACCACATGATTGGCGACCACATGATTGGCGACCACATGATTGGCGACCACATGATTGGCGACCACATGATTGGCGACCACATGATTGGCGACCACATGATTGGCGACCACATGATTGGCGACCACATGATTGGCGACCACAATAACAAGATCAAGTTCATATGGCGACCAGGTCTGATCAGGATGGGTGAAGATGATAGATGCGATGTTGATCGTCAGATTATGTTTTTTTTTTGTTTAGAGTCTTGTTTTACATTAGGAAGTGGATCTTCATAGGGGAATGTTAGGGATTATAGTTTAGATAAGTGTTCATATTGTCCAAATGTTTAGGACAATTGCATACAAGTCCACATGTTTAGGACATTTACTCTCATATCCCTAGCTTCACCTATATATAGATGTCTACCCTAGTGTATTTCTTAAGTTTAAAGCAATACAATATGAAATTCTCTCTAAAGGTTGCTTTAAGCTCTTCATTCACACCTCACTCTCTCTAAACTCCTAAGAATCTCTACAATCTAAACTCATGTATAGTTCATCATATATATATATATATATACCACGACTAAACAGTTGATGGAATAACAATTAACTGAGGTGTAGAAGAGACCATTCAAACTGTGAAAAAGAAGTTTACGACAAAGAAAGTGTAGCGCCAGCTAAATTTAAAAGATTTAAATCATTGATGTTGGAGACAGTTCAATTATTTATAATAACAAAAAGTACTTCTAATTTCATGTATTATAACTTGAGATTTCAATAACTCATGTTGTATATATATGTGTGGATTGTGGGGTTATAATAAATTTAAAATCTTCAATTTATTTTCTCATACATACGTAAACCTTAAAACTTGAGTAAAGATAAGATTAGTGCATTCTATTCAAAGTACGTCATTTGATTGTACACCACATAATGGAACTTTGAAACGAAGCAGAAAATACAATGAATTTTAGGATCATTCCGAGAGGAAACTCAGGAAAGAGAAAAGAGGTGGTGACTAACACCAATATATATATATATATATAAAGACAAAAGAGTTTTTTTTTTTTTTGATCAACAAGACAAAAGAGGTGGACGGACGGTCACCCACTCCCACCGGCTTCCCAACAAGAGAAAAGAAAGTTGAAATTTGGTTTCACTTTACTAAAACTACAAATTTTCAAGCTCCCACGGATAATACATATTTAGACATTTTCTTTGGTATTTTTTTAATACAATTATATTTATATATACGAATTACTAGATATTATATAATTAATACATTTATCTATATTTAATAGTAATAATCCATTCAATAGTCAAATAATAATATACATTAGATTAGATTCTCTTTTGTTGTTTCCTTTTTACTTCACTTTTTTCTGTATATATACATTATTTACTACTAGAGTCTAACAGACAAGGAAAGGATATCACTTTAAGGAGTGTTTGACATTTGTAGGTCTCTACCCCCACGAGGGAGCTGATCTTGGCGCAAAGCAGTGTTGGTGGCGAGCTTTTCCTTTTTTCTTTCAATCAATAAAAAGCAAGTCCATGAGCTGCAGCTGGAACTTAACTACGACTGCAGAAAGAAAGGACAAGTCTCACCCTTCCTCCATTACAAGTCTGCACCCTATTCTCTTCTTCATTCATTTGCTAAAAAGAGAATAGCTTACTTCTTCTTCGTATATAGCTAACTAGCTTAGCTAGAAGGCGAACATCCTCCTTCCCTTGTTGTATCGATAGATTCTATCCAGCTAGATTTGTGGGATTCTTTTCCGAACACCAACTGCGGCTGTCCCGGAGTCCTGTACTTGTGCTGTAAGTGTCGCAGTGATCGGCATTTTCCCTGATTAGACGAGTCCTAATGTTCTTCTGCTTAGTTCCGTGCAAGGCTTTTTATTCAACAAGTTGATTATCATTCTCACCATTTTTGCTGAAATAATTTTATTCATGGGTGAGGTTTGACAGGCAGAGAAAAGAGATGGGTTTTGAGGGGTTCGGTGAAAGTAAAGTGCTGAGGGAGCTGCCGCCGCCGTCTTCCAGACACAAACGTGGTAATAGGTAGTTAGCTACTCTTCATGTTACTTATTCCAAATGCGCACTCTGGTTGGTTGAATTTGAGCTGCATAACTTGCTTAGTATAAGCAGTTGCTCTCTCTCTCTTTGTGTTCATACCTCCTCCTACTTATTATTATTGCAGCTTTTCAGGAATGAAGAACCAACAAGATCTGTTGGTCAATGGTGTCTATGTTGGACCCAAAGCTCCGCCCCGCGCTAATCCGGTAAGAGTTTCCTTGTAGATAGAATCTCTTGTACTAATATATATAATACTACTTAATTGTTTTGACAATTGGCTCCTTTCATTGACATTGTGTACACTACTACACACTGTGCAACTTTGATTTAACTTTTTGTCCACACATATATTATTTAGTGTTCTTACCTACTATAGGTAAGTTGTCACTATCAAAAGCCTTGAAAGAAAGATTCGTGGTGGAGTGACGAGAGTGAATCGATGCAAGATATAAGGTTGAATGGAGAGTACATATATATATATATATATATATATGTTTGTTGACGCACCCACGAATCTGATGTTTGCTTCAGTGTCTCCCATTCCATCATAAACTTCTAGGATTTCATCATCTTCCAATTTCATCAAATCTAATTCATTCAGAACTTTCCGCTTGATCGTGTATCAGGATAATATTATGGGTGAAAGGAACGAGTCCTTCAATCCGAGACTGGAACAATTATCGAGTAACCAAACCCACACCTCCTTGAAACAAGAGGTTTGCTCTCACCATGTACTAGTTAAAATTCAAAACTTATGTTGACAGATGAGATTTCAAAGTTTCGTGTTGGTGCAGATTCTACAGCTTGAGAAACGATTGCAGGATCAATTCCAGGAGCGTCACTCTTTAGAAAAAGCATTGGGTTATCGAGCTTCTTACAATGACAATGATACAACTGATGATGACAAAACACCCAAGGTATATTAATTAATTGTAAGCTACAGATAGCAACCCACAAGATAGCTACCTAGTTTGATAGTGGACTGACTTGTTATTGGTAGGTGCCTGCGACCCAGTTGATCAAGGAAATTGCAGCATTGGAGACGGAAGTAGTCTACTTAGAACAGTATCTTCTCTCTTTATACAGGAAGGCGTTTATTTCACTGGCAGTATCACCATCTAATTCCAATTCCATTAATGAGGATAATGTGCATACCCCTCCCTCGCATCCCAAAGTGCCTATTGATGCCACACCCATGATCAACAGTGCCGCAGGTTCCCGAGCCCTCACAGTAGTAATGGAGGACAGTGAGGTCATCATGGCCAAGAAAAATAGAAGGGTTGATGCGAGCGTTCAACGTTGTCACTCGTCGCTGTCCCAATGCTCTTCAGCATCAGCATTTGCAGCTAGGATTTCTCCCCCAACTGATGATTCTCTGGGAAAATCCGTACGTGCATGTCAGTCCCAACCGTTATCAATGATGGAGGTACCTACTTTTTCAAATTTCTGATCATATGTTTGTCCTCATCTAATATGTTTACGTAGTAGTAGATGATGATAATGTTTGAATGTAGAGAGTTTGTTTGTTTGTTTGGTCCTCCAGTATGCTCAAAATGCTAGAACAAGTGTAATCAGTCTCGCGGAGTACCTCGGAGCTGCAGGACCTGATGACCATGTCCTGAAGGAGACACCCAACAGACTTTCGGAAGAAATGGTGAAGTGCATGGCTGTTATATACTGCAAACTGTGCGACCCTCCTCTTACTCTTACAACAGCACACCATCATGGCCTTTCTTCTCCAAACTCCTCCTTCTCATCATTTTCCCCACCCCAACATCCCGACATCTGGAGTCCTCATGGATACGATACGCGCTTGGACAATCCTTTCCATGTGGAGGGAAGTCAAGAATTCAGTGGACCCTACACTACAATGTTGGAAGTAACTTGGATTAACCGCAACGGCAAGAAATTACGGGATGTCGACCATTTGTTACAAAACTATAGGTGGAGGAATATTGGTGTATTGCATTGTAATTAGTAAATATACATATATATACATCTCATTTTTTTTGCTGATATTTCAGATCTCTCATCTGCCGCCTGGAGAAGGTTGATCCGAGGACATTAAGTCATGAGGAGAAACTTTCATTTTGGATCAATATCCACAATGCGCTAATTATGCATGTAAGTGATGAGATGATTTGAATTGAAAATTTGCTAAACTTTTTCCTTTCTTCCATCTCATATATATATATATGCTGTAATTTTGTGTAGGCGTTTTTGGCTTATGGTATTCCCCAGAACAGTGTGAAGCGTGTGATACTGCTGTTGAAGGTGATGACAGTACTTACGTGGATGGATAGAGATTGTATTATTTCCATGTTGATTCATTTATTCATGCATAGAAGTGCAGTTTCTTCTGTACATATATGCATATATATATATTGCTATAATAATGATGATGGTTCAGGCTGCTTATAATATTGGAGGCCACACCATCAGTGCAGACACAATACAGACTACTATTCTGGGTTGTCGAATGTCTCGTCCTGGACAGGTGAATGTAACACCTCTAACAATTTTTTTTAATCTTCACGTAGTAGAAGTTGCTTGTATCTACATTTCTTAATGGGTCTACCGCGCTTATAAGAAATTGTTGTTTTGATTGCAGTGGCTTCGAGTTCTGTTTTCTTCAAGGAAGAAATTCAAGGCAGGTGACAGTCGACAAGGCTATGCAGTCGATCATCCGGAGCCACTTCTACACTTTGCTTTGTGTCTGGGTAGCCACTCCGATCCTGCAGTAAGTATTCATCCATATCCATATGAGCTTTCTCTTTTTTGTTTTCTGCTTGTAGTAAGTAGGTCGATGTATATGCACCCGTATGTATGAATTAAGATTGAATCTTTCTATTTATAATGTCAGGTTCGGATGTACACTCCTAAACGCTTAATGGAGGAGCTTCATAGTGCAAAAGAAGACTATATCCGTGCTACCTTTCGTGTGCGCAAAGACAAGAAAATATCACTGCCGAAGATTGTCGACACATACGCCAAAGATATGGGTTTAGGCTACTCCATTCAGCAGCTGCTGCCTGCAACTGCAGTTTCTCTAGGGAAGAACAAGTCTCAGCACGACAAGCAACATATCGTGTGGATTCCTCACAGTTTCAGCTTTCGATATCTGCTTTCAAAAGATCTTGTCGTCAAGTACTAAATAAGCTAGTTGCTCATATATAAGAATATTGTTTGAATGTAATCGGATTGGTTTTGTGCATATATATAGAATGTAAAGGTTTTCTAGTTGTTTTCTGTGTTTTTGACTAAGATTAAGCAATCCTCTCTGTCTAAAACTGAATAATAATTAGTTCAGCAGTTTGTAACCAACCAAAAATTCATCCATCAATTGATGAATGTGCAATACAAAGAAAGAGTTAAGTATTAGAAAATATTCTATTAGGAAATATTAACCACAATATTACATAGTATTACCCACTATATTACACAATATTACCTAGGATATTGTTACTATGTTTCTTAGTTAACTTTACGCATTTGTCATGTTTCTAATATTCCGTGTATAGTAATTGTCCAAAGTTAGGCAACCCTAGGGCTTTTATATTGTGTAATCCCCTAATAGTAATGCATCAATGAAACTTTAGTTTTTACTAATTTATTCTTTCATCATGATATCTGAGTGAGACGATTCAACGCCCGCATCGGTCCCTCACTGCTTCTATTTTGACCTCAACTTTACCCAGTCCGGGTCTGAACCCTCCTTCCTTACCTCTTCGTGAGACAAACACACCATATCCTATGGTTTTTCCATCACCCATGCTCTTACATGCAATGCATGTTAACCCTTCGGTCAATCTCCATACCCTAGTCTTCCTCACCTTACACTCCCCAATCTCACAAATCTAGTGTCTATTAAACTTGACACCACTAATTTCTTAGTATGAAAATCACAAATGGAGTTAGCTCTCATCTGTTTGAATTTGTCGACTGTTCCATTCTGTTCCCACCTCTCATCCTCGCGGATGCAACCGACAATGCAATGTCGAAACCTCATTACTCCACATGGGTGAAGAGAGACCAATGTGTTTGGACGTGGATTACTTCCACCCTCTCCTGCGAGATTCATAAGGAGGCTCATGATCTTCACTCTAGACGTGACTTATGGCAATCCCTTGTCGTACGCTACACCGACCAATGTATCTCTAATGAGATGACTATGAAGCTACCGTTCTACACACAAGTATTCCAAGAAGCTAACTCAGTCGATTTCAGACTATATCTCTGGACTTAAAACCATTGCGAACTCTCTCTGTTATTAACTATGTAATCAGTGACAAAGATATTGTCATTCGGGCTCTTAATGGTCTACCCTCCAAATATGATGCATTCGTCGTAGGTATAAGTCATCTCCCTATTGCCACCACTTTTCATTACTTGTGGGCGAAGCTTATGACATAGGAACAACACATTCAACGACACCAAATGACAACCTCTGACACAGATCACACACTCATGGCTAACACACTATAATTCGAATCATTTTCCAGAGGTCGTGGGCGCGGTGGTCAGGGACGTGGACAGAGCCGAGGGCGCGACAATCAAGGTCATAACTTCCGTTTTAAGCATGACACCAAGCATTGTGGCGGTTCCTCCCATCCACACTCGTCATCTTCAGGCCATCCGACCGAGTCCTATAAACCACCCTTCACTCTAAAAAGCATCTTTGGCACATGTCCTCAACCAGTTTGTCAACTTCACAATGTGACCGGTCGACCATACATGCAACAACTACCCTCACAGGTTCGATCATGCGTATGTCGTCTCTAACCTCTCTGATTCATTGTCTGCTTTATCAACGACTGAAACAATGAACTCGATGTGGTATTTGGATAGTGTTGCGTCGACCCATATGAAAAATGACTCAAGTATTCTCCGAAACATTAAACCACATTTTCAGTCCAACAAGGTAATTGTAGGCAATGGTCACTTGTTACCCATCAATGCGGTTGGTTCATCATCTATCCCTAATACACTTGGTTCCTTATCATTATCAAAAGTTGATCCTGTTCCTGCTCTTTCTCGTAATCTTTTGTCTCTTTAACAACTTTGCAAAGATAACTCATGTATTGTTTGCTTTGATGATTCATTTTTTGTTGTTGAGGACAAGATGACCGGGAATACTTCCCTTTGGTCTGATACCTCCTTCTCTCTCTATCCTGTCTCCGGTCATGTCGGGTTTCCCTATTCGTCTGCGTTTGCTACGTGATTGTCTCTTTAGATCGGTGGCATCATCATATTGATCATCCCCACCTTCGTGCAGTTGATCACTTTTGTAAGTCAATAAAGCTTCCGCAATCCAAAATCAATAAATGTGTCTTGTGATTTAGCAAAGACTCATAGAATACCATTAGATTGATGTCTGGACTATCCCTATGTTGTCAAATTCTGGTATCAAGTATTTTGTACTTTTTGTGGATGACTTCTCTCGTTACACTTGGGTGTTTCCTATGAAAAATAAATTCGAAGTGTTTTCTCATTTTCAACATCTCCGTTTATCAATTGAAAAGCTTTGTAACGTTCATATACAATGTTTACAATCATATGGGGGAGGAGAATTTGTTAGTCACCCATTTAAACAATATCTCTCATCTCATGGTATTTCTCATCGTCTTTCATGCCCTTACACTCCGTAACAAAATGGTTTGCCGAAACGTAAAATCCGACATTTAGTGCAACATCATGTACCTTACTAATTCATGCTACGCCTTCTTCCTTTTGGGTAGATATTTACATCCGCGTATCTTATCATCCGGGGTACCTTTGTCTATCTTATCCTTCAAGTCCTCATTTGAATGTTTGTTTGACATTGTTCCTGATTATTCTCTAACGTGTGTATTTGGTTCTCTATGTTATCCTTTAAATCTTTCTCCTAATTCTAACAAACTTCCTCCCAAAGCTTTGTCTTGTGTGTTTATTGGTTATGATAGTAATATGAAAAGCTATCGATGTTTGGATCGGAAAACGGGTCGCGTCTACAAAAGTCCTCACGTTCGCTTTGTCGAGGATGAATTTCTGTTTTTCGCTCCATCTCCACCGTCTACCGCTTCACAAACTGAGTCATCCTTCACATTCGCCTCACTCTTCGCGGTTCAGTCATTCCACCACCCCTTGCATATGGCCGAACCGACTCTCCTCATCTTCATGTGTCATCCTCTCATCCTATTTGTCCTCCAGTGGCACCCTTGTTGTCTCCAGCCTCACCGTCCTCTGGTCCTTCGATCTCGGCGTCTGATCCTTACGCTGTCGAAGCATCTCCTCCCATCTCTCCTTTGGCCCATTCTCACCCGGTTTCGGCGTTTACCTTGTCCCTGCTGCCCGCATCCCATTCTTCTTTAGCTTTGTCCAGTCCAGTCAAGAGGTCCGTGAAAGGAACTTGCAATGAAAGTAATCAACCGAATTGAAGAAGATTTGAGAAAAAAAGCTGATTTTATTGTTGAAATGAAAAGTTCGGTACATACTTCTTTATATAGGAAGTTCCTACGATTGTAACTATTGGAAATTACAAAACATCCCACACACTTATACCAATCTAAACATTAAACCCCAAACTAAAGTACAAATGTATATATTCTCTAACATTCACCAACGTTCTTCACTTTCCTTTTTGTTCCCATCTTCTGTTTAACTTAAGAAAAACTTTAACCCTTGCTTGCTGATTATTGACTTAAGAAATCATGTCCACCAAAACTTCGAAACAAAGAAAACAACACTATATATATCACATAGAAGTTGTTCAACCACATCTTATAAAACACAACAAAACCTCTTCTTAAATTCGTGAAGTGGTACGCTTGTTCATGCCCTTGAACACTTTCAATTTACATATTACGGTAGATTGATCATCAATGATACAAAGATGGTTGGGTTTGTGCCCAACATCTTCTTTTGGCTTTTGTAGTCTCATATGTTTGTATGCATCAAAGTGCTGCCCGAGTCATCATTCTTTTTCTCTCCTTTTTTTTTCTTGATGACTGGCTGGGTTTGTGCCTAACATCTTCTTTTGATTTTTGTACAAACATTGGACTTTAATTACCTATTGCCTGAATCATAGGATGATCACACACTTATTCATGTGATTGGATGAGTTTGTGCCCAACATCTTCTTTTGGCTTTTGTAAATCTAAATGCTTGAGCTTTGTATCTAATCAACTACCATATACTGAATATAAAACATGGTCAAAGCATAATCTTAGCATAGCACAACACAGATTAGTAAGAGATCTTTTTGAATCCAACAAGACAGAGGAAGATCACAAAAAATCCTGATTGAACTTCAAACTAAACACATGTGGACATATCATAGTGAAATCCAAAATTCTCATTTTGTGTGAACATTCATTCAATAGAGTCTGGGTAATTAACATTAGTAGTAAAACAGTCATTATCATCATTAAGAAACAGATAATGGGAACCATTTGAAAGTGATATAAGCCGAGAAAGGTTATAGGATAATTGAGAGACAACATCATTTGAAGAGATGCGATGAGTTGGTGTGAGGTATGACGTGTGAGCTGAAACACTTGATCTTTCGGCTAAGGCTTCAGAAAGTGAGCAAACTCCAAGTTTTCTTCGCATAGGAATGAATGGCATCTCAGTTAGAGGTTTTGTAAGTGCATCAACCAATTGATTTGTGCCAGGAAGATGATTGACTTGAACCATCCCATGTGAAACCATTTCACGAAATAAGAAAATATCCAATTCTACATGCTTTATCTAATCATGTTGAACTGGGTTAACCACAATAGAAATTGTTCTTGTATTGTCACACCAAAGCACTGGAACAGATGATAAGGATAAACCAAGCTCAGTTAGTCAGGATTTTACCCAAATGAAATCACACATGGCATTGCATAAACCACAAAAATCTGCCTCAGTTGTTGATCTTGACGCAGTTTTCTTCTTAGAACACCATACAATAGAATTGCCACCCAAAACAAAGCAATGACTACTTGTTGATCTCTTGTCATCTGTGTCAGCACCCCAATCTGAATTTGTAAAGCCTACAAGATCAAGGGAAGAATAACATCTGAACAATAGTCCATGATCAAGTGACCCTTTCAAATATCGTAAGACCCTTTTAACTGTTGCCGAATGAGCTTCTATAGGTCTGTGAAGAAACTGACTTAATCTTTTAACACTATAGATGATGTCAGACCGAGTGTAACAAACATGTTGCAGAACTCCTATAGTGATCCTATACAAAGATGGACCAGAAAGGGGCATACCTGAACCGAAAGTGGATGTAAGATGAGGAAAACCAACCAATGGCGTGGGACATGGTTTGCATTAAGCCATGTTAACACGTGACAACAAATCAGTGATGTATTTCCTTTGATTCAACACTTTGAAATTAGGATCAGACTGAATCTCCATGCCAAGAAAGTAGTTGAGTTTGCCCAAATCCTTCAATGAAAAATGCTCATTTAGACTGGTGATGGTAAACTCAATAAGATCATCACAAGAACCTGTAACAACTACGTCGTCAATATACACCAAAAGATAAACAAATTTATCAGATATTATCTTAATGAACAATCAATTGTCAGATTGAGAACTAGAAAAAGAAATATTGATAAGCAAACACTCCCGAAGTTTTTCAAACCAAGCTCTTGGAGCTTGTTTGAGGCCATACAGAGCCTTGGCGAGTTTGAAAGTCATCATGTGTTCTAAAGCATCCGTGGCTTCAAAACATGGAGGTTGAAACATGTACACTTCTTCGTTTAAATTTCCATTTGAAAAGGCATTATTCACATATATTTATCTCAATGTCCAATGAAATGATAAGGCAAGGAAGAGGATTATTATGTCCGTGGCATATTTTGCAACTCGACTGAAAGTGCCTTTTTCATGCAAGGCTTCAATCACTTTCTGAATAGATTCTCTTCATTCTGGGTATTGAACAACACATAAACATTTGTTGGTTTACTCACATCTGTAGTGGAATCCATTAGTGCATTTGCATAAGACTGAGACTTTGATTTGGTGACCATAGCATGAGTTGAAAGATGAGGAACATGTCTAGAATGAGTGCTTATTGAATGTGGAATAGCCGAAACATTTACAGATGAAAAGGGACCTTGCAGACATGAAAGAACCATAGTTTTATCATGAGAAGATTGATGAATGTTTGAAACAAAAACAAGTGAATTAAAAGTAGAAAAGTTCAAGTCTGAAACAAGTGATTCAACAGCTTTTGAAGGAGGAGATTTCAGTTGATCCGAGCTGCATTGGTATGGTCTTTCAATTGAGATAGATCTGGACTGATCTGGTGACGATCTGTGAACATTTGTAGTCACTGTTCTTCTTCTCCGTGGAGAAGATGAACAGTATCGGTCCGGTTCTCTATGAACCAGATCGGTCTGGTTCGAAGGGATTGGTTTTTTGTAAACCAGTCCTGTTCGGTTTGATCCGACCGAAAGGTTCAATCCGACCTGGTCGGTTTGAGCTGACTGAAACGGTTCGGTTCAGACCGACTGATTGGGACGGTTCAGATGATTTCGTGCTGTTTGGACCAGTTTGAGCTAATTCATAGGCCTTGGGCCACCTGAATTGACTCGAAACAAATTTGGTGCCGATCTTGGATCCTCTGTGGGTCCTAGTGGTTTATTTCAGTCCGGTAAATGCGCATGGACCAGTTCATAAATAATTTTTGGGTTAATTTAATTAATTGTTGGACCAATTTAAATTGCTGGGAGAGCCTTATATTGCTTTATGTTGCATGTATGGATAGGTAGAACACTGTGTGGGTTCCTTTGAGTTCTCTGGATTACTTTGTGTATGAACTACACCTAGGAAAATGTTCCTGAGTGTGAACCGTCCGGTTAGTCTGCGATGTTCTTCGAATTTCCTTGAATAATTCTAGGACAATTGTTTTGTGTAAGAGTCGAACACTCTGGTTTAGTGCGATATGTTCGACTCCGGTCCTTTGAGGACTGTTGTATAAACTGTGTTTCGATTGATAGTAGTGGATTTAGGACATGCTTAGAGACGGGGAGTGCTTCTCGGCATAGCTAGAGTTGTCCTCCGGTTTAAGTATGTTCTCAAGTCTGTCCTATCGGTCTGAGACTTGTCTTTTTACATGCAATAGAACATTGTTCCTTGTGTCTCCATGATCCTATTAGAATTTCCTTTAGTTAGAGAAATTAGGCTTCCATGTGGAACATCATCACTTAGTTGGACAAAGGTCTTAGACTTAATGGTGAGCACTATAAAATCTGGATAAAGCGTATAAAGATGGTCATAATTGGGTAGAAGTCCATTAACCCCATCAAGAAGATTATTAAAAGACCCGATTCTGGATTAACGAATCAGCAGAAGACTTTCCATTTGAGTGAGAGGTTAATGATGCTGAGACGTGCGCCATGATGCTGAGTACGGTGGATGAGTTTGAGCTTAACACACGGCTAAATGGCTATAGGAAACTTTGCAGGCTAGAAATGGTTCTATACAACTGCTCAGCAGTGCTCACTCAACATTAAGTTTGATTCATATAAGGTGAATCCTCACCACTATGCGAGATAGCATCTGAGGCATATGGCCAATATGATTGTAAAACTCAAGGAGAACGGTCAGTCAGTAACTGATGAGCAACAAAGCCAGGTCGTAATCCGCTCTTTGCCTAACTACTAGAAACAGATGAAAATCTAAATAACTCATTCTAAGGGCCTCAATACCTTTGAACATGTTCGAAGGCACATTGCGTTGAAGAGGACAAACCCAAGGTTGCTGGACCTAAGGTTGAGGTGCGTGTGGCACCATCCTCTAGACCTAAGAAGAGTCGCTGAAGGCGAAGGAGTAATGCACAACGCGATGGCGCAAATGCATTGAAGGAAAAGTAGACAAAGACTGAGGTGAACTCAAGGACTTCTCCGAAAACAACACCGCGAAAATGTTCGCGTAAGGCCGAGAAGCCTAAATACAGGAAATGCTCCAACTGTGGCCAGTGGGTACACTTTGTGAAGGCATATCCAAAATCGATCCGACCTAAATGTATTGTTGGATACTTAGTGAACTTTGTGTTTCTAGTACAGATATGTTGACTAAGTCATGTCCTTTGTGGATTTTGGATTCAGGATCAACAAATCACAGAGCCAAGGATCGTAACGTTTTCGTACAGTGCCAGAGTCCCGCGTAAAATTAGGTGGATGTACATTGACATTAACTTTTGTGTTGAAGTCGAAGGGATTAGAACTCGTGAGATGCGCTTGCGCGGCGGTAGAGTTTTAGTATGATGTCATATCCTCTATGCTCCGCAGATTCGCCGATATGTTATTTCAGTCTTAGAATTAATGAAACTCGGTTTTATATTATCTTTTCATGAATCTTCCGTCCAACTGTTTTTAGATTCAACCTCGTTTGGCTTTAGTATTATTTCTGGTGTATTTATTGTTTCAGATTTGTATTCAGGCAACAATAACAATTTCATGTTTTCTTCTACTCGTGGATATGTTTGCGATGAGAATGAAAGCCAAGCTAGATTTGACTATAAGTGTCAACATAAAATGCAGCGGCTAGCCCAATGAGGTTTGCTGTCCTACATTCCACAAGTGGAGTCGTCTACTTGTGTAAATTGTCTAGCAGAAAATTCCACCAGAACGCCTTTTTGGTTAGGCGCCTAGAGCCGAATTTCCATTTGCAATTATTCCATTCTGACGTCTGTGACCCTTATAGTGCTAGGGCTCGACACAAAGCGCGAAATTTCATTAAATTTACAGATAATTACACCTGTTAAATAGGAGGGTAAAGGCCCTCCAACCTGATCGTGGAAGAAGAGTACCTTTCAGTAGAATTTAACGGTTTATGTAATGAAAAAGGGATCATTCATCAGTTGACGATCCCCTACACCCCTCAACAAAATAGTTTTGTAAAGAGGCACAATAAACGCTCCTTAAAATAGTTCGGCCGATATGGCGCATACTCAATTGCTGATTTCCTTATGGGGAAACACTTTGGAGACTGCTGCATACTTCTTGAATCATATGCCGACGAAGACTGTTAACTCCACTTCATATGAATTTTTGACTGGAATAAGTTCTGGACCTTCACCATATGCGCCCATTGGGGTGTACCGCTTACACCCATGATTTCTCAAATAAGTTTGGGAAAGATTGGACCTAGAGGAAATAAGCGTATTTTTGGTTACTCTGATACCTCCAAGGGTTATGTGTTTAAAGCCGAGCAGGACAGTGGGAGTGTTACCGAGATTGAATCACGAGATGTAACGTTTGTAGAGAACGAATTTCCTAAGAAGGGAGAGATTTATTTGGATCGATCTCTATATGAGATTCAAGATCAAGTTGAGCAAACACCTGTTAATTCGAGTGGGAGAGTTGAAACCGCAGATGATGAATCAGTTCGTCGTCTGCCAGATTCACCGCCTGCTGGAGCGAATGGAACAGATTCCACTCCTGATGATCTTGTTGACAGTGGGAGTATTAGGGATCTCATTCTCAGTGGGAGTGATCATGGTCATACCCTGGTAGTAGTGAGTTGTTAGGCCGTGTGCTAGAACATAAGTTTTCCTCACGACGATATGCATTCGAAGGTGATGGAGAACTAACCACCCTAATATCTGACGATATGGTTATTGTGTTGTAAAACGTTAGAGAAACTCTCATTGTACCCTTCTAAGAATAATGGATGAAAGTAATGGAAGATGAGATGAACACTTTGGACTAGATGGAATCTATAAGGAAGAACGGTGTTTGGACACTGGTCGACCTTCGAGAGGACACAGAGCAATATAGCTAAATGGGTTCTTAAGATTATGGATATTGGAGTGAGTCTAGACTTGGGAACTGCAATAGATAGACGTTAAGACCGTCTTCCTCAATGGTGAGTTAGAAGAAGAGATCTAAATGGAGCGGTCTGAATGCTTTGTGTAGAAAGACCATGAGCACTTAGTGTGCAAACTTCACAAATTGATCTATGGTATGAAATAGTTCGCTATGCATTGGTATCGCAGAGTTCATGATTTGGTCGTGGAAAATGGATTTCTCTTGATGGATGAGAATCATTGCGTGTACACCAAAAGGGTCTGGACCGAACTTTGTGTTTGACTCTATATGTAGATGACATACTCATAGCTGTAAATAGCTTGGAGTTCCTCACACAGGTAAAGGTCGGATTGTCTTCTCTGTTTGGGATGAATGACATGGGTGAGGCGGCGCACATCCTTGGGATTTAGATCTCGAGAGATCGTCGTAGGAGGCAGTTGTGGTCTTCAGAGGAAAGCTACATAAAACAAAGTGTTGGAAATGTTCAACATGAGTAACTGCGAACCAATTGAAACTCCAGTTTACATTGATCAACCTCTCAAAATGGATATATGGACTAGATAAATAAATTATGTAGCTAAGTGCAGTTGGAAGCCTGATGTGCGTAATAGTGTGTACTTAGCCTGATATTTGTCATGCAGTCGGCATGGTATGTAGGTACCAAGCTGAACCCGTATTGAAGAAATGGTAGGTGGTAAATAGGATCATGTGATATCATCATAAGGGCATCGTCATGCTCTCTGCTAGAGACTTGCTAGAGATCCGACAATCTCTGGATGATTGGGGTATAACAATGCGGACTATGGTGGTGACTTTGATGAGAGAAGACCCACCTCGGATATGCTCTGGTCTCCGATGGCGCCATATCGTGGATGAGCAAGAAGCAGTCGCGCATTGTGTTAATCGCCATTGATGCCAAAATTGTGGGTCTTGTGTGGACCACTCAGTAGGTTGTATGGTTGAAGAGAGTTCCAGATTGATTGCTGAGTCATTGGAGTCGCAATCTCCGTGACAAATAAACCCAATTATCATAACAAGTAATAACAAGTAGATTTCAAGCGAAACTATGTTAGAGACGTGGTTAGACACAAGGTGATGAGTTTGGAGTATTTGTCTACGGATGAGATGGTCGTGGACCGTCTCTCCAACCTTGAAGAGGAGTCTTTAGTGAGGCATGTGTAGTCTTCAGTACTGTGTAGACTTAGTAATGTACTTCATTGATTTTATTTCCCATACAATGTTCTTTAACTTAAATTATATTTGAGTATGCATGTTGTGATTGTTTATTGAAATATGTCAAAGTGGATTAGATCACCCTCTCACACGGGTGATAGCTTCTATGCCTTTGTGGCTAGGTGAGGCTGGTGATGGTTCCTAGTTCTGGAAGTCTGTTGGGATGACCGGAAAGGGCTTTGTGTTGGGAACTATCTGATTTCGCACTACGACAAATTATGGTATGTCAATCCACTCAGGGGTCGGATGAGAGTCTTTGTGACTTTTGGTTCGGGTACTTTGTGTGCCTGATGGACATCTGTAAAGCATTAGGACATATGCTCTGTGGGAGAGTAGATATGTTATAGCGCGCGTTCCATACTCTTAAGATTCTATGAACAATTGAAGATTGCAGAAGAAGACTTACTTGAGAAGAATGTAAACAAGATCTTCAGATTTTCATTTCTTTAAAGTTAGGTAAATCTGTTACAAGAACAGTATATATTTAAGACTAGAAACTAGAAATTACAGATTGGTCCTCGATATATTTTCACAATTGACAACAATGTTATATGTAATTATACATATAACCTAACATTCCCCAATCAAGATTCAATTTCATCTGATTATTCTTGATATATGCATATTATCTCATCCTGAATTTCCTACTGAATTTCACACTATCCATTGCACAGTTCAAGCACAATCAGAATCATATTCATCTAGATCAGTCTCAACACATGAACAACATGCAGTCTATTCTTGCAGAACATATATTACACCTGAGAAAACATTCCTATATGAATTCACCTTGAAGTATAATGAATCATAGATCTGAACTATGCTTATACATAGAATCATGCGACTGAACAAACATCTCTACTGAACTTCACTCAACTGTCTGGATTTTACTCAATCTTCCGAATCAATCTTGATTTTCTTTTTGATCTTGTCTTTGACTGATCTCTTTTCAATTTTTTTTCTTATTCACAGAAGGGTTTTTGCCCTTATCTTACCAACAATGACTGAAGGGTTTCGACCCTTATCTTTTCTTCCTCAAGAGACATCTCAAAGTATCTTTAACGTTTTCTTTGAAATGACCTCTGTTTTTGGAATCAAGCCATGTTTTATGCCAATTTAATCATTTGATTGATATAACATACAGAGAGAAGTTACAACAGAGACTTAATGACAGACACAATCCTTCATGTAAAACATACCTCCAAATACTAACCCACATATACTCCAGATAAACTCTCATAAGATGAACTTCTTACAAGCATAGCGTACGACCACAAGATTAATCTGAACATGATAATACATGTGCCAAAACTTATCTACATTACATGAAACAGAATGTGCAAACTAAGAAATGAAGCATGCTTAATTAGTAGGCTAAACTTGATAAAGATGAACACACACATCAGACTAATCAAGACAAACAACATGATCATACTCTGCAGCAAATGATCACATTGATGCAGAATAATGTTTCACTAACACAGCATATGATACCTAAAAGATAGATCACAGTGTCACTCTGCTGAAACATACTACTTACGACCTCCTCGGGACTGATTCTCAGTTAACTCCAGAAGCGAACAAACTCCCAGCTTCTTCCTGTATGGAACAAACAGCTTTTCAGTTAATGGTTTAGTAAGAATGTCTGCAATTTGCTCACTTGACGGAACATAGTTAACCATAACATGTCCAGAGTTCACCTTCTCTCGAACAAAAAACATATCAATTTCAACATGTTTCATTTTCGAGTGTTGAATGGGATTTTCTGTAATCGCTGCAGCACTAGAACTATCTGTCCAGACAGTTGGAACCGAAGACAAAGGCAATACCATTTATGTAAGAAGAGATTTAACCCATATGATTTCACAAACCGCATTGGCGATTGCCCTGAATTCAGCCTCAGCACTAGACCTTGCAACTACAGATTGTATCTTGGAGCTCCAAATGATCGGGTTCCCATTAAGAAGCAGATAATGACCGGAGATGGACTTCCTATTAGCAATATCTCCACCCCAGTCTGCATTACAATAAGAAGTTAATGACACCTCTTTTACAGGAAAGGAATTATTTCGAAACATAAGACCATGATCAAGTGTCCCCTTAAGATATCTTACAGTATGTATAACAGATTTCCAATGACTTACCGAATGATTCTGCATATATTGACTGAGTTTGTTCATAGAGAAATTTATATCAGGTCTAGTTACACAAATGTGCTGCAAGGCCCCAATGGTACGCCTATACAAAGTAACATCATCAAATGATTCATCACATGTTATCATACCTGTTTTTGACAAACAATTACCTGTCATCGGCGTAGGAAAGACAATCAACTTATCAAGATCAAACTTACAAATAAGATCCTGAATATATTTCTTCTGGTTGAGTAAAAGTAAATCATCAGCAGCCGTCACCTCCATTCCCAAGAAATATCTCAAACTACAAAGATCCTTAAGTTGAAACTCATTATTGATGACATTTATCACATAAGCTATTGCAGAAGACGAAGGACCAGTAACTACAATGTCATCAACATAGACTAACAAAAACACAGAACCATGATTAGAATGTTTGATGAAGAGACAACTATCAGCAACTGATGCTTGAAATTGCAATTTGGAAATGAGAAAATTTTGAGCTTTTCAAACCAAGCACGCGGTGCCTTCTTAAGACCATGCAATGCCTTTATAAGTTTACAAACCACCAAAGAATCTGAAGAAGACACTTGTTCAAACCCCGGAGGATGAATCATATAGACTTCCTCAGATAAATCACCATGAAGAAAAGCATTATTAATATCAACTTGACGTAATGTCCATTTATGGGATAGAGCAAGGGACAACACCACACGAACGGTAGCAGACTTAACAACCGGACTAAATGTTTCTTGAAAATCGAAACCATGTTTTTGAGAGAAACCTTTAGCAACTAACCTGGCTTTATATCGAGCAATTGATCCATCAGCATTCTTCTTTATCTTAAAAAGTCATTTACTCCCAATTGGTATCCGTCCTGAAGGAAGTTCAACCACTGTCCAAATTTTATTCTGTTGCAAGGCAGAATACTCAGCTGCAACCGCTTCTTTCCAATGGGGACTATGAAGAGCTTGAAAGACTGAATTGGGTTCTTCATTAAGCAATGCATCGGGAGCCTCAATTGATGTAAGAAGAGCTTGAAGAGAAGTATGTTGAGCAGCTCTTCTCTTTGACCGAGTCTGCATAGAATGAATATTGTTAGTATGAGAAGATGATTGAGAAACTAATGTAGAAGGCACAGATGAACCAGCAGTAGGATCCATAGGAACAAGAAGAGAATCTTGTAAGTGATATGTGATAGTAGAAGGAGAAGGAGTAATATTAGACAATACCGGAACATCCTGCAAACAAGAATCATTGGAACTGACCTCTGGACAAGAAGTATTAACAGGATTTTGAGAATTAGACGAAATATGATGAGGGGAAGTAGATAACGGTAATTCAGCAGGTATAAAGTTTGTAAGAGAAGAGAAGAAGAGTTATGAATAACCGAGGGAAGTGTAATAGCTGGAAGGGAGGCACGAGGAGGCTCAGATTCCATAACCTGATCAGAAGAAGAAGGAGAAAAGTGAGCATCACATGGTAAACAAAATGGCATAGAGGTATAGTTTTTAGTAGGATAAACCGAAGTAAAGAAGCTACCTTTGGTATCTGCAAAAGGAAAAGAATTTTCATGAAACACCACATTTCTAGTGGTGTACACTCTCCCTGCAGCAGATAAAGACTTATACCCACGATATTTTGAACAATATCCTAAGAAAACACAAGGCTCAGATCTGTGGGCAAGTTTGTGTTTATTATACGGTCTTAAATGAGGGAAACACAAATACACGTAAGGAGTAATCAGGAACAAAACCAAATAACTTCTCATGAGGTGACTTCTTGGCCAAATTGTATGAAGGAAGTCTGTTTATTCAAAAAAAACAGCAGTAAAAATTGCATGTGACCAGAAATGCAGTGGTACCGAAGCCTGTGCAAGCAGAGTAAGACCGAGCTCCACATTATGTCTGTGCTTGCGTTCGACAATCCCATTCTGCTCAGACGAATAAGGACAGCTAATCCTATGAGTGACTTCGAATTGAGGAAGATATGTTGTCAAGAAACGAAATTCTCCTCCTCCATCAGATTGCACCGCTTTGAGAGAATATCCAAGTTGTTTTTCAGCCATTCTGTGAAAGTCCACAAAACATTGCGCAGCATCACTTTTCTTTGTTAAGAAATAAATCCAAGTGAAACGACTAATAGCATCTACAATACTCAAATAGTAAAAGTTCCCATTTGAGGCACAGGCAGCTGGTCCCCAAAGATCAACCTGAACCAATTCCAAAGGATGAGAATAAACCGTGGATGATGAAGAGAAAGACTGTTTTTTACTCTTACCCACAGCACATGCAGCACATTGTATAGGTGAATGAACAATCAGATGATTATGGATCCTTAGAAAATTAACAAGAATTTTATTTGATGGATGACCAAGGCGCATATGCCACATCTGAGAAGACTCTTTGTTGTCTAATGTGGACATTAGACAATCAAGATCCACAACAGTATCAGATGTTATAACACCAGATTTGTTATCTTTAGAATCAACATGAACATAAATCGTATTTTCGATTTCAGTGATATAATTCTGATCATACGAAACAACAGGAGACACCACAGTAAGATTCGATTTATTGTCAAACTCAGAAATATTCGAAGTAACATTCATCTTACAATCATCAACACTAGAGTTTTCAACAACAAACATTGAATTAGAACTATTACTAATAGGAAGACTAGACTTAACAAAATGACAATGAGACAGTTTTGACATATCAAGTTTGTATAAACCAGAATTTTCCGAACCACTAAGCAGAACATTGTGTGAATGAGCATCTCTGATCACACAATGATTGGCATGAAACTCGAAGTAAATCTTGTTATCCTTGGCGAACTGAGAGACATATAACAAATTTTTAGTTACAGACGGGGTATAAAGCATATTATGAAGAAACAGTTTTCTAGAATCCATATTGAAAGAACTAGCAGGTACATCAGCAGATCCTATAGCAGCTATACTAAGAGACAAGCCATTACCCACTGTAACCTTAACTTGACCATTGTATGGGATGAATCCATTGAAGTAAGAAGGAGTAGCATTGGTCAAGTGATTGGTGGCACCAGAATCAGGAAACCAGGTTGAGTCGTGTTGAGCACCCTGGGCTGTCACAACAGAATGAGCTTGAGCATTGCTGATAACTGATTGATTGTCCAGTGCTTAACCAATTCCTTGTACAGAACTAGCTGAAGACGAAGCATATGGAGAGGTCGGAACTGTTGGTGGCATTGAAAACATGGGAGAATAAACGAAAGGTGCAGTAGGAACATGATAAGCAGCAGGACTAGGATTTCCATACATCTGAGAAGAAGGTATAGGTGGCGAGACCACATAAGGATGAGGAAAGTATGTGTTAGACTGATAAGGAGTGTGCTGATAAGGATTAGGTATAAAAGTCATAGGAGGATTCTGAACAGAAGTAGTATAAGCTGAAGGTAACATAGGAATTGAGGAAGACATTGACACTGATTTTTCAGTAGGATGATTATCACCAACATCATCCCATTGTGTTGAGCAGAGATTAACAGAAGGTGATGAACCATTTCCTGGATCTGTCACTCCCGTAAAATTGACATTGAATCTATGGTAACACCGATGTACCAGATGGGCAAATTTCCCACACAGCTGACACTGTGGACGATTATTGCCATATCCACGCCCACGACCTCTACCTCTTCCAGAACCTGAGGAATTATAATTCTGAGATTGAGGAATTGCAGCAGCAGCAGGATGATTGGGCAGAATGCCATCTGAGCTTGATCTAGTGGATGAAGGTGCTAGATTGAGTGAGCTTGAAGAATCAGATCCTCCAGAACCATTATTTCTCACATTCGGAGTGTAGTTAACTACAACATTAGCTGTAACATTCGAATCAAATAGCAGATCCACTTGTTTCGCTTCAGCATCAAGAAGAACAGAACTAATTGACGCCAAATCATAAGGATTCCTGCTTGCATGAATCACATACACCACACTGTCAAACTGGCCTTTAACTTCATTCAAGATAATTGAAATTTGCTGCATCTCTTCTATCGGATGGCCACAGCTTGCAAGGCTATCGCAGGCAGACTGTATAGATGTCAGATAATCACGCATATTTTGATGCGGAAGTTTCCTAACTTTCAGTCGATCGTATAGGTGTATAATGCGTATTGTCGACGATGAAGAAAAATCACGGTGAAGTTTCTGCCATATAGAAGAAACAGTCAAACAGAGGATGAGTCGTCTACTAACCTGAGAAGACACCGAGGCAAGCATCCAGGACACAAGCGAGCTGTCCTTCTGGACATACTTGAGGTAATCTGGATTCGGCTTTTTTCACCATCAGCTGTTTGAATGCGAGGAGGTATAGTTGAATTTCCATACAGATGTCCTTCAAGGTTATATCCTCTTACAACCAACAACACTTGTTGTCTCCACGACTGAAAATTTTCTTCACATTCTAATTGACAGACCTTCTTGTTGAAGAAGGATTGCGATATTTCTTCCATCAATTTGAAAAAAAACGACAGATAGAGACAGATGTAATCGCAACAGAGTCACGCAACAGATGAGATCAAAATGCAGAAACATAAACGCACAGCAGAGGAAATCGAGACGCGGTAGTAGAATCGTAGCAGCTCTGATATCATCTTAAGATTCTATGAACAATTAAAGATTGCAGAAGAAGACTTACTTGAGAAGAATGTAAACGATTCTTCAGATTTTCATTTCTTTAAAGTTAGGTAAATCTGTTACAAGAATAGTATATATAAAAGACTAGAAACTAGAAATTACATATTGGTCCTCGATATATTTTCACAATTGACAACAATGTTATATGTAATTATACATACAACCTAACACATACCATGGCGCACCCCAAACCGACCATGGGTATTACCCGAGATGTGATCTTCACTCGGAGTCGTGTGAGACCCAGAGCTCTTTGCGTAAGAGCCGCGTACGTACCCTCATTACTCTGAACAGAGACTTGAGGTTCGGTTCAATGTTTGCTATCTTAATCCATGCTCGATGGGTGCGCTCACAAGTACATTGGACCCGGTTCTAGAAAAGCGACTTGAATTGTGCTGATGGTTTTGTAGGAAGAGGATGGTCATTATGGGATCTTCTCGATATTGTGTCCACTAGGTGGCCACCAACTACGGCGGCGCCTGCGGTTGTGGGCGCAATACATAGATAGGTCTGAAAGATCCTTGTGCGGTCAGACCTAGAAAAAGATTACATGACCAAGGGTGCAGGGCACATTTCCACTGTTGGTGTGAGATCCGCGAGTTGCTGCAATTCTTAACAGATGCGCAGCACCTTGCTCGTTGTGTCTGCCGGTCGCACGGCTGCTACCTCGTATGTGACTTTACTGTATAAAGGGAATTCGTTCTTTTGGTGTTGGCTTAATGAATGAGCGCCCCCCCCCCCCCACTTTGTGCGAGTGGGAGATGTTGGTTTTGGGGGATTGGGTCGCCCATTAGTGGGAGCCCATTCTAATAAGCCCAGTATTGGATACTGGCCCAAACCATTCCCTCTATATGTATAGGGATGCTCAGGGTTGGAAAACCTAATGATGACAGTGATGCCCTGCCGCCCTACAGTTTAGACTGAGGTAAATATCTGTAGAATCCTAGGTCACTGCCCGTTAACCCGTGGCGTGACCTCCCGTCCGGCAGACCGTGATCCCAACCTCAGGTAGATCCGCTTACGCTTACGCTAAGTCGATCGTTCAAGGAGGTAACTTAAATATGTGTTTAATGTTGTGCCCTAAACGATTGCATGTTTCGTACATATTCCAACATAATGCATCAATGAAACTTTAGTTTTACTAGTTTATTGTTTCATCACTAAGATCCCGATGCAAACAATCGGAAGTATCGTAATAACTATAATTATGATTTATTTGCTTACCTTAAGTTCCTACATTTTTTAACAAAAAACACTGTAACACTATAGATCAAGGGTTCCTATTTTCACCATGCAACCTCCCAAGAGGAGAGCCTCATCGCCAACACAATCTACAATAAAATCAGAGATAAAAGGGCAGTTGTAAAGAAAAGGAATGAGAGAAAATGGATTATTACCCTCAGATTCGATAGAGACCCTGCAAGAAGAAGTTTCTAGGACAAGTCTTTTGCTCTTCGGTTGCGTGATCGGAGGGGAGAGAGAACGAAGATAATATTTTTCAGCAAACAGACTTGCCCAAGCTTACATACGAAACATCAAACTGATTAAGGAATGACAAGCACCTACAAAATAAAAGGCAAAGAAAATAAGAACCAAGAAATTACCCGAATGGACGAAAGACAGTAGGTAAGATCCAAGCCAACTCGAGTATCAACTATTTGGTCTCATTCACCGAGTGGAAAGACTATAAGGACGATAACTTATGACTATCGTAGATAATGTTGATGAACCTCCCATCACAAGCAGAGAGTTTGTCGAATCTTGAAGAAGCATCCCTATCGGGAGGGCACATAGTCGCTGACACGCCTCTATGAAAGAAGAAGTACTGTTTTACGTAATTCGCATTAGTTGACCGAATACCATGGATCAACTAGGCGGTTGTGCCCCAGTCCCACAACTCCTGCAGTTTTCATTTCTTAATTAAAAAGATTTCACCTTCTTTGGAAGTGATGAATGGCTTGTTGACTAGTGCAAAGGCGGAAGAAACAACGAAAAGGGTCAGCGAATAAGCCCACTCATGAAGATTATAGAGGATTTTAATTCCTATACTTGACTATAGGACATTGAGGGACAACTGCACAAGGCGTAGATACTAAAACTGACTCATTTCCTTCAAATCATAGTTGAAGGAAAAGCTCAAACCGTTATCGAGTTGGGCAGGTAAATGTATGCCTCACCCTCCTAGGGATACTACAGATCTTACCCAAGATAATTAGGGCACTCTACATCATATAAGTCCCCTAGGGTTACGCAACCTTAAACCCCTCTGACTTCAACTCATTCGGCTTCATATTTAAAAAAAGTAAAGGAAAACACCTAGCTATAACAAAAACTAAAAGCCAACGAAGCAATAAGTTGTAAAAGAAGGAAAAACACTACATGAACGAGAGAATGAGGGAAGACTACGAACTAACTTATGAGTGGAGGCCACTGTAGAAGTTCCACCCATAATCGAAGGTGAAGAGCCAGAGACAATAACGGGAGAGAATTTTTGAGTAATCGAAGCCATTGGTAAAAAGGAAGGATTCTTCGAAGAAGGAAAACTTAGAGAAAATCACAAGGACTCAAGAGGTCTGGAGGAAAATTAAGGAATCAAGAAAAAAACAAAAAACAGGACACTTTATACTAAAAAATTGATATGGACTCCAACCGAAATAATCAGAAATTGAAAGAAGACGAGCAGAAAAGCGCAAAATGGTATGAGTCAATTATGTAGAAAAGACAACCATCATCAAATACGACAATCCCCTAATGATGAAATTGCCTATGGAGATGAGACAAAACGTAAAAATCTATGAAAAACATTAAATGACTAAACAAGACAAGCTGTTCGGGTGCACGTAATCTACTGAACCACAATTTCCACTTGGCATACCGACAAATACAATAGACATATCCCCGCCCAAGAAAAAAGATATGACACTGGAAGATCTACGCGCAAGGCGGATAATGAAAAGTTTAAAAAAAAAAAGGGATGATGGGAATACAACAAACTCGGTCATTCATTATATAAAAGGGACCCAAGAACCATAAGGGTCATCACGATTCCCATACTCTCAACTCACACAAACTAAAGTAAAAAAAGGTTTGTAAGTTTTCCTAGGAATGTTGTTTGGCACAAGATCACTCCCAACACTCACCTTAAATAGTTTAGCATAGAGGGTGATCCCAGACCAATCCTCAATCCTATGAACACCCCGCACTTAAAGGATACCTCTACCAAAGATCTGATGTCAAAGCATGGCTCCCTACGCAAATATGATGAATATTCGGACACTAAGCAAGCACTTAGACTCCGCGTGGACGGTTAGACACCATATGACCATTCAAAATCCGAGCGAGTGTGTAAAGTAACCATCCTCGATGGTAAGCTAGCTCGGGCCCCTTCACCTAAGTTGATAAGGGTCCATGCCATTATTAAAGGTCATCCTTAGGGCAACCACACTTATATGATCCTCCTAGTGATAGTATGAGTGAAAAAAACTAAAGATGTGATCTATCACTACTGATCTAGGTTTATCTGTTATCTCGATATAGGATGTGGCATATCTCAAAGCTCTGTAAGGTAACACAACCATATCTCCACCAGGATATTAGGGTTCGACAAGTATAAACACTCTCTGACCTTGTCTCATATGCCAAGTCTTTTTTGAATAAACATTATTTATTGCTTTGAAATATACATACTCATTTAGCATCGAAGAGAGAAACGGAGGACCTACTCCACTTGTCTCTTTTTGCAGGTGCACTGATCAACTCCAACAACTAGGATCGATTCACGACACCAAGAATAAACTCCTGACGAGTTAACATAGGCATCCAACTATTCATTGTCTCGGGAGAGTTTCAGAAGCCTGACTCTTTTACTAAGCTTAAGAAGGATGCCAAATTGTAGGTTGATATGTAAGAACAAATCATGCCAAATTGGTACACTTTTCAGTTGTACTTATACGCCGATAAAAAATATAGCATTAAAAAGACATTATGTCCAAAGGTTTCTGACACAACACCATTATGAAATTTGCAACGATATATGCATGCATATTTACTGTAAACACCTGATTTTGGCTCGGGGTGAAAATACCGTACGCGAGGAACCAAGAAAAATCGAGATAGAAAATCCCAAAAATTTAAAATATTATTAATAGGGAAAAAATTGTAGTATTATATATATATATATAAAACTATAGTGGTGTTTTATTAAAAAATTATACTGGTGTTTTATTATAAAATAATTATACTGGAGTTTTATTATAAAATACTTATAGTGGTGTTTATATATTATTACAAAAGCTACTATAGATAGAGGAAGGCCAAGATAAGGAATGGAGAACAAAGGGAGAAGTTAAGACAACAAAAGAATATAAGGGAGATGGAATGAAAAAAAATAGAGATTGGGTGAAAAATATCGGTCTCGATTTCTCGTAGGGGTGATAAAAAAAGACTGGTTGGACCAAATTCCCGACAAGACCGGACCAAGACCGGCCTGACTAGGTCCGAGACGGAACGAGCATTTTTTTCTTCTTCAAGGTAGGTCTCGGTCTCGAGCTTTTTCCCAAAAAACCTTACTAGGACCAGACCGACCTTGAAGAAAACTGTAGAAATTCATGGTGTAACCCTTGAAACACTAGTAATTCATGACCTTGAAGTATTCAACAACCTTTGGATCGATTCCATAAGAAAAATCCGACGGAAGACGAGGAGCGAGTGGGTTCAAGACCAAAATTTTGGTATTTTTTTGTCAATCCAAGTGATTTTTTTTACCAAAACTTTCGGACCGAGAACGGTTCGAGTCAAGCAAGACCGACTCGGGAGGACTTTTTTGGCCAAAGTCGGTCTCGATTCTGCTTCCAAAATCGGTCTGGCCGATCAACTCTAATTTCTCGTATGGTATTTAAACTCTAGATGGTTTAGGTATATCTCCCTCATATTCAATATTGTATTTGTATTTTCTCATGTGAATTAAATTGAGGTTTTATATACATATATTATATATCTATGTAATACTATATATATATATATATATATATGTGATATTGTATATATATGTATAATATATATAGGATACTATATGTATATATATATATATTATGTATATGTGATACTATATATATATACATATATGAAATTTAAAAAAAAAATCAAAATTGACTTAGATCATTTATAAACCTTGATGAAGGATACAACTCGGTCCTTGGACTCTCGGGTCATTCTGGGACATTATCGAGTATTTTAAACCAAACCAGAAAAGTTTTGGGTAATTTCTGCAATTTTTAAAAATATTTTTTCAATTCAGCTCAAAATTTTTAATAATTAAATTTTGTTCCCTGAACCTTTCTGTGCAGCCCATCACTTCTCAAAATGTTACAAATAAGTCCATAATAATTTTTGAGTTATTTTGGAACTTTATCAAGTGTTACAAATAAGTCCAGAATAGTTTGGGGCCAATTCTATAATTTAAAAAATATATATTTTCAGTTCATTTATAATGTTTAAATAATTTTGTTTTGGTCCTTCAACTTTTCTGGACATCTCATGACTTCTCAAAGTGTTACAAATTGGTCCAACGTGCTTAATATCTTCAAAATAATTCATGTATTTTTGACATGTGTAAAATGACTCCAAAGTTAAACCACTCTTTTTTTCGAGCACGGTTAACTTTATTCTCTCTTGTTTATTTAAAGAAAATACATATAATCTTTTTGGCCAAACATGATCAAAACGGGTAATTCGAGTAAATCGGTAAAAACGAGTTCAAAAGCAAACTAAAGCACCGAAAGGGCGGATTATGGGCTCGCGAGCCCTTAAGACGTAATCAAAAGGTTAATAACAAAAACAAAAACCGAACTATGAGGAAAAAACAAACAGCAAACCAAACTTTTTTTGTTGACAAACAACAAACCAAACTTTTGGAATTGAGCAATCAACAAACCACCTACCTCAACAAACCTCCGAACTCGATTCTCTGGACGTAAACATTTCCAAGTCCTAGGATGTTAACACCATGTATCATAGGCAAATTTTAGGATTCCGATTAGCCTCTAATTAATTGGTGGTGACTTTTTTATTTTTCGGTTCGATTGATGACCCCGCTCGACCGGACCAGTCGCTCGCCAAGACACGACATTTTCGAGTAAAAATAAAATAAAAATAATTTTTCAAAAAAGGGTCGGGGAAAGTCGGATCCGACGTCCGACAATTTGGTGAATCTGCTGGGGATTTATCTTTTAGAGAGTTTAGGCTTTGTCATGTTGGCTTTCCCATATTATATTTTCCCTACCCGTTTTGACAGTTTGCTCATGCTTGCTGCTCTAATTTTGTCTGAAAAGCGTTGTAAATGTAATTATTCAAGACGATTTAAATTCTTGTTTTGCAGACACCACGTTGGTTATCATTACCCGCTCGGACCTGGAGCACATTAAGAGCTTAGGGAGTTTAGTAAGGGAATGCGCCCGGAGCAGTTTGGGCTGCCGATACGCATCCAAATAACTCAACTAGATGATCGGAATGGGTCATCGATCCTCTTTAGGGTGTGAGGTTCCGCTGGTTCAGAGGACCTAGAAATTCCATCCATTTAGAACAAACGCTCTACACCGTGTTTAATATTTACCAGTTTTATGTGTATTTCCATTTTTGGACCCAACTGATAAAATGAGAATGCAGCCCAAGTATTTGGATGCAAGATTGACCCATAATTCATGTAGAACATTTGGCCAACAGTAGTGAATTAGAAGTCAGCCCAATAAATGTAGATGGAAGTTCGACCCATTATGTAAATGCGTTTTGTTTTGGCTCTAGATCATGACATGTATAGGATTGAGCCTTTTGTATTATATATTTCAGACTTCTGTAAATGTAATACGAGTCTTGCTAATGAAATTTACATTCTTGCACTTGCATTGCAATTGTTTTTTTAAAATGTAGATTCTGTTCATTCTATCTTGTATCCTTAGGATGTTTCACGCACCATCTTTGGTAAGGATGAAGCAAACAAATCATTGCCCTCACATTAAGTCCATACAACCCCTACGATAAAATTGTCTAAATATGCAAAGCCATGACAAATGGGAATACAAAATACGTGAATGAGAAGATTGGTGAAGTTCACAAGCTCGCAAGTTACAAAGTCACTAGGTTCTCCTTGAAGCCTTGTCTGAATTCTGGAATGTGGAAAATGTGTTTGCGTGATTAGTAACAACAGAATACGTGCACAAGTTCCATTTGACATCTACAGGTCCAACTTTCAACCCAGAGGAGATGATCAGGGAGAGACCCGAACAACCACCGTCATTCTATAAATGTGGGGGCACCTTGAAGAAATGTGGGGGCAATGTAGCTGAGTTAAATGACACCCTTGAATAATTCAGACGAAGGTTGAGGCAAATAACAAATATTTTCAAAATGTACGTCCTCGACCTTCCTTCGAACCAAGAAACAAGCAAGAAATGCACTCAACGAGCTGCGTCGCCGTGTGAAACGTCTTAAGAACTAGACATCGATTGGCCAAATCCTTTCAAAGTATTTTTGATAAAACTTTTTGTCATATATGTAATCAAAGTCTGGAATGAATGTAACATGCAGAATTTTAAAAACCAATCATGCATGATGAATTGTGTATTCATTCTTCTTACTATGGTATTTTGAATTCAGGTTTCCGGGAATCCATGCGACATTCGCTGACTCCAACACCTCAAGAACATGAGGAATGAATCATCCAGATAGAGCAAACCATGCACGACATGAGTTCCGGCACAGTGCAGTCAATCATTGGCATGACCTCCCAGGTCGAACAGATTTTGCATTTTTGAGCACCCGTCAGCCATGACTACGATAGTATCCCCGACCTCGTCTTCCCGAGCAACACTACTGTCGTGGCACCTCATCAATCCATGTCGGGCACTTTTTCAATCCTGACCAAGCTCTATCTCCCACATACCACCATCACACAACTGGTAGCACATATGACCATCACACACCTGGTAGCTCTGATGAAGAACAAAGGAGTTTTTTGGGCTTAGTTTTCATCCTAATTTCAAAGATTACGAAGTCGCCCGGAGGAAACGTCTAGATAGGAATTCAAGGACATGGTTGTCCCCTACCCTCACTGTTTCATTACCTGGCCCACCAAAAGTGATATGATGACGTTGATGCTCGCGAGGGTTTGTCAAACCTATTTTCAACCGGTATCATCATTGGAGCTCTGCTAGATGAAGCACCCTCAGGCCTTTTTGCCCGTCTACTTGTATTGGGAGACCCTTACCGGATTCGACTCTATACAAATGATCATTCGATGATATCCATTTGAGATGCGTGAATGTTGAAGAAGCTGAGCGTCTAATGGAAGATATTAATGAAGGTTGTTGCAGCCCACACATGAGCAAGCAATACTTGGATACTTTTTATCCACCATGACGGCTAATTGTGTAAAACATATGTAACATTGTAACCTTTGTCAAATGTACGCAGATCAAATCCACACGCCACCGCACGATATCTATCCCATGATCTTTCTTAATGTGGGGCATCAATGTAATCAACATGATTTCTCCAAAGGCATCCAACGGTCATCAATTCATATTGACGGCGATCGATTACTTCACCAAGTTGGTAGATGCTACCACCCTAGTGTCAATAACGGAAAAGTCCATCAAACGTTTCATTAGGCAGGACATCATCACACGTCATGGGGTACCAAAGTCAATCATCACCGGCAATGCCAAATATATAATTAACAAATTGGTGGATGGGTATGACTAATTTAAGATCAAGCATAAAGACTCATCTCCATATCTCCCGCTAATTATTGGCACAGTGGAAGTAGCAAATAAAGAAATGGCACGAAAAGCTGCCTTGGGTACTCATGGCATACAAGACTTCAATACGGACTTCAACAGGGGAAATCCCATTCTCCCTTGTGTACGGGACCAAAGCCATGGTGCCAGTTGAAGTAAAATTCTCATCAGCTAGGATCCTCGTCGAGGCAGAGATGGACGAGTCGGAGATGCACATACGAGCAATTGAACCTCATGATGAAAGATAGCTCATTGTGATATGCCACGAGCAACTGTACCAGCAATGCATGACTCGTGCATTTAACACGAAGATGCGCAATAGAGAATTGCAAGCGGGCAATCTAATTCTCAGAAGAAAAAAAAAACATTCGAGTCAATCCAGACTCTTGGGGCAAGTTTGTGCCTAAAATATGAAGGGTATTATGTCACCAAAGAGACTTTCAGCAGAAGAGCCATGATCGTCACCGACATGAACATCATAGAACTCTCCAGTCCAATCAATATGGACACAATCAAAATCTTACGGAGCTCGTAACTAGAAAGTGAGTCCACAAAATTGAGAGAAAATTCCCGCTAAATATTTGAGAGGGCTTAATTAATAGATCTTTCCATAGACTAGTTCATTCTTGATTCTAGAATGTTATTATCTGAAGGCTCAATATTTTATTTTATGCAGTTACGTTCATGGATCTCCATTACTAGATAGCTCTGCTGCTTTCGAATCAAGAGAAACCACATAAAAGACAGGTTGCTGGAAAACGCACAAACGACCAAACAAACTATCCGAAACTGGTGGAGCTGTTTCTTAACAATTACGATTACTCTGTGAATTTGTTGCATGAAATTACGGGAGGCGAGATGGGATATTCCATGGATGAGAAAGATAAAACAGTTGCAGATAATCGTGTGGCTGAAGTTGCTTTTGTTGCCCAAGCCTTTCATAATGGCTTTTGAACGAGTTTAAGAGACCTGCAAGGTTTCTATATGTTTCTACTCAAAATCCACTAGAAAATTGGACTCCTTGTTACGGTTGTTCTTGAACATTATAGACAAAACATCGGAGGAATTCGAAAGAGATGATCCTGTTCTTAACTCGCCTAAACATGCCGCTACTCTCTCTTTTTCACGGACTCGTAGTTATAACTATTCAGGTATTAGTGATCCAGACTCGCGACTTCCACAAGTTTGCAAAGGTTAATGTTTTTCACAATCTAACATACTCTTTCACTGTCACATTGTTCTTAATGAGTTATCATATGCATTGTGTTTCATTCGTATTTGGTTCAACAGATAAGTGACGAGGAGGATTCAAATATTGACAGCATATTTAATGAAACTTGTGATTTCATTGATCGAGTTGAGAAAATTGGCGGGAACATTGGTGGTTAATTTATGTTGTAAGAATTGATCAAATTTGGTTATTCGTTGTCCATTGTAATGACTTTGCTCATCATGTTCAATAAACTAATGTTTGTTTATGTACCAGTAATTGGTAAGTCCTATTATGGTGTCATTTTGAGGTGTTAGGTTCTCTTTTGTGGTTTTTGTGAACTTGGTATTGTAAGTTGGTATTTTGTAAACGTGAATGACAGTTAACTTTGGAAATAAGTGGTTATGTTGAAATGATATTGGTTATGTGTGTATTCTGGGACAGGTTTTGAAATGCATGTGGAATTCAGTGGGTTCTATTGGAAGACGTTTTGTCCAGTCAATCAAAACATAGTACATCTACTTTCAATTTGTCAACAAACGTTTATCATAAAAACCAACACTTATAAAACGTATGTTATCAGGAACCAATAAATACATAAACATCATTAAATAAAAGTCGCTACGCAAACATAACTACTTTAAATACACATCCTAAGACATTTCAACAAGTAACCAATTTTAATATTACAGCAAACAGCAGTACCAGAAGTAATCCAACAGCAGTAAGCAACATCTTTTCTCTCCTACGAATAAGAATAACTTCGATTTCGATGTTGGCATGCATTTCTCAAAATTTGGTTACGACCCTCCTTCCGTAAATGCACATTGGGTGTCACCTACTCAAAATAGTCACAATTGTGGTTCTGCAATAAGGTTTCTTCACAGTAAAATTAGGGTTTCGAAGATAGATTTGGAAGGGATTTTCAATTTGATACTACAATTAGGGGTAAACACCAAAGAAATCGGCAAACATACCTTATAATTGGGACACCCAATTATAATTTTTGTCGGGAGAGACGGAGATCCGAGAAGAAGGGGGCGAACACTTCGAAAATTTGAACGCTTCGAAGACTTTGTGCAAGGCATGAATGAAGAACAAGTAGGAAATGACTGCATATATGAATAATACATGGGCATTTGAGAAATTTCACACCAAACGGAGGTCACGTGCAAGGTATATGCGGTGTTAACGGAAATTTTTAACGGACTCAAACAGACTTCATGAAAAAAAAACACCAAACATATTTTATCAAAAACAAACATTGTGTCGCTTTTACCACTTTGGGAAAACATGTTACATCTTTTTCATACTTTTCCCTTAACAAAATTATTTTCATATTTTTGGAAGGGGACTAATTAGGTATATCATTGGAGATATGTTTAGAACTTAATTCATAACAATCTTCTAGTCCATGTTCAATTCTTTACGTATATTGTTTTTGTAGTACCCACAAGTTGTTTGATGAAATGTCTGATAGGAATGTCATCTCCAGCCCTTTGTTGCAGTTACCTCCAGCTAAGCCAGCTCCTTTCGTTGGTTTACCACCAGGTCGTGACTAGTTTCTGAGTTTGGTCTGACTGCAAGTCTCAACAAAAATGTAGTTGCTCTAGGAAAAATGAGAATGAAAACATGCAACCCACATATTATACTGCTTGGTTCTTCCCTTGAGTACAAGAAGGGTGAAAATCAAATCAATGTTGTTGAAAATGGAATCGGACAGATTGAGAAATCTAGAAAACCCTAGAAAATGAAGAAACGAATAAACGAAGAACAGAAGCACTTGGGGATCATTTAGTCTGATTCCTACATTTGGCAGACTATCACCCTTAAATAACAAAACCCTACAAACTATTGTTCAATTACACCTTAAACAATCTGAAATTGAAGAAAAGCCACAAAAGATAATAAAACATCAGTCTGAATAATAAACCGGGTCGGACCAAACAAACACGGGCCAAAACAAAAGAATAAGCCCATCGATGTTGAAGAATAGATCCAGTCCAATAAGAAGTCCAGTATAACCAATTAGCCTGCAATTTTAACACTCCCTCTCATGCTGAAGTGTGTCATGACTGATCTTATTGAATCTCCCCCTGTCCACTAAAGATGTTCTTCATACCCAATTTTCCAGGCAAGAAGTAATGTTGTTGTGATCCAAGGGGCTTGGTGAACAAATCAGCTAGTTGATTACTTGTCTTTATATATTCAAGTTGCACAACTTTCTCAAGCAATTTTTCACTAATATAATGACAATCAATTCCTATATGTTTTGTTCATTCGTGAAAAACGGGATTATTAGCTATTTGAATAGCAGCTTTGTTGTCACAGTGTAAAACAACAGGATCATCATGTTTGAAACTCAATTCTTTCATCAATTCTATGAGCCAAATTATCTCAAAAAGACAAGCACACATACTTCTATACTCAGATTCAGCAGATGATTTAGAAACGGTGGTCTGCTTTTTTACTTTCCAACTAACCAAAGAATTTCCCAACATTATGCAAAAACCAGTAACAGATTTTCTTGATTCAATGCAACTAGCCCAGTCAGAATCACAGTAAGTCGCAAGTTTAGGAACCGAATTAGATGAAAGAAGAATACCTTTACCTGGTTCCCTTTTTATATACCTGACAATCCTAAGGGCAACCGCAAGATGAGAACATTTTGGATTTTGCATATATTGACTAAGATTATGCACAGCAAAGGAAATATTTGGTCGAGTAATAGTCAAGTATAACAGTTTCCCTATCAGTCTTCTATAAAGAGTAACATCATCTAGGGGTTCATCCTCTGCATTAACACTCAGATGTCTATCATAATCAATGCTAGTAAACTTCACATTTTATTCCATAGGAGTTCTAGCAGTTCAAGCACCAGATAATCCAACATCAGAAATGAGTTCCAAAGCATATTTCCTTTAACATAGTACTAATCCTTTTTCAGATCGAGTTATCTCAATGCCAAGGAAATATTTCAATTCACCAAGATCCTTCATTTTAAAATTTGTTTCTAAGACATGCTTCAATTCAGAAATCAAGGCATCACCATTCCCACATATAAGCAAATCATCAACATAAATGAGAAGAATAACCAGTTGATGACCATCATGCTTTGTGAATAAGGAATAATCATATTTCAATTGTATATATGCAGCACTAACAAGAGAATCAGTCAACTTCATAGAGTCTATAACCCTTTTGAGTCTCAGAAAAACCCAACAAAACAGATGGTATTGCTCTGGAGGCAAATTTATCAGTCACCAACATATTTTTTGCATAACAAAGACACACAAACACCCTAAGGTGATCAATCATATGTTTTCTTTTTCCTAAAAACTCAATGGGTGACTTTCCATTTAACAACTTAAAGGGCACTACATTAATCAAATAACATGCAGTAAGCACACAATCACCCCAAAACTCATTTGGAAGAAAAGCTTGCAACTTTAGTGCCCTAGCTACTTCCAAAATATGCCTATGCTTCCTTTCGACCCTCCCATTCTGTTGGGGGGTATAAGGGCAACTGCTTTGATGAGAAATTCCCTTTTCTTTGAAAAAATCTTTCAGTTGTTCATTAAAAAACTCTCTACCATTATCTGTTATGAAACATTTAATTCTCTTTTGAAACTTATTTTCGACCATAGCAACAAAGTGTTTCAGAACAATAATGACATCAGACTTAAACTGAATTAGATGGATCCAGGTAACTCTTGAAAAATCATTCACCAAAGTCAGAAAAAAAAAACACTTTATTTTCATGTGTGGGAGTATGATAAGGCCCCCACACATCCGCATGTATAAGATCAAACGCAGCATCAGCTCTGGGATCAGAAAGAGGGAAAGATTTTCTAATGATCTTAGCCTTGGGACAAATAGGACACTCTTCCATATCAAAAATTTTATTCTTAGGCAAATTAAGAGAATCAATATGTTCCCGGGCTTTCAAAGAAATATGCCCAAGACGTCTATGCCACAACATTACATTGTTAACAACAGAAGAACACATATCCAATACAACATTGTCACAACCATTCTTAAGGAAATATAGTCACGCAAACTCTTTACCAGTCCCCAAGACCTTCCTATTTGAGAGGTCCTGCAGGACAGCAAACTTGGGGTAAAAAACCACATAACAATTTAACTCTTCAGTAAGTTTAGAAACTGATGACAGATTGTATTTAAACTCGGGTATATAGAGAACATTCATCAGTTTCTTATTCTTACTAAAATGTCAAATTTCTAACACTGGTGACACAGGAATATCCCCCATTTGGTAATTGAACTTTAGTCCCTGGAACCAACTTATGATCACATAACCAATCATTTATGTTGGTCATGTGATCTGTTGCTCCAGTATCTAAAATCCAATAATCATTATTATGCGGAACAAAAGAATTAAGGGATACACCTGCTGTGTTAACACGATGTTCCTCGGTAGGGGTAGCACCTGCTGAAGCAGTGCTGCCAACCTGTCCAATACTGTGCAATAGCTTCTCAAATTGATCTCGGGTAAGGGTGATAGAACCTTGCACAAAAGAACTCGAAGATGCATCATTAGAAACATTTTTATGAAAAACATAACTAATGTCACCAGTCTTAGAAGATGCAACATTAGCTTTGGGATTTTGCCCTTTTGCTTTCAAAAAATCTCTATGTTTAAAACAGTTTTCCTTTGAGTGTCCCTTCTTTTTACAGAAGTCGCACCCTCGGGAAAAACATCTTTCAATAGTATGACCTTCTTTCTTGCAAAATGTGCATTCCAAATTTTGATTTCCTTTCGGTTTATCCGAACTACAGATATTTGCAACACCAGAATCAAAACTAGAATTCATAGCCTTAGTTATTCCTCTTTGGCTTTCTTATTGCATCACAAGATTATAAGCCACATTGACCGAAGGAAAAGGATTCTACAAAAGCAATTGACTTCTCACACCAGAATACGTTTCATTCAAACTCATCAAAAATTGGAATAACTTTTGGTTATCCTTATGCTCTATGTGTTTTTTTAAAATCATCACCCTCAATGTGAGGTAAGGCACAAGCAGCATCGTATTCTGCCCAGAGAAGTCTAAGTTTTGTAAAAAATGTGGAAACAGAATCAAGACCTTGACGAGTCATGACTATTTCCATATGCAACTGATAAGTCCTAGGAGCACTAACTTTGTCGAATCTTTCCTTTAATTTTTTCCAAATCAAGAAGGCACTATCAGTATGCATATATCCACTAGCAAGATCTTTAGCAATTGAATTTGTAATCCATCCTATTACCACAGCGTTACACCTATCCCATAAGTGGTGAAAAGCAGGATCGTATTTCTCACGCATGCAAGTTCCAGTTATGAAGCCTAATTTTTTCCTACCTAACAGGGTAAATCTAATAGCACGACTCCACATAGCATAATTTTAAGGCCATGTTAGAGTAGTAGAAATCATACTTACACCCGGGTTGTCACTGACATGTAAGAACAAAGGGTGATGGGACCTTACTATGGACATAGCATCATCGGTGGCACGATGAACTGCCTCCTTGACAACCTTATCCTCAGCCATGATACAAAAACACCAAAGAAACAAGAAATATATGGTTACCTTTATAATCGAAAATAAAGGAGACAAACCGTCAATCGAAGTCTCAGTCAAGAAGAACTGAATCGTCAACAGAGTCGTTACTAAGAAAAAATCAACAATGACAAGGTTAACTACCACAAGAATCCGGCCAGAGACGCGATTAAGAGAATCGCGAAAGGAAGACGAACCGTCGGGACAGAGAAAACGAAAAATCGCAAGGAATATAAACCATCGGGACGGAGAGATTGCCAAGAACACCACAGAACAGGCAGGGAAAAGATCACAGGTAAGACGAAATCGTCTTAGCCTCTGATACCATGTTGAAAATGGAATCGAACAGATTGAGAAATCTGGAAAACCCTAGAAAATGAAGAAACAAATAAACAAAGAACAGAAGCACTTGGGGATCATTTAGTCTGATTCCTACGTTTGGCAGACTATCACCCTTAAATAACAAAACCCTACAAACTATTGTTCAATTACACCTTAAACAATCCGAAATTGAAGAAAAGACACAAAAGATAATAAAACATCAGTCTGAATAATAAACCGGGCCGGACCAAACAAACACGGGTCGGATCAAACAAACACGGGCCAAAACAAAAGAATAAGCCCATCGATGCTGAAGAATAGATCCAGTCCAATAAGAAGTCCAGTATAACCAATCAGCCTGCAATTTTAACAAATGTCAATTGGTCATAGAAGAAGACTGGTCCGTGCTTTTGAATATGGAAGATAGGAGCCTTAGCTATGTAGCGATAGAGGATGGAGATGTCTCTGTATATGAAGATTGGTTTGGGGTGAGAGGGTCGGTACTGAATGGACTGTCAACTACAAAAGGAAGGAAGCTCGAGGTCAAGGAGGTAGTTCACTTCAGCTTCTCGACTGCCTTGACGTAGAAAAGCAACACTCAGTGCATCACCGGCTTCTCAACTAAGCGAAATGGAGAGATTGGCCATCTTCCAAGGGAGTGGAAGGGGATATTGGCCGTATTCCTCTGAAGATATTGCTGTATGTAAGCTTCTATGCCCACAACTCTATTTTTGTGGTGGAAGGGGATATGTCGTCTTGGAAACAAGCTCCTTTCTAGATGATAGGAGCTGTGAAGGGAGTTGAGGTTGATAATCCAACGAAAAATCTCCATCTTGGTTGGGTAGAGTATCGGGTTTGTGACCAGAGGGCATCATCACCTATCCATGTGAATATTTTCGCAGGGGAAGAACCTACACGATTTCCTACTGCAATGGAGATGTCTCGAGGAGGGATTCTGGCATAGGCAATGGGTCTAGGCAAGACTATGATGACAATTGCACTATTGCTTGCAAGAAATGGTAAGGCACTTCCTCATGATAGTAAAAGTTTGAAGAGTGCCTTGAAGAGAGTTGGAGTAAATAACATCCCTTTTATTGAGGAGGTGAACATTTTTAAGGATGATTACATCATCCGGTTTCGGAATCCAAAGGATCAAGCCTCTATTCAAACTTTTACCAAAAAAATAAGCCTCTATTCAAACAAATATATTGGTTAGTGCCACTCCTCAAACTAAGAAATTAACCGATTAGGACTTGATCATTGGGACAGCTTGAGGAAGGTGGAGGTCTTAATGGAAAAAACTGGCCAAGAGAAGGGCGAATATGATGATGATGCGGTTCCTGATCTTCTTCCAAAAGATGCGGCAATATGGAAATACCTAGATGACTTGAGGCACTAATCACCGGATGGCAACACAAGGTTAGGCAGGATGCAATGTTACGGGTCAAATTACCAATATAGCGAGTAGTATGAGTCAGTCGGATTAAGTATTATGATTCACGTAATTAACTCTATATAGAAGGGCATGAAAAACATTTAAAGGTAAATAATGAAAAAAGACTACCATTCCTCTATCTCTCCTATTCTCACTGCTTTTTCTGTCTCTTCTTTTTTGTTTCAGTGATCTCCTCCTCCGTTCCTTTTGCCTTTGGAACGTAACATATTGGTCTTAGCGAAGTTTGTATGGCGACGCTTCGCTCCTCCAACTTTTGATTTATTAACTACCCACGTCTTTAGGCTGAAAAAGAAAGTTAGTGGTCTGACATTTTTCCATCTCCTCGAAAATTACCAAACTGCTAATATTTCAGTCTCCTGATTCTTGTCCCATTTGAAAGGAAGGCAACAACTTAATGTTGGGAGGGAGAAGATGCGCTAGTTGTGGACACCAAAAGTTGCTGGAAATGGGTTTGATGGGCGATCAGATGTGAGTTGGTTGGGTATCCAGCAACTTAACTTGTATAGGATTAGTGTCAAGGGTAACTCTAATCAGTCGAATCTAAACATTATGTATTTATCTGATTGAAATCTTCTTCTTTTACATCACAACACAATAGAGTGAAGGCCTTCTCTTGATCGTCAGTACATTCTTTAATTGTTAACCAACACATATACCTCAGCCTATAATCAATATGGAGACTGTCCAATAAAGTTCCCGGGAGGGTTGTAGAAGCAGATAGTGAGACTTGTGCTGTCCTTGACGCAGCTTGATTGGGCACACCCCAACTCATGGCTTTTATTCCAAACCACCTGTTGTCAGTTTCAATAATATACTTAAATATATAAAACTATAACAATAACCTAAATCAAGTATTCCATTAAGAAAAACTAAGCATTTTAGTTTTTTTTAGAAAAGTAAGTACAAAAAAACATATTTCGAAAAATAGGTATACGCGCACCCCGGGTAGCGCGTATTGACAATACGCGCACCTCAGGATGGCGCCTATTGCATAGGCGCCACCCCAAGTGACGCCTATTCAAATGGGCGCCCAACACTTTCACCTTTTTTTAAAAAATTGTTATATAATGAAGACTCGATGTTTAATTAAAAATAAAATTATGTATTTATTAAAAAAATTTAAAAATAATATAGTAAGTAGATATTTTAATTGCGCTTCAAATGATGCAAAAAATATTAAATTTGGATTTACGGATTGCCAGTACGGCATGCCGTAAGTTGAGATATGAAAATTTGACTTAAAAAATTATAACTCAAACCATGTAAGTCCAAACTCAACATGGTTAACGTCATTTGTGTCGTAAATCAATTATCTACGTAGGGTAATTTTTTTTATTAGAAATACAGTGATTTTGTAACCTAACATCGTTTGTTTTATAATTTGACCGAAATAAGTAAATGCATTAGGTGAAAAATGTAATTATGTACTTACTCGAAAAAAAAAATCAAAAAACTTACGGAGCGTAGATAATTTAATTACGAATGCATTATGTAAACAGTAAAATTACTGTGCAAACACTATTTGGAAATTTTTTTATCGTAGGTAAAGTTTTTTACGTATCGTATAATACCGTCAGTCTAAAAGTAAAAATTTAACGCATAGTTAACGTCATTTGATTCGTAATTAATTTTTGTATACCTATTTTTCGAAATATTTTTTTTCTATACTTACTTTTCTTAAAAAAAAACTAAAATGCTTAGTTTTTGAAAAAATACTTTTATTAACAACACCAAACTGCATTGTACTTATTTTTATGTTTTAATTATTATTATACGAAAAATTATTTGTTTCTAGAATTTAATTTATTAATCTATTACTACATTGTTGTAAAATTTATAATGTTCACCATAAGACAAAAGTATCTATTAAGAGAAAACAACCACCACATAATTTCTGTTTTAGGACATAAAATATATCTTATAATGATAATAGCCCCTGTGCTTATTTCATTTAAATTCATCTTTATAGCTATATATTTATAAATAATAAAATTATATATAGTATGTGTTGTTCCTCTCTATTTTCTATAGAGAATAACTGCATTACCTGAGTGTAGACTCCACATTGATGGTTCTGTGCGCAAGTGTTGTCGGTGTGGTTGTAGAACGTCTTCTCCTTGACCCACTGGTTGACCGCATCACGTGGGGCCACCATGTTTCCACCTGCCCAAAGCTGGTTGGCACCGTACTTTGCGCCGGTTAAGTTTGCGAACTGGCAGCCCATCTTGTCTCTCTGATACCTTACGAGGCGACTAGTGAGGTTGGCTAACATCTGACTCCACTTGAGAGGATCCACTCCAACTGCCGCCCTTGCTTGGTTGTGCGCATCCAAGAACTCCTCCTCCAATCCAACTGCCGCTGCAACAGCGGTGATCGGCTTGGTTGATGCGAATCGACTCGTGCCGTAAGCACAGAAGCTAAGGGACGATGATGCCACAGTCGTCACAACTAGCAATACAAATATGTGTGAATTAGAAGGAACTGCCATTGATTCAACCTCTCCTTCTAATTCTTTCTGGTTAGAGAGAAAATAGAATATATGTAGGAGTGTGACCATCAACCTTCCTTGTTTGAATCAATGCACGTGACCATGTCCAACTTACGATCAACACCTTCCATGTGAAGCATTGAATGCTAGTTCCACTCCAGGACAAATCAGCTGCTGGAATACGTGCTTGATCATTTCAATCAGATCTCAAAACTAATAATAAAAGCTTATTTAATTAATACAATAATACATAATAAAATTAATAATTTAAAATAAAAATGCTTGCTAAAATGATATATAGAAATAAAATAAAATAGAATTAAATTAAATTAAATATTATATATACACATTATTTTAATATTTATAATACTTAATTAAATTAAACAACAAAAAATAGATTAAAAAAAAATATTATCAAATACTTTAGAATTAAAATACATTACTATAAAAAGTAATTAAATTACTTTTTTTTTAAATACATTTGATTAGAAAATTTAAAATTAATTATAATAAAGCTAATTATATAATATATTATAAATTTCAAAATAAATAATTAAAAATTATATTTAATTTAATTTAATTAAAAAATAATTTATTAGGAAATTTGAATAAATTTAATACAAATATTAATTAATTAACTGCAAAAATATATTTAGGTTTATGTACTTTTGTAATTAATTAAAATGATTAATGGTTTGTCATTTTTTTCATAACAACGGAATACGGATTGCATATTCAGATTCCTTCTCTATTCAGCGAACTAAATACCTGTAAACTTAATATCTTCCATGCATGCGCGAAAGATAATTGAGTTTTTCAGTAAAATATCATTTAAATAGAAAATATATCAAACTATTACAGCATGTTTGTTTGCAAGAATTTTTAGGGAATAAGTAATAGAGATTATGTATTTCATGCTTGTTTCACATAATTATAATTCTGCATAATCCAGAATTCCTAGAGAGTAGGAATAAGCATTCTTGGCTATGGATTCAAAATTCTCATTTTTGGTAAGGCTGGAATAAGAAATAATGGTCGAAATGACTGAATTGTTACTAGTAATTACAAAATTTTATGTATTCGACAATATTCATATCCCAACGATACTTGAGTACCATAGAGGAACACAAAGTTGACCTTTATATATTCTCTTCAGCAGGGACAATGAACTTTTTCCACGAGGTTTGCGAAAACGTAAGACAAGTCCCAACATTTAGCAACGGTCATAACCATCCTAAGAGATAAGGCCTCACATATTCACTCACATTCATTACGGTCAAAATCTCTATAAATAAATGGTGGCAACTACAATTTCTCAGTATAATGGGCTTGACGACCCTATCAAGAACATTAATAGGCACGCGACTTTGCTTCAGGGATAAACTAGCAAACTAATTAGCTCACATGTTCCCTTTTATCTTGTTGGAGACAACGTTTTCCTTGTTTTTTGGAATCCCTCAAGCATCCACTGAATATTTGGAAGAGCTTGAGTAGAGATTTATCCAAAGATACACGGGCGAGCGCCAGTTATTAATGAACATTGTCGCCCTTGGTGACGTGAGGTATTTACAAGGCGGAATTTTGTCGAGCTTGTACGGGAAATTCCATACCAACGTCATTGAAGTTCACAGATAAATCATTGATGGTGGGGTCATTACAACCTTCTACGAGTACTCTACTCGACCTTCCGAAGGAGTCGATGAAAATGAGGATAAACTATTATACAAGTGTCATCAACACTATGAACGAAATGGTAAAATGATTTATTTATTTGTAAAGGTAAACAGACATCAAGTGGACAACAGTGAACTACCTTGGAAAGAGTTTCAAAAGGATGAGAAGAAGAATTTGAAAGGAGAGAGGCACAAACTCCCTAAGAAAGTGTACAAATTCATTACTCCGTAAACATGAAGTTCTTCACAATTCTAATTAGATCCAAATACAATGGTTTTATGAAATCGTTATAAATCCAGGTTTGTGGGTAACAGGTTTCATCAACGATTTGATGATTGTTTTTGTCAATTGCAAGTTTCTTTAGCTGAAACAAGTAGTATATATGTGGAGATCTTGGTTGTTGGGGATATGGATCCCACGTGGGGTGGTATTACACATCACTTTCATCGCAAGGTTGGTGGCGAATTTCTCATTTTACTACACTCTACAACAGTGGATGGATCATTAGGATGGATGCAGTGAAAATAGCTTTTCGTTGCTTTCAAAGGATAGGGATCTTACTATCCTACAAGTTCCCCTACGATGCATACCAATGTTATCAGAACCGGACCGGACCAGAGGTCCGACTGAGAACCGGATCCCTATCTGGTTTGGTTAAGCTAAAAGACCGACTTACATAGCAACAGTGTTTGAACCGGTTGGTTTTCGGTTCGGTTTTTTGGGATGTTTTTTTAAAACAGACCAATCATTTTTTCGGTTTAAACCTATTGATTTTCAATTACTAGGTTTCCGGTTTAACAGAGCAATCAGTTTCTGGGTTTTTTAAGCCGACCGGTTTGAAAATTAAGTTAAATTTTTTTTTTTGTTCTCACTTCATCAGTTCTGTTCTTCGACTTCAAGTTCACATCTTAGCACATCCACCGCAGCACATCACTCAGTTCACTTCAATTATGTTCTTCATGTCCATATCTTCGGTTCTTTGATGAGTCAAGCTCACATGTCCGTCCTTGTTCAGTAAGTTCCACAGCAGTTCTTCGGTTCCAACTTCCAGGTTCCTTGTTCAGTTCCTCAGTAAGTTCACCCGTCCTTCTTCGGTTTCATTGAAATTGTTTTTCAATTCGTGGTTAATGTGTTGATTGGTGCTGAAAATTGTGTTGATTGTGTTCATTATGCTTAAATTCGTGCTGAAAATTGATGCTAAAATTGGTGTTAATTGTGTTGATTGTTAATGTGGTTAATGTTTATTGGTGCGAAAATTGTGTTGATTGTTAATGTGTTAATTGGTGCTGAAATTGGTTAATGTTGGACCCTCTATCTTCAGCAGACTGAGCAGCTATAGCATAGGGTTAGTCACCCAAGCATTTGCAGGTCACTTCGGTGAGGGTGAGCTTGCCAGCCCTTTTGTATCGTCAGTCGAAGTCCTTCGTGGATTGTCGTGGCTTCCATTATCTCGACGGTGTCACTTCGTAGTTGCTGATTAGTTCCTCGAGTTAGATTTCCTTCGGTGTCTCTAGCCACAACTCCAATGCCCGTTTTTTCCGTTCGCATGCACACTGATGTGTCGCAGTTTACCTTGATTATGTTTCTACCCTGCTTCTCCCATTTGTGATTCACTCGTGCCATACCAGCCGCTGGTTCCTTCCATCCGTGAACTACATGTTCACCGTATGCTTGTCGGATTGTCATGATCACATGTGTTGGGTTCGGTGGCTTGGCTTTGAAAGTTGTCATTCACCTCGTCTTCCATATTTTCCAGAATGTGAGTAGGCATTTGATCCACCTTGCCTCGCGTATCATCCCTTGTACTCCCGGTTCTACTTGTCTCGACTCCAGCCATTTTAGAACATCCGTTCGGTCGGTTCTGTCGACTCGCACACCAAGTGCCCCGAACCAGACCGATTCGGTCCAGCTACATTTGAATACCATATGTTCCCTCGTCTCATTTCCTCCACATATCGGGCAGCTAGGTACCACATTCATTCCTTGTCTTGTGAGGTTATGTTTTACAGCAATCCCGTTCGATGCAAGGAGACATATAAAGTTCTTTACCTTAGGTATTAGGTTGGTCTCCCATATTGAGTTGTCTTGTTGTTTGCTCTCCGCGGTTCAGTTCGCATCCACCTCCTGTAGCCTATGATAGACGGATCGAGGTTGTAGTGATCTATCTTTCGTGTGCAGACATATATATTGGTATCTTCCTCCTTTGCATGGAATCAGTATATTCAGAATGTGTTCAGCATCCTCCTCTGAGACCATCGTCCGAGCGAGGTTCTCGCCCCAGCTCGTGTTCCGTTTTATTAGCTCGCTTAGCATGGTGTTTCGGTCAGTTGTGCTCATTGGTTCGTCTGTCACCCTGAATCCTTGCTTCGGGTACACCACGGGTCATTGAAGACGTGGATCCTCTCACCCGTGCCTAGCGCACACATTCCTTCCCTTTTGAGGGCATCTCTTCCGTGTATTAGGCTACTTCATCCCCAAGATGTCCACCCTCCCTTTGTCGATTCAAGGAAGCTGTCATGGGGGAAGTACAATCCCTTCATTATCCTAGCACATAGAGTATTAGGTTCGGTCACTAGTCGACCCACCAGCTTGGTGAGCAAATCCTTGTTGAAGGTTTGGAGTTCCCTAAACCTTAGCTCACCCGATTGTTTGGACTTGGTCAAGACCTCCCATTTCTGCCAGTGTGTCTTCTTTCCGTCCTCTGTTAATCCCCACAAGAAGTCCGCTATCATTGCGTTTATGTCCGAGCACCAAGTTTTGGGGACGCTCATGACATAAGTTAGCATAAGTTGGGATAGTCTTCTTCCCTGCCTGGTTTAGTGTTTTTTATCGTCAACCGACTAGTTTGTCCTTAACCTTGTTTTTCAGAAACCCCATAGCTTCCTTTTTTGACCTTCACATATCGATGGTAACCCTAGGTATTTTCATGGTGTTTCTCATTTGCCGACTTTCTCGCGTCGAGCATTATGTCGGACCACGTTTTACGGGCCCCTTGTTTGGTTCGACGACTGATTCCTTCCTCATCTACAATAGCTTTTTTCGGCACCATGTGCTTTGATCTCACCCCGATCATCCATGGTCCAAAGGTCGGGATGTTTGGATCATGTTCCGACATATGCACCTCGTCTTTGCATGTTTGGGTCGTGTGTCCCAACATCCCGCACCCATAACAATAGTTGGCTAATCGCTCATACTTAACATATGTCTATCTTTCCTTCCCTTGGGAGTTTGTCCACCAAAACCCCGTCATTAACGGGTCATTCCCATTAATCTCTACTCACACTCTCATATAGCTTATATTTATCCTTGCCACATTCTGTTCTACATCTAGGCATTTCCCAAGCATATTGCCGATTTTCCAAGCATTTTCGGCACTAAACTTCTCCAATCCTAGGTCATGTATTTGAACCCAGAAATTTACCTTATGGAACTCCACCTCCTTGATTCCTATGCCTGGGTCCCATCGTTTGATGTTAAGAGTCTGCCCGTTGACAGCTCATGGCGATAGGTCTAGGATTCTGTGGACATCCTCCTCCCGGCCGAAGTCGAACATGAATGTTCCTGTTTCTACTTCTGATATCTTGAGCTTCCATACCAAGCCCAGGCCTACGTTAATACGTTGTGGATAGTGTTTAATTTGATCGGTTTTGCGCTGATGATTCTGCCCACATACCAATCGTCATTTTCCAGTTGAGGTCCCCGATCCGTTTCCGATGTCTATTATCTTTGCTAGAATTGGCACCCTGATTGCTCATTGTCTTGTGGTCCAGTTGCCCTCACCACAGGTCCACTACCTGCAAGAATAGAGGAACAATCGACGGGAAGAAAAAATTTAGCTCGAACTCACTGTTTCATTGGTTACGTAGTCCTTGCATGGGAATGTCACTGTCGAAGGAAGGAAGACTTGTTGGAGATTGTTTGTTGTCTTCTACTGACTGAACAAACTGCAGCATTGTTTGCGCGGGTGAAGATTGGCCAACTGGACGCAGCGAAAATCTCACCATTCGGGAGCCCTAGGAGAGAAGCGCATGGCGCGCGTTGTGTTTCATGATTCCTTTTGTATTGTATTTGTACACTACTAGAACTAGCTATAACACTTTTTGAACTGTGGAACCTTAACTTTTTTTTTTAGTTTTTATAGATTTTGGCAACTTGTATAAGGCAAAATGAAGAAAATACTATGTGACGTATCTGGTAAGTATCTAATTTTAACTGAATTTTGAGTATTTATACAATGTGCTAATTTTCTTAATAATTTATAACCCAACTTTACAAAATGAGTTAAATCTTGCTGATGGTGATGACAATGAAGATGCAAACTCAACAATAAATGAGAACTTACTCTATTACCATGAAGTGGTGGTTATGCATATTGGAATGTAAGTGATCAAAGAGAATTTTAAAAGTTATGTTTAAAGTTTAAACCTAGTCTAGTGTATTTGATTTTGAGACTATTGTGTTATGTGTGTTCAAAGTTTAAGGTAATTATATTGTGTTATATTGCGTTTGAGAGTAATGTATATATTTGAGAGTATGTAGTTTGTGTGTGTTTGAGACTATATAGTTTGAGATAATTATGTGTGTGTTTGAGACTATGTAATTTGTATTTTAAGTTCATACAATGCACAACATAGCTGTGATGAATGTCACCCTAGGTGTGTCACGTTGGATACAGTCCATGGGTGATTTCGGCGTGAGGACTCGTAATTTTTTGACAACTCATTCAATACATACAAAAAAAAAGTCATAGTTTATGACGTAACTCTGAACTCGTGGATTCATTCAATAATATATAATACCTATTATAATGTAGTCCACGTGTTGAGCATGTCCTTCACAATCCGTTCCAACAAGATATGCGGTTGACAAATCTAGGTTAAGCAATATGCTCCAATTGATAGTTGAAGGACAAAAATTGTTGGAACAGAGTTGCACGTCTCAACCCAAATGTTATCTCTGTTGTTTTAAAAAGAAAACCACGACTTTTTTTTTTTAATGATTCACTTTTTTATATAACATTTTTTATCACAATTTTTTAATTAATTTGGGATTTTAAATTTTTACGTAAATCTCAATTACTTTGTTTATTATTCTGTCTATTTTATAAAAATAAATTCATGTGTAAAATGTATTTTAATTGAAAAATTAATGGATGAATATTAGGTATTTTGTCGTTTTACAATTCCTTTACATATAGTATTATAACAAATAAAATGCTGTATTTATTGTGCATGTATAACTTTAATTTAGTACAAAATGTCTCTAAATATTGTATTCATTATACATGTAATATAATACAATTCTAAATTATTAGACATGTATTAGCGAACGGTCGACAACAACCCACTCTAAGATTGATTATCTATCTATATATATTAATTTTGTTAAGTTCCATAGAATTATGACAAGTTTTTTAAGACATTTTCTCATTCCTAATGTTAATTTCATAACTTCTAATTGGTTCATATCTAACATATAATTCTCACTCATATGTGTCATGATATCTAACTCAGTTTAAAATCTTCCAAAACTATCATTCATTCTCCCAATAAATTACAAAATTTCATTAATCTTTTCTTATTTCCAAGTGCATTTATGATTTTATTAAGTTTATTTTATTTACTAAATTTTACATTTTATGAAAAGCAAGTATATGTATATATTTAAACTTTTTATTACAAGATAATTTAAAATGAAATTAAGGGTAATTATGTATATTATATATCAATTTTATGAAAATAATAATCAGGGTATATGTAGATATTTATAATTATGTATGCAACATAAATTTTATGGTATGAAAAAATTATGATATAATATCTTCATACTTTTTTTAGAACTCTTTTTATAAAATAGCATTGTTATATTCTACTAGAATCAACATATATTACATTTTATTAAAATATATATATATATAAGTTATAATTAGTATAACTAATATATATATATTCTAATAGTTTGTATTTATTTAAAAATGTATGAAAATAATAGATGTCATCAAATGAATTTTAAAATCATTAGTTAATATCATATTCATAATTGTTGATATTTGTTTTTGTTATTTACTCATTCATTTTCAAATATTTTTATAAAATATAAATAATCGTTATATTGTATAATATTATAAAAAATAAAAATAAGTTTAACTTTTTTTTATAAATATAATTAACTTTTATGTTGTGTAATTGAATTAATATTAATTAAATATACTTTAATAAACTGTAAATAATTATGTTATAAATATATATTTATATTTATTTCAAAAATATTATGAATTTAAACTAAAATAATTATTATATTGCGCAAAACGCGAATTAATTTTCTAGTAACCAATATTTGAGGTAAATTATTATTTTCAATAGTGTTTATGATGTGATATAGGACCATAGGTTACATCTAGAATCGAATGATATGGTAAAAACTCAAAAATCGTACTATTTTTTTGGCACAACTTTTTAATGCATGTACCTTTTCTCTACGGTCTTTTAATGTAATTAAATGTAGCATTACAGTGTGATGCAGTTATAGTAATGAAGTATCTACTTATACTAGTTATAGTACTAGATTTATAATTGTGATCATAACAAGTGTTATCAGAAATGGACCGACAATCGACCGATATAGGAATCAGTTCACGGTCAAACCATAGTTCTCCTAAGAGATCAACTGGTTCTTTTACTATCCATTCTTGCCCTTCTACACTAGCTCACTCATCCTTCTACCCTACTACTCATTCTTCAGAAAATGCAACTCTCCTTACAACCTCCACCTCCCTCACGTCCTCCCTCATCTCCACCGCGCCTCCCTCACGTCCTCCCTCATCTCCACCGCGCCCCTCCGCCCGCCACCGCTAGCCACCTACAGACCTCCCGCGACCGCCAGCCACTTACAGTCCGCATGTCACCGCCAATCGCACCCCTCCAACCCACACCCCACCTCCCGGTCCACCCGCCACTCTTAGCCACCACCCACCTCCAGTCGCCACTTCCAGTCGGACCCCTCCCACCTGCCACCTCACCTCCTCCCTCCCGTCTCTCGTCGCCCCCAATCCACATCTTCCCGTCGCCCCCCTCCTCCGACAATTCCATGACCACGTTCTGAATTTGCCTCCAACTTCCCCACCCTATCACACATTCTCTTCTCTCTCTCTTTTTTCGTTTTCCCTTTAAACAAGAGAATCGGTTGGTCATCTAAAAATCGCCCAAATTTAGCTTTCAAACCGAGTTCACTTTGCTTTTCAATATTTTAAAAGAACCAGACCGTCACTATGACCAGTTCACAATTCGATCAGGTCTGACCCACAGTCCGGTCCAGTTATGATAATTATGGTCATAACTGTATCTATCTATCTATCTATGTCTCTCTCTATATATATATATATAAGAACTTACTAATGAAGTAGATCTCAGCATATATGTCAAGCTTAAATTAAACTCGATTGTGTTAGATATTAAAATATTTAATAATTAAGTTATTCTTTTAGGACCAAAAAGAATTAATTTAATTTATAAGGACTAAAATAAAATATGAATATTTAAAATTGTACCTACACCAATAATGGTGTATACTTCCGAAAAAAAATTGGTGTATACTTAAAAATTGTGCAGCTATAGTACTTGCCAAAACTGCACTGCTGCTCGCTTAACTGTTTCATCTCATTGGCCAGACTAGGTGGTTGAGTGACTCTTTTAGAAGTGGTCGATGAATCTGTTTGAATCGACACAGTATTAGTTGTTAACGAGACGATACTGTCTCATGTAAAAATATCCATCTACCATTTTCAGTTGGGCTCTATACCATTCTTGCATATGGTGGATAACGGAGAAGACAGTATCATGGTTCATTCATTGGAATCTCTATTATAAGGAATATTAACAACAAGAATATTTAACTAACTACTACTTCCCGGGGGGGAGGGGGAGGGGGAAGAGAGTGGTGCAATGATATATAAAGCAACCGTGCAAAAGAACATTCTAAATAATAATAAACCTGTTCTGATAATGAAAAATTTGTAAACAACGTACCTCTCCCATTGTAGCTTGCCTGCTTGCTTACTGTAAATAACTAAAATCTCTAGTTTGAAGAAGAAGGTCAGGCCCAAATTACCCACGGCCGGAAAAAAGAGATGGAGATCTCTCTTTTCTTTTACCAGTCAAGGAATGCTGGTTGGTAGAGGAGGATTCACCATTTGCTTCCACATCACAATGATGGGATACTCTAGAAATACATATCCATTGGACTCTCGTCGTGTCTGTCTCATCACTTTTCACAGGTACATGCCACCATCCTTTCTCTGATTCCTAAACAACAAATATATATACATTCTACAAATTCACATACATTCACTATTGTTGGAATAAATGCTAATCAAGTGTAAGAAAAATAAACCTGAATGGCTATAGAAAACGGGGGTGGCATGTGAAGTTCTGGACTACCCCGTAGGAATGTATATCGAACCTGACAAGGAGGTGCTAAGCTTCAATATAAGAGACAAATAGCAATCTCATAAGAAAGATGTTCTGAACCATATACATACTTGATGTCTCTCTTTCCATTTCAAGAAAAAGTTGCTTCCAAGGAGTTCAAATATGTGATCTCGCATTTCGTCATTTGTCACGAGCAGACACTTCAGTTTCACCGCAGCATACAGCCAATACCTAGAGCCATAACAGAATGAGAAATAAAAATCAATTGAATGATCCCCGTCCATTCCCAAAGATGACAAGGACTTATTAAAGCATTGCCAGTACTAGACTACTAGTTGTAGTCGTACTATATTGGAAAAGCAACAAAAATTACAGAGATGACTTCTTCCCAAATATGAAGTGCTACTAAAATTACAGTTCTCAACTATCAATGCTTGGGATAAATGGGGATACCAATCATCATTTGATCCATGGGGTGTTGTGTATAGAACTCCATCATCAATCCACTCCTCCAGCAACCTTCGAGAGCAAGGATCTTCTCGAAATGATTTAAGACGTTTTTTATGCAATATAACAAGAGGCCATTTACTTCCACTTCTACTATGCAGCTCCTCCACTACAGCCTTCAGCTGTAAATTGAAGAGCACGCACAAACATAACACATCAATTATACGAACCAATTAACTTGTAAAAATTGAACAAAGCAAATTTTCAAAGGTGGATAAACCGAATTTATAAGATGTGAAATGCAACCTGAGCAATACTAAAACCGCCTTCTGCAAAATTCTGTTGGTACAGTCCAACATTTGCTCCATCAACAACAGCATCGTAGCCACCATGCTTATCAAGCCAATCCTTTAGAGTAATATAGAAAGGCGGTCATTAGGTAAGAGCTAAACAATCACTATAGCTAAAAATGATCCTGACACTAGTTACAATTTACAGAAAATGTTCTGTAATAGTGCCAGTCAATGCAAAGATTAAACTCACAAGTGTGGCAGTCAGTTTTGTACGAACACTTTCAGTGACCTTCTTCCATGATATCCAACAAGCGAGCATTCCTATTCGCTATTTCACTTATAAAAACCAGTAGCCACACGACTCACAACCCTATATTATGTTTCATAGGGAATTATATTTCTATTCCAGAATTCCAGGATAGTTAAACGTTCAAAGCTAAGCATTAGACAAGATCAATCCTGCACTAATCTAGACTAAAAAATAAATGGTTTAACTGCCCGAGTAGTATATAGTAAAACAAAACAACCACACTAACCTGAAACTCACTAAAATTAACCTTCGCTTCCCTCTCCAATGCCAAAGCAGATAAAGAATGGGCAAATCTCTCGGTCTCTGCATCATCAATATCTACGCAAGCCAGTGTCTCTCCACAACTGCCACAGACGCCACTCGAATCCACAGTACCCCTTTTCACAACCCATTTTCCCTTACCGACCCAGCCAAGACCATGAAACCCCCCTCCATTCCTCAAAACTGCATCTTTAATGGCAGACTCGACATAATTAACATTCTCTGTCTCATCACCAGCCCTGACACCACAAAACCAACTCTCAATTGCCTTTGCAGTATCTTCGTTTACCCACCTAACACATTTGCGCAGCTTATGCAGGTAGTCATAAACCCTCTTGCCCCTACCCGTCTCGGCACTGACTCTGAACAAGGCCGCAAGCTCCGACTCCTCAACATTCAACTGCGCTCGAGTGAGATGTTCCTCTACTTCATAAGCCTTATCAGCCTCCAGGTTGTCACAGAACCTGTACAATGCGGGATCATATGAGCGCAACCTCGGCTGGACACCAGTTTGCCCCCTCATACCTTTAACTAATTCAAAGGCATAATCTCCATCTCCTTTGGCAGCAGCGAGCCTAGCCACGGCGGTAATAGAGGCCTCGTTGGGGTTGATTTTGGAGGTTAACATGTCATCATATATGCGAAAGCCGAAATGGATGGAGGATTCCTTGAGGGATAGATCCATGACGGTGTTGGAGCATATGTAGAGGAGCGAATTAAAGTTTTGCTGATTGACACGGAGGTTCTGAGAGAGCGCGGACTCATACAGAGCAATGGCACCGCGCAAATCTTTAGATTTAGTGCATGAGTTGAGATTCAATTGGAATGAGATTTCAGGAGACAAGTTCTTCTTGAGCTTCTTGTTGTTGTTGAGTTCGGCTTTCTGTGTGCGTGAAACATCCTCCATGGATGATGAGCAATGTGATGGATCTGTCAGGCAAAAACCATAAACCCTAGCTGCTCGACGGTTTCCGTACTACAGAAAGTCCGTGCGTCCACGATGAACTGGGGCTAGAGAAATCTAAACCCTAAACCACTCAGAGCTAGGGGTGAAACCGGACCGGTCGGACCGGTTTTTTACTATTTCGGTCGGGAATCTATATTTTCGGATCGGTTTTTCTTCCAAAAAAAGTTCGCCCAAAAGACTGTATAAGAAAAAATAAACCGTCCATTCAGATTTTGGATTTTCGGTTTAAACCGAATAAGCAAAAAAATACACATTCAAAACCAAAAGAAGTATTCAAAATCAAATTAAATAACAAAATAATTTGATTCAACAATGTTTACATAGATTTCTACTAAACCGATTAAACAACTAAAATAATTATTAAATAATAAAATTATTATTTGTTTGTATTCGTTGATTAATTATATTAATTAATACTAACTAATACAATATATAAAATAATATACATATAAACGGTCGGGTCGGACTCCACAGTCTTTTAGAGTTGTAGACCGAACGGTCTAAAAAACTGTTTCAAACAAAAAAATCTGACCTTAAACCGAACCGTACATTTTCAGACCGGTTTTTTCTGTTCGGACCGATTCGGTTTTCAACAGATTTTCGGACCAGACGTTTTTGCTTTCACCCCTACTCAGAGCTCCAATATGTTACGGATGTTAAATCGGGTTGACTATACGAGTTCATATTGAATTGACCGGATGAATTTGGATATGCAAACTTAGGTTTATATATGGTTAGGGCATAGTACGGGTATGACAAATATCATAATCATATTATACTTTTAAACCACATAGCATAACCATTACGGATACAATTTTTAATACCATAAAAATTAAAATAATCGTGGTTATTAACCACGGGTTTACCAGTATACTCATATCCATTCCACAGATATAATATAATAAAAGACCGGAAATTTTATTTTAAAAAATACATAAAGCTATATTACCAACACTAAAAATATATAACACTAGCATTTCACACAAAACATGCTTCTGTAATGGAGAATATATAGTTGGGAAAACATGATGTTCTATCGCTCGCTGCAAGAGTAACCGCTCGCTCACTGCTCGCTACTTCAGGACAGGAGTAACTTCACTGCTCGTTGCTGGACCGCTCTTCTACGCGTTGGTTGAGCTCTTTCGAAGTCCTCGAGAGCAACTTAACTGCTTCAGGAGCCAGGACAGGAGTGGACTTAGGGTTGTTCTCAAGGAGTAAAGTTTTTTGATAGTTTGAAAGGTTTGAAGAGTCTTCAATTTAAAGGATTAAAGTTGTAAAGGTCCAATAAATATCTTAATCAAAGGTCTAGAAGCATTCGTAGAGTGTACTTGTAGTATACCTACAACAACTTGAAAATTAAAATAATTGGAGTCGATGAAAAAGGTTGGCGGTTTGGCGCCTTTAACATAGTGTTGTTATGTTGTACAACATGTATGTACAACTTCAATTATTTAGTATATATTAGTTTATTAATAATAAATAATTATTATATTTATATAATAACCATTCGTGAGTCCACCAAGTTCCTCTTAACATTAAAGCCATTGATCTTCGTAGTGATGACCAAAGCATCATTGCGAGAGTTACTAATATGCCATGTGTCCTCATCCGTGGAAGAGATGGCGAAGCTCTCCGTAGGTCGTTGCCTCTTTCCGAGCACCACCTATGTTTAAATAGTCGCAGCATATACTTCTTTGGCGCCGTTTGATTCTCATCTGAAGGTAAAAGTCCCACTTATCACATTTATGGTGCCATTTTTTCATACAAGGCATTTCATAGTGGTGGTCGGTGGGGGAGGAAAAGGTCTACTTTCTATTCTATTGGAGATACGGTCCCTTCTCGCTTGAATGCCGCAAAATTCTTCAGGTGACTTTTAAATTAGTGCTTCTATGTCCTTATTCAGAATTTGGCAATTTTCGGTGTGATGTCATTTATGCCCTATGATACTGATAGTACTGGTCCACATCCTTTCCCATAGAGGCCTCATTCTTCTTTGGCATGGGAGGTGTCTCCAAGCAGTTGTTCTTCATCTCCCTCAGCACAACGGATATTTGTTTTGATATAGGGGTGAGGGTGGAGGTGAAGGTTTAGTACTGCTAAGCTCTTGTTAAAGTGCTTGTAATAGCTTTGTCACGATTCTTCGTTGCCATGTTGGACGTTGGACATGGAGCTAACATTTTTTAGGAGTTGGCGCTCGCCCATGTAATGCTGAATAAACTTCATCTTAAGGTCAGGACATGAGGTAACATAAGCCCTCAGAAGATCAAAGAACAAGTATGAAGCAATCCATGTAGGCGTTAATGGGAACAATAGCGGAAAATGTTTATTATCGATTATCCCGGCCAGGAGTAAGGATTCATGCTTTTTGATATGCTGGGTAGGGTCATCCTCGCCCTTAATGGCATGAAAGAGTGTGATTTCCTATAACGCAAAATGAGCATTATCGTACCATTTTTCTCCTTTAGATTTTAGTTAATTAGGTCTTATACTTGATCTATGCTCAGTCTCGTTGGTGGAGGAAGGGCTCGTCTCAAGGTGAGGTATGTTCTACAAACAATTATGCTAATAAGCGCCACCTGCGTAGCTTGTGGCGCTCTTTAGGACTCTCAAGCGCTAGAGGTAGCTTCCTCGTCCCTCGTTTGGGCTGCTTCGGTATCAGTGTAGGACACATGGACGACAGTGTAGGCGTGGTCTGCTAAACACCGATCTCTTCTGTTAAGGAGCTCATCTAGGGTGGCGAGTGTTGCTGGGTGAATATAACTTCTAGCAGTGTCTCTCTAGGCCTCTAAAACGAACCTTGGGGGTAACGTTCATACTCAAGCTCTCTGTTGGACATCCACTAGGCTGAGGAAGATGCAAGTAGAGGAGACGTTATATGAGGGACAAAAGTTTTCCCGGGCACGCCTATTAATCGAGCACAAAGATAGTTTGTATCATTTCTCTTTTATTAATTATTAGATATATTGCACCCTTTACAATAAAGTACCTTACAATTACTTTCAATTTAATCTAGGGAAAAGTATGAAAAAGATGTAACATGTTTGACTCCGGTGGTAAAAGCGGCTCAATGTTTGTTTTTGATGCAATATGCTTGGTGTTATTGGTTTTTGATGAAGTCCGTTTGTGTCCGTTAAAAATTTCCGTTAACACCGCACATGTAATGCACGTGACCTATATTTGGTGTGAAATTCCTTAAATGTCCCTGTCTTCACTCCCGTTCCCTCCCTCTCAGCTTGTTTCAAGCGAGATCTCCATGAATGTCCGCACCAAGCTCTACAATCTCGACAGCGATGGATCCAAGGATTACCTCTCCACAGGACGTGGACATCATCTGCTGCTGCGCCATCATCTTCGAGAAGCCCATTCGTCGCGAAACTTGAACCCCGACACCCTCATAACCCGCCTGCAGGACTCCATAATCTGGTATTGGACCCGCCACTTCCTTCAGTTATTCTTTACTACTATTCCCGCCACTTCACGTTTCATTCATTTTCCTTCAAAATCAAACCTCTCCCAGTTCTCTGACCTTCCCCTCCAACTGTCTCTCTTTCCCGATTTCGAAAATGGTGAGTAGCGAGATGAGAATGGATGATGGTACACTCACTTGCGCTTTTACATACAACGGGATGGTTTCATGATCTGCAGTTACTCAATGATAGATTAATGCTCTCACTGTAAGTTTTAGCGCAGAAGCTGAAGGAAACAGAGATTACGGAACAGGATTCACTTCTGCTGGTAACTAGAACTGTCCGTCGACACGATCTTCAATATTTAGCTTAATGTATCTCGTGAAGCTTAATGTATCTAGAAGCTATCTAAAAGTAGAAAGATCATCGAAAGTTTGACTGAAGTAGAAACTACAAAAATAAATGAGTTGATCTTCTATGTTGTTAATCGCAGTTTGGGCTTCTAAAATTTCGTGCATGGCTTGATGCAGAAGTTGGATCGTTTTATCGTCGATTATTATTCTCAGTCCTCCATTACAGCATCATACAGTGAATCCGTACTTCACGAGATTCTTTTTTCACGACTCTTTTTTCACGCTTGATAACGCTTAAACTTGATGGCATGTAGTGGATCTGTTGCATGATGTGTAATTCGAATCTCTCGTGTCACATTGTCTGATTGTCATGCTTATTCTTTGCTGACTATAATCTGTAATTATCTACTGGATTGGTTCTAATTTTATAAATAGACAAGGAACCTACTCCGCATTTCAATCTTCAACATCAGTTACATCAGAGGCCTTTTTCCTGAGAAATATTTCACCGACAAGTCTGTCCCAGCACTAGGTGAGATTCTCTTCACCTGAATTTGTCTTGATCAAATACCAATCATTAGTTTTATCAAAAACTTCAAATGCATTTTCAGAGATGAAGATAAAGAAGTTAATGCCAATCGATGCTGAGTCTCGTAGGTTGATTGATTGGATGGAGAAAGACATGATGATTTCCTCTTATAGCTGAATATAGTCTATTCTTGAACTTTTTACCAAAAAAAATAGTCTATTCTTGAACTGTTAAATCTGTTGAGTTGTTTATAATGATGTAAGATTTTAATCATAACAGGTGTATATGATGCACTGCAAAAGAAGTATCTGAAGACGCTTCTGTTCTGCATCTGTGAATCGCTGGAAGGACCAACGATTGAGGAATATGCATGTGAGGCGTATTCTACTAGCCGATAAATCTCTTAACAATTGTTGCGTTTGTTCCGGTATTTTACTTGTGAGCAGTTCTAAATTATTCTTACAATTAATTCTGCCATTTTGTGGCTATTCTGATTCTGATAGCCAAGAGGTTAAGATGAATATCAATCGAAGTGGAACCAAGAACGGAGGTGCGTTCAAGACTGACTCCGACATAACTCCCAATGAAATGAGGTTAATTAGTCAAAGATCCACTACATATGCTTTTCAGATATGCGAGAGTCCTACTGAATTACAGACTTACAGTTTCTTGGCCAAAAACATTTACAGACTTACAGTTACGGCTAATGAATTGCAGAAGCTCAGCTTGTAAGTTGGTGAGTAAACTGTCCCTGGAGTGGGTGCCGTCGTCTGTGCCTCCTGGAGCTTTTACACAGACAACCCAGAAAATTTTCTTATGGTCAGCTACAACTTGGAGTAAGATCGAATCGTACCCGTATCTACATCTGTAGGAGCTTGATGGGCCACGGTGGAGCTTAACTGGGCTGTCGTCGATGGCTCCACAAATGTTGGGGAGAGAGGTGAGCTATTCGCAGGCCTGTGTTGCCTCGATTAAACGGCGGCGACTGACGGGAATCTTGATGAACTCCGGGTAGAGCTTGGTGGGAGAGTAGCCAGGTGACCATGTTGGTGATTTTGGAGACCAGGAAGGGGTTGAGGGAGTAGCGAGCGGCTAGGGTTTTGGAAGAGTAGCTGTGGGCAAGGCGGGAGAGGACCATGGCGACGGTGTAGTCGGAAGGGAGGGAGAGGTTGGAGGCGGCGATGAGATGTACATAGGGCTGGCAATGGTGCGGTGAAAAACCCATAACCACGGTTATAACCGTTACTGTTTAATATGGTTAACCGTACCATTATGGTGCGGTGCGGTTATGGTGATGAATTCTCTACCCATAATGGTTATGGTTATGGTTATGGTATTTGAGTTATACCCATGGTTATAACCATGGTTATTTTATAAATATAATAATTATTTATTATTAATAAACTAATATATATATATATTAGACTAAATATAAATTAGAGCATAAAAGTGAAATCAATTGATGATATTGAGGAAGATGATGATTGATAGAAACAACTACGACAAGTGTGAAATTGTTAGGTGTGTTGAATCATTACTCGTTATGGGTGTTTGTTGAATTTTAATGTTAATTCAGTAATGTGAATATTAATGTTGAATCATATGAATGTTAAATGATGTTAGTGTTAATGTTGAATGATGTTAGTGCTATATATTTTTATTGTTGGTAATATAGATAGGTGTATTTTTTAAAATTAAATTTTCGGTCTTTTATTATATTACATGTGGAATAAATATGGTTATACGGTTAAAACCATGGTTAATAACCACGGTTATTTTGATGGTTATGGTATTGAAAATTGTACCCATAATGGTTATGGTTATGGTTATGGTATGTGGTTTAAAAATATGGTATGGTTATGGTATTTGGCATACCCTGACCATACCCTAACCATTGCCAGCCCTAGATGTACACCAGTTCAGATATTGGAAAATAGGACGAGGGTAGTTTCGGTATTTTCAATATTTGTTTTTTTAACGTTAAAAAAATCAAGCACGTGAGCTGCACATATCTAATTTAAACGGATAAATTAACGGAAAAACAAACGTTTCTTCAAAAACCAACAAAAGAAAACATAATACATCAAAAACTCGTGGTCCAAAACAAGTTACATAAGTTTCCAATTTTGTCAAACATGTTACATCTATTTCATACTTTTCTCTTTAATCTATGATGAGCGGACAAAAAATTGATTAAAACAGTAGGGCTTAGTGCCCTTTTATATGCTTGAAATTCCCCTAATTCCATTTAAAAGTATCCATAAAATTAGTCTGCTAGATCTCAACTAAGAGATAATATATATTTAAATTTACATTTATATCTATTCCTAGGTTAAATAAGCCAACGTATTTATATGTAAGCCCACACTTTTAGTCTTAAATGGATATATTGAATAGGAGTGAGCGGTTCTGGGTACTTGTAATTTTAAAGGTTCTTAGAATTTACCATGTTGCAAACAAAGTATTGAATTTTGAAAACGAAACTCACCCTGTTGCATTTGGAACCGAAACCTAATATTGAAGATATGATATGATCACCAGTTTCTTGGGATTAATTCTATGAATTATGAGATCATAACTACTGGGAAGGGACCATATAGATTTTTTGGATTAGTTTTTTATTCAAGAGTTCCACAATTCAGCAACCGAGCTACACTTGTATAAATTCCCATGTTTCCCACGTCGCAATGTTGATGGATGCCAGTTGCACTACCAGTGGACGTTGTCAATATACGAGTATCTCGGACATCTTCCCTTCACTTGCAAGCATTCTAATCATTTTCGAACCACCATTACTTTGCTACGATTCAGATAGTTTGTCCAACACTTGCATTTTGAGCATTAACTAAAGTGGTCATCATATCAAATCCAAGCTACCAAGCATAGTTAAATTTTAGGGGGCGATGGTAGGCCTTTCTTGCTGAAGGAAACACAAAGAGTAAACGATACGAGTTCGAGGGGCAAAACATGATTTTTTTTTTTGCCAAATTATACCTCATTTCAAAATCAAATATCAAAATATAGATTTTTGAAAAATATTTATCAAACTATATCAACTCATGACTGTCAATCGGGGGTAGGTTTTATTTCACTACTCGTGACTCACAATCACGGGTAGAACTTCCGTTAAGATTCAATCGTGACTGCCAGTCGCGGATAGGACAAAAATCTTACTCGCAACTCGCAATCACATGTGAATGTTCATTTTTTCTTCTAATTGTTAAATTGAGTGTAATTAGTTATACTTTCTATATAGAATACCTAGTTATTTGACATTAAGCAATTGTTATGCGTTTTGATTGAATAATCAATTATACTAACAAAATTAAAACATTATTTTTCTGAAATTTTGGGAAAATGGTTAAATTAAGTGTAACTAGGTATAATTGATATTTAGAATGTCTAATTATTTGAAATTGAGGAATTTTTATGTATTTTTGTTTAATTATAATGCATTATTTGATATTGGATCTTTCTATGTCGTATGGTCAACCGCATCATATGTCACCGCATGTCGCGGAGGATACGATAACCCTAAACTTATTGAAATTAATTATTCTTGTTATATTATTAATTAGTTTTAGATATTTAATTACAAATAAAATTATAGGATGATGCTTCTATCCGCCAAATTGGTTGATTATGTAAACTTATATGGTGTTACAAGGTTAAAATTATACTATTATTTGAAAACTTAATTTAAATCGAAACTTAACAGCGTTGATTCATGTAAACATTTTTATTTGTTAATCTATTTTTTTAGAGATACTCCAAAAAACTGATATTTCTAAATTAGATGTAGGGTACCCCGAATAGCATTTTTAAAGGAAATAATTTTTTCAATTATCTATATAAAAGAAATAGATAAACAAACTCGAAATATAACCCAAAGAATTGCATATATTTATATTTATTTAAACAAGTATAAAAAAAATGATATTAAAAACACCCGAGACTGTCAGTCACGAAAAATGTTTGGTGACGACAATTAGTATTGTCGTGCTACCCGTGATTGACAATCAAGAGTAGAAATTAACTTAAATTCTATTCGTGACTGTCAATCGTGGGTAGGATTATAAACCCAACCACGATTGATAGTCACAAGTAGGATTTAAGTTAATTTATAATCATGATTTCCAATTACGAGTTAGTATAGTTTGATAAATAATTTTTTAAAAGTGATGTTTTGATATTTGATTATATAATTACGCATAATTTGTTAAAATTTAGAAAAACATTTATGAATCCATATCTAAATGACTCTATTTAGGACATTATACTTGATTACCGTGTCCTCTAAATTTGTTTTTAGTCGAGACACAAATAAAAATATTAAAACTGGCTTAGACATTTAATATAAGAGAGATTCTATTTTCTTACCATCGATTACTATATACGGATCACTTTTTTTAAAAATACTAAAATGCCTAATATTTTTTTACATATTTGTCATTATCTATTTTAAAAATAAAATAATTTTGTTAAACAAAAACCACTTAGTTTTTCACCCATTTTACCTTCATATTCAAAATTACTATCCGACTCTTTCACTCTCAACACTCAATCTTTCAACATATCTACACTACCCTTCATCACTTCCACTCTCATTCTCCACTACCCACCACCCACTTTTTTCCGTCACCGTTACTTGTCGCTGCCAGTCTTCGTCGTCGTCTCTACTGCATCTCCAACTCGCCACCTACAAATCAACAACTCTGTTTCTTCCTTCAACCACTTCTATGTCGGTACGTTCGCTTGCACTGCATTGATTGATGTTAGTACAACTTAAATTAGTTGAGTTTTGCATAATTTTCATTGATTCATGCGGTTTGAATAAGAAAAAAATCGACAAGAGCTTGTCGATTCGTCCACAAAAAATAAAAAAGAGCTTGCCGATTTATTGTGGAAGAATCGGAAAACTATTGTTGATTTTTTGTGGACAAATGGGCAAGCTCTTGCCGTTTTTTATTTGTCCAAACGACACGGACTTGTCGTTTCCTCCATGAAAGTTATGCAGAACTTACCTAATTTAAGTCGTATCGACATATATCAATGGAGTGCAAGCGAACGTACCAACACAGAAATGGTTGGAGGAAGAAGCACAGTTGTTGATTTGTTGGCGGCGGGTTGCAGATGCGTCGGAGACGGGGGAAGGCAAGCTGGCTGAAATGGGAGGCGACATACGCGACGACGACTGCTGGTTGGCTACGACGACGACGAAAACTGCTGGTTGACAGAGGCGAAGACTAACAACGGCAACTGGCGGTGGCAGCAAAAAGTGAGTGGTGGGGTATGAGAATAGAATTGATGAAGAATAATGTAGATATGTTGCAAGATTGAGTGTTGAAAGCGAAAAAATGAGATAGTAATTTTGAATATGAAAGTAAAAGAGATTAAAAGTTAAGTGATATTTGTTTATCAATTTTAGTTTATTTTTAAAATAAGTAAGGACAAATATATAAAAAACTATTATGATAGTTTAGTTTTTTTTTTCAAATAGGATCTATCTTAAATTAGATTTATTTTTTAATATAATATAAGGACACCCTGTTCTTAATAAATAAAGAAGAAGAAAAATACACAACTCTAACTAGGGCTGACGATAGTTAGGGTATGGTAAGGGTATGAAAAATACCATAACCATACCATATTTTTAAACCACATACCATAACCAGTACATGTGCAATTTTCAATACCATAACCATTAAAATAACCGTGGTTATTAACCATGGTTTTACCCGTATACCCATATTTATTCCACACATGTAATATAATAAAAGACCGAAAATTTTATTTTAAAAAAATACATAAATCTATATTGCCAACAATAAAAATATATAAAACTAACATCATGGTTATTTATTACATGTATGTCCAGTAACTTTCATTATTTAGTATATATTAGTTTATTAATAATAAATAATTATTATATTTATATAATAACTATGAGTATAACTCAAATACCATAACCATTATGGGTAGAAAATTCATCACCATAACCGTATCGTACCATAATAGTACGGTTAATTATATTAAACAGTAACGGTTATAACCATGATTATGAGTTTTTCACCGCACCATTGTCAGCCCTAAGTCTAACACAAAACCCAACAATTTAGAAGAAATTACAGTAATCTCTCTCTCTGCACCATTGTCAGCCCTAAGTCTAACACAAAACCCAACAATTTAGAAGAAATTACAGATTTTCTTTAAAAGTAAGTATTTTTTTTAGAAAAGTAAGTATACAAAAAAAAATATTTCGAAAAAATTACGGTGCGTAGATAATTTAATTACGAATTAAATGACACTAACTATGCGTTAATTGTTTACTTTTAGACTAACTTAATAATACGATACGTAAAAAACTCTACATACGATACAAAAACTTTCCAATAGTGTTCTAAATAGTAAATTTACTGTTTAAACAGTACATTTTACGTATCGTATTATTAAGTTAGTCTAAAAGTAAACAATTAACGCATAGTTAGTGTCATTTAATTCGTAATTAAATTATCTACGCACCATAATTTTTTTGATTTTTTTTTGAGTAAGTACATAATTAAATTTATCACATAATACATTTAATTATTTCGGTCAAAATTATAAAACGAACGATGTTAGGTTACAAAATCACTGTATTTCCAATCAAAAAAATTACCCTAGATAGATAATTGAATTGCGACATAAATGACATTAAATGTGTTGAGTTTGGACTTACATGGTCTGAGTTATAATTGTTTAAGTAAAAGTTTCATATCTCAACTTACGGCATGCCGTACAGTCAATCTGTAAATCTAAATGTATTATTTTGTGCATCATTTGATTCGCAATTAAAATATCTACTTACTGTAATTTTTTAAAATGTTTTTAATAGATACATAATTTTATTTTTAATTAAATATCGAGTTGTCATTATCGAAAAAAAAGAATTAAAAAAAAAGAATTCCACTTTGAATGGTGCATATTGAATAGGTGCCACTAGGGATGACGCCTATTCAGTAGGTGCTAACCAGAGTACGCGTATACCTATTTTTCATAATATTTTTTATATACTAAAAATAAGTAATTTTAAACAAAATTCCTCTCTCTCTCTATTGTGTACGTTCTTCAGATTTTGCATCGAACATATCTATTTATCTCGTGTTCTTATTCTTCCACCAAATCTGACTTTTCTTGGATAGCCCAACCACGTTAATTCCACTTGTTGACCTGATTTGGTGGCTTACCATTTGTTGGAAATTCAAATACATATACTACTTGTTGGAAAGCGTTTGACCATCAATAAGCTCTCTAATCTATCGATGTCCGATGATGGAAACTTTTGGCTAAGTCAAACCACAATTATAATAGAAGAAACTAATAATTCTTATTTTTCTTCTTTGGTGGACTCAAACAACGTATATATACATTAAATATAATACTATTTTAATTATATCTTCTGTGAAATGAAATGGAATATAATTTTTGTTTTTTTACAATATATTCGGAATCCATAAATGAATGAGATTTCAAATCTAAGTAAGTAACTAACAGCTCAGAAAGTGCGATATCTGATGTTTTTTTAAAAGTATTTATTTTCGATTTTTTTTTTGAAAAAGTATATATATAAAATAAATATATAGCAAAATGTGCATCTGCGCAGGTAGGCCAGTAGCGTTTTCATTTTGTTTTTGTTTTTTTTAGACGCATCAAAGTGTAAATGGATTTTGAGAATCGCTACTTTGAGAAGACACATCAGAGAAGACACAACCATTCACAACAGTATCAAACAAGGAAAATGAATTTTTTCAATTTTTTTTTCTAAAGTAAATACTTTTTGAAAAAGTTCAAGGAAAATGGAAGGTTTGATCAAGAGAAATGAGTCAATTTTGGATGAGGAGTTTTGGAGTTCGAGTGAGGATGCTGCACCAGTTAAAGTCGGTCGCCCTCTTGCACCTAAAAACCCCAAAGAGCTCTTTTGCAGCAGTAATTCCTGAAAATGTCAAACTAGCTAGTGTATTTGAAGAAAAGTCTCATTCATAAACTTGTGAATAAACAACTTTGTTTCAATGTTTTACCTCACGGATGTTGTTCAGAACAAGTTGGAAAATTTAGGACAGGTAATATTTGCCTAGGAAAAAAATATTTAACTTCTTATAACTTCCTTTCTTATTTACTTGAGGAATTTGGTGAGACTAGCCTAGAGAATGAACAAACATCAGTTCGCTTGAAAGACCTTGGTTGCTGTACCATGTTAGTATCTAAACTTCACATTTTTAGAGAACCAGTCGAGGAATTTGGTGAGACTAGCCTAGAGAATGAACAAGCATCAGTTGAAATTGTAGCACTGACACTCTTTTGTCTGACAGACTTTCTTTAATAATTTATGTTGCAGGTTTGGACCTATGAATACTGAAATGAAGCAACACATGATTATATCTCTCAGCAAGATGTAGAGACGCATGATTAGATCTCTCAGCAAGATGTTGGAGCAATTATAGCGCGGTATATAAATGACAACAAACTGAATCACCCTACGAAGAAGAGAGTAGTTTGTGATGAAATACTTCAATTTCTATTTAGGAGGAAAACCATAAGCAGACTTAAAATCAACGAGTACACTATGCAGAAAATCAAGAGTCTTCAGATGCCGAAGAAAAAGGCAGTGGAAACCCCAAAGAGCTATTTTGCAGCCTAGAGAATTCCTGAAAATGTCAAACTAGCTAGGGTATTTGAAGAAAAGTCTCATTCAGAAACTTGTTAATAAACAACTTTGTTTCAATGTTTTACCTCAGGTGAGACTAGCCTAGAGAATGAACAAGCATCAGTTCGCTTGAAATTGATGTTGTTCAGAACACGTTTGAAAATTTAGGACATGTAATATTTTCGTAGGAAAAAATTATTTAACTGCTTCTAACTTCCTTCCTTTCTCTAGGTGAGACTAGCCTAGAAAATGTACACTCTGATGCTTTAAAAAAAAAAAAAACGTAAAAACAAAAAAAAAAAGAAAAACGCTACTGGTAGTAGCGATTTTCAAAATCGCTACTACCACCTGCGCATATACACATTTTGCTGCGCATATACACATTTTGCTAAATATGTTTTCTACATATATATATTTTTTTCAAAAAATAATTCTAGTTACTTTTTGATAAAATTCGCGATATCTCAGTAGTGGGATAAAGACCCAACTCGTTTATTAATGCTCTACCATTAGCAGCTGTAATATCAGAAAATAGATCAAGTAATACTAACCCTAAAACAGAAAAATGGAAGGAGAGCTCTACCATTTGACCTTGGTATGGATCTCTGCTGTCACCTCCCTCTGCTACTGCTATTACATGATTCAGTACGCCACAGTCGGCACCAAGCGTCTCCTCTCCGTTTTCCCTGTGGTTATCCTCTTCCTTCTCCTCCCTCTCAATCTCACTACCATCTCCCTTGGCGGTCTTTCTACTTTCTTCCTTGCCTGGCTAGCTAACTTCAAACTCCTTCTCCTCGCCTTCGGAAAGGGTCCGCTCTCTTCCCCGGATCTATCTCTCCCTTACTTTGTTGCCACCGCCTGCCTCCCCATCAAGCTCGACCTCTCCGGCGCAGGTGGCCTGAAGTCGCCACTTAACTATGCCGCCAAGTGTCTGTTACTTGCTGCTCTGTTTCCTCTGTACAAGAAGAAAGATGAGATCCATCCGAATCTTTTGATGCTAATGTACGCGATCCACATGTACATTGGTCTGGAGGTGTCTTTAGCCGCCATCGGAGCTGCGGCTCAACAGCTTGTAGGCGCCCAACTGGAGCCGCAGTTCAACGAGCCGTACCTGTCCACATCGCTTCAGGATTTCTGGGGAAGAAGGTGGAATCTGATGGTGACGAGCATCCTCCGACCCAGTGTGTATGATCCTGTGAGATCGATCTCCATCCGGTTGATTGGAAGGAGGTGGTCCTCGCTACCTGCGGCATTTTCCACTTTCTTGGTGTCTGCTTTGATGCACGAATTGGTATTTTATTATATTGGACGGAAGAAGCCCACGTGGTTGGTCACTTACTTTTTCATCCTGCACGGGGTCTCTGTAGGAGCGGAGATCCTGATGAAGAAAGCAGTTAGGTGGCGACTGCCAGCGGCAGTCTCATGCCCCCTGACGGTAGCGTACGTGGCGGTCACGGGACTTTGGCTCTTCTTTCCGGCGCTGCTAAGATGTGATGCGGAAGCCAAAGCTTGGAGGGAGACGGTGGCAGTGGTGGAGTTCGTGAAGGGGATGTGGACGGCTAATAATCGCCATGGCTTCATCAAGTAGAAAGATGGAGTGGGATTTGATTTTATCGTAGAACATGGAAGAGGAGGTTTGGTTGCTGGAAACCAGGAAATGAGACCATACGAAATATGGATTCCTAGATTAATCGAAATATGAATTCAGAATTGTTTGCTACGTGGAATAAAAATGCCTGTCTTTTATTTTGGAATGGTTATTCCTTTAAAATTGGTAATAAGAAATAGAATTAAAATAATAAAATTATCCTCCACTAGTTTAATTAATTATGAAAATACTTAAGAATAAATATATTTTCATAATTTATTTAAATATTTGTTTTTATTCTAACTTTTTTAATAAATTATATTTTAATTTTATTCTCAAATTTTAAATTTATTTTTATTTTTATTATAAATTTTCTAATATATTATACTGTTATTATATATTTAATAATTTAATTTATTCTAAAAAACTTAATATATCATTTTTGTAATCTAATTTATTCTAAATTTTCTAATATACTATGTTTTAATATAATTTAATTATTTTTTCTAATAATTTAAATAATATATCATAAAGTATCTAATAAATTATTATTTTTATTAAACTAAATTAATATTTGTTTTTATATTTTAATTTTCTTAATTATTAAACTTACTAAAACAAATAATATATATGTCATTTGACTTAATTACATTCTATATTCATATACTATTTCATCACTCATACATTGACCTCTATCTTCGTATTTCATTTAAACAAACAATTAAATAAATTCATATTCTCATTTTTTTATTTCTGCAAACATAATGTATTTGGAAAAAAAACTGCCACTCTGAATTGAATCATTCCTCAAATGCATTTAATATCATTGTAAAAGTCAATCCAATATTTACTCTCCAATTAGTTCGAATTCTAAATCCATTGATATATCTAAAAATAATTTCGATGATATAATTCTGTTCGATTTGTGACAATTAGAATAAAATCGTCACTTTTAAAGTTTATCATTGTTTGTTAAGTTTTTGTGTAACACATGTCTATTATTTTACCATATGATACAATCCTAAAAGTTTTAACATTAAATTGAATTAATATTTGGATTGTTTTATAAAAAAATATTTGAACTTTATATTTTCAGGTATTCCTAAATTTGAAAAAAAAAGGTTTTATTTTCTATCAAATTTACACGAAAAATGACATAATAATTTGCATAATTGACTAACGAAGTAAAATATATATATTAGTTTTACAAGTTACAACATATAAAAAAAATGGAAACAATTGGAAAATTAAAGGGGAAATGTGATTTTGTTTTTCTTTTTCATTGAAAATGTGGGACAAAAATAATTAATTGTTTATATTTTATATTTTTAATAAAAATATTATATAAAAAACTCAAAATTTTCCTTTATTGCTTTTCTAAATTTCTCCATATTTTTTGTAATTTACTTTTTGTAATTAATCATGTACTTGTCATATCAATAACATCCAAATTTTTAATAAAAAAAATAGAGATTGTTTTTAGCTCCCACCCCTAAAGTAGAAGTAGCAAACTTTGCCAAATTAAAGTGTCGGTAAGTTTCAATAAAGTGACGAAAGTATAAATAGTTGTTTCGTAATTAGTCTAAGATTTATTTATTTATTTTAGTTTTAAAATTATTTTCTTATAATATAGATCATACTACAAAAATACAGTATTACAAGTTTTGTGGATTAAGATTTTGTTTAAAAATAGCTTGTTTAGGCTAAAAGTGTATATTAGCTGAAGACCCGAGTCACTTTGTAGGGCTCGGAGATGACTATGGGTATATTACCTAAGAAGTGGAGACTATTGTAGTGGTCCTACGGGTTTGGTTTAAGATTTAGGGTATGGACTGAACCTATTCATGTTGAGAAGAAATGACTGGAATAGGCTCGTGGAGAAACTCTTATTTGATGATTTCTCCAAAAGTATTTAGAGTTGTATCCTCACAATTTTTCTTAAGGCACCTATAACTATAGGTAGAGATTTGAGAAGAAAGTAAGAAACCCTTACAAAATGCTGGCTCAGGTATTGAACATTATTTGAGCATCTTATTTTTACTTTTACACAAGATTTCCAAAGAAATATGTGCTTATGTGTGGTGTTGAAGCACACATTAGTAGAAATGAGAGTTATGAATACATATGAGTTACATAGTGCAAAGAAACTTGAACTGAGTGAATTCAGAGGTCAATCCAGGAAGGAGTCTGCGAGTTTTTTTTTTTTGGTTGGTCAATGATGTTGGATCACGTACACCGTATTCTCCTTTCAGATGTTCGCTCCGTATACCTGCACAAAGGAAAGCCCGGGATGTCCCGTTGTTTCCCCTTCGATGATGAAGTAAGTCGGAGGTTTGTTTGTAATAGGTGAATGTAAGGTTTCTGTATCAGAGAATACTTAACTTGTAATGAAGGTAGTGATGAGCTATTTATAACATTTCATACCTGGAACCATGGTTTGGTCAGAGTTTACCTTAGTCATCCTAGCTGTAATCAGATGCATATATTGACCATAGTTACTTTACTGAATATTCGTTTTTAGTGGCTACTCTACTGTAGACTATCCTTTGTATTTGTTTAATCCTAGGCGTGCTAAAAGCAACCGACCTAAGTCATAGGTGTGCAGGCGCACCATCTAAGGTGGCCAGTGAATGCAGTGTCATCCACTGAAACTGGAATAAAGTCTCTTCTGGCGCATCCCATTTAGGCGACGCCTAAATGGGTATGTCCTCGATGGCGACGCCTCTGGTCCTTCTGATATAGGCGACACCTTTAGCAAATTGGGCCCTGAAGAGATAAAGTCCAAAATGCTTATTAGGCCAAATGTTGATTATAGCCCAGTCCAATATTTATAACCCATCATCTGCCCCCGAATTCTTAAATGAGCGACGCTCTTTTGAGAATTTAAGATCTTTCTGAAAGTCGTTTTCTCAATCTATTTTTATATTTAGGCGACACCCAATTTCATTAGAGGAAGACCCTTCTATTCAGGCGTCGCCTGTCGTTGTATCTTTGTAACCGTCATCCACGTGTCCATCATGCACATGGCGACTTTTCCGTTTTAATTCAAATTTCAAAATTTGAATTTGGGCGGGACCTTCTAGAAGCCTCGAGAAATGGACTTACCGTTTCTGATTGGGGGGTAAAGTGGTCATTTTCACTTTAGTAACCGCTCGCCTTTTGAATTCATAGGGGTATTCCCATAATTTCATAGCCTACGAAACGGTTCGCCTTCCTCAAAACCTCTATAAATACCCCCACCCCTCCTTCATTTAATACTTTTACTCCTCTTGAGCTTTCTCTCTCTATAAATCCTCTGCCTTCTCTCTAGAATTCCGGCCAAACTCCGGTCAACTCTCCAATCACCTTTCTCTTTTTCAAACGCCTTCGCCTTTCCCAATTTCCAGAACGCCTTCGCCTTTCCCAATTTCCAGAACGCCTTCGCCTTCTTCATCATAGCTCGGTGTTTTCCCCTCGCTTTAAACGCCCATCACCTTCGCGTCATTCGGTCTTATAGAAGAATGGCGTCTGATTCTGACATAGGTAAGCACATCTTTCTCCCTTCGCCTTTCTTAGATCTTAGACCTAACCTTCTCACCCCCCATTCTTTCGAACAATCAGTGGCAGAGGCGGGCTTGACCGACGCTCAAGCCCTCAGGTATCCCATCCCAGATGATGCGGATCCTGAAAACCCTCACCCTATTTGTCACCCTAGGGAAGGCGAGGAGATTATTTTCCCTCATCAAATCGCCGCAGGATTAAGATTTCCTTATTGTCCTCCTTTAGTAGAGTTGTGTCGCCATTATGACATTTCTCCCACCCAACTTTCTCCCAATGCCCTTCATACCTGGGTAGGCTCTAGGGTCCTTTGCTTTCGTAGAGGGTGGGAATATTTTTTAAACGTTTTTCGTAGCTTTTATAGATTAGAAAAGAATCGCTACGGCGTTCGCCTTTTTACAACGAGGGCGACCTCTCCTTTTAAGAATTGGACTTGGGATTTTTCTCGTCCCTTAGTCACGGGTTTCAAGTCCCGTAATAGCAATTGGAAGAACGTCTACTTTTGTTTCCAAGGAGGTGTTCCGTGGTGTCTGGTGACGACTAAAGGTGGCAAGGATATAACTCCAGGCGTCGATGATTTTTCCTCCGCCGAAATGGACGCCTTGGCAGCCATCTATTTAGATCATAAAGATGGGCGCGTGCAGATAATCTCCAAAGAGATCTGTGAGTCTGACTTAGAAGATTCTGGCGTCTCCATTGTAGATCGTCACCTTCTGCCTTTATTTCCGGTAAATAACTCTCCTTTCATTTTTCTTCTTGCAGATAAGGATTTTGCCATGTTTTCTCACCTTGTAACGCCTGTTCAGAAAAAGGCGCCCAAGGCGAAGAAGACCAAAGAGAAGAAGGCCAAGGAGCCTAAAGGCGATGCTCCAGAGGGCTCCAAAAAACGCAAAGGACACCATCCTTCCAAATGCCAGAAAAAGGCGAAGCCTATGGAGGACTCCTTGGACCATCTTAAAGCTCCGGCCGAGCTTTTTAGCGACGACACTAATGATGCCGTCGAGGCTTTTAAAGGTGCGATCCCTAAATCTTACTGGGTTAATAACAACGTCACTAGTAATAGGAATAACGTTTTATTCACAAAAAAGTGGGGTCCTCCGGTCTTAGCCTATGGTGGCATCATGTGGACCTACACCGAATATCATTCGGGCGTCCTTAAGAAGGGACCATTTGACCCTTCTTTTGATCTGACATGAGAGACACCTGCTGGGCCTTCAACACAGAAGACACCAACCCCCACTCGCCATATCCCTTCCTCCTCCCAGGAGGTAATTCTGGTCGACCCTTCTCCTGGCGACAACGCCTTGCCATTACCTCCTCCTTCTCCAACAGATCGCCAACGCCACGAAGACCTTCTTCAATTCAAGGGGACCGATTTTGACTTAAGGCGGGAGCTGCTGGACAAGGTTACATTGCCAAATCCACAGGCGCCATGGGATCCTTGGACGACTCTCAAGGAAACTTCCTTGATGGCGGGTCATTCCACCATTGACCCCAACCTCAGCCCTCACCTCATTTCAGGTTCTTGCCCCCTGCTGATAGAGGGCCTTTGAACTTGGAAACCGAAGCCATAGAGGGTTTGGTTCACCATTCCCTCTCTTTAATACAGAGTCAGGTATGCGCCTTTTTACTTTACAACTTTTCTTTCATACTTGTATTTTTTCTAACTTTTTCCTTGTTGATTCCTCAGATCATTCCTGCTGCTCTGAAGATGGGCGCCACCCTCATAGGCTTAACTGATGAGAGGGAGCGCAACCAATCCATCCTTCGCCAAGATGAGAAGGAGAAGTTTGAATTGGAGAAGCTGCAGCGACGCCTCGCCATTTATGAAGCAGCTCAAAAGGAGATGGAGGCTGCCCTCTTCAATAAGGAACAGCTCGCCACTCAATTGAGGGATGCTCAGAATAGGGAGAACGCCCTGAAGATTTACCTCACCAAGACTCAGAAGGAGCTGGCACTTGTCAAGAAGGACAAGGAGAACGCCAAGAGAGAAGCTGAGCAAGCCCTTACAGAGGCGGAGCAGGCTCTTAAAGAGGCGTCTCAATCTACTCAGGAGGTGGAACACCTCAAAGATGAACTGCCCAAACGCCTGGAGGAAGCTGTGGAGTCCTTCCGCTCAAGTCCAGACTTCACCAAAGCTGCCATCGAGTGGAACCGTACTGGCGTTTTGGTCATCTTCAAAAAGGCGGTCAAAGACATCCAGAAGGTGGACCCCAACTTTCCTTTGGATAAGTTGGAGTTTTTATCTGGGTACCTCGCCATGAAGGCTCAAGAAGAAGCTGAGGCGTTGGCAAAGGGTGATGAAGAGTCTGGTGATGACAGCACCTCTTCTGGTGACTCCACTCCTATAGAGCCGCCTCCTGAATTAGTGCCTGCTGAGACAAATCCAGAGACGCCTGCAATTGGCACATCTCCTAAGCAAACACCTCCAGCTCTTTCTTAATTTTATTTTCTTTTTACTTCGCCTTTTTTTGTAAAGACTATTTTGCAACGCCTCGCCGTTGCTATTATGAATCATTTATTTCTATATGTGATGTGTTTGTTTTTCATACTTATATTTATTTCACACTTATCTTTATTTTTATCATACTTGTTAAAAATAACAAGTCTTATCTCATTATCAAAACTTAAGCAAACGCCAATAAGCTTTGTTTGAACATCACCAATATGCTCTATCATTATTGATTAAGACATCACCATTTCCGGTAATCGCCATTTAATCAACTTGTTCAGCAACCACCATTTATATGGAATATTAAGTAATCGCCATTAAATCGAATATTAGACAATCGCCATTAAATCGCATGTTAAGCAATCGCCATTAAATCAAAGGTTAAGCAATCGCCATTAAATCAGAGGTTTAGCAATCGCCATTAAATCAAAGGTTAAGCAATCGCCATTAAATCAAAAGTTAAGCAATCACTATTAAACCAAATTTTAAGCAATCGTTATTAAACCAGATTTAAAGCAATCGCTATTTCATCAAACTCTCACTGTGGTCGCCATTAATTTCAACATAAACTCTTTGCCATTACGAATAACACACTTTGATTTTAACAATACTTCATACATCGCTTTCGACATTAAGCATATTTTTTTTTCAAATGCTCAGCATTAAAAGTATTCTTCAACACTTTTCCTTCTAGATCTTCTAACACATATGCGTTTGGGTGAGGAATGGCAATGACCTTGTAGGGTCCTTCCCATTTTGGTGATAGCTTGTTTACTCTATCCTGATGTGAGAATTCATGCCTACGCCGTACCCTCTCCCCCACAAAAAATTGGCGAGATGATACTTTCCTGTTGTAGTATCTCGCAGTAGCCAATCGCATACGCCCCTGGATTTCTTCTGAAGCCCATCGCTTTTCATCAACCATATCCAATTCCAAACGACTTTGATCCTCATTGTTCAGAGTGTCATAATGTCTTACCCTGTGTGACTCGACTGCTATTTCTTTTGGAGCAACCGCCTCAGACCCATAGACTAATCCAAATGGCGTCTCTCCAGTTGCCTTTTTTGGTGTTGTTCTCAACGCCCATAAGACGTTTTCTAATTCTTCTGTCCACTTTCCTCCCAAGGCGTCTAGTCTTTTCTTCAAACCATTCAAGACTGTTTTGTTCGCAGCCTCCACCTGTCCATTGGCTTGCGCATGTTTAACTGAAGCATGCCTATGGTCAATTTTCAATTCTTCACAAAACCACTTCAATTCTTTTCCAGCAAATTGTGGACCATTGTCACTGACCAACACACTTGGGATTCCATATCGGGACACAATTCTAGATTTAATAAATTTGATAACTTGAAATTCAGTGGTCGATGACAACGCCTTTGCTTCAATCCACTTCGAAAAATAGTCGATTGCGACTATTATATAGGTGCGTTGCTTGGATTTTGGTAATGATCCTACCAAGTCGATTCTCCACTGTCCAAACGGCCATGCTGCACACACACTAGTAAGGTTTGCTGGTGGACGCACTACCTTCGGACTATACTTTTGACATGATTCACATTTCATAACCAAAGCAGTCGCCTCTTGATTCATTGTAGGCGTAATATCCTTGATTCAGAATTTTCCTGACGATTGACCTCGCACCTTCATGACAGGCCGCATATCCTTCATGGACTTCTCTTAAAATGGTAACAGTTTCTAGATGAGCGACGCATCTGAGATATGGCGTGGAGAAACCCTTCTTATACATTAAACCATCAATTATTCGAAAGCTGGGTGCCAATCGAATAATCTTTTTGGAATGAGCTTCATCAGTAGGGAGTACTCCTGATTCTAAATAAGCTCGGATAGGCGTCGCCCAATCAACTGTAACATTTATGTTGGCGCAATAAAGGCTAACACATCCTCCATGGCTGGTTTCTATAAAATGCACCTGTTTGGGCGTCGCCTGCCATGCGTATTTGCTCAAGGCATCTGCTTCTTGATTCGTTTCCCGGGGAATAGCCTCAATCTGAAATTTATTGAATCCTGCTACCAACGCCATAACCTCCTTCCAATACAATTTCATTTTCTCCCCTTTAGCCGTATATTCCCCTTTGATTTGATTTACCACCAATTGTGAATCACAGTATACATGTAAAGAGGCGACGCCTAATCCTTTAGCCAATCGTAATCCTGTAACCAACGCCTCATATTTCAGCCTCATTATTCGTAGCCTTGAAAGTGAGGACTAGGGCATATCTTAATGGTGTTCCTCCATCTGGTGGTGTCAACACTAATCCTGCCCCCGAGCCATCGACTGATGAGGATCCATTAGTATGAAGTATCCAAGGATTTTCTTCTTTTTCTTTTTCTTTAGGCGTCGCCGGTTGAGGACATGTGGATTCCACAATGAAATCTGCCAATGCCTGACCTTTAATGGCGTTTCTAGGAGCAAATTTAATTCTAAATTCGCTTAATTCGATAGCCCATTTGACCATTCTTCCTGAAGCATCTGGTTTTTGCAGGAAATGTTTTAACGGTTGATTTGTTAAAACTGTAATTTCATGTTCATGGAAATAAGGGCGTAGCTTCCTTGCTGATACTACCAACGCATAAAGGTACTTCTCAACCTCCAAGTAGTTTATTTCAGATTTGGCAAGTACTTTTGATACATAATACACTGGCACCTGGCCTTTTCCTACTTCTTTTACCAACACCGAACTTACAGCAACTAGTGTGATACTTAAATATAAGGAAAGAGCGTCGCCTTTGGAGGGCTTCGCCAAAGATGGAAGTGTCTTGAGGTGATTCTTCAGATCCTGAAAAGCCTGCTCACACTTGAGAGTCCATTCGAATTTCTTGTTAGCCCTCAACACCTGGAAAAAAGTGAGTGACTTGTCGCCTGCTTTTGCTAGAAACCGGCTGAGCGCCGCCAATCTTCCATTCAAGCTCTGCACCTCCTTGTGACAAGTCAGACTTCTCATGGCCTCAATGGCTTCCAGCTTCTCAGGATTGACCTCTATTCCTCTTTGGCTCACCATGTATCCCAGAAATTTTCCCGAATGAACGCCCAAAGCGCATTTTGCTGGGTTCAGGCGAACTTGGAGAAGGCGCATCCTTTCAATTATTTTCCTCAAGTCTTCAACATGATCATCGCTCTTTATGGATTTTACCAGCATATCATCGACATAGGCTTCCATGGTGATGCCTATCATGCCATCAAAAAGTTTGTTGATCATTCTTTGATAAGTGACTCCTGCATTCAATAAACCAAAAGGCATCACCGTGTAATGATATATGTCACTATCTGCATAAAAAGCCGTGTGCTGGGCGTCACCATCCGCCATTTGTATCTGGTTATAACCAGAGTACGCATCCATAAAGCTGAACAGTTCATGTCCATAAGTGGCGTCAACCAATTGATCTATCCTAGGCAAAGGATAAGAATCCTTTGGGCACGCCTTATTCAAATCACGATAATCAATACACATCCTCCACTTTCCATTGCTCTTCTTGACCAATACAGGGTTGGCCACCCAGGTTTGAAACCTGATCTCCTTCACAAATTTAGCCTCTATGAGCTTTTTCACCTCTTGCTTGATAGCAATCGCATTTTCTTCACCGACAGGGCGTCGCTTCTGGGCAATAGGCCTGACCTTCAAATCCAGGTTGAGTTCATGGGAAATGATATCCTTGCTAATGCCCGGCATGTCACTTGGTTTCCAGGCGAATAATTCCTTGAACTCAATGAGTAGCATCGAAAGAGCAGCCGCTTCTTCTTCTCCAAGCGTTGCTCCAATTTATACTACTTTTACTTCGCCATCAATCTGCACCTTCTTCAACCCCTCGACAGGTTGAGGACGACTTCTTTCTTCCCTGGGATCCTCTTCTGTCTGAATCGCTAAGGATTCCTTTTTCTTGATATGGCGACGCGTGGCCTGGACATAACAGCTTCGCGCCGCCGGTTGATCTCCCTTAACAATCCCTACACCATGGGGTGTAGGAAACTTCAGCAGCTGATGATACGTGGAATGTACCATTTTGTTCAGGTTCAACGTTGAACGCCCCAAAATGACGTTGTAAGATGCAGGTGCATCCACCACAATGAAAGTGATGTCGAAGCTCAATGCTTTCCATCCTTCGCCCAGACTGACTGGCAAGGTTATTGCTCCCATTGGATAGGTGGTGTGTGAGGCGAATCCCATCAGAGGAAAATTGACCTTCTTCAGATCTTTTTCCTTCCTTCCCATTCGCTTCTATGCATCTAGAAATAGGATATCAGCTGAACTCCCCGAGTCCACCAATATCCCCTTCATGTTGAACTTGTCGACGCTCATTGTGATCACCAAGGCGTCATCATGAGGAGAAGTGACATGCCCCATTTCTTTTTCTGAAAAGGAAATGATCACTTCCTCTTCTTCTCTCGGGCGTTTTCCTAGCTTATCGGTTCCGGACATTTGGGAAGCGTATCTCTCCCTTGCTGAACATGTCTCTCCTCCCGAGGTGAAACCTCCACTGATCATGTTCAAATCCTCTATCTTGTTGCTAGGTCCTTCCCCAGTTTGTATATTTTTAGGCGACGCCATCTTCCTCGGACTCCTACTCATTTGGCGTCGGGCCAAGAAGTTTTTTAAGTTCCCCTGCTGGATCAACCTTTCAATATCTTTTTTCAAGATATAGCAGTCATCCGTATGGTGACCCTTACATCGGTGGTATCTGCAGTACTGGTTAGGATTATTTCCCATAATCGTATCTGGATTTCTTGGTGGTGGAGGCGTCGCCCAATTCTTCTTTTCCATTTCCGCTAAGACGATGGAAATTTCCCTATTTAGGGGGTGTAACTCTGGAAAGTTTCTCTAGGAGGTCTTGGCCCAAAAGAGCGACACTTATCCTCACGCCTACGATTATCTTGTTCTTGCTTCGAGGAGCGTTGCTCTGACATTTTTCCTTCTTGCTCCTTTTTGAATGCCTCCTTGCTGACCTTCCTTCCTTCTCGTGCAATTTCCAAGTCTATGTAAGACTTGAGTCTGTCTGCCATTTCTTCGACATTGTTGACTGGTATGACGCTCAAACTGTCATACAAAGTCGAACCCTTTGGACCCAATCCTCTTATGAAGGCGCGAATGGTTTCCCATTGTGTGATGGTTTGGTCAATTCCAGCTAATTCCCTATTGAATCGGGAATAAAAGTCGCTCAGACTTTCCTGATCCCTTTGCTTTATATGGTCGAGCGTGCCGACACTTTTTAGTAGGCGACGCCCTCCCATGTATTGCACGATGAACTTATCTTTCAACTCTGTCCATGACTTTATTGATGCCTTGGGGAGATTGAAAAACCAATGCGCAGGGACGTCGCCCAAGGTAGCTGGAAAGAGCAACGCCAAATGCGTCTCCTCACTTGTTCTTCCCAACAAAGAATTTTCATGCCTTTGTATGTGACCGGATTAGTATCTCCATTGTATGTATCTATACGAAAAGTCGGTTGCACTTGGGCTGGTAGTGCCACTGACAATATCTCTAGGATGAACGGATGCATCGACCTGTCCCGAAGGTGAGGCATGGTACGATTCTTTTGCTCTTTTAGCGTTTCGGTGATGAGTTCTTTAACCCTCTCTTCGCTTAACATTCTGGGAGTAGGCGCTGTTGTTACAATAGCGCCTGGTGCGACCATGCTTGCTGCAGAAAATGCCTCTGATGGATTTCCTTGTGCGTCTCTTGGTCTTGACGTGGCTTCATGTGCTGCCTGAGCGCTCGCTCTTTGAGCTGCCCGAGCAGCTGTTCTTTGGTCCCTTCTGTCCAAGAGCTCGTCGAGAGCCATCATGAACGCTGGTGTCAAAATGAACTCTGTGGCCACCTCCACTCGTCGAGGCGGAGCCCTCACAACCGACGAATCTATGCGAGATTGTGCGGCCCTGGGTATGTCATTGTCATATCTTTGCTCTTCAGGAGGGGTCTGCTCTTCATGAACACCCTCTTGTTGAATCAATCTAGGCCGCACCGTTTGTACCGGTATGTAGGACGTTTGTCCCAAATGCTGCTGCAGGTTTTGGAGTGAATCCTCATCATTCACTTCATGAATGGTTTTTGCTCGTGTTGCAGGTGGAGCCATGGCTGATTTTTGCTCAATGGTTCCCATAGACGGCGCCAATGTGTTGGATCACGTACACCATATTCTCCTTCCAGATGTTCGCTCCGTATACCTGCACAAAGGAAAGCCCGGGATGTACCGTTGTTTCTCCTCCGATGATGAAGTAAGTCGGAGGTTCGTTTGTAATAGGTGAATGTAAGGTTTCTGTATCAGAGAATACTTAACTTGTAATGAAGGTAGTGATGAGCTATTTATAACATTTCATACCTGGAACCATGGTTTGGTCAGAGTTTACGTTAGTCATCCTAGCTGTTCTCAGATGCATTGACGATAGTTACTTTACTGAATATTCATTTTTAGTGGCTACTCTACTGTAGACTATCCTTTGTATTTGTTTAATCCTAGGCGTGCTAAAAGCAACCGGCCTAAGTCATAGGTGTGCAGGCGCACCATCTAAGGTGGCCAGTGAATGCAGTGTCATCCACTGAAACTGGAATAAAGTCTCTTCTGGCGCATCCCATTTAGGCGACGCCTAAATGGGTATGTCCTCGATGGCGACGCTTCTGGTCCTTCTGATATAGGCGACACCTTTAGCAAATTGGGCCCTGAAGAGATAAAGTCCAAAATGCTTATTAGGCCAAATGCTTATTAAGTTTTTGTGTAACACATGTCTATTATTTTACCATATGATACAATCCTAAAAGTTTTAACATTAAATTGAATTAATATTTGGATTGTTTTATAAAAAAATATTTGAACTTTATATTTTCAGGTATTCCTAAATTTGAAAAAAAAAGGTTTTATTTTCTATCAAATTTACACGAAAAATGACATAATAATTTGCATAATTGACTAACGAAGTAAAATATATATATTAGTTTTACAAGTTACAACATATAAAAAAAATGGAAACAATTGGAAAATTAAAGGGGAAATGTGATTTTGTTTTTCTTTTTCATTGAAAATGTGGGACAAAAATAATTAATTGTTTATATTTTATATTTTTAATAAAAATATTATATAAAAAACTCAAAATTTTCCTTTATTGCTTTTCTAAATTTCTCCATATTTTTTGTAATTTACTTTTTGTAATTAATCATGTACTTGTCATATCAATAACATCCAAATTTTTAATAAAAAAAATAGAGATTGTTTTTAGCTCCCACCCCTAAAGTAGAAGTAGCAAACTTTGCCAAATTAAAGTGTCGGTAAGTTTCAATAAAGTGACGAAAGTATAAATAGTTGTTTCGTAATTAGTCTAAGATTTATTTATTTATTTTAGTTTTAAAATTATTTTCTTATAATATAGATCATACTACAAAAATACAGTATTACAAGTTTTGTGGATTAAGATTTTGTTTAAAAATAGCTTGTTTAGGCTAAAAGTGTATATTAGCTGAAGACCCGAGTCACTTTGTAGGGCTCGGAGATGACTATGGGTATATTACCTAAGAAGTGGAGACTATTGTAGTGGTCCTACGGGTTTGGTTTAAGATTTAGGGTATGGACTGAACCTATTCATGTTGAGAAGAAATGACTGGAATAGGCTCGTGGAGAAACTCTTATTTGATGATTTCTCCAAAAGTATTTAGAGTTGTATCCTCACAATTTTTCTTAAGGCACCTATAACTATAGGTAGAGATTTGAGAAGAAAGTAAGAAACCCTTACAAAATGCTGGCTCAGGTATTGAACATTATTTGAGCATCTTATTTTTACTTTTACACAAGATTTCCAAAGAAATATGTGCTTATGTGTGGTGTTGAAGCACACATTAGTAGAAATGAGAGTTATGAATACATATGAGTTACATAGTGCAAAGAAACTTGAACTGAGTGAATTCAGAGGTCAATCCAGGAAGGAGTCTGCGAGTTTTTTTTTTTTGGTTGGTCAATGATGTTGGATCACGTACACCGTATTCTCCTTCCAGATGTTCGCTCCGTATACCTGCACAAAGGAAAGCCCGGGATGTCCCGTTGTTTCCCCTTCGATGATGAAGTAAGTCGGAGGTTTGTTTGTAATAGGTGAATGTAAGGTTTCTGTATCAGAGAATACTTAACTTGTAATGAAGGTAGTGATGAGCTATTTATAACATTTCATACCTGGAACCATGGTTTGGTCAGAGTTTACCTTAGTCATCCTAGCTGTAATCAGATGCATATATTGACCATAGTTACTTTACTGAATATTCGTTTTTAGTGGCTACTCTACTGTAGACTATCCTTTGTATTTGTTTAATCCTAGGCGTGCTAAAAGCAACCGGCCTAAGTCATAGGTGTGCAGGCGCACCATCTAAGGTGGCCAGTGAATGCAGTGTCATCCACTGAAACTGGAATAAAGTCTCTTCTGGCGCATCCCATTTAGGCGACGCCTAAATGGGTATGTCCTCGATGGCGACGCCTCTGGTCCTTCTAATATAGGCGACGCCTTTAGCAAATTGGGCCCTGAAGAGATAAAGTCCAAAATGCTTATTGGGCCAAATGTTGATTATAGCCCAGTCCAATATTTAGAACCCATCAAATGACAACTTATTTATGTTAGATAATGAATATATTTTCTAACAACCATGGTCGTCAGGGAAATTGATTGAATTATATAAATACATGTGTATGCTTCGTATTACTGTTACTTGATGTATTAAATAATTGATTTACTTTATATTGTTGCATTTGTTTAATCGTCTGCCGTTCATAATAGACTAAAACTTTATGTCTACTTGGAATTTGTTTGATCTCTCATACCCTTTGAGATTGAAGTATACAAGGAAAGAAGATACATAAATACGACGTGATAATCTAACATCATAAGTGTTAGATCACATATATCGGAATTTCTTCTCCTATTCCTTGTAACCACTCCTTAAACTTACATGAAAGAAAACCCCGGGGTGTTCCCGTTGTTTCACCTCCGATGACAAAGTTAGTCGGAGGTTCGTTTGAGATGAGAACTTAAAAGTATATGGTAGGTGAATTGGATCCAGAATTCTCTCTTGAATGAGGATAATGAAAGAGTTTTTATAACATTCCATACCTAGACTATAGTAAGGCCAAATCCTACCATGGTAATCAGAGTAAGAAAGTGAATACGTCCATCCCTGACGTAAGCACATGAACTTAATCCCAACCCACATCTGGATGGCCTTGAGTACCAATTGCGTGGGAGCTATACTGTAATAGCAACATAAAGTCTTCAAGTCGTCGCAAAGAGGAAAACGCAACCCAGCATCAATCTGAGCCACATAGATGTAAACATCTTCTTCATGCGGGTAATGCAGCCGTAGGCCTAGATACCGAGGTGTATCTACTTATCCTAAACTCGTCATAGATACCGAAGCCTAGATACAACCTTGAACTGAGTCGGCCTCAACTCATTGGGCTTAATATCTAAGAAAAACATCATGGCAAGGCAAGAACAAGACTAAAATAGCAAAAAGAAAATTTATCGCTTGAAGGAAAAAAGAAAAGACAAAATACTACTTGTTGGAGAAAAGGTTGGGACATTGGTCTCAGGCATGTCCACCACGATCAGTGCGATGACCTGGCTCCCAGAGGTTGGTTTTGGCACAGAGGCCCTTTGGTCCTGCATCAGGGTAGAAGCATCCCTGATGGAAAGAGCGACATTGGAAAACCTAGCAGTAGCTTTCTGCCCAGACGTAGAATGTGCTGGGGAAGGTTTAGAGGATGAACCCTTACAAGAATTTTGATTCTTGGTGACTCCCATGGTTGTAAAGAGAAGATTTTTACTGTGAGTGAAAAGGCTTAAGAGAAAAGCTTGTAAAGAGAATTAATGCACAGAAAAGGGCACTTAAACTCTAAAAATAAGAAAATTGGACGCGTAAAGTGCTTAGTGACAAATGTTGTCTTTTTATAGAAAAGTATGGGGAAACCGAACGGGTATCTTCAAAAAAATCAGACAACTCTTTTGGGGTAAAATCGAAGCAATGTCAGAACCTAAACGGTCACATCGGGGAGACAAAGGATTAGAACACTATAGAAACTTGTTAGCCTACCTCTATTATAGTAGTCAAAGATACGGGCATGCATCAACATCATTTTGACCTCTCGCCAAACAGTGCATTCATTAAATGCTCAAAACCCTACAAACAAAGGTGCCAGCCAAAGAGCACAAACAAGCCTCTCCTAAGACCCTAGCAACGGTAGCGTTCGCCAAAAGACTAGCGAATGTGCATCCATGAACCATACAACCCAAAGCGTTCGCTTAAGAGGGTAAAAGATTAACATTCCCAAAAATTCTAGAAACCAAAACTGTTCGTCAAAGGATACAGAGCATCAAAAAGCAAAAAATCAAGCAAGACATCAAATGTCCAATCAAGAAGTCACTATCTCAAACCCTTTCTCACAAGATCAAGATCGACAGAAGAAACTTCACTCAATCTTCGGGGGCAAATGTTGGGTATCAATAGTGACGAACAATGGGATAAGGCCCATCATGCCCTCAAGGCCCAATAACACTTCAGAGGGGTGAAAACCAAATCATTCAAGAATGGGCTGACCCACGCTAGGGGTAAGTTGGAACCCATAGAGCGGTCCAGTATCAAACCCGGAACAAAAGTGGTCGATAAAGTCCCTACAGGTCGCCATAGACCAAGGCGAAAACCTCCCACTACACGCCATGGGAGCACTCACCAAGAGAGTCAAATCTCTCAACTCTGGTCCCACAACTGACATCGAATATGCAGTCACGATGTGACGCATATCTCAGACACATATTCTACAAAGATCACATAAGGCAACTGCAATGTTACGTAATAACCGTAATATCTGCTATCCTTATCTACAACGGTACAATATTTACTGATATATTTGGCTACCAAAACGGTTTGGTCTTCCATCCCTATAAATACTCCTAGTTTACATATGTTACATTACATTTTGAGTTCATACACAGAGTATACTTAGTTAAGCATCAGAGTGGGACCCAGAGGAACCCCCTATGTTGCGCTCCCCTTCTTGCAAGTTCATCGAAACTCCGACAAAAGCTTGCAGTCATTAACCAATTGACATCCAAATCACTGCCAAATTAACAACCAGTCAGCATCCGGGAAATCCAGACCCAACCTTATTGAAACTATCGAAAAATTGTTAAGGAATTAATTAAAGAGGGGTAAATTGGTCATTTTATCTATTAAAAATCATTTAATGGAGAAAATAAACGGTGAACGGTAAAAATGACTAAATAGTTACATAGACATAGGTAAGTAACTATTAAGTTAATTAACTCTAGTAATAATAATAATAATACAAATAAAGTACACAAAAAACACTACCCTCCATCTAAGGGATGAGGTCTGGCGGCTGGAGAAAATTGGGAAAGACGGTTCGTTTCACAAGAGGTAGAACAAATCAAGAGTTTTATTCTGGAGGACTTTCTTCGACTTGTGTTTCGAGATTGCTCTTTGTTGGAGGTCAACCTAACAACTCTCCAGGGTCAATTTAGTGGAGCTTGAAAAGATAAAAGTGTATTTATGTAGTTTTATGTTTGTTGAGGATTATTCGTTATTTTTTATTGTTTAGGGCTTCAGTCTGTTTTTGTAAGAAGTCAAGGACTTCCTATGTAAAACTCTTGAGTAGGTTTTAATATAAAAAACCAGGTGATGGGGTGCATAGGCACAAACCTAAATGACCCATTAATTCATTATGTGTTTCTCGAAATCTCTTCGGTTTCTTCGTTTCCCTTTTCTCTGATATGGTATCAGAGCAGAAACCGCTCTGACCATGTCTCTTCATCTTCGTCGATCCTTTGTTTCCTCTTCTGTGTTCCTCACCGATCATTTATTCTCCTGCATTTCTTCTCCGTATTGATGGCTTGCACAAACACGAAAGAAGAAGAAGTCACTGAGACTGTCCAAGAAACCGATTTAGCAAACACAATAACCATTGACGTTAAGAATCCCTCATACGTTCATGTTTCAGACACAACAAGAGCTTCTCTCATATCTATTCAACTTGTTGGTCCTGAAAACTACGGATTTTGGAGTCGTACCATGTATATATCCTTAGTTGTTAAGAACAAACTGTGTTTTATAGATGGGTCCTTGACCAAAGATTCTTTTGATCCATCCATGCATCACCTCTGGGAAAGGTGCAACAATGTTGTGCTTTCTTGGATTATGAACTCTGTTTCTAAGGATATTATGAGCACTGTCCTTTATTCAACAAGTGCTTTCCTAGTGTGGGCCGATCTTAGGGAATGATTGAGCAAGGTGAACATATCTAGGGTTTTTTCAGTTACATAGGGAAATTTGTTTGGTTCAACAAGGAATTGACACAATCTCGGTATATTTCACTAGACGTTGTATGATGTGGGAAGAATTCACTGCAATAACCCGTCTTCCTAGCTATGACTGTGAGCTTTTTAAGAAGCATATTGAACATGCTAACAACCTACAAATGTTTCAGTTTTTGAATGGGTTAAATGAGTCGTATTCCACTATTCGTGCAAATCTTGTTTTACAGGAACCTTTTCCATCTGTAAATGAGGCTTATGCAGTTTTAATTCAAGAGGAAAACCAAAGAGGTATCTCAAATGGTCTCCCAGCTTCCTCTATCGTTGACTTGGCTAATTTTTCTAGTTCGAATTCAAATAAGCCGCCAAACAGAAGGAACTGCAACCTGGTCTGTACCTATTGCAAGGGTAAAGGTCACGATTATGAAAGATGTTTTAAAATAAAGGGATACCCTGCTGGTTAGAAATTCAGGAATAAGTCTGATCAATCTAACTCTGCTATTATGACCCTCATGTCTTCAGGTTCATTTTCTCCTTCTCATGTCCCTTCGAACTATTCAATCCCCGATGAGCAGATTTGCCTACGATGTTGACTAAATAGAGCGTGGAGTACATAGTGGATATGCTCTCAAAGGACTCTAAAACTGAGGCAAAAGCCAACACAGCAGCAGCATGTATAACTAATATCTCTTCTTGTCAATTTAATAGCTCCTGAATCATTGATACTGGTGCTAGTAATCACATGAGTTCTAGGGTGGTCTGCTATCAAATGTTAAGCGTTCTTTGTCAAAACTTCATTTGCCAAATGGAAATCATTTTAATGTTGAAAGCCACTGGTGATTTTGTGATATGAAACAATAAAACATTTTCTGATGTGCTATATGTGCCTGAGTTTAGATATAATTTGATATATATTAGCAGATTAATTAGTGTTCTATCTTGCTTTGTTACCTTTTATCAGGACCATGTGGTTATGCATGACCTCTCTAGTGGAGTAATACTACGGACTAGTAAGGCAACAACTAGATTGTTCTTTTTTACCCCATTTGTGTATAGTTGTAATCTGTATGCTATGTCAGCATCTTCTACTATACCCCTGTTGTGGCATAAACAATTTGCGCATGTCCCTTTACAAGTTTTGTGTAAAGTGCCTTTGTTAAAACTGGATGGTGTTTCGAATAAAGATGTTTGTGATTGTATGGTTTGACCAATGGCTAAACAGTCTAGGCTTTACTTTCCCAGAAGTGTGAGTACTACCTCTAGGCCATTTGATTTGATTCATATGGATGTGCGAGGACCTTATAATATGAATACTCATGATAACAAAAGATAGTTTTTTGACAATTGTCGATGATTACTCTAGGAATACTTGGACATATCTGTTATCTTTGAAATCTAATGTGATTGTGATTATCAAACACTTTCTGATTTTGGTTAAAAATCAGCATGATCTTTCTGTTAAAAGGATCATATCTGATAATGGTAGGGAATTTCTGAATGAAAATTGTTCAAGTTTGTTTAAAGAAAATGGAATTGTTCATGAAACTAGTTGCCCGTATACTCCTCAACAAAACGGTATTCTTGAAAGAAAATATAAGCATCTTCTAGAAGTTGCTCGTGCGCTGAAAATTGAAAGTGGTGTGCCTTCCCAATATTGGGGGGGGGGGGGGGGAGGGGGGGATGTATTTTGACCGCATGCTACTTGATAAATTTTTTTCCTACTGTTGTCTTGGATGATATGTCTCCTTATGAAAAGTTAATGGGAAAATCTCCTGTCATCACTCATTTAAAGGTGTTTGGATGTCTTTGGTTTGCAAAAATTCTCAATAGTTCTGACAAGTTTCAGTCTCGATTTGTGCCCTATGTGTTTATGGGGTATTTCCTTACCCAAAAAGTATACAAACTTTTGAATCTTGAGACTAAAACGTTTTTTGTGATCCGTGATATTCAGTTTAAAGAGGATGTACTCCCCTTTAAAGGAAAAGATAGTGTTGATCCTCCAGGTTTTGCTGACAGAACAGTTGATGTGTTAGATGATGATCCTTTAAATATTTGTTTGGATTATGATAACATGTCTGAAGCTGAGTCATCAAAAGTTGAAGCTTTGCTACCAGATAAGCCTATGAGACATGATGTTCATGTCGAAATTGAACTTAGAAGGTCGTCTAGGGTGAGTAGAGCTCCTTCTTGGCATCATGATTATATTGTATCTACAAATTTGGTAAGACATGTATCTTTTTTATATCCGATCAGTAATTTTGTCTCTTATGATAATCTCTCAGATGGGTACAAATATTTTGTTGGAAATGTTGGAAAAATAGTTGAATCTGTTCATTTTAAAGATGCTGAAAAGGATGTTAGGTGGATAGAGTGTATGAAAGAAAAAATTAAAGCCTTAGAAGAAAATAAGACATGGATTATTGTTTCCTTACCTGAAAATAAAAACATAGTTGGTTGTAAATGGGTTTATAAAGTTAAGTACATGTAAGATGGTTCTGTTGAGAGATATAAATCCTGGTTGGTTGCTAAAGGGTATAGTCAACATGAAGGAATAGACTTTACTGACACTTTTTCTCCTATTGCAAAATTGGTTACGGTAAGAACTGTTCTCACTGTTGCATCTATTAAAAACTGGCCTATTGTTCAAATGGATGTCTATAATGCATTTCTTCAAGGGGATTTAGGAGAAGAAATTTATATGTCCATTCCTCAAGGCTTTTGTAATCATGGGAGAATAAGGTGTGTAGATTACAAAAATCTTTATATGGGTTAAAGCATGCCTCTAGGCAATGGAATATCAAATTAACTGAGGCTTTGGTTTCTCATGGTTTTCAGCAAAGCAAGTATGATTACTCTATGTTTTCTAAACAAAAGGGTACTGATATTGTTGTTCTTCTAGTATATGTCGACAGTTTATTGATCACAGGGAACAACAATATACTGATTGCTGAGTTGAAAGATGTACTTCAGATTCATTTTAAAATGAAGGATTTGGGAGATTTGAGGTATTTCTTGGGTTTGGAAATAGCTCGATCTCGAGAAGGTATTGTTCTTGCTCAACATAAGTATGCTCTTGAGTTAATTGCAGAGGTTGGTTTGCTGGGTCATAAACTTAGTAAAAACCCTATGGAATTAAACTTATCTTTAACCTCGGTTGCATATGCTGATTCAAAAAATGATACCTCAAGTGATGCTCCTTTATTTGATGCAACATTCTTTAGAATGGTTATAGGTAAGTTGTTATATCTCTCATTAACAAGGCCAAATATCTATTTTGTTGTTCAGAATTGATCCAGTTCATGCATGCTCCTAAACAATCTCATTTGGACGCTGCTTTTAGAATTGTTCGTTATATTAAGGGACAACCCAGTCTACGTTTGTTTTTGTGTACTTCTAGTTCGCTTAGGCTGAGTGTCTTTTGCGATTCAGGCTGGGCTGCATGTCCAGAAACCAGAAGACATGTTTCTGGTTATTGTGTAAAACTAGGTGACTCCTTGATCTCCTGGAAGGTAAAGAAGCATATTACTATATCTCGGTCTTCAACTTAGGTTGAATATCGAAGCATGGGAGTCACTGTTGCTGAGATTGTTTGGCTTAAGGGTTTGATATCTGAACTTGGTATTGATCATTCAAATCCTGTTATGTTATTCTATGACAATAAGGCTCCAATTCAGATTTCATCTAACCCCATCTTTCATGAGCGAACAAAACATATTGAAAATAAAATCTCACTTTGTCAGGGGGAAAATTAGTGCAGGTATTGTGAACTCAACATGTCCGGACTGGAGATCAAGTGGTAGATCTCTTTTAAAAAAGCTTTAGGTGGGAATCATCATGGACACTTGGTGAACAAGCTTGGCCTTAAGGACATTTATGGAGTTGCTAGCTTGAGGGGTGTGTGGTGGTGGTGGTGGTGGTGTTGGAGGTCAACCTAACAACTCTTCAGGGTCAATTTAGTGAAGCTTGAAAAGATAAAAGTGTATTTATGTGGTTTTATGTTTGTTGAGGATTATTATGTTATTTTTATTGTTTAGGGCTTCAGTCTGTTTTTGTAAGAAGTTATGGAGTTTCCTTGTAGGTTTTAATATAAAAAACTAGGTGATGGGGTGCATAGGCTCTAACCCAAATAATCCATTATGTGTTTCTGGCGTTTCCTTTTTCTCTGATACTCTTCTCAGTTTTTGACGTCGTGTGAATCTTACCCTAAAAAATACAATATTTTTTTATTTAGCCTTTTAAATCTTACACTTACTTCCATCTTTTTTAGTTCAAATAATTACATTTAATATAATATTTGCCTCCACTTAATAAAATTTTGGTTTCGTCCTTGCTTGAAAATGAAATGTCGAACCAGATGTGGGTTATTTTGCTTGATTATGCAAGGACGTGTGTTATAAGTTGGAAACTGAACGTGTATTATCCTCCTGGTGCTGTTGCTGCTGAAGATGAAGGAAGGAGTGTTGGAGTCATTTTCAACAACATATATACACAAATTCAACGGATTGATTACCAATGGACATTCTATTTCTGCACAATCACTTTCAGATGATAATCATCAGAAGATGGTACACTAATAATTTATTGTATATATTTTCAAATGTGTTAAATATACATAGATAATTTTATAAATAATATTGTATTATTTTTTAAAAATTATTGTGTATTTCACATCCTATAGCGGGAATAAGATAATTAATAAAAACACACAACAATAGTTTCTAGTTAGCATTGAATACAATTATTGTCTTAGAAATTTTGTACTTACCAACGACATTAAATGACATACTCAAATGTTTTTATTGGTGAACATATTGTTACTAAATACGTGTATTTAACAACGACATTAAAATATTATTAAGTGTTTTTAATGGTGAACTTGTTGTTGCTAAATACGTGCGTTCAGTAACAACGTATTTATAATAACAATACATGTTGATGCTAATATAGTGTTTACAATGACAACATTTGGTGTCATTGAATATTGTCTGAGGTCCTAACGTTAGCAGCGACAAACCATTAATGACGACATATTTGCTAACCCTTAGACACGGGTCTACTCGGACGAAAAAAATACTGTCGCTAAATGTTAGTGGCGGCTAACAGGCTTTCAACGACTTTTGACCACTTGTCTTGCAAAAGTATTCATTAACAAATATAAATGATTCAAACAAGTTTTCTTTTACTGACGGAATACACCCTCACAACTTGTACGAATTAGCCCAATTACTCTACTCACTATAAACTCAATTATTCTCTACTAACTCACATAAATCCCAGATCGCATTTAAGATTATTTTTGTTGAAACACCACACTTATGATTTTTTATAACACAACATATACACTTCTTTTTCTTATTACCATTTTTTTTTTTTACATCCTAGTCCTTTACTTCTCATTCATATATATATATATATATAAATTAAAAAGAAGTATAAGAGCTATATATATAAATTAAAAGGAAGTATAAGAGCTATCAATATGATTTTCCTTCTAATTGTAGCATTTAACTCTTCATTCTATCATACAATGCTAAAATGGTATTAGAGTTACGTGTTTCTTTAATACTAGATTTTTGTTTTTTCTTCCTACAACCACCTTAGCAAATCCATTATAGCTATCTTGTACGTCTAGGTACATGTCTATTGCGGAACTTTTGGTTTCATTTTGGCGTCATATTGAAATATAACATAAGTTGCTAAATCTTTATATGTTCTTCATTCGCAACATCAATACTGATCATTTTCGAGTTTTGCTATTTATATGATGGGGTTTATAAGGGACGCCCTATGTAATAACCATTTATCACTGACCTTTTAAATAAAATCACAAGATGCTATCCACCATATGCATAAAGGCGACAACTATAAGCTAAGAATGAGCATTAGTCCCTGTGATATATGGGTGACACCCTGAGTTACCCAGGGAGGCGTTGCCCTGCTAAAGGCGTCGCCTAGTGTGCACCGAACCCGTATTAAATGGAGATTGAACATCTCTGATATTTATAGATAAGACCCTGTCCCATCTGAATGACACAAAGTAACTCCGATTAATGGTTAACCACAGTAAAAAGGTAACACTACGCATAGAGTTAAACAAATTCTATAAATACAAACATTCATTGTCATTTATTACATTAATAATTTTTACCTCACACAAAATCTCTCCAAAAATCTGGACTGACTTAAGCTTCAGAGTAGAGAAAAATAGGTCAACCCGAGATTGTTCATCTGTGCAGGTCCGACAGCTTAAGGAGAACAACTTCAAGGCCGCAGGTCGTCCCGGTGTATGGGCCACCGACTCGTGGAACAAGGGTAACAATGGCTCCTCCCCCGGACATAATGACCCGTGAGGAGATTGAAGAGCTTGTTGCCAGGACTGTAAAGGAGCAGAAAGGAAGGGTGATGCCCCAATTGAGGGACCGAGCGTCACACCCGTTTACTCCAGAAATTCTGGCTATGACGGGGCTGCCACATATTCAAAACCTGAGGATAGATTATTACAGAGGGGAAGGTGACCCCGTGGAGCATATTAAGAGGTACGAAGCCTGCCTTTTGGGAAGAACTAATAATGACAATCATTTTGCATTCCTCTTCCCATCAACCTTGGGTGGCGTCGCCTCCCACTGGTTCTTTGGCCTGACAATGGCGTCCATAAAATCCTGGGGAGACTTGAAAGACAAGTTTATTGTGCAATATATGGGCGGAAAGGCAATTGCTCAAAAGCGTCGGCACCCTGGACCACATCAAGCAAAGGAGTGAAGAAAGTCTAGGAGATTTCTACACTAATAAAGACTTGGCTGATATCGATCAGGTTATCATGGGAGGTGAGACCATTTGAGCCCTTTTTCAAGCATTGGGTCCCAGAGGCTCTGCCTTATATGACATCTTAAGTGTAATACCCGTCAATACTGTGGAGGAGATGGCGACGAGAGTCAAGTCATACATTTACCTTGAGATAACTAGAGAGGGAAGAAAATCCCTTACAGATCATAAGATAGAAGTGCATGAAGGAAAAAAGCCGGAACAACGATCGCAACGAAGCCACCCTCAAGAAGCTAAGCGACGCCCTACCATGCAACGTCCAATGAGAGAAGTTTTTGAGGCTTTCACGCCCTTAAATCAAGAAATTTTGGTATCTTGAACGAAATGGAAAAGAAAGATTGGGCATCACCTCCACTGCCTCAGAAGACTGGGGGACCTAAGAGCCCCTATCATGAGCCATATTGCTGGTACCACTGATGCAGGGGATATATTACCGATGACTACAAAAACTTGAAGAGGGATATCGAGGCGCTCATACAAAAGGGACTCCTCAAGAATTTCGTGGCTATGACGTGTAGAGGGTACTTATTAATTCGGGAAGTTCTACCGACGTTCTCTTTCTCGACGCCTTGAAGAGAATGGGAAGGAGTGAGAACCTAAAAATGGTGAACTTTCCACTTCTGGGCTTCGCCTTCACTCCTACATACCCAATAGGAGCCATCACCCTGTCAGTATTTTTGGGCGAAGGGTGGAAGTCCCTCATGATAGACGTCACCTTCGTTGTAGCCGATGCCCCGACTGCATATAACGTGATATTGGGATGATTTGCTTTTAACCCACACCGCATGGTTCATTTGACGTATCACCAACTGTTGAAATTCTCGACGCCCCATGGGATAGGAGTTGTGAAGGGAGACTAACCCGGGGCACGAAGTTGTTAAGTTCAATCCACGAGACGCAGGGTGTTGAAAAAGGAAACCATGTCCATCCAAACAGAGGAGGATCCAATGGAAGGGAAGTTTCTTCCAACACTGGTAGATAGATTAATGAAGATACATATAGATGAACCTGATAAGGTCGTCCAAATAGGAGCGACGCTCCCCACAGAGCAGGCTAGGGATTTGACCCTCCCGTTAATTGAATTTCGAGAACTCTTTGCTTGGAAACCTAGTGATATACCATGCTTAAGTGAAGAGGTTATCACCCACGAGCTCAACATAGACACTAACATAAAATCGATCGCTTAGAAGCCACGACCCGCGGGGGAGGAAAATACCATAACCATCCGACATGAGGTGGCAAAGTTGATCGACGCTCGATTTGTCAAAGAGTTCATATTTCAGACATGGGTCGTAAACCCTGTACTGGTGAATAAAAGTAATGGCAAATGGAGAATGTTTGTCGACTTTCGGGACATAAACAAAGCATGTCCCAAGGACTCATATCCCTTGCCAAGAATTGACCAGCTGGTCGACACCACTTATGGACATGAGCTGTTAAGTTTCATGGATCCGTACTCTGGTTACAACCAGATCAAGGTATCAAAGCACGACGCTAATCACACAACTTTCTATGCAGACAGTGATATATATCACTACACTGTCATGCCTTTCAGTCTCATCAATGCTGGTGCCACCTATCAACAAATGGTCAACAAGCTATTTGCAGGCATGATAGTTGTGAATATGGAGTCCTACGTGGATGACATGTTAGTCAAATCTATTAAAGGCGTCGACCATACAGAATATCTGAGGAAGACTTTTGAGGTGATGAGGCTCCACCAGGTGCGTTTAAACCCATCGAAGTATTCTTTTGGTGTCCAGTCTGGAAAATTCATGGGGTACATGGTGATCCAAAGGGGGATTGAAGTTAATCCATAGAAGATCAACGCCATTGAGGGCATGAAAATCCCCACTTGTCACAAAGAGGTACAAAGTTTAATAGGAAGGCTGGCGGCGCTCAGTAGGTTTTTAGCCAAAGCTGGGGACAAGTCATTGTCGTTCTTTCAAGTATTGAGAACTAATAAGAAGTTTGAATGGACTCCATAATGCGAACAAGCGTTTCAAGAGCTCAAGAAGCACCTTTGAACACTACATCCATTAGCTAAGCCAGAAAAGGGTGATGCTTTAGTTCTTTACTTAAGTGTCAGTCGAGTGGATGTAAGCTCAGTACTTGTGAAGAACATGGAAACTGGCCAAGTGCCAGTTTACTATGTATCTAAAGTCCTTTCAAGGGTGGAAATAAACTATGTGGAAGTTGAGAAGTATCTCCTTGGGGTGGTAGTTTCTGCTAGAAAGCTTCGCCCCTATTTCCACGAGTACGAAATCACTGTACTAACTAATCAACTAATAAAATATTTTCTCCAAAAACTAGACACATCTGGAAGGATGATAAAATGGGCGATAGAGTTAAGTGAATTTCGAATCCAATTTTCTCTAAGGACAGCCATAAAAGGGCAAGCTCTTGGCGATTTCATAGTGGAGTCAACTCATGAGCAGGTTGAGGCGTCACCTTCAACAATCAACATATCTTCTCCAATCATGGAAGAAGTGTCTCCTATATGGAAGTTGTACATGGATGGGTCCTCATGCATTGAAAGCTCGGGGCGGGATTGGTGCTAACTCCACCAGATGGAGGGGAGCCTTTAAGATACGCCCTGGTTCTAACATTCAAGGCTACCAATAACGAATTTGAATATGAGGCGTTTCTTGCGGGTTTAAGGATAGCAAGAGGTATAGGCGTCGCCTCCCTTAATGTGTATTGTGATTCTCAGCTTGTGGTCAACCAAGTAAAAGGGGATTATGCGGCAATGGGAAAGATGATGAAAAAATATTTGAAAGAGGCAAAGACTTTCGTTGATAGTTTTGCCCAATTCGAAATTAATGCTATTCCAAGGGAAGAAAATGTAGAGGCAGATGCACTGAGCAAATATGCCTGGCAACCAACGCCCTTAAAAGTGCATTTTGTAGAAAGCCTCTCAGTCCATGGGACTTACGAATGTTTCAACATTCAAAGTACCGATACGTGGGCGACGCCCATAAGAGCATACCTGGAAACCGAGATTGAACTTTTAGAAGAGGATTATGTAAAGAGAATGAAGCATATAACACCAAACTATACCCTGATTGACGGAGTCCTTTACATAAAAGGATTCTCAACACCATTCTTAAGATGTGTTGCCCAACCTGAGACTACTACCATACTCCGAGAATTGCAAGAAGGCTATGCTCCATGTCATGAAGGGGGAAAAATCAATTGTTCGAAAAGCTTTGAATCAAGGATATTACTGGCCCACGATGGCAAAGGAAGCCGCTGAAATGGTACAAAAATGCGAGTCATGTCAGAAGTACACTCCAAGAATAGGCCACCCTCCATCTAAATTGATACCCATGCGCGTCACCTAGCCGTTTGTGCAATGGGGAATCGATTTGGTAGGTCCATTTCCCAAGTCCAAACAGAAGTGTTATATCATCATCGCAATAGACTATTTCTCCAAGTGGGTAGATGCCAAAGCTTTGGCGTCGACTACGGAATTCTAAGTGGTTAAATTCCTCAAGTCCAGGATTATATCAAGATATGGAATTCCCAGTGTTTTAGTCAGTGATAATGGACGTCAATTTCCCGGAAGAGAGTTAAAGTACTTTTGCGAAGAATTGCAGATTGAGCATCGCCATGCTTCAGTGAGGCATGCGTAGATAAATGGACAAGTAGAGGCGGCGAACAAAATCATCCTCACTGGATTGAAAAAAAGAATCGACGCCCTGAAAGGAAAATGGACTGAAGAGTTGGAGAATGTCTTGTGGGCTATAAGAACAACGCTAAAAAAGGCCAGGGGTGAAACACCCTTTGGATTAGTATATGGCTTAGAAGCCATCGCCCCAACTGAAATAGTTGTAGCCTCTCATTGGATAACACATTTTGAGAGGCGCTGAATAATGAACAGAGGTGCATTCACCGTGTGGGATATTTTCACTGACTTTTCATTTTTATCCCATAACACTCATCTAATTGTTGTGTAAATCAACACTGAAATACTACAGCCGATCATGTGGAAGAGCGAGACAACACTAACAATGTAGAGCCAACCCGTGGAGTGGTAGCTGTGTGAAATTATGAACGGCTGATACAGATTTTACATAGCATCTCCATGATGTTGATGATAGCATATTAAAACCCTAACTTCTGTTTGCTCGAATATTGTAGGGGGATACGACAACAGTGACGTCGGCTAAACCACACTCAATATGAGCAATACCAGTGATAGTTCTTGCGATCAGCAGACCACTCTTGACCTGACGTCGAACCCACGCTTGGCTAACAATGAGAGATACGTAGGGAAGATTATCTCTCAGAATAGATAAAACCGACAGTAATCCACATTGTGTTGAAACTAGCCTGGGTGAGGTATGGTAAATTTCGTATATCTAAGTTGGAAGACAAGATCCTGTTATTTGAATTTATGAATGAAGAAGATAAAAACATATTTTTGATATGTCACCATGGCCTTCACAAGGACACTGTCTGAGCTTACAAAAGTAGGAACCGAGCGTAGGTTTAACAACTGTGGATTTTAACAAAACACAATTCTGGGTGCAAGTACATGATCTAGAATTGGAGAAGTTTAGTGCTAAGAATGAACATAAAATGTTCTATTAAGATAGATAGTGGAGTTGAAAACCTGAACAAGAGTTATCTTCAGTTAAAAGTGGTTGTGAATGTTGAGAAACCACTAAAGGCTGGATTTTGATGGATGAATTCTGAAGGTATCGAGACCTGGGCCAATATTAAGTATGAACGACTCTCTGATTTTTGCTATGGATGCGGGAGACTAGGTCATACCACCCAATCTTGTAAAGAAGATTTCCAAATGTCTGAGGCTAAGCCAGGTGACCTTTTTTATGGACCCTGGCTGATTGGGACAACACCAAAGATGAGCTCACCAATGGAGAAGAGGACAACCATGTCCGAAAGCACGCCTCGTCAAACATGGTTTGATATCATGAATGACGTTTCTGATCCGAGCAAAAAAAAATAAGGAGCGAACATCGAATAATGGGAGAAGTGCAGAGGTCGAACATATGGATGATGAAGTGGAAGTCGGGAAACAACACAATGTATACCAGGAAGAGGTCGTAAGTGTGAATCTGCAAGATATTAGTGCTACCACGAATGAGATGGAGTTAACAACCTATCCTTCGACCCCGTCTCGCCTTGACTCGAGCTATGAAGATAAGCGGGACCTGAACAATCCACCCCCGATACATCCATATCCCCGTACAACTTGGACAACCCTCATAACCCTGGGTTAAACCAAACGCCTTACCTATCATACTAAGGCGTCGAATCCCTATCTCACTCCCTAGAGACTTCCCTTCACCCTTACTAGGAACCGGAGTTCAAAGCAACCCTACCACACTTCCCCAGCATGCCTACGTAACTACATCCTACGAAAACATTACCTATCTCCTTATCACTCACCTGCCTGATCAGACCCCATCCTCTGAAACCAACATAGCAGAAAGAACTAATTACGTAATGGAGAATCCGCCCCAAACACCCTCCCCTACTCGAGTCGAATAAAACCCTAGTCGTATATTTGGTCTAAGCCCAATCCTAACCAAGCTTTCTCTTAAACTTAGACTGGAGGAGACGGAAGAATAGATAACTACCAAAAATCATAAGATAATAGAATGTGACGAAGGAGGTCTCTCACTTAGGAACATCAAAACCCGAACGAAGAGAAGCCCAAGGAGCAGTACATGGCGACCTGTGAATGGGAGAAGAAGACAGGGAAGTAGAAAAAAATGAAGCACAGAAAGATGGAGATAATAATGTTTAAATGGGTTGTGGTGGCTGTCCCAGAACAACTACAATGGGTTAATGAATACAACCTTTTGGAATTTTCAGGGTCTTGGATCTTCCCTGACAATTCGACAACTCAAAGATCTCGCCAGGGAGTACCAACCCGGGATCATATGCCTAGCAAAGACAAAAATCGGGAATGCTTTCTATGATAGGATTCAGGAAAAACTGGGAATGGAAAAGGCTTACTATGTCAATCCACAGGGGATGTCGTGAAAGGTTTCTTGAATCTATGAGAATTGAATAGACAAAAGTTGTATTCTTATTGTATCTTGAAGAATAATAGGTACAATGATATCTATCTATCTATCTATCTATCTATCTATCTATAGTAAAACCCTACTATAGAGATAGATATAAAACCCTACTGTAGATATATTCTACTTATTACAAAACGGTCCTTTTACTTAACTTTCAATCTAAACTATATCCTCTAATATTGACCAATGCTTTTCACTTTCTTGTGTTTTTTCCATTTTCATTTTGAGTAAAAATTCAGCTTTGCTTTGCTTGATGATTTGCCACTTCATCTTAGACATCCTGTTCATCAAAGATACAAGAAAACAGAGATAACACCATGTATACCACATATAGTTCATACAGTGAGAGATCAAACTAAATATTTTCTAGCTTAGACCACATCTTATCATACAACCACAAATATTTTCAGCATTCAGTGAACAAGTTATACTTGTACACACATATGAATGTTTTCTTGTTCAAGTCAAGTGTCAGCTTACACAAAGTTTTCTGGGTTTGTGCCCAATTTCTACTTTTGGATTTTGGTATCCATGTGTTTGTATTGCACAATTGTGCTTCCCGAGTCATCATTCAATTGTTTTTCCTCCTTGATGACTGGCTGGGTTTGTGCCCAACATTTTCTTTTGGCTTTTGTTACAAAACACAAGATAAGTGATATATGCTTGAATCAGAGTTTACTTATGACTTCTCCTTCTTAATATTTGGATAAAATCTTCAATCCAATGTAACTTGTGATTGGCTGAGTTTGTGCCCAACATCTTCTTTTAGCTTTTGTTATATGGATGCCTGAGCTTGGTGTATAATCGCTTGGCACAAGTTGAACAATAATCAAACTCATTGTATCATTTGAGTATAACAAATCACAAATGTGAAAGATATGTACTTTGTAATGCAAGATATAGGAGCTTTGATATTTCAACATATTCTCATCATGATAAACATATGACAATATAAGATAGTGAGTATCTGAATTCTAATACATTGAGACCAGTCAATCCTCATGCTCAAAGTATCATCATCATACAACTCATCAACATCGTTATCATTCAGAAGAAGATCCTTAGAACCATTGGAAAGTGAGATTAATTGGGATAGATTAGAGGGTACTCGTGATAGAACATTTTCAGAGGTCAACTGATGAGTAGAAGCAAGGTAAGACAAGTGATAAGTCACACTTGATCCTTCAGATAGAGAATCAGATAAGGAACATACACCCAACTTTCAGCAAAGAGGAATGAAAGTCTTCTCAGTTAAAGGTTTGGTAAGTGCAAGTTGTTCTGTACGAGGAACATGGTTTACATAGATCAGCCCTTGTGAAACCTTCTCATGCATAAAGAAAATATCCAATTCTACATGCTTCATCTTAGCATGTTGAACTGGGTTAGCCACAACAGAGATAGTACTAGTATTGTCACACAAAAGCACAGGAGCAGATGATAATGATAAACCAAGCTCACTTAGTAAAGAGGTTACCAAAATGACATCACACGTAGCATTAGCTAATCCACAAAACTCTGCCTCGGTCGTTGATCTAGATACCACAGCTTAGTTTTTCGAACACCAAACAATTGGATTTCCTGCTAAGAACATGCAATGTCCACTAGTAGATCTTCTATCACCAGTGTCAGCTCCCCAATATGAATTTGTGAAACCAACAAGATCAAGGGATGAAAATGGTCTGAATATTAAGCCATGATCAAGAGACCCTTTTAAGTATCTTAACACCATTTTAACAGCTTCCTAGTGAGCTACTGTAGGTCTATGAAGAAACCGACTAAGCATGTTGATACTATAGTTGATATCTGGACGAGTATAATAAACATGTTGTAATGCTCCAACCGTGCTTCTGTAAAGAGAAGGATCTGACAGAGGCATACCTGATATAGAGGTAGAGGTAAGGAGAGGAAAACCAACCAGTAGGGTAGCACAAAGTTTACGGTTTGACATGTTGACACTCGACAATAGGTCACAACTGTACTTCCTTTGGCTTAACACCTTAAAATCAGGTTCAGACTAAATTTCCATTCCAAGGAAGTAGTTGAGTTTCCCCAAATCCTTGCAAGAAAAATGTGTGTTCAAACTAGATATGGTTGATTCGATGAGATGATCACATGATACTATCACAACTATGTCATCTACATAAACCAGAAGATAAACAAATTTGTCAAACACCTTTTTAAGGAACAAGCAGTTATCAGACTAAGAACTTGAAAAAGACAAATGTGTAAGCACACATTCTCGGAATTTCCCACACCAAGCTCTTGGAGCTTGTTTGAAGAAATATAATGCCTTACTGAGGTTGCAAACAAGCAAGTTTCCTAGGGCATCTATTACTTCAAAACCTGGAGGCTGAGACATGTTTTCAAACAAGCAGGTTGCTCACTCACATCAGCTTTGGTTGCTACCAAAGCATTTACATAAGAATTGGATTTAGACCTGGTGATCATGCCGTGTGTAGATGGTTGCAGCACAAGTCTTGATTGTGGTGGATCACTGCACATGGATGATGGTGGAGGAGGAACTCTAAGTCCTGAAACAGTAACAGTATTCTCATTAGTAGACTTAGGTATATTAGATATGGATAAGCTCATATCTAAGTCGGGTGAAGGTGCATTAGGTAAAAAATTTGGGTTGTCCGTTAAAACAGTGGATATTCTGTTATCATTCGAAGTTTGAGTTTGTGGACTATTGACAACAGTTGGTCTTTTGGTCGAGGAGATTATGTTGGGATCCAGAGTGGTCCTGTGAGAGCATCCAGCTGGAGAATCCGAGTTCCTAATTTGAGACTGTGGAGAATGAAATTCTCTTATATCTGTTTGTGCCTGTGATAGAATTGACATCATTGATTGGAGCAATTGAAGTATGCATGGGAATTCCTGTCAATCCTGAGCTGATCAATGAATCTGTGTAGGATGAATTAGCTGGGCAGGTGTCATGACCATCAAAGGAGATAGAAGAAACAGATTGTTTAATACAGTAAGGAAACATAGACTCTTCGAAATGAACATGTCTAGACATGTAAACTCTTCCAATTCGATTAATGCACTTGTAGCCTAAATGAGTTGAAGAATATCCAAGAAACACACATGGTCTAGATCTGTAATCAAACTTATGTTTATTAAAATAAAAAATAAGATGGAAACATAGACATCCAAACAAACGTAGTAGATTATATGCAGGGAGTTTATTGAACATTTTTTCAAAAGGTGAATTATTATTCAACACATGTGTGGGTAACCAATTAATCAGATAAACAGCATATGCAAATGAATCTGTCTAGAACCTGAATGGGATTGATTCTTGGGCAAGCAAGGTAATACAAAGTTCAACTATATGTATGTGTTTCCTCTCAACAATCCCATCTTGTTGAGAGGTGTAAATGCATGTAAACCGATGCTGAATACTTGCAGAGACTAAATAAGAGTGAAATAACCCTAGAAATTCACCTCCATTATCGGTCGGAACAACTTTTATTTGATGATTTAATTGTTTTTCGACAAACAGAAGGAAAGATTTAAAAACATTCACAACATCTCTTGTGAAAAATGAAATATACCCAAGTGAATCGAGAAAATGCATCCACAAAACTTATATAGTATTTAGAACCATTTAACCAGTCTGGAGAAGGTCCCCATATATACACTTCAAGTAATTGGAGAGTAGCATTGTGCATTCCCTCAGCAGGAGCGAAAGGTAACTTGTTACTCTTCCCCATTTTGCATGCCACACGTAGGTGAGTTTTGTCGATCTTGTCAGTACATGGTAATCTGGATTGAATGACCTGTTGTAATACTTGAGAAGATGGGTGACCAAGTCTTTGATGCAAAACATATAATGAAACATAAGAGGCATGAGCACTGATACTATAAACATGCGCATTAGGAATATATTTTCCAGGATTAGGAAAGGAATTTTCAGAACTAGGAACAAAATTTCTAGTTGTAGAGTAAACATTCACTTTATTGAGATCACTTGTTTTATTCATATACAAAGGCTAAATATTATACTTTTCTAAGGCAGTAGGATACACACCAAGAACAACATTTGGGTTATTACTACTACTCGAGGTCGAACCAATACTATTACTAGGTACCGAACTAACATTAGAGGTCTTTTCTAAACTACCAGCAAAATTACTGCAATTACCATCTTTATTGAGGTCTACATTTTTATTACTACTAGCGAGAAATGAAGACCATGCCTGTAGATAAGATGAGCTTGTAGAGTCCACCATACTCACATCCCTGTAGGAGTACTTGGTGCGTTTTCCGATCCTTTGCAACACAACCATTTGGAAAGAAAACAAAGTATGCATCATTATCTTTAACAAATTGAGACACAGATAAGAGATTCTTGGTAATATGAGGTGCTACAAGAACATTACGAAGAATAACAGAGCGATTGTTAACATGAAGTTAAGATGTACCTGTATGAGAAATTTGAATTGTATTACCATTACGTACACTAATTTTACCTTGTACTGTATAAAAGGATGCATTAGAAACATTCAAGGAGGAATTGGTAAGGCGATGTGATGCTTCACAATCAGGAACCCACGCCAGATTTGCCCCTCCGATGTCATAAGAGGTGCTGAAATTTACGTTGTTGTGGAAGTGTTTTGATAGAACATTTGAGGTGAGGCCTACGAAGGAGAAGATAGATGATGAGCTTGTTGATGCAAAATTGATATTGAACCAGTGTTGTTTTGTTGTATTTCTGGAGGCATAAAGAACTTGGTTGCATGAACTTGTCCACTATTTCTAGCAGGAGGTTGATTTTGTGATGGGATTCCCGAGAAGGTCTGATCAAATTGTACCAGTATCGAGCCACAAGGTGGCCAATCCTCCCGCACAGTTGACATTGTGGTCGGTTGTTGTTAAAGGTTTTTTCGCGTCCTCTTGCTCTTCCATATGGTCCAGGAGTGTTATTGTGACAATTGTACATGTGGGCTAAGTTTGAGGGCTGATATGGAGCTCCTTTACGAGATGGATATGTAGCACGAAGCTCAGATGGAGTTGACTATCCTGGAGTCGGTCCAGAGGTGGTTTGAGTATTGAATGCTGCTTAGTGATTGGTGAGCTGCATAATGTTGTCATGTTGGTGTGTCTCATCATCAAGAAGTAAACTGGACACTCCTGTAAGATCATAAAGTTGACGGCTGGCTGTGATGACGGCAACAACATGCTCAAATTCCGATGTAAGGCCAGCTAAAATTGTACTGATTTGCATTGTTTCCGATATGGGATGATCCGAACTTCTGAAGGTGTCACAGAACAGCTGAATTCTACCAAGGTATTCCCTCTGTCGGACGTCGGATCCGACTTTTCCCGACCCTTTTGAAAATATTTTTATTTTTGTTCGCTCGAAAGTGTCGGGTCTTGGCGAGCAACGGGTCTGGTCGAACAGGGTCATCAACCGTACTGAAAATGAAAGAGTCTCCACCGATTAATTAAATGCTAATCGGAATCCTAAAATTTGCCTAGGGTACATGGTGTTAACATCCTAGGGCTTGGAAAGATCCACGTCTAGAGAATCGAGTTCGGGGGTTTGATTACGTCTTAAGGACTCGCGAGCCCATAATCCGCCCTTTCGGTACTCTAGTTTGCTTTTGAATATTTTTTCAAAGTACGCGAATTGCTCATTTTGATCATGCTTGGCCAAACAAATTACATGCATTTTTAAAAAAAAACTAACTAAACCATATACAAGCAGTTTTTATTTACGAGTTAATTTCAAATAAATAAACAAGAGATAATAAAGTTAAATCATGCTCGAGAAAATGGTGGCGTAACTTTAGGGCCATTTTAATCGTGTCAAAAATACACGAATGATTTTGAAGATATTAAGCACGTTGGACCAATTTGTAACACTTTGACAAGTCATGGGATGTCTAGAAAAGTTTAGGGACCAAAATGCAATCATTTAAAATTCGAGCTGAATTGGAAATATATTTTTTAAAAATTACGGAATTGACCCTAAACTATTCTGGACTTATTTGTAACACTTGGTAAAGTTCCAAAATAACCCGAAAATTATTATGGACTTATTTGTAACACTTTGAGAAGTCATAGAATGTCCAGAAAAGTTTAGGGATCAAAATTTAATTTAAAAAAAATTATAACTGAACTGAAATATGTATTACAAAAAATTACAGAATTGACCCTAAACTATTCTAGACTTATTTGTAACACTTTTGAGAAGTGATGGGATGTCCAGAAAGGTTCAGGGAACAAAATGTAATTTTCAAAAAATTAGAGCTAAATTAAAAAATAATATTTCAAAAATTGCATAAATGACCAAAAACATTTCTAGTTTGGTTTTTAACACTCGGTAAAGTCCCAGAATGACCCGAGAGTCTAAGGACCGAGTTATAACCTTCAACAAAGTTCAGGAATGACCTAAGTCCATTTTGAAAATATTTTTTAGACCGAAATAACCCCCCATAACTTTCAAAAATGCCTAAAATGACCCCAAAGTTATACTAAACTTAAAACCGAGTACGATTCTTATATGAAATATAACTATTAACATAATATTGATAAGACAAATTGCATTCACATCAAGTAATATAAATACAATATTGAATACGAGAGAGATATACCTAAGTTATTTAAAGTTTAGATACCGTACGAGGAACCGACACCGTTAATCACCGATTTTTTCCACTTAATTTCTCTATATTTTTCACTTGATACCTCACTTTGATTTTTTTTCTCTCCTCTCCTCTCCCTTTCTTTTCTTGTCTTCTTCTTTTTTTTTTCTTTGATTTTTTTTTTCACTCTTTTCCTTTAGCTGTTGTAGCTTACGACAATCCTTGTTATTATTTTCTTTATCGAAGCTTGCATCCCCTTTTATAGAGTTTTCCAAACAATATTATAAGGTGATCAACTGGGCAAGTGGTGATGCAATCATGAGATCTTTCGGTGGTAATTGGAGAGAATTTGGCCAAGGATAAGCAAAGGTGATCAATTGGCCAAATGGTGATGGTAATTAGGAGACTTTGGGTGGTAATTAGAGAGAATTTGGCCAACAATGAGCAAAGGTGATCAATTAATTGGCCAGATGGTGATGGAAATTAGGAGACATTTGGTGTTAATTGGGAGTGATTTTTGGCATGTTGGGGATTTGGATGAAAATGGATGGCATGGCGGGTGTTTGGCCAAAAATGGGTGGCATGGGTTTAGGGGTTTAGAGTTTGGTTTAGGGTTTAGGATTTTTTAGGGTCTAGGGTTTAGGGTTTAACGTTTAGGATTTGTGGTTTAAGGTTTAGGGTTTGTGGTTTAAGGTTTGGTTTACGGGTTTAGGGTTTAACGTTTAGGATTTGTGGTTTAAGGTTTAGGGTTTGTGGTTTAAGGTTTGGTTTAGGGGTTTAGGGTTTTTTAGGGTTTAGGGTTTGGGGTTTAAGGTTTGGGGTTTACTTTATTGTTTTGCTCTTTTCTTCGTCTCAATTTTTCTCGACTCTGATTCTCGCGTACGGTATTTTGACCCCGAGCCAAAATCAGGTGGTTACACCCTCATAGATATATCACGTTTTCATTGTGATTGAAGTGAACATAAAAGTCGCATCACACAAGTGGTGAAGCAACCAAAAATAACTGATGCAACACATTCCAAATTTTGAAGGATGATCGACATTGCAGAAGATTAGGAATTAAAGAGGATGATACCGATGTTAGAAGCCATGAGGCCAGATCACTATCTTGTTCTTTGAATGTATTTTAAGGTGGATTAACAATCTTGATTCCCTCCGCATTTGTAATGAACTCATTTACACGGGGTGATCCATCAAGGTATCCTTCTAGCCTACGGATGGCTATTGTAAAGTCGATTTGTTGTTTCCACTGTAAGTAGTTGGTCTCATTGAGTTTTAGCTGAATCTTCTTGTTAGTGAAGTGCTTAGGATTGGAGTCCATGCTAGGGTTTTCAGCCGTGGGGCTGCGTGGCGGTTGTTGAGGCGATGCGAAGCTAGGGTGGTAAGGCTAGGGTTGGTATGGCTAGGGTTCGCAGTCGTGGGGCTGAGCAGCGGATGGTGGTGTCGTGACTTGTCGCGGTTGTAAACACCTGATTTTGACTCAGGGTCAAAATACCGTACGTGAGGAATCGAGCCGAGAGAAATCTAGATTGAAAAACAAATAGTATATATATATATATCAAAACTAAAAAAAAAATCCAACATGGAACATGACCATGTTTCCTCTTTTCCACAATTTTTATTTTTTAATTATTAAAAAACTTATTAATTAAATATGTAGTAAATTGTTCTATAAATGGGGGAGGATGGTCAGCTACGGTGGGGGGAATGAAAGGAGAAGAGATTGGAGAGAAGAGAAGAGAAGAGAAAGAGTAGGAACACAAATCTTGAAAAAATATCTGTAATTATCGGTCTCGGTTTTTCGTACAGTATTTACGCTCCGAACGATTTAGCTATATCTCTCTCGCATTTAATATTGCATTTGTATTTCCTAATGTTATTGAAATTTATGTTATAAAAAAAAGAGTTTATATACATATATTATATATTTATGTATAATATACTTGTTAATATATACATATATATATATATATATATATGTATATATATTATATATATGTCATACTATATCTATATCATTGTTATCAGAAGCGGACCGGCCCTCGAACCGGTTTGGGGGCCAGTTCCCGGTTCGGCCGATCCAACCCAATTGGACCCGGTTCGACATGCGGTTCACTGTTCACAAGCAAAAAAATTGTAAATACAATTACAAACTACATAGTCTCAATCACACACATAATTACCTCAAACACACACAAATTACATACTCTAAAACATACACATTTCTCTCAAATACAATATAATATAATAGTCTCAAAATCAAACACAATAGGTCTAAACTTTAAACATAACTTCTAAACCGAAGAAAATGCTCGATCGAACCAAAGAAGTCGTTTTAAACAGAAGAGAACCACTCAAAAAATTTAAACCATTCCTAAAAAAAGTAGAACCAGAAATCGACCGGTCTTAGTAAAACCGATCAGTTTTCCAAAAACCGATTGATCCAATTCGGTTCAAACATTGTTCATATGCATTTCAGTCTTTTAGTTGAACCAACCGAACAGGGGTCTGCTTCCCGATTGGACCGCCGGTCCGTTTCTCGTAACATTGATCTATATGTATAATATATATATATATTATGTATATATGATACTATTTATGTATAATATATATATATATATATATTATGTATATGTGATACTATATATGTATAATATATATATATATTATGTATATGTGATACTATATATGTATAATATATATATGTATAATACATATGTATAATATATCTATATATCTATATATATATTTTATATGTGATATATGTATAATATATATGTGATACTCTATGTATATGTATAAGTATAAGATATGTATATTATGTATATGTGAAAAAATATTTTCAAAAATGACTTAGGTTATTCCCAAACTTTGATGAATGTTACAACTTGGTCCTTGGACTCTCGGGGTTATTTTGGGACTTTACCGAGTGTTATAAACCAAACCAGCAAAGTTTTGGATTGTTTGTGCAATTTTTGAAATATTTTTTAAAATCAGCTCGATTTTTTTTTTAATTTACATTTTGTTCCCTGAACCTTTCTGGGCATCCCATCACTTTATAAAATGTTACAAATAAGCCTAGAATAATTTTCGGGTTATTTTTGGAACTTTACCAAGTGTTACAAATAAGTCCAGAATAGTTTAGGGTCAATTCTATCATTTTAAAACAATATATTTCCAATTCAGCTCGAATTTTAAAAAAAATTGCATTTTGGTCCCTAGATTTTTTTAGACATCTAATGACTTGTCAAAGTGTTACGATTTGGTCCAACGTGCTCAATATTTTCAAATCATTCGTGTATTTTTGACACGTTTCAAGTGACTCCAAAGTTAAACTACCTTTTTTTTCAAGCGCGATTAATTTATTCTCTTTTGTTTATTTATTTAAATTTAATTCCTAAAAAAAATGTTTGTACATGGTTTGTTTAATTTAAAGAAAACACATATAATCTTTTGATTCAAGCATGATTAAAACAAGCAATTCGGGTAAATCGGTAGAAAATAATTTCAAAAGCAAATAAATTACCGAAAGAGCATATTATGGGATCGCGAGCCCTAGGATTTTCTGGATGTAGACCATCCTAAGCCCTAGGATGTTAACTTCATGTACCCTATGCAAATTTTAAGATTCCAAATAGCCTTTAATTAATCGGTGGCGACTCTTTCATTTTTCGATTCGGTTGATAACCCGTCGCTCGCCAATACCCGACATTTCGAGGCGAAACAAAATAAAATTATTTTCTAAAATGGTCGGGGAAAGTTGGATCCGACGTCCGACAGCGGTGGCGGTGGCTGACTTGTGTGAGTTATACGATAAACTTAATTTTGAAAGCTCTGATACCATGACAGGTTTCTTGAATCGAAGAGAATTTAATGGAGAAAAGCTCTGACATTGAGGCATGTTGCTTCCATATCCTCGGCCACGACCTCGTCCTCTACCAGGATTGAAATTCTGAGACTGATGTACAGTAGGAGTAAGTAGAATTCCATGAGAAGTGGACATATGAGTGTTCTGATTTTGAGTCACAGTATGAGAAGAACCAGGTGCATCAGATCCAGAATCATTCTGTTTTGAAGCAAAGATTTGATTGACAACAACATTAGTTGCAATAGTAGTATCAAACAACATATCACTTTGCCTGGCTTCAACATCCAGCAAAACTGAACTCACAGATTCAATGTCACATAGATTTTTTCTAGCATGTATAATAGCAATAACATTGTCATATTGTCCTTTAACACAATTAAGAACAATAGATATCTGCTGCATAATTTCTTCAATTGGATGACCAAAGCTAGCTAAACTGTCACTTGCAGACTGAATTGTAGTCGGATAGTCACGCATGGACTGATGCGTAAGTTTTCGAACCTTTAATCAATCATATATATGCATGATTTGTGTTGTTGAAGATAAAAGAGAAGTCACGGTGAAGCTTATGCCATACAGAGGATGTTGTCATCCATCCTATAAGTCATCTGTTGAACTGAGAAGACATAGAAGCAAGCAACCACGATGCAAAAAACTGTCCTTTTAAACAAACTTCAGATATTTAGGATTTGACTCATCAACTCCATCAAGTCCAGGAATACGTGGAAGAACTGTCATATTTCCATACATATAACCTTCAATATTCTATCCACCAAGCAGATAAAAGTACTTGTTGCCTCCATGACTGAAAGTTTTTTTCACCAACCAGTTGCGAAACTTTCTTGTTGAAAAAGGCCGGAGAGATTTCTTCCATCAATTCAGTTGTTTTAACGAACGCGATTGAAATAGCAGAAGATATAAGCGAATGCGAGGAGACTTGAGCATAATTGAGGAAGCTCTAATACCATGTTAGAACCTTGGATTGAAGAAGAAAGAAGACGAAACTTAGCATGAGGTTGAAGAAAATGAAATCAAATTTTCATTTCAAGGTAGTTGAATCTGTTACAAAGCTTTCTATTTATGGCACACAAAGGCTAGGAAATTACAAACAAGTACTCACACTATATATGTAATTATACATATATCCCAACAACGGTAAGCTAACACCGGGCAATGATAAAAGAGAGGGGTGACGCTTGGCATGCTTTAGAGAGAAGGCATAGCACAGTTGGACATAAGTTTCGGAAATGGGGGAGAAGAACCTTATTTATAGTGGACCCAAAAAAAAACAACGGTAATTTTCTTGATACTTGAAGCCTCAAGTCATCTGGATCGTTGCATCCCAACGGTCACAAGGTTTTGCTGACATCACGCGTGGCAGATGAAACGATTAGCCCCATTCAAATATTCCCGCTTAAGATTTCAAATATTCCCGCCAAAAATTTAGAATTTTCCCTCCGGAAATTTTGAATTTCCTGCTTAGCGGAGATTCAAAATCTGAATAAGCTAGCATCTTCAGCATCGGGGAGTCGACACTCATAAGAGCATACTACCCAATAGGAGTCAACGCTCGTACGCGCGAACTACCCAACCAGGAATATATTTCTACTTGGCTCGAGGGGAAGATGATGGGTATACGAGCGCCGCCTCAATACGGAATCCTTCCGAACTAAATCGTTCTTGAGTCATAAGTTATAAGCTTCGCCTATATCCCATTGCACAGGTGCATCGCCCGGAGTCCAAGAGGGGATTGATCCCAAGCGACACTAGGCTTGATCGACATGACTAGGTAGGCGGTGCCCCCTATGGTCAGGAAGTGCCTACACCCTAGGCGTCACCTCTTCTAGTATGGCATGACAATACTATTACCTCCAACCCTGGTGACTTAACATCTTATCCCTTTCGAATGATGGAAAGTAACCACAGTCAAGAGTTAGTTCTTTTTTGGTCGTGTCAAGAGTTAGTTAACCATAGTAAAAAGTTAACCCGGTCAACGAATTATCTTTCCCTATAAATACTAAGCATTCACTGCTCTTTAAAATATGGACTGATATTTTTCTACTCAGTATTATTGCTCTCCCACCTGGACTAACTTAAGTATTGGAGGAGAAACAAACGGAACACTCGAGATTTTCCTTTGTGCAGGTCTAGGAGCAGTCGTGATCGACGCTTGAAGTAGAGAGAAATCAAGACCCAACAAAATGAGTAGATTAGATATACTCCTGGCATGTTAAGTTTCTAAATTTCAGAAAATATATTTTCTATAGAAACGATTACAAAACATTGAAACACTTGGAGGCATGTGTTGTTACTATTGTTTTTGTAATGACGTGTGATGTTTTGAGTTAACTCCGTAAATTTTAATTTTTTAATAGTTATATATAGTAGTTGTCATGTTGATCCAAGTAAAGAAAAATTCTGATATTGGTCTCTGTTAATAAGCACATCTTTTTTCCTTTACTTTTTGTGTACAATGATAGTGTTATAATATTTAGTCACTTAATAAGTTATTTCCAAGACAAAATGAATTGAGTGTCTATTGTAAGATTGATTATATTTAGATCGAAGGATAAACGTGCGGTATATTTTGCACCCGTCCGTCTCTCCTTATTTGAAGAAGCGAGAGATGTGGTTAGCCTTTGACTTTTTAATCCCTATTATATATTATTATTTTTGTTTCCATGTAATCTATCTAGTTGAATACGGTATATTGTTTTGTTTTGTAATAAAGCTAGGCTTGTGTTTCTTGATGCACTTCCATCAGCAAGGTAGTAGTCACGGTCACATGAGGAGACTCTGCCCTAACATCGACCGAGATGATGGTCTGGAGACGGTGTTGGAAGTTCCAATCCCTGAAGAGATGTTCGTGAGTATGGGATCTAATCTGGGTCTACGTATGCAAAACATGTTGACATGGATGAAAGCACAAACTGCTGAGAAATGGGCATCTCCTATCATCGCTGCACGATTTAAACAACTACGGTTTCTTCTATACCTTGTTGGATCTCCTCTAATTCCTCTGCAGGTTCAACTACACAATCCACTACAACGACCCATCAGAGATACATCCATTGTTAGTTTCAATCACCTGAAATCTGTATATCCTTTTCGTCTTCATATGGATATGGTTTCAAAAACAAAACATCCATGTTTCGATTGCTTGGATGCAGGAAGCTTCGACTGCAAAATACATTGTTCAACAGTTTATAGCAGCAACAGGAGGACAATCAGCAGTAAACTCAGTTCATAGCATGTGCGTGACAGGGCAGGTGAAGATTAAAGCATCTGATTTTCATCAAGGAGACGAGAGCATCGACTCCCAAAGTACACAAGAGTTAGGAGGCTTCGTCCTGCTGCAGAAGTTTCCTGATCTGTGGAGCTTGGAGCTTGTGGTTTCTGGGTGCAAGGTAATTTGTGGCAGCAATGGAAAGCTCTCATGGAGACACTCCTCTAATCAACAGAAGCCCATCTCGGGGGGTCCTCCTCGGCCATTGAGAAGGTTCCTACAGGTTAGACACACACCTTACAAGTAGTTAGTATTACTACGATACACATACATTCATTCCATGTCCACAATACATACATTATATACCATACATTACTATTTGGTCCAATTCAGTTGCACCTTAATCTTTATTTTCTAAAATTTTGTTTATTTCTTCATGTTTGGTCATCATTTTAATTTACCCATTCCGTCAGATTTTCCATCAAAATTTAACCGAATATGTTTTGAAAAATATAAAAATAACGGAAATCTTTTACAAATATCACAACAAATTCCTTCCAAACTTTTATCTATATTTCAATTGAGCCCTCATTTGATCAGAGTTCAATTGATCCCCAATCGAATTAGGGTTGTAAACTCGATTGATGACGAAGCATAAACGAATGAAATTTTTATTTTAAATTAAACATTTGGGAAATTTTGATTTTGAACCAAATATTAACGAGCAAAGTGATATTCAACCTTATATGTATATACAATTAGGAAACTGATCCACACTTTTACGTGTGGTGTGAAAACTCTATTTGAGTAATTTTTGTTATAAAACTATATAAAATATAAAAGTACAAGTTACGAACATAATATTTATACAATTATATATAATTTACCTAGATGTAATGCTAAAAATTAATATAAACTATTATTAATATTATGTAATGCTCTTTCACATAACTGTTTAGGTTTTGGACTTGTATATTACCATTCATATATGACATTGTTTTCGTAACTCCGAATATTTTAAATCTACTGATATAATAATATATTTGTAATGTTTCTAGAAAGTTATATTATGAAACTATATACATATCATTTATTTTTAATACTTCTATTACTTTTAGTTTAAAAAAACATCGTATTTATTATCACTTAATCATGTAAAGTGTGTTGTCATGCAATTATAATTAGGTACATATTTGTTTTTTGATTTTGTGACTTTAGGGATGTTTGATGTTAAAATAATTATTTATTTATTTTGTAATAAAATAATCTCTTACGTTTTAATCATACAAATAATATTTTACTTAATTTTCTTAGATAAGTAAAGTCTATAAATATATAATAATTATTTTTCATAAATTTTATCTTAATTTCCACGTATTTGATATGGAGTGAAATTTTAGTAAATTATATTAATTTTGTACACATTTGATATAAGATGATTCATTCTTAATTTCATTTTAGAAATTGTTCACTAAAATATATTTTTTATTCGATCATAATTTTTGAATTTAATAAAGATGTCCACAATAACGGAAGAGACAATAAATAAATAACAAAAAATAACATAAACTAAGGAGCAATGAGAGAGTTTGTAGGAAATCTTAATACACAAAATGCTATACATGCATGGCAATGACATGTAAATTAAGAGAGGTAAATTAAAATTGACCAATAATATCACTCTATTTTTTACATATCGATCATTGTCTCATTTTAGTACTTGCTTGTGAACATTTTAGAATATTTAACCAAATTAATATATATAATAACTTTTTAAAAATTGATTGTGCACCCTTGAAAGAGTGATAGTTTTGAGTACTAACCGTAGGTATAGTTGTTTGTTGTTACTAAATAGGGTCTAGATCCTCGATACACCTCCAATTTGTTCATTGATGCGAATTGCATCGGTGAGAAGATTATAAAGAATGAAGACTGCTTCATCCTTAAGCTTGAGACAGGAGCTGCTGCTCGTGAAGCACAAAGTGGTCCCAACTATGAGATTATTCATCATACCATATGGGGATACTTTAGTCAGAGATCAGGGTTGTTGATGCAGTTCGAGGACTCCAGGCTTCTTAGTATGAAGACGAAAGCAGATGATAATGTTTTCTGGGAGACACGAACGGAATCCGTCATGGATGATTACAAGTATGTGGATGGTGTCAACGTTGCATACCGTGGTAGGACGAGGGTATCAGTTGTACGCTACGGGGAGCAATCAGCTAACCACAAGAGGGAGATTGAGGAGATATGGAAACTTGAAGATGTGGATTTCAATGTTTGGGGATTGACAATGGAAGACTTTGAGCCTCCAAAGGACATTCAACAGGGGAAACAGTGTTTTTTATGAAACATTCGGTTGACAAAGGATCATAACACACTACTGTATATAGATAGTCAGTCATTAGGAAAATATCTTTGTTTTATTATATTGGATGCAGAAAGGAAGGATGTATATCATATTATTCTTTTTATACATCTACAGAGAAATTGATCATGCATGCAAACTTAAGTAATTGATGCATATGTCAAAATTGAACATAAAAATGTTTTTTTTCTTAGAAACAACGTTGTTCAACATACAATCCAAAGTTAGTAACGATAATATCACTCTTCTGAAGCTCTCTAGTCTGCTTGTCCGCATTCGAGCCTTTATGAATTTCCTAACTTTATGAGTTTTCGCATTTTTCTTGTCCTTTTGAAACCTTTCAAAGGGTCCCCAAGGTTTTGACAAATGTTCTGTGTCGAGCTTCTTCTCAGGATTGTGACTTCTCGTGTTTTTTGCATCTGGAAATTGCTGGAAATGGATCCACCTTTGCTGTTGGGGGCTTATCGAGCGGCCCTTCGTCGTTCCTGCGTTTTCTCTCGAGGGTGATATTTTCTTCTTTGTTGATTTCAATTTCTTCATACATGTTGGACGTATAGATGTCGGTCCCAGGATTCACAGAAGCTTGGGTAGACGGTGAGGGGGTGAGTAGTGCGAATACTGGAGGTAGACTCTTGTTTAACTTGGAAAGGGGCGCCTCCTGGCGTCACGGTAGATGAGATGTCCTTGGCCTTGACCCTAGGAAGCCTGACGTTTCGCATGAAGTATTCCATAATGGCAATCATATGTGGAGAGCGGATTTTTCTCCGAATTCATGTGAGGAATGGAAAAGGTAGCTGTCGGGAGGTTGATTGGCGGTACATGTGGTCATTGATGGATCGTGGGTCCCATGCTAGTGCCTGAAGACCGAGCTGCTAGAGGCGGGGCTGATGCCATAGATGGGTGCCCTTTGATGAGCTGGTTGGGGAGCCGTTTCAGAAAAGTCTCCTTGCAGAAGGGGTTGGCAAGTCACAGTCTCGGAAGACGCCTGTGAAGGTTGGTCCATGATCTGTTTCACGTGGTTGGTGCTTGAACGAGTTTGCATCTTTTGGCTTTTTTTATCGTAGCTTCTCTTAGACAAACCAATGTTGGATCGAGGTAAATCTTGATCGAAAAAACTCGTCTAAAGTGTTCGGATGTGTGCCAACTCAGAAGACTCTTAAGATTTTGTGCATGAAATGAATTGTAGGCAGATTTACATGATATATTTAATATGGTTTTATGCATTAAGATTCACTGTAATCACTAGATTTGGTCACTCGATCGAGTCTGGGTGAGCATCATTTTTTTATGGAGGAGAGTCCTAAGCTCTTAGGTTTTTCCCTAAGACTTTATCTAGCGAGGTAGAGTAAGGGATACTCACCTCGTCCTAGGCCGTTAGTACGACCCTACTAATGTCTTTCTTGTGAGGGTGAGCACGAAGTGCTTGCCTTGACGGATGAAGATGCTGACTTTGAGGGCCTCACTTCTGTGCTTGATTAGGGCGAGCTCGAAGCGCTCGCCTTAGTGGTTGAAGACGATCAGACTCTACAATGTATCTGAAATATGATTTGCCTATCCGCTGAGGCTGTTTGACTACGACATCGTAACAGTTTCTCACTTGTTTCGAGGTAATAAAAATCAAAATTTGCGTCCAACAGCACTAGTTATCTGCACGGAAATAACAGAAATTAAAAATAATAAAATTTTTGAATCACGTTTACCGGTAGGGTTCTCTCCGGTGTTTTCAGACTTGGTTATGTTGAATCACGTTTACCGGTAGGGTTCTCTCCGGTGCTTTCTGATTTGGTTATGTGCCGCTCCGTTAACTTGCACAGAAGGAAAGCTCGTGTGTTCTTGTTGTTTCCCCTCCGACGATCAAGTCAGTCGAAGGTTCGTTTAAAGAGTAAAGTAAGTATGTAGCTCAAGTATGTAATGTTACACTTAACCTGTTATGCAGATGGGTGGAGGTATTTATAGCCCTCACCTCTAACCTGACTGTAGTTTAGTTCTGACCCTGGTCATACCTCAATTCCTATGTCGTCGGGCGCACTGTGTATGGTGCCCTGTACATAGGACCCTCATTTCCTGGATCCTTGTCCTATACTACTGTTCCCCACTACATTTTATCCGGCCTGGAGTTTTGTGCTGGCCGTAGATGTAAAGGGAAGTCTGGTAAGGTGCGCTTCTATGACGCGCCTTTAGGGGTGCCTCTGTGGCGTGCCCCTGGGCCAGAGACGGGCTTTCAAGTCTCCTAAAGTTTCGTTGATGGCGCGCCCTATATTTGGGTCAGGTCGGTTCAACTGGAGGTATGCGGATTAATACCCAACATCTTGCCCCCACAAGGCAAGTGTGAGTAAGGCTCGCCCTTGGGTATGAATGTGGCACTTTTATTATAGTGGCGCACCTTAAGATCTTAAGGTATCACGAATTCTGAAGAAGTAACGTGCGTGCCCTTTACTAATCTTCTGACCGTTGTACTTCTGACCGTTTCGATCTTCGATGTTTGTGCTTCCGACCGTTACTTTTGCTTTTGCATAAATTCTTGTTCGACTAGGATCGGGCCAGGTGGCAGCGATCTGTCTTCTCAAGGTGATCCTTCGGTTTTTCGTGAACTGAATCGTCCCACCTGGACCGTTACTTTGTTCAAACTGATCAGTCGAACCGTCGCCTGGTTTTTGTGTTGACAATCTCAACTAGGGCAACTGAACCCTTTAATTCATTCGAACCGTCGCCTGGTTTGGTTTAAAAACTCAACCGAAAAAACTGAACTGTCGCTTTTTATCAAACCAGTCAGCCGAACCGACACTTTTCCTCCTATAAATTCCTTCCTTCGGCCATTTTAGGTCCCACTTCTCATTTTCAAGCCCTCTCTCTAGAATATTCTCATCCTTCTCTGTAGAATACTCTCCGCCTTATTCCTTTACTTTATTTTAGCGGCGCCTCTCTTTGTGCGAGACAAGATTGCTCCCGTCTCTTCGGACCGTATTCGTCGGCGCCTTCAAATCTTACACTGAGCCATGTCGAAGGAATCCGGGAGTTCTCTTTTTTCAGGTGAGGCTAATGTATTTTTCCCTCCTGGTTTCTTTGACCCCTAACCGAACATTCTCTCTAGAACCCTCTTCGAAAGGGCTATCGAGGAATCGGGGATGGACGAGAGTTTTTGTCCTTGGTATCCCATTCCGGTGAGTATGCCTCAACCTGGCGAGGTGACCATCTTCCCGCTTCAAATCAATGCGGGTTTAAGGTTCCCCTACTGTCCTGAGTTGGTGGAGATGTGCACATATTATGGCGTTTCCCCTACCTAGTTTTCCCCGAACGCTCTTCGCGTTTGGGTAGGTTTCAAAGTATTCTGTCATGACTGAGGATATCCTTATTCGCTTTCCCTGTTTAGGCATTTTTACTGTCTCGAAACTAATAACTTAGGCGTTTTTCTTTTCATCTCTCGTAGTCCCGATCCTACAAGTCAGTCATGGTATACCGCTTGTCCCATTTTCCAAGGGTTTCGTACCCGAAATTCCAGTTGGAAGTCGCGGTATTTTATTTTCAAGGGGGGAGTGTCCCGGTATTTAAACACCAAGGCGCCGCGTGACCCACTTCCTTCTATGGAAGAATGTTCTACTGCGGACCTGGAGGCGCTCTTCTAGATCATGGTAGAGCATGATTTTGGCGATGCCGTTTACACTTCCAAGACGACCACTTAGGAAGATTTAAGGCGCGCCAGCATTTCTTCCACTGCACTTTGTCCTCCGTAGCCCCGGGTAATAACTATTTCCTTTCCTATTTGCAGATAAATATATAGCGCACCTTTCTCATGCCTTTGCTATTATCCCGGAACAGCTGCGTGGCAAAAAATCTTCGAAGGGAGGCGATGCTCCTGAAGCTTCCAAAAGGAAAGGCGCGCCCATAATGATCGAGAAGAAGAAAGCTCGCTATGAGGATCCTCTGACTGCGCCCCAGGAGGTCTTTCAGCAATCTCACTCAAGACTAGATGTATTTGATCGAGAGAAACTAGAATGAAGAAGAATGGAAAATGAAGAACATAACAGAAAAACAGAATTACTTGCATCACACGTTTCGTTATCAATCAAAGTTAAAGGTACATATGCATAATGATCCTATTTATATAGGACTTACAAGACTCTAACTACCTAATTCTAAAACAACCTAGACTCTTCTATAACCTTCTACACCATTCTACAAGATACCTTGCATCATACGGTACAATACCTTGGAGACTAAGCTACCTACACAACTCACTTAATCATACATCCTAACATTCCCTTAAGAAGTTTGATTTTGAAATTTGATTTCCAGCTCCACTTAACATACATTCTTCATCTTCATTCTGATAACCCAATAGACTTGAATAACATTGAATCTCTATCTTTAAACTCTGCATCTGCATTCAGTATACAACACCATACAAATGAAAGAAATCAACGGAACCTGATATTTTGCATAACAACATCTCCTGAATCATTTCAGCTTCCTGATAATCTGCTTATTAACCAGACCAACTTTCAACAGATCAACCTTTACCAATACATTTCATTTGCCTTTTTAGATATTTCATCTACATATCATGCTCACAATTCTAATCACAGATCCATCAGTCCAATAGCAGAGACAGACTTCACTTCAATTCCTTTTTTTTTCCAACCCATTTCCATCACATAAGAATGTTTCTTTCGATTCTTCTTTTATTTTCTTCATTTATTTTTCTCAACCTTTCTGGCAAAGAGGTTTTCAGGTGCCTCTATCTTACCAATGAAGTTGGGAGGTTTTCATATTTCTCCATCTTTTCATCCTCAAACAACTTCTCAAAGTTGCTTGAATGTTTTCTTTGAGAAGTGTTATTTTTGGATTCAAACTTCACCTTATGCCAGAATATGAAGTCTATCCATACTCATTCCAACTGATATCCAATGATAGAATAGACAACAGATATGTAACGAAATCACCAAGTAGACAAACAAACTATATTACAAAGAAGAGTGACAAAGGTTCCATCCGAAATAAACTAACAATCATAGAGCTGAAACAATAATCAACAGACTACTGAAACACAAAATAAACAGATATCATCAATGCTCTATACTTGAATGAAGAACATGTAAAAGATAAAGATTCAACACCAATCAAACACATGAGACACAGATTGAAGAGAAATCAGTATATCAGGTGAAAACAGAACATCAAACTCAAAAAATAAACTAATAAACCAGACAACAGACAATACTCAAAAAAATACTGAATCCAATCCTAGCTAACACCCCAGACTATGACTCTAAATCGGAATCATCTATCACAGAACCTGCAACACACTTAGTACTTACAGAACTAGGCATCAATTCTTTGAATGACGTCACTCCCAGCTTCTGTCGAAATGATACAAATTGCTTTTCTGTAATTGGCTTTGTCAAAATATCAGCAACCTGTTCTGTGGCAGGAACATAATTCACCAAAACTTGCCCACTTTGAAACGTTTCTCTAACAAAGCACATATCTATCTCAACATGTTTCATTTTTTAGTGATGAATTGGATTTTCAGATAAAGTTACTGCACCTTTATTATCACTCCAAACAATAGTAACAACAGTTAGTTTGACATCCAACCCATATAACAATGACACGACCCACATTATTTCACAAACCGCATTTGCAATAGCTCTATATTCATCTTCTGCAGACGAACGAGATATAACAGGTTTCTTTTTAGAACTCCAAACCACGGGATTACCATTAAGAAAAAGATAGTGTCCAGACACAGATTTTCTATCGATCAAATCACTGCCCCAATCAGCATCATCATAAGAAATCAGAACCACATCACAAGAAGCAACTGGATTAGCACAAAATAACAGACCATGATCAAGAGTTCCTTTAAGATAACGAAGAACAGCTTTCCAATGACATAACAAAGGATGTTGCATATATTGACTCAATTTATTTACAGCAAAATGTATGTCTGATCTTGTGACACAAACATGTTGAAGAGCACCCAATATACTTCTATATAAGTGTTCATCAGCAGGAGGAGACTCACCTTGAACTTTGGAAACCTTAGTTAGAAAATTTCCAGACATAGGTGTTGGTCGTGTAGAAGTATTCGACACACCTGCCTTCAATAGAAGATCCATAATATACTTTCGTTGTCCTAATAACAGACAATCACCCATAACCTGCACATCCATCCCAATAAAGTAGTTAGGAGTTCCTAAGTCTTTCAATTTGAATTCACTATTAATCCTACTAATGACTAACTCTATAGCATCCATATCACTTCTAGTTATTACAATATCATCAACGTAAACTAGAAGAAAAACAGACCCTGCAGTAGATTTTCTAACAAACAAACAATTATCAGCTAACGAAACAGAGAATGCCAAATTGTTTAAAAGAAAACACTTAAGCCTCTCAAACCAAGCTCTCGGAGCTTGTTTGAGACCATACAAAGCTTTATTAAGCTTGCAAACAAACACATTCCCATCCTTATCACTCTTTTCGAAACCAGGTGGTTGAATCATGTAAACATCTTCAGCAAGTTCTCCATGTAAAAAAGCATTATTCACATCAACCTGTCTAAGTTGCCACTTATGAGTCAGAGCCAAATTAAGTATGATTCTGATAGTTGGTGCTTTAACCACATGACTAAACGTTTCTTGGAAATCAAATATAGGTTTTTGAGAAAAACCGTTAGCAACAAGACGAGCCTTATGCCTAGCAATAGATCCATCTGAGTTTCGTTTAATTTTAAAAAGCCACTTACATCCTATTGGTATTCTACCACCAGGTAAATGAACCAATCTCCATGTATCATTAGCTATCAAAGCATTCAATTCATCATGCACATCAGATGACCACACACCAGACTGCATAGCAGTGTGAATATCTTGTGGTTCATGCAGATCAATTTCATTAGTATCAATCATAGATGTAGTAAGAGCAGAAAAAGACTTTGTCTTAGACCTAGTCTGCATTGGATGACTGTTAACATGAGATGAAGAACTCGGAATATGCACATTTGAATCAGATAACCATCAGAACTAGGTATGGAGACATTTGTTGAACTCGGTAAAACATCAGTAGTAGCTTGAATAAGATAAGAATCTTGGAGGACATACCTCACAGTAGGTTATGCCTCAGCATCTAAAGACAGAACAGATGAGTTACCATTTTCTTGTCTACGAGAAGTATCTTCATCAGTTGACTGCAGAAAAGTGGTGTCAACATGAACAATATTGGATGGATCAGATCAGATTGGCGAACATACCCAGAGGGATTTGGAATACTATAAGCTGAGTTATTAATCTGAACAGGAGTAGCAATGTTATGAACGGTATGAAAAAAGGAAGAGATGTTGCTGTAATTTTAAGAGCACCAGATTGCATAAACGAACCTGTTTTATCTGCAAAAGGAAAAACATTCTCATTGAATTTAACATGTCTAGAAATATACACACGTCCAGAATCATCTAAACACTTGTAGCCATGTTGGTTTGCGCAGTATCCAATGAAAACACACGGAGTCGATCTGTAATCCATTTTGTGTTTATTGAAAGGTCTGATTAATGGAAAACAGAGACAACCAAATACTCTTAGAAAATCATAGTCAGGAACTTTGAAAAATAGATTTTCATGAGGCGAAATATTCTGCAGTGCTTTGGTGGGCAATCTGTTAATGAGAAACACAGATGTAAGAATGCATCGGTCCAGTATTGAAAAGGGAGAACAGCTTGTTTAATCAAAGTCAAACCCATTTCAACTATAGGTCTATGTTTCCTTTCCTCAATACCGTTCTGTTCCGAGGTATATGGAGAAGTAAACCTGTGATCAATTCCAAACTGACTCAGGTATGTTGCCAAGGCTTTAAACTCTCCACCTCCATCTGTTTTCACTGACTTGATCTTATGACCCAACTGATTCTCCACAGCCTTGTGAAACTGCGGGAAGACAATAGAAACATCACTCTTTTTCTTAAGAACATATATCCAAGTATATCGAGTGCACACATCAATAATACTTAGATAATAAAGATTTCCATTCGAATAAACAGGAGCTGGTCCCCATAAGTCCATCTCAAGAAGATCCAAAGGAGTATTATACTCAGTTACCGAATCATGAAATGGTAATTTACAGCTTTTACCAACAGCACATGCCATACAATGAGGTATTTGAGCATTTATGTTCCAATTAGCATGCTTTATTATCAATGAGAACACTTGTTGCGATGGATGCCCAAGCCTTTGATGTAAAATCACAGGAGAAATTTTTATTCGATTCATATTACACATCATACTAGAATTCAACATATCAGCATTACACCTCACTGAAGAAAAAACATCCAGGTTTGCTATCTAAAGATTTCCTATTATTGCTGTCAAACGAGCTGAAATCTAGTTTGTAAGGGCCTTGGTGTTCCTGTCCACGAAGAAGCACAATGTGAGATTCAGAATCTCGAACCAAGCAATGAGTATTATGAAATTCAAAGTATACCCGATTATCCTTGGTAACTGCGAAACAAAAACCAAATTTGTAGTAATCTGAGGAATGTATAGAATATTATTCAACATAAGAGGTTTAGAAGCCGTATTTATTACAGATGTACCGATACTAGTGATATATAAGTAACTACCATTCGTAACTTGGACTTTACCTGATCCTACATACGAGTGAGATGTGTTTGCTGGTGGAGCTGCTTTGGAAAGATGATATATGGCACCAAAATCTGGATACCATGCTTTATCCACCATTTCTGCTCCTGCTCCTGCTCCTGCAGCTGAAGAAATAGATGTTATATGAACTTTACTTGCATTGTCCAAAGGCACAGATGCTTAGGATACACTTGGAGTAGCAGAATAACCACCAGTCTGATATTTGCTGAATCGGAGGAGCAGATGCATTAACAGAATTCATTGGGACCATAGATGGAATAAACGTCACAGGAGAATATATTGAAGGTGAAGGTGTCATGTAAGGATTGAACATAGGAGGAGTAAACACATGTTGTGGATAAGAAACAGAGACAGGTTGATTGATAACAGGAGATTGAGTGATATAACCAGAACCAATCGAACTAGCATTACTGTGGTTCTTCACTACTCCAGAAGATGTATTTGAAGATGCATCTTCATCATGCCATTGAGTAGAGACCATGTTTGCACTCATATTCTCATTAGCCGAAGCTGTGACCCTCTGAAAGTGAACATTAAACCATTGATAACACCGATTAACCAAATGACCAAATTTACCACAGAGCTGGCATTGTGGTTTGTTATTTACATAGCCACGTCCTCTGCCTCTACCTTTCCCATATGAGGTATTGTCTGGTTGGTAATCTGGAGTTCGCTGAGCAAAATTGGGTTGATTCTGCAGCTGTCCAGAATCAATAGCATTTGTCTGTCCAGAATCCACCAGCATTGGTTTTTCTTCAACACTCTTAGCCACAACATTTGCAGTCGATATAGATGTATCAAAGATGGAATCTCTTTGTCTTGCCTCTGCATCCAGAAGAATAGAATATATAGACGCAAGATCATAAGGATTACGGCTAGCATGGATTACAGCAACCACACTATCATATTGACCCTTCACTCCATTTAATATGATAGATATATGTTGCATCTCCTCAATCGGATGCCCATAGCTTGATAAACTGTCACATGTCAGTTGAATTTCTGTCAAATAATCCCTCATGGACTGATTTAAAAGTTTACGAACCTTGAGTCTGTCATATAGACTCATAATCCTTGTTGTTGATGAAGAGGAAAAGTTGTGATGCAGTCTGTTCTATATTGACGATGCTGTCATGCAACCGACTAGACCTTTGTTAATTGGAGATGTTATGGACGCCAGAAGCCATGATGCTAATGAACTGTCCCGTTGAGAAAACTTAGGAAATTCAGGATTCAGAATCATGTTGCCTTCTTCATCTTCAAGTAATCGAGGAACCACCAGTGTGCCGAACAAATATCCTTCAAGGTTCAGTCCACGAACAGCTAGTAACACCTGCTGTTTCCAGGACTGAAAATTGTCCTCCCCTGTTAACTAACCTACTCTCTTGTTGAAAAGTGCAGGTATGAACTCATCCATGGCAGCAATCAATATCAGCAGATGAAAGCTTGGCAATCTGTCAATGAGATATACAGAACTGAGATTTATGACGAACAGAGTACCTTCAACCGAATATCAAACCTTCGAAAATCGAGATGCTTCACTTGTTGATGATGACGAATGCAACATCAAATCTTGAGAATCTCGACAAATGCAGCAGCGAAACTTGACGAAATTAGTATGGCTCTGATACCATTTCAACAATCTCACTCAAGACTAGATGTATTTGATAGAGAGAAACTAGAATGAAGAGAATGTAAAATGAAGAACATAACAGAAAAATAGAATTACTTGCATCACAAGTTTCGTTATCAATCAAAGTTAAAGGTACATATGCCTAATGATCCTATTTATATAGGACTTACAAGACTCTAACTACCTAATTCTATAACAACCTAGACTCTTCTATAACTTTTACACCATTCTACAAGATACCTTGCGTCATACAGTACAATACCTTGGAGACTAAGCTACCTACACAACTCACTAATCATACATCCTAACAAGGTTGTCAGCCCCGATTCTCTAAAGGATGTGGACACATTTAAAGATGTGGTCCCTTTTTCTCGTTATGCTAATGATACCGTTCTCCGTCGACAACTTAACATCATGTATACTAAAAAATATGGTGCGTCTGTGGTGACTGATTCAATGCTTTCATGGTCTTATATTGAGTTTTCTATAGGTTCCACATCATAGAAGACAAATAGCGACGCCCCAGTGCTGTTGGGGTTGTCTTTAAAGATTTTATCTCGGAAGAAGGTTCCGGTGCACCGAGCCCATGTCTCGGTCGAGGAGTTTGATGAGGATGATTCCTTATTTACCTCCCCCGTGCGCGCCTTTACACTTTATGATGGTAAGCCCTCGTGTCGTGACGCCACCCCCGAGCTTGAGGATAAGAGAAATACACTCCCTTACCTTGGCCCGGTTTTTAATTTAAGGCTTGACTTAAAGGCTGATGTGAGCGAGGAGGCTCTCTTGGAGACTTGGACGTCCTGCGAGCGTCTTAAGGGTGTCTCCTTGGTGAAGGGGAATTCCATAGCGGATACCAACTTGGGGTTCCACTTGCTAACAAGCGTTTGCCCCCAGTTGATAGGATGCCCATTTCTACTGAGGGCGGCGCTACTGAGGGCTTAGTGCGTCGCGGGATCTCCTTCTTTTCCATGGTACTATCTCTTTTTCCTTTTTGCCTTTTTAGCCTTTAATTTTTATTTAATCACTTTGTTTTTCATCAGATGATCCCCACGCTGCTTCAAATGAACGAGGCTCTCTTAAGACTGCTCGATGAAAAGGTGAGACCTCTGAAAGGTTGCGCTCTGTTGAGGAGAAGGAGCGTCTCCTCAAGGACCTAGAGTATTAGTTGGCGGATGCTGAGGTGCGCCTTGTGGGCGAACAACTGAAGGTGGACGAGCTTCGTGCTGAAGTGATTGAGAGTGGCGCATTTCTTCCTAGGCAGACCTCAGCACGGGCGGAGGTGGGTCACCTTTCTTCCCACGAAGAGGATATTCGTCGAGAACTTGACCTTTATAAGGTCGAGTATGCTAAATTGGAGACGCACGCCCTATCTGTGGAGCATGATATGCCCAGGCATATCGAGAAGGCGATTGATGAGTACAAGCGGAGTGCCTCTTCTGACATGGACGCAGCTATAGCGTGTCGCTCCACCTTTATGACCGTGTATGGTTCTCTTGAGGAAGATATGCAAAAATTCTTCCCTGACTTTGATGTGGCGCGCCTCCAATGCAGGAAGAGTTACTTGGATATGCGTCGCCCGGACAAAGCGTCTGATTCCGAAGGTGACGAGCCAAAGGCGTCTCTTCCCCTTGAACTTGCAGCCCCCCCCCCCCCCCCCCCCCCCTCAATATATGACACCTTCTTCTGAAGAAGGAGTGGCACCCCCCCCAAGAGTAGTTTTATCTTTTCTTTAGTATCTTTTCTTTTTAGTGATGTAAAGACAATGCCCCTTAAATATATGTTGGTTTCTTTTAACTCAATGTTTCTTTACGTTAATCACGTCTCCCTTAGACATAAGCTTTTAGGATTAACTAATCACGACGCCTTTTACTAAAATGTGTAGCTGATACTTAAGCACTATTGCCATTAAGTAACTAGCCTGAGGCAACTCAATCAATCACTTTCTTAAAACATGAACTTTTGAATTACATGTTGGCCTTTTAGTGACTCTTTTTTAAGCATAAAACTTCTTCAAATGCTCTGCATTGAATGTATTTTATAGGCTTTTCCCCTCTGCATCTTCTAGGATGTTTGCATTTGGATGGGGTATAACAATGACCTTATAGGGCCCTTCCCATTTTGGAGAGAGTTTATTTTTCCGATCTTGTAATGAGAATCAGTTTCTTCTCCATACCCTCTCCCCCACGAAAAACTGATGAGACTCGCCCGTTGTAGTATCGCACTATTGCGAGGCGCATCTTGACTTGTACCTGGTTCGATGACCATATTCTTTTGTCAACCATATCCAATTTGTGTCGCCTTTGTTCATCATTAGTCGTTGATTCGAAATTTTTGACTTTATGAGATGTTACCGCTATTTCGGTTGGAACAACGACTTCTGATCCGTAGACAAGCCCGAAGGGTGTCTCCCCTATCGCCGCCTTGGGTGTGGTTCGTAATGCCGAGAGAGCATTTTCCAACTCTTCTGTTCATTTCCCCCCCACGGCGTCGACTCTTTTCTTTAATCCGTTTAGGATAGTCTTGTTTGCTGCTTCAACTTGTCCATTGGTTTACGCATGTTTGACCGAGGCAGATCTATGATCGATCTTTAGTTCCTCACAGAACCATTTTACTTCCTTTCTTGCAAATTGTGGGCCATTGTCACTGACTAGGATACTAGGGATCCCATATCTTGAAATGACTATTGACTTGAGGAAATTTATGACGTGGAATTCTATTGTGGATGCCAGTGCCTTTGACTTGATCCATTTTGAAAAGTAGTCGATGACCACTATTATGTAGAGGTCCGACTAGGTCGATCCGCCATTGTGTGAATTGCCACGCGGCGCTAATACTTGTAAGTTCTAAAGGGTGGCGCGCCAACTTTGGTCCATACCTCTAACAAGACTCGCATTTTAACACTATGTCGTCCGCCTCGTTGTTCATGGTGGGCCAATAGTAGCCTTGGTTGAGAATTTGTCGAACGATAGATCTTGTACCCTCATGGCATGCGGCGTATCCCTCGTGCACCTCCCTTAGGATGGTGTTTGTATCAGGTTAAATGACCAACCAGAGGTAGCGCACTGAAAATCCCTTTTTGTAGAGCGCCCCATTGATTACTTTATAATTTGGCGCGACCCTCACGACTCGTCTTAGTTGAGCGTCATCCTCCAATAATTCTCCTGATTATAGGTAGGTGCAGAGAGGAGTTATCCAATCGATCACTTTGTCAATGTGCACACATTCCTAGCCTGTCTTTTCTTTTATGCTTTCCACAGAGTGTACCTCTAAAGGTGGCGCTTGCCAAGCAAACTTGCTTAGGGCGTCCGCTTCTTGGTTTGCTTCACGTGGTATGACTTCAATTTTGAAACTGTCAAACCATTACACTAAGGCCTTTGCCTGTTTTAGGTACATATTCATCTTCTCCCCCTTCGCAGCGTACTCTCCTCTGATCTGGTTTACCACCAGTTGAGAGTCGCAGTAGACTTGTAGTTGGGAAGCGCCTAATCATTTCGCCAGTCTTAAACTGGTGATTAACGCTTCATATTACACTTCGTTAGGTATTGAAAGTTAGCACTATTGCATAGCGAATTGGGGCGCCACCATCTAGTGGGGTTAGGATGAGTTCCACCCCCGAGCCATCAACAAAGGAAGACCAATCAGTGTGCAGCGTCCATGGTTTTATAGGTTCTTTTATTTCGGGTGGCACCTCCGTTGGGCAGGTTAACTCAATAATGAAGTCAGACAAGGCTTGACCCTTTATTGTCGTTCTTGGGGCGAAGTTGATTCGGAATTCACTGAGTTCGATTGACTATTTGATCATCCTTTCTGAGGCGTCTGGCTTTTGTAGGAAATGTTTTAAAGGTTGACTTGTTAAGACAGTGATCTCATGTTCATGAAATTAAGGGCGGATTTCCTTGCTGAAACAGTCAATGCATAAAGATACTTCTCAACCTCGATTTAATTTATTTAAGACTTTGTGAGAACCTTGGATACATAGTAGACTGGTACTTGGATCTTTTCTAATTCCTTTACTAGGACTGAGCTGACTGCTACAAGGCTGATGCTTAACTAAAGAAAAAAGGTGTCGCCTCTTGAGGGCTTTGCCAGTGGTGGGAGCGTCCTGAGGTGTTGCTTAAGTTCTTGGAATGCCTTTTCACACTCAGTCGTCCATTCAAATTTCTTGTTGGCGTAGAACCTGGAAAAAGAGTAGTGACCTTTCTCCGGATTTTGCCAGGAAATGGCTGAGCGTCGCTAATCTTCCATTCAGGCGCTGCACCTCCCTGTGGCAGGTTGGACTCTTCATCCCTTCGATTGCTTCTAATTTTTCCGGGTTCACCTCAATCCCTCTTTGGCTCACCATGTAGCCTAGAAATTTTCCAGAGTGAACTACAAAGCACATTTCTCGGGGTTGAGGCGCACTTGATGAAGGTGCATGCGCTCGAATGTCTTCCTCAAGTCCTCCACGTGGTCGGCGCCCTTGACTGATTTTACCAGCATGTCGTCGAAATAGGCTTCCATAGTGCAAACAGCTTGTTGACCATCCTTTGATAGGTGGCACCCGCATTGATCAGCCCAAATGGCATGACCGTGTAGTGATAGATATCTCAATCAGCGTAAAAGAATGTGTGTTGCACGTCGTTCTCTGCCATTTGGGTCTGGTTGTACCCAGAATACGCATCCATGAAGCTTAGTAGCTCATGGCCAGACGTAGCGTCGACTAACTGATCGATGCGATGTAAATGGTAAGAGTCTTTGGGACATGCCTTGTTGAGATCCCTGAAGTCGATGCACATCCTCCATTTGCTATTATTTTTCCTGACCAAGACTGGTTTTTCTACCCATGTCTGGAATCGGATTTCCTTTACAAAGTTGGCGTCAATCAATTTGCCTACCTCTTAACGGATAGCAACTGATTTCTCCTCTCCTACGGCACACCTTTTTTGGGCGATCAACCTGATGCTCGAGTCGATATTGAGCTCATGGGCGATCACATCTCGACTTATACCGGGCATATCACTTGGTTTCCATGAGAATAGTTCTTTGAATTCCACAAGGAGCATTGAGAGTGCCTCCACCTCTCCTGATGGAATCGCCGCCCCAATCTGGTCAGTCTTTTCCGGTTATTTGATTTGGACATTTCTCGTTCCTTCAACTGGATAGGGGCGACACCTATCTTCCCTAGGACCCTATTCTGTCTGAATAGATAATGTTTCTTTTTTCTTTAAAACGTGACGGCGTGTCGCGTGTACATAACAGGTCCGCGCCGTAGGCTGATCACCTCTCACCACCCTTATGCCGTGAAGAGTGGGGAACTTCAGCATCTGGTGATACGTAGAGTGCACCATCCTGTATGGGTTGAGCATGGAGCACCCCAGCATTGCATTGTATGAGGTCGGGGCGTCCACCACAATAAAGTTGATGTCGAACCTTCGAGACTTTTAGCCGTCCCCAATCTTTACGGGTAAGGTGGTGGCCTTTACCGGGTATGTGGCATTTGATGTGAATCCCATCAAGGGTAAGTTTACTTTCTTCAAGTCTTTTGCTGACTTTCCCATCTTCTATAACGCCTTTAAGAAGAGTACATCAGTCGAGCTCCCTGAGTCCACCAACACTCTTTTTACTGTGTAGCCGTCAATGTTTACGGTAACGACCAACGCATCTTCGTGTGGGCATGTTACGTGCCTCATTTCGGATTCTGAGAAGGAGATGGTGACGTCGTCTTCCTCCCTGGAACGTTTTCCTGCTTTTGTCGTTCCTGAGAGTTATGCCGCGTACACCTCCCGAGCAATGCCTGTCTCTCCTCCCAATACATATCCTCTGCTAATCACGTTTACATGTCCTTGTCTACCCTTTGTGGATTCAAATCCTCTTTTTGGTGATGCCCAACTCTCTCTTCGAGGGCTCCGACTCCTTTCTTGGTGTCCTACAAAATATTTAAGATAGCCCTGCTGGATTAACCTTTCTATATCTATCTTCTGGGTATAGCACTCATACTTTCAATGGTCTTTACATCGGTGATAGCGACATTATTTACTCAATTCGTTTTGCATGGGCACACCATTCTTTGTTGGTGGAGGGGGTGTTCCCAAGTCCTTCCTTTCTATCTCTACCAACACCACTGAGATGTCCCTGTTCAAAGGAGTATACGATGTTTCGTACACGTCGCGAGGAGGGCGTGCCAAGAAGGGGCGTCTTTGTTCGTGTGATACCTTTCCTGGACGTTGTTCGGGGCTCTTACCTTCCTGGAATTCCTTCTTTGATTCCTTGGTCTGCCTCCTCCCTCTCTGGGCTATTTCCAAGTCAGCGTAGGACTTTAAATGCGCCGCTAAGTCTTCCATATGGTTGAGAGATTATGCTTAGGCTGTTGTATAAGGCTGATCCTCGTGGACCCAGCGCCCTGACGAATGCTCTTATGGTCTCACCTCCAGTGATGACCTGGTCGATTCCTGCCAATTCTTTATTTAACGTTGTGTAGAAATCTCTCATGCTCTCCTCATTTCTTTGTCTGAGGTGGTCTAGCATTCCCACGCTCTTCAGCAGCTGTCTCCCCCAAATGTATTGTACGATGAATTTTTCTTTCAAATCCCCCCAAGATTTAATGGAGGCCTTGGGTAGTCCGAAGAATCAGTGTGATGCGACACCCCTTATGGTGGCCAGGAATAGTAAGGCGAAGTGGTTGTCATCGCTAGTCCGTCCCAGAGTGAAGACTCCTGTCTTTGTATGTGCTCTACCACCTTCTCCTCTGTAATAGTCGATTCGCTGGGTCTGCACATGCTTGGGCACGGTCACTGCCAGTATTTCAGGGGGCGAGTGGATGCGACGCCCTATCTCGAAAGATAGGCATGATTCCACTTTTCTGTTCTTTAACTTGTCGGACGATAAACTCTTTAATTTCCTCCATGTCATTATGCTAGGAGGAGGAGCCACTGCCGCTGTAAAAGGTGAGGCAGTGCACATTGGAGGCTGGGAGCTCCTAGGCGGCACCTTAAGAGGGCGATTTCGATACATTGCTTCCTCTGTCCGAGGGGAACCTTTCTATAACGCTTTTCAGATGTTGCGTGAAATGATCTCGTCCAATGCTGCCATGAAGGCAGGTGTTAGGAGTACTTACGAGCCCGTATCTACCCCTCCGGTTGCCGAGCCCTTGGCGGTAAGTACGCCGAGGACCCTAGATGCCGCCGGAGGTGGTGGAGGGTGTCATTTTCCGTAGCTTCGACTTGGTTACTCTTTGCTCTAGTGTTGGGCGGATCCATGGCTTATTTGCTCAAGGGTTCCCATAGACGGTGTCAGATGTTGAATCACGTTTACCGGTAAGGTTCTCTCCGGTGCTTTCTGACTTAGTTATGTTGAATCACGTTTATCGGTAGGGTTCTCTTCGATGCTTTCAGACTTGGTTCCGTGCCTCTTCGTTAACCTACGCAGACGGAAAGCCCGGGTGTTCCCGTTGTTTTCCCTCCGATGATCAAGTCAGTCGAAGGTTCGTTTATAGATTAAAGTAAGTATGTAGCTCAAGTATGTAATGTTACACTTAACCTGTTATGCAGATGAGTGGGGGGTATTTATAGCCTTCACCTCTAACCTGACTGTAGTTTAGTTCTTACCCTGGTCATACCCCGAGTCCTGTGTCGCCGGGCGCACTGTGTATGGTGCCCTGTACATAGGGCCCTTGTTTCATGGATCCTTGTCCCTTTCCCCACTACCTTTTATCCGACCTGGAATTTTGTGTTGGCCGCAAACGTAAAGAAAAGTCTGGTGAGGTGTGCCTCTGTGGCGCGCCTTTAGGGGTGCCTCTGTGGCCCGCCCCTGGGCCAGAGACGGGCTTTCAAGTCTCCTAAAATTTCGTTGATGGCGCACCCTTTATTTGAGTCGGGTCAGTTCAACTGGAGGTATGCAATTAATACCCAACAAAAATGATGATTTTAAAATATTATTTTCGAGAGAGATAATACTACCGCTGTAAAATAATTTATTCATCGTCAAAATAATTGATGGTTTTGAACAATTTGTCACAAATTTGTCAAAGTGTGAGTTGTGCTTACAAAAAATCATACGATTTAGTAACTATGTCATTTTTGGCTGATGCTTCATCAGTGTTATGGATATACTAGGTGTATGACTAGTTCTTTGCACAACAAGTAACAAATTTAATTTAAAACATATTTTAAATTATTTGTCATGGTGAATGGCATAAACTTGATTGAACTATTTATTAACTAAATCTATATTATCATAAGGGTTAATTGTCAATTTCCCCCTAAAGTTTGGACCGAATTTGTGATTCCACCTTAATGTTTAAAATTTAAAATTTTCGTCATAATGTTTGGACAAAATGAATATTTCCCCCTTTCTGTCATATCTCTGTTTATTTCAAACGGTTTCGGGCACATGTGCAGGTCACGTGCGGTTTCAAATTTGAAAATGACCAAATTGCCTTGTTGTCTGCGTCATCTTCTTCTGCTAACTCTTCTCCTCTTGGCCCTTCACAGTCTTTTCACCAGATTCAACAATGGCGGCAGATCCGACATCCACAAACCCCTCATCCGACAAAACCACCTAACTAATACGATAACCTCAGTATGGTTCTTCAAGCTCTCGTTACTGATATCCATCCTTTTAGCCTCTTCATACGCAGCAGTCTCTGTTCTAGGGTTTAGCAGAGTCGCCGACGCCATGGAAGGTTCTCGATTCTTCGTTCTGGTTAATTCAAGTCGTTATGCATGAAACTTTGTTACATTATCGATTCATAGATTCGTGGATTTGTTGAAGATCCAATGGGTAGAAACGCTGCTACCTTGTTTGGAAAGTGGGATGAATCTGCTTACTATGTGATCAATGAAGGAGGAATTAGCAAGACAAAGGATCTTAGTTCTTCGACTGATGCTTCCTTATTGTGGAAGAGCAATAAACCGTCTTCTGAGCTTACTCGATACAATTTAACTTCGTTTGCTATCACGTTAAATGAATTAACTCCAGGATTGCAGGTAAAAAGAGACACTTTACTGTGTTTCTTTTCTAGTTTTGATATAAATCTGCTATGGTAATTGTGTTGTTCTTGATGATAAATGAAGGAGATCCTTCCACCCACGTGACCTGCAATTAGTCAATTTTGTCCACCCACGTGCTAAATGAAGGTTGTTCTTGGGGGCCAATTTTGACATTTTAACACACGTAACCTACACATGTTTCATAAACCGTCTGAAATAAACGGAGATATGACGGAATGGGGGAAATTTTTATTTTTTTCCAAAAATTAGGACTAAAATTTTAAATTTTAAGCATTAAGATGGAATCTCCAATTCGGTCCAAACTTTAGGGGGAAATTGACAATTAACCCATTATCATAATTATAAAAACTTTACTATTATAAAGCTTAAATTATTAATTATATTTATAATAGATATGAACATAAAATTTTATCATTAGTGTGACAGGAAATAGTAATAACAAAATGCTAAAAAAGAAAGTAAATTAACAAATAGTTTAACGGAAAATGTAAGTGAATGTGGTGCATTTCTTTTACAATAGAACTTCGTATGAAAGACGAAACGTGATAACATGAACATAAAAATTATAATGGATTAGTGGAATTTTTTTGAAAAAATAGGAACCGTACAAAAAGTATTTTGAAAAATAAGTATATAGAAAAAATATTTCGAAATCTAGGTATACACGCTACCGTGGATAGCGCGTTTTTACAATAGGCGCTACCTAAGCAAGCACCTATTCCAATTTTTTTTAAACTTTTTTTTTTAATTTTATTTTTATGTTTCAATATTTAATTTAAAATAAAATTATGTATGTATTAAAAAACATTATACTAATTGGATATTTTAATTGCGATTCAAATTATGTAAAACATATTAAATTTAGATTTATGGATTGACTGTACATTGTGCCATAAGTTGAAATATCAAAATTTGACTTACAAAGTTCTAACTCAGATCATGTAAGTCCAAACTCACCACGGTTAACGTCATTTATGTCGTAATTCAATTATCTACGTATGATATTTTTTTTGATTAGAAATACATTAATTTTTTAATCTAACATCATGTCTTTTATATTAGGTGAGAAATTTAATTATGTACTTACTCAAAAAAATTACAGTGCGTATATAATTTAATTAAGAATTAAATGACGCTAACTATGCATTAATTTTCGACTTTTAGACCGACTGTATAATACGATACGTAAAAAAAACAAAACTCTACATACAATACAAAAAATAGTAAATAGTAATTTAAACAGTGATTGTATCTTATATAGAGTTTTTTACGTATCGTATTATTTAGTCAGTCTAAAATTAAAAAATTAACGCATAGTTAGCGTCATTTAATTCGTAATTAAATTATCTACGCCATTATTATTTTGAGCAAGTACATAATTAAATTTCTCACCTAATACATTTAATTATTTCAGTCAAATTATAAAACAAACGATGTTAGGTTAAAAAATCACTGTATTCTATTAAACAAAATTACCACAGGTAGATAATTGAATACGACATAAATGACGATAACATTGGTGTGATTGGACTTACAAGGTATGAGATATATTCTTTTAAGTCAAATTTTCATATCTCAACTTACGACAGAGCGTACAGTAAATCCGTAAATCCAAATTTACTATTGTTTTGCATCATTTGAATCACAATTAAAATATCTACTTACTATAATATTTTAATTTTTTTTAATAGATACATAATTTTATTTTTAATTAAACATCGAAATATCAAAATAAAAATAAATAAATAAATAAATAAATATAGAGTTTGGGAAGATTGAGAATAAGCGCTACTTTTGAGTAGCGACTATTCCAAAGGCGCTACCCTACGTATCGCCTATTGAAAAAACGTGGTACCCACGGTAGCGCGTATACCTAGATTTCAAAATATTTTTCCTCTATACTTACTTTTATAATATATTTTTTACAATACCTACTTTTTCAAAAAAACTCGAATTAGTGAAATACAATCATTTTAACACATAAATACAATCATTTCTTACTTTTGTTGTTCGTGTGCTCACTGAGTGTAACACTATGGATGTTCTCCTTTAGGTCAAAAGGGAGGGTTCATATGTCCATTCTGAGTTGATTGTCCCATAGAAAGATTTGGGTACAACGATGTAATATGCGACGTCCAACCAACAAATCAACGCACTCTGTCCTCCGCGATATATCCAAGTTATGGTAAGGTCATCTTGGATGGTTACATGATGCCTATAAATACCTCTTTTTTACTCATGGATTTAAGATTGCTTACCTACCTTACACTGAAGCATTACGGTGTAAAAAGTGTGACGACACCCACCTTGTTATTCCATTTTAGCTAAATACGAAAATATAACTAAATACCCTACTTGAACAATGTTAGAAAGTTTTACTCACTTTGCAAGAGTTGACTACAAGAATGTTCATCAACATCGACGAAATAAGTTGTTGGCACTAAGTTTTTGACAGAAAAAATTTTATTTAGTTCCAGCATTCTATTTTGTAACAACATACTGTAATTAGTTACGAAACATTTACCAACACTAAACCAAGTGTTTAGCGTGTGCTTTTGCTGCAACAATCTTATAAACTTGAAAACAATTCCAGTGTCAAATACATTTCTTATAGTAATATATATAATCAGTTATACAAGACGACATTATTGAAAAAAACACTGTTTAGTCTCTCAATATGTTGATGCAATATCATGATTAATAGTGTCAACGTACTGATATAGATGTTACTGTATTTGTCGTTACTGTTCAATATTACTATTCCGTTATTAAAGTTTGAATGGTAAAATCACTGTGTAGTGTCTCTATTTGTTGATGCACTAACATTATTAACAGTGTCAACTTTATGCCGTACCTGTTACAGTATTTGTCGTCACTGTTCAAATGCATTGTTCAATTCTTAAAGTTAGAATGATTTTCTCTCTGGGCGCTCGGTCACGCCTCGCCTTGTCTTGCCTCAGATGTTACTTAATTTCATAAAAAATTGGATCTACGACTCTTGGTTTCGCCAACACTACTATATGTTACAAGTAGATGTATGACATCACATTTTTGCTTAGGTGGACATGTTCACATTGTTTCAAAATTTCTCATTCAATCTTGAAAATTGTTTTATTTTAGATTAATTTAACACTTATGTTTTTCCCCAAAAAATAATTGTTAACATGTCTTTTTCTTCACAAATTTAGTTCTTTATTTTTTTTTATTTGTTAAAAAGACTTTATTAATAAGTTTGATACTTTAAGCCAATTTTATGATGAAAAAAAAGAAGCATTTTTACATAAATCATCTCATAATCATTAAAAATAAAATAAAAATATTATAAATCAAATGTGTATTTTTAATATAGTATAATATATGGTTAATAACCTCAACCGTTACTTATGTTGACACACGTGACTGAACGATTGAATTATTTTGTATGAGGGTCCATCAACCTGCAGAGAAACCATACAAAATCTCTTTATGGTTAAACCTAAATTAAGAGAAGAATATGCATTGACAGATGAATGATGCAAACCAAGAACCATTGATCATGCACAAAATCAGAAGTCTCTCAAAGTGAGCGTGGATCAAACTTGATTTTGATTATAAGAGTATTTATAGCAACTACCAGAGAAAGAGGCATGAAACAAGAGAGACTCACTCATTATCAAAGAAGTGTGAGACAGAAACAACCATCTCCGATATTGCATCCTTGACAATATCTGCTATAACCTTGTAAAAACAACACAAAAGCCATAATTGGTCATTCTCCATCTTCCATAGTTGTTCATGCCATATATATTATTTCATGGGTTATACAAATAATTCTTGTAGAGATACTGAATTGATGAATTAACCTTTTCCTGACTTACTGGAGTGCTAGAACATGGGCGTCAATATTTACAATGTCCTCCAATTTCTCATATGGCACTCCATTCCTCATCTCCCCATATGGATTCATCAACGTAACGTCATAGTCATAGCTATATTCATCAGGCAGTTCATCATTATCTCGAAACAAATCAAAAGATGCCTTAACATAAACCTCAAGACTTTCACTATTCTCCACGGTGGCAATCATGCTTATAAAATAATTTAAAAATAAATCAAGGAGCTGCAAAAGAATAAGTTAAGATCATTCCACATGTCAAAGAAGCTAACTCACGAGAAAATATCCTTGCTTCCATTGCATCTTGGATTAGCTGCTTATCATGAACATCTAGATGAGAGCGATCCACTGAATCTGAATGCAACCCAACATACCAATCTTTACGGACATTTTTACGGGGTATCTCTAATTTATCTATAATTATAATGCCTGAAACTCTAAAGAAGTACGTTAATTCTTAATATGATTTCAACATATGAAAAGCACATTTTTAAGTTTTATACTGTCATCATAAACAGGAATTTTTGTTAAATGAACAATTACCTGAAAAATAGAACTTCGCCATTCTACTCTCGACCACATGCATCATGTCCTTCCAAGTCTTCCTCGAAGGGTCCCTTAGAGGAGGTGGTTGAGGTTTGTGCCCACCTATATGGACAGCCCTGCTCGTCTGATGCTGTCGTGTACCGACCACCCACGGTCCATATTTAGGGAAACCCGGCTTCCTTTCCGACTCCGTTATCTCCTCGTTACAAGTCTGCGCGGTATGGCCCAAACGACCACACCCGTAGCAAAACTCGGAAAGACGTTCGTACCGAATCGTGGCCCATTTCTGACGCCCCGTCTGTGATGTCCAAAGGAAGCTTTCCACTAGAGGCTCATTGATGTCAACCTCAATCTTCACCCTGAGGAAAGCTCTCTTATTCATGGTATTCGTTGGTTCAATCCCGACACACCGCCCAATCGAGTCACCAATTTGTTGAGCGTTTTGCGGGTTGATCATGTCCAAGTTGAGGCCATAGATTTGGATCCACATTTGCATCATATTGAATTTGATTTCCTCTATACCGATATCTTGATCACACTCCTTAAGACTCAAGGAGTGACCGTGAACCGACCAAGGAGCCATATCAAGAATCATGTCCTTATCTCTATCGGAATCAAAATCGAAGGCAATAGTTCTATCATCCAAGTCTATCATCCTAACCGGCCCGAATCTAGCCCAAGCAATTCTAAGCACGCTGTGAATAACCGAGTTCTTGATACCTTTCCGTGAGATCAACTGACCGAAGACACGTTTCCTGGAGACGATGGGGGGGTTGGAGACGAGAACAAGATTGGCCAGTCGGGAGTCCCTTCCTTCGCCAGAAACCTGGGACGTCGTCATCCAAACAGCTGCACAACCGTCGCCCTCCCTGCACACCAGAAAGACAAAGAGCCGAAGCTTTTACGAAGAAACGAAAACATGAAAAAATAGGGTTAAAAATGGCGTCCCAAAATGAAGAACAGTATTCGGTTCTGTAGGGTTTCTCAGTGCATGAAACTGCATGAAAATTTTCGTCTTGGCCAATCGAAGGAATGATAGCGACAACAACTTTAATTCCTTCTGATTGTCTTTAACGAAAGTTGCAATCAATGCTTGAAGCTTTCTTGGCAAAAGCGGCGGACAGACATTCCTTTCCTTCACAGGTCTAAACCTGGAGAGATGCTTGGGAGAAGCGCGTAGCAGCACGCGCGGAGAGAGGCCATTATTTATTATTATTATTATTATTTTTTTTTTGAGCGATCCATCAAGTCTAAGATTGACGCATTATGGAAACAGGAGGAGATATACTGGAGACAGAGGTCGATAATAAAATGGTTGAGGGAGGGGGATAGGAACACCAAGTTCTTCCACCAATCTACGGTTGCAAGGAGGCGTGGAAACAAGATTATTCGATTGTTGGATGATAATGGTACTTGGGTGGAGGGTGACCGGAACATCGGGAATGTGATCTTCAATTTCTATAAGGGGCTCTTCAGATCAGATAGGGGGGCTCAAGTGGGTGATAGTGACCTTGAGGGGATGTTGGAGTGTGTACCGGATCAGGTTACGCCAGAGATCAACTCACACTTGGTTTGCTCGGTGTCAGATGATGAGGTTAGACAGGAGACGTTTCAGATGGGGGGGGGGGGTCAAGAGCTCCGGGACCGGATGGCTTCTCGGGAACTTTCTTTCAAAAGAACTGGAGCGTCATCGGTCCAGACATCGTCACTTCCGTCAACGTCTTCCTCACATCAGGTACCATGCCATATTTCTTGAACCAAACTGATATTACCCTTATCCCTAAATGTAAAAACCCGTGTCATGCTTTTGATTTCAGACCCATTAGCCTATGTAATTTTGGTTATAAAATTATCTCTAAAGTTCAGTCTATTTGCCAGAACTTATTTCACAAAACCAGAGTGCATTTGTGGCTGGCAGGAGAATTCAGGATAACATTTTGATTGCTCATGAGATGTTCCACAGCCTAAAGAATAGGCGCCGAGGTAGCGGAGCGGAATGTGCCTTGAAGATCGATATGAAGAAGGCATACGACAGAGTGGAATGGGACTTTCTATTAGAGGTTCTGAGGAGGAGGGGTTTCTCGGGAACATGGATTCAGTGGATTAGAGCATGCATATCTACGGTAACGTATAAAATCAATGTTAATGGGAAAAGATCCAGGACTATCAGACCATCCCGAGGTCTGAGGCAGGGCGACCCTCTTTCTCCTTACCTTTTTATCCTTATGGCTGACGTTTTATCTCGGATGATGGAGGTTCAGGTGAACACATGTCACATTCAGGGGTTAAGGCCGAAACAAGGGTGTCCCACTATACACCACTTGTTTTTCGCCGATGACTCTCTATTTTTCTTCAAAGGATCGAGTGTTAATGCCAGGAACCTCAAGAGGGTCTTGGATACTTATTGTGGTGCATCGGGTCAGGCGATCAACTTGGACAAATCCAGTCTATTCTGTAGTGCAGGCGCGGATGAGGCATCAATCTCCGAGGTTACGGAAATATTGGGTGTTCGTAGAGTCTCCAACCCGGGGTAAGACTTAGGCCTACCCACTGTTTGGGGTAGGTCCAAACGGGAGGCGATGTTGTTTATAAAGGATCAAATTCGGGACCGGATCAAGGGATGGAGTAACAAGCTTTTGAATAATGCGGGTAAGGAAGTCTTGATAAAAGCGGTTGTTACTTCCATTCCAACCTATGCCATGAGTGTCATCCAACTCCCGAAGACTTGGTGTGCGGAGATCAATGCTATGATAGCCAAGTTTTGGTGGGGATCCAAGGACGGAGAGAGGAAGATACATTGGAAGAGATGGGATGTCATGACAGACTCAAAAATGGAGGGAGGTTTCGGTTTTAGGGAGATCCAGAAATTCAACGTGTCTCTTTTGGCTAATATGACAGCTCGTGTTCTTAACGAACCGCATGCACTTTGGGTAGAGGTACTTAAAGGTATATACTTCCCACACTCGGATTTTATGCAGGCGGACAAAGGAAGTCGGGCCTCTTGGGGATGGTCGAGCCTTCTAGCGGGTCAGGATATCATAGAGATAACGGAGTGTGGACAATTGGGGACGGGAGATCGGTCCGTCCGTTCCTTGACCGCTGGGTGCCAACCTCGACTAACTTCCGTATCCCAGCTGCCAACCAAAGAGGGCCCGTGCCCGAGGACCAACGAGTGGCTGATTGGCTGGCCGTGGATCAGCACGGGTGGAACGAGACAGCTATTCATAGGGACGTGCACAGCGATTCTGCTCTGCATGTTCTCAACATTCAGACCACAAGAAACGGGGGCCCAGACTCCTTGGTGTGGCCGTTCACGCGTGATGGAAGGATCACGGTCAAGTCTGTCTACAACCGTCTCAAGGATCGTGACGTGAGAGTCGGGGGCAGGGCAGCCAACCCTGGTCCATGACCAGACATATGGAGGGCCAGAGTGACACAGAAGGTGAAGGTTTTTTCTTGGAAGCTTATTTCTAATGTGCTTCCTGTTAGGGCAAACCTGGTGCGACATGGATTTCAAATCTCGGCCTCCTGTCCGGCGTGCGAGGAGGAAGAAACAGCGGCTCACATGGTCATTGTCTGCGGATGGACTCATCAAGTCTGGCGGGAAGTGCTGGACATCTCAACACAGGCGCAGCGGGACCTGGTTCTGACCTCCATTTGGCACAACGACGTCCAGCTGTAGCTTGCACCCCATGCACAGACAGTTGCTAGGAGGCGCCAGTCTGTTTCTTCGGAACGAAGATGGGAGAAGACGATGGTGTCATGCTGGGCAATTTGGAAGGCTCGCTCAAAGTTCGTCTTCGAGAACAAGCTTCCTGACGCGGGGGCTGTCATCCGGGAGATCGCTGCGACTATGATGGAGCTCGACATGATCAGGGAACGTGACCAGCGGGTGAAGGAGCTAAACTCGAACCTGAGATCAGCTAGAAACAGGTGGGAGAGGCCAGTGCCGGGGTAGGTCAAGATTAATTGTGACGCGGCTTGGTGCTCGACCACTAGGCTCGGGGGTATTGGAGTTATTGCGAGAGACCATTTGGGAACGATCATAGGTGGGAGACATGACACCATCTTGGGAGGCTCGGTCGAGGAGGCGGAGGCTAGTGCAATCCTCCATGGAGTGCAACTAGCTATTGACATGGGGTGGCAAAATATTACGATCGAGTCGGATGCGGAGGTTGTCATAAACCACCTTAGAGGCTCGGATGCGGTTTGGAGGATTCATGCGATATCTACTCACATCCGGGAACTTGCGTCTTCCGTTAGTAACGTGCGTTGGGAGGTGATTCCCAGAATAGCAAACCAATGTGCGGACTATATTGCGAATTTAGCTTCACGAAGGGTGTGTCCTTTGGATTGGGTCGCGAGACCCCCACCCGACCTTTGTATTTTTCTAAGCTTAGACATTTCGATGTAACTGATTGGTTTTCATTATTGGAAATTATATCGTGTTGTTGGCCAAAAAAAAAATAAAAAAATTCTCTCACACTGTCCTTCTATATCTCATATAATTGAGGACTTGCATGGACAATCGATTGATGAAATGCAGGCCACAACCTGATCATTCATTTCATAATTGAGAAAAGAAGATCAAACTGAGGAATTTTTTTCGTCAATAAGAAAACTAGTAATGTGCTAGAATTCCAATTCAGATGTCGATGGCTTTATTTTGTTATTTCTCACCAATGGCGTATTCAAGTTCCTAGGGAACTGCGTATTCAATAACGCATCCTCATCTCTACTCCCACAAAATTGCAGAGTAAGAAAGAAGATTACACAATTAACATTTATCCCATCTAACCAAAATTGAGCATGATTGAGCCATAAAACTCACACTTGGGGTATCTAGCGACATCGTCGCTGGCCCCCGGTCCCGAAACTTGTTCTTCTTGGAATCCTCACCATTGGCGGAGGAATTAGGAAGCACCGAGAGAAAGTAGCAGATCAGAAAAAACCTAGACCTGCAGAATCTCATAAGATATGTTGGTCTCCCAATCACAATTACTAATTGAATAATGAACTCGCCGCATCACATGAATGAATAAGAGATGAAGGTTTAGGCGAGGATGGTTTACTGTCAAAGACAGGAGTCGAGCGAGATGACTAGAGAATTCGCACTGCGGAACCTGCCGTTTAGGATTTTTGAAGATGCTCAGATGGAAGAAGAAGTTGTGCATCTTCGGCTTGTGTAGGAGGAACGTGCCGTTCCGCTTGTACATGTATATGATGACAAAAAAAAATTGTACATATATAATATATTATAGGGTTAATTATATCAACAGTTACTTATCTTTGACATGTGTGATTAAAAGGTTACTTATCTTTTTTTACGTGACTGAACCGTTACTTAATTTTGAGAATGTGACTGAACGGTTATTCCGTTAAGTTTCTGTCACATATTTCCGTCTGACTGTCACGTGCAAACTAAAGTAACTGTTTAATAACATTTAAGAGAAGATAAAACGTCATTTAATAACTTCTCCACAAACATAAGTCACCACATTTGCAACAATTTCATTTAATTTTATTCTTGAATATCTGATTCTATTTGATGAAAATCCAACTAAACAAACATCAAGTAGCATCAAACGAATTCATAATACATACAATAATTTTCTATTTTCTATATGAATATCTGATCAAGTTTTATGAATACAGCAATTTTCTATTTTCCTAGGTAAGTGTAGCCTCTTGCCGATAACTCTTGCTTCAGATCTTGGCGATCCACTGCTCTTACAAGAGCATCGAAACAACTTGGAATTGTCTTTATCTTCCTTGTTCCTTCCTTTGGAGAGCTGCGAAATTGCAGAGGTGCACTGGAGAAGTAAAAGTAAAACATACAAAAAGTTAATGAATCAATGGAAACGGTAATTTTCAGAGCTTCATTAGAGAGAAATTTACCAAGCAAATCTCGAATAGGGCTTTTCGGTTCTTCCTTCCCGTCAAGTTAACTATGGAAGCGTAATATTTCTTTGCTGATTAAAGGTTTTCAAGGTCACCAATGGTGTAATGCACCTTAAGATCGACAAAGAGAACACAAATCAACGCCAAATACCACTTCATTGGAAATAGTTGATTCATTAGAAGGAGTTGAGAACTTCAGCTTACATCAGCGTAGATTAAGTGATAAATCGGGTTCGTGAGTTGAGATAATATGATGTGGGAAAAAGTCAGCATCATTAAATAAGAGCTAATATAGAACTAGCAAAAGAAATAAAAGCTAATTATTGAAAAATATCGATCTCACATCTGCAAGGAGATGTATATTTCAGCGAGTTCTTGTTGGTTGTGGCCCAACCCTTGGACCGGTCTGAATCAACATGGGCCGGTTTAGGATTAAACCAACCCAATTTCTTATGAATGGTAAATGAGGAAGGAAGTAATATATTAGGAAATATGATTGTTGGTATAATATATTAGGAAATATTACTGTTGATATAATATATCAGGAAATATTTTCTTAATATTCTTCACAATGTTGCAAAATATACGTGGAATATTGTTACTATCTTTTCATATCAAGAGAATATTATTAATATATTTCCTAATAAAATATTTCCTAATAATATATTTTATAATGATATATTTCATAATGATATATTTCCTAATGGAGTGTTTCCTATTGTAATATAGTTGTTGGTATTTTTGATTTCAAGGAGGACCATAACCCTATAAATAGGGTTGGTTCTTCTAAAAAACAAAATCTCATACACTCCCGAAATTACCAACAGATATATTTCTCAAGAGTAAAGTCAGATCCGAGTTTCCAGTTGTGTTCGAATTTCCGTCGAATTCGAGTTCAGGTATTGTTTAGTTCGGTTAAGGGAAACACCGTGTTTGTTTCGACTTGACGCCACTGTTTTATCCTGGGAGGTAATCGTCCTAATTTTCCTCTTACACGAACCATTTACAGTGAGGGGGGCAAAATTGCCTTAAGGAGACCGTTTTGATACGGGACTCAGTAATTTTCTGCAAAATCCAATTTTTGGGCAATTTCGTCATTTCGTCAATTTGCATGTCATTCAATAGTTTCATGTAATTTAATTTCGAAAATTATTATTTAATTATCCTAAATATTACTAACAATCTTAAGCCAGTCTCTGTGTTTTAGTAATTTCAGGAGACAAAGAACCGACTCGGTTCATTAATTTGTGTAATCTGAAATAATAATTTTCGGTAAAATAATTCAGCATTTTCTGTTTCAGAATTATGGCTTCAATCAACAATGAGTTTGATATCAGTGCTGGAGCAATGACTCAGACTGAAGTCCCTAATGCGTAGTCGAACGCGCCCGCCGTTGCGCCGACTGAGGGGATAACCATGACTCGTCCGGCTGGACTTGTGCATGCTGAGAAGCCCGAGAAATTTGACGGCTCAAACTTCAAGAGATGGCAGGAGAATATGAAGTTCTATATGACCACGCTGAGCTTGGCTCGATTCCTGACTGAAGAACCACCAACTCAAAGCGAGGATGATGATAATCAAGGGTTCTTTTTAGCTCTAGAAGCTTGGAATCACTCAGATTATTTATGTAGACATTATGTAATGAACTGTTTGTCTGATTCATTGTATGATGTATATAGTAAAACAAAGTCCGCTAGAGAGTTGTGACATGCCTTGGAACAAAAATATGAGTCTGAGGATGCCGGGAAAAGGAAATTCCTAGTTAGTTGCCTATTTGACTATAAGATGGTAGATAACAAACCATGTATGAAACAGGTGATAGATCTACAGCTCCTCCTCCAAAGTATCCATGCGGAAAAAATGGAACTCGCGGAGTCTTTTCAAGTAGCCGTCATAATTGAGAAGTTACCCCCAACGTGGAATATCTTCAAGGGCTACCTGAAGCACAAACGGAATGAGATGACCATGGTCGAGCTGCTCGAAAGGATCAATGTGCAAGAGCAGTACATGAATGCTGCACGAGGAATTCCAATCAGCCCCATGAACACGATGGCCTCCGCCAAGGCAAATGTGGTGGAGCATGGGCAGAGCAGACATGCTGCCAAAGGCAAGCAGAAGAAGCAAAAAGGATTCATTATGGACCCTAAGGGGGGAGTCTCGAAGAAGTCGGGATCCAAACCACAAGGATTTATTGGAGTCTATTATAACTGTGGTAAAACTGGCCATAAATCTAACGCTTGTAGGTTTCCTAAACAAAAGGGAGACCAACATGGTCTAGGAAATCACCGAAGACCTTGACGATGGTGTCTGAGGTGAGCATGGCTGATTCCAACCCCCGGGAGTGGTGGGTTGACACAGGTGCCACCAAGCATGTCTGTTCGGACAAAGGAATATTCTTCTATTTTGAAGAAGTAGACTATGGGGAGAGCTTGTACATGGGCAATTCTGCCTCATCTGAGGTCAAGGGGAAAGGAAGCGTCATTTTGAAGATGACTTCCGGGAAAGAGCTGACATTGAAGAATGTGCTATATGTGCCAGACATTCGCAGGAACCTGGTGTCAGGATCTCTCCTCAACAAGCATGGCTTCCGTCTTGTATTTGAGTCGGATAAATTTGTACTCACCAAAAATGGGATGTATTTGGGTAAGGGTTATGAATGTGAGGGGATGTTCAAACTCAATGTAATGGATATTAAGTCTAAGACAAACAAGAATAAAACTATTTCTTCCGCTTACGTGATTGAGTCTCCTAATCTTTGGCATGGTAGATTAGGACATGTTAATTATGATACCTTGTGAAGGTTAATTAACATGAATCACATCCCTACACTTCAAATTGATCTCAAACATAAATGTGAAATATGTGTTGAGGCTAAATTAACCAAGTCACCTTTTCATTCAGTTGAAAGGAATACAAAACCTCTTGATTTAATACATGGCGACGTTTGTGATTTAAAGTCTTTCCAAACGAGAGGCGGAAATAAGTACTTTATCACTTTTCTGGATGATAGTACTAAATATTGCTATGTATACTTGTTGAAGAGTAAAGATGAAGCTATAGAAAAGTTCATGCTTTATAAACAAGAAGTTGAAAATCAACTTAACAAGAAACTCAAGATGTTGCGTAGTGATAGAGGTGGTGAGTATGATGCTCCATTTGATGAGTTGTTTGCTCAACATAGAATCATACATGAGGTCACCGCTCCCTATTGACCCCAATCAAACGGGATGGCGGAAAGGAAATATCGAACATTGAAAGAGATGATGAATTCAATTATGATAAGTTCTGGGTTACCTCAGAACATGTGGGGGGAAGTTATTTTAAGTAGCAATTACCTTTTAAATAAGGTACCCCGAAACAAAGAAGAGAAAACACCTTTCGACGTATGGAAAGGTAGAACACCTTCTTTCAATCACCTCTGAGTATGGGGGTGTCTTGCTAAAGTGATGGTGCCTCCTCCTAAAAAGGTTAGGATTGGACCAAAAACTGTTGATTGCATCTTCATAGGATATGCTCAAAATAGTAATGCTTATCGGTTTCTTGTGCATGATTCGAACATTTCGGATATATATAAAGATACGATAATGGAATCAAGAAACACATATTTCTTTGAAGAAGTATTTCTGGCTAAATCTAGGGGGAATGCAAGTTCGTTTATGAGACTATTGAATATAATGGTCTAGACCTAGAAAATGTTGAGGCAGAACCTAGGAAAAGTAAACGAGTTCGGGTAGAAAAATCTTTTGGTCCAAATTTTTTCACCTATATGCTTGAAGCGGAACCTCAAACATTTCAAGAAGCCGTAAATTCTTCAGAAGGACCACTATGGAAAGAGGCAATCAATAGTGAAATTGAGTCCATCTTGCAAAATCACACGTGGGAACTAGTGGATCTTCCTTCTGGATCCAAGCCACTTGGTTACAAGTGGATTTTCAAAAGGAAAATAAAAACAGATGGATCAATGGATAAATATAAGGCTAGACTTGTAATTAAGGGTTACAAGCAAAGAGAAGGTCTTGATTATTCTGACACATATTCTCCGATCACGAGAATAACTTCCATAAGAATGATACTCGCAATAGCGGCATTGCGAAATTTGGAAATACATCAAATGGATGTAAAAACAGCTTTCTTAAATGGAAATTTAGAGGAAGAAATCTACATGGAATAACCTGAGGGTTTTGTTGCTCCATGGCAAAAAAAGAAAGTCTGTAAACTTGTTAAATCACTGTACGGTCTGAAACAGGCACCGAAACAGTGACATCAGAAATTTGACAATGTAATCATGGAAAAGGATTTAAAATAAATGAATGTGAAAAATGCATCTACGTGAAAGATACAAATGAAGGTTATGTCATTTTGTGTCTTTATGTTGATGACATGCTTATCGTTGGAAGCAACGATAAGATGATTCAATCCACAAAGGATATGTTGAATTCGAGATTTGACATGAAAGACATGGGCCTTGATGATGTAATTCTTGGAATCAGACATAAGAAGGAATTGCTCTAAGTCAATCTCATTATATCTATAAGATATTAGAGAAATTCAACAAGGATGACAAAAAGGAGGTCTGCACTCCAATAGATCCAAATAAGTATTTATCAAGAAATACAGGAGGAAGTGTCCTTCAAGTTGAGTACGCTAGGGTTATTGGTAGTGTCATGTACTTGATGATGTGTACTAGACCTTATATATCACACGTTGTTGGCGTGCTGAGTAGATATACGAGTAATCCAAGTACTGATCATTGGGATGGAATCAGAAGATTACTTAGGTACTTGAGATATACTCGTAGTTATGGGATGCATTATACAAGATATCCAACGGTTATAGAAAGATATACTGATGCTAATTGGATATCAGCATCAAGAGACTCGAACTCCACAAGTGGATTCGTGTTTACCCTAGGGGGTGTAGCCATATAGTGGAAATCCTCTAAGCAAGCAGTTATAGCCAGATCCACCATGGAATCTGAGTTTATAGCACTTGATAAATGTGCTGAAGAAGCTGAATGGCTACGCCATTTTCTTGAGGACATTCCTAGGTGGCCAAGACCAGTGTCTGCAATAAGCATATGTTGCGATAGTTAATCTGCAATTGGTAGGGCACAAAGTCATATGTATAATGGTAAGTCTAGACATATTCGTCGTAGACATAATTCCATTAGACAATTGCTCTCGATAGGAATTATCACAATTGATTATGTCAAATCGAAGGATAATATAGCGGATCCGTTAACCAAAGGGTTAAATAAACCGCAAGTTGGCCAATCATCGAGAGGAATGGGGCTAAAGCTCGTGCAGTAAACACTTTTGAGAAGGAAAACCCAACGTAGTTGACTGGAGATCCCAAGATCTGGGTTCAAAGGGACAACATAATCACAAGAGTGAGGTTAGATCACTGTGGGGGATTTTTACCCCGAGTCCATCTTACGATGAGAAACAGTGACGTCAGTGGATGAGGTTAAACAAGTGCTTTTATTGATTAAAAAATATAGAGTGTTGGAGTAACACTTGAGATGATGAATCACCTATGCAAGTGAGAAGAACGGCCGCTTCGAAAGGAATTGTTGAGGGCACAATTCATAGAAACGCTTGCAGAACCAGACAATGCCCATGGCCAGAACGGGCATGAATGCGTGAACTGAACAATACTAGGAAGATACCTGTGTGAGTTATATTATCATTTACACCAACAGCAGACAGTTCAAGGACATCGCGTCTACTGACTAGCCAGTAAAGTCGATGTAGTTTCACGGGGGAAGGTTCAAAGGGTAACACCTACCTATCCTATGCAGGTGTCGACCGTTGAACTCCTATTCCGAGTCTAGATCCTCTAGGAATTCTCTCATTTCTCCATTCATGTGGGGGATTGTTGGTTGTGCCCAGCCCTTGGACCGGTCTGATTCAACCTAGGCCGGTTTAGGATTAAACCGACCCAATTTTCTTATGAATGGTAAATGAGGAAGGAAGTAATATATTAGGAAATATGATTGTTGGTATAATATATTAGGAAATATTACTGTTGATATAATATATCAGGAAATATTTTCTTAATAGTTTTCACAATATTGCAAAATATACGTGGAATATTGTTACTATCTTTTTTATATCAAGAGAATATTATTAATATATTTCCTAATAAAATACTTCCTAATAATATATTTCCTAATAATATATTTCCTAATGATATATTTCCTAATGAAATATTTCCTAATAATATATTTCCTAATAATATATTTTATACTGGAGTGTTTCCTATTGTAATATAGTTGTTGGTATTTTTTATTTCAAGGAGGACCATAAACCCTATAAATAGGGTTGGTTCTTCTATAAAAAACAATCTCATACACTCCCGAAAATTACCACAGATATATTGCTCACGAGTTAAGTCAGATCTGAGTTTCCAGTTGTGTTCGAATTTTCGTCGAAGTCCGATTTCAGGTATTGTTCAGTTCAGTTAAGGGAAACACCGTGTTTGTTTCGCCTTGGCGACACTGTTTTATCCTGGGAGGTAATCGTCCTAATTTTCTCTTACACGAACCATTTACGGTGAGGGGGGCGAAATTGCATTAAGGAGACCGTTTTGATACGGGACTCAGTAATTTTCTGTAAAATCCAATTTTTGGGCAATTTCGTCATTTCGTCAATTTGCATGTCATTCAATAATTTCATGTAATTTTAATTTCGAAAAATTATTATTTAATTCTCCTAAATATTACTAACATTTCTCTCCAAGCATCATGATCTGCCATAAATCTGCCATGGAAGAGGAAGACATTCCACTTCAAGAAAGCCAAATTAATCTGAATAACAAGAGATTTAATAGATAACAAGTCTTACACATCAAGATATTTATTGAGGATCTCAATGGCTGCAGAGATATTGCCTTGTGCCTTTGCCACTCCAACCCTCCTCTTGTGCACAACCTTCATAAACATTAATTATGATTAAATAATCATGCGCTTGATATGACTATGAAATTGCTATAAGATTTATCAGGAAAGAAAGCCATATGACTTACTTGATCAATATGGTTTTCCTCAAGAAAGATCTAGTAAGCTTTTTCGGCCTCTAACCAAGAGCCCCTTTGCTTCTAGCAGCAGACCCTTCAGCCTCTCTATAATCCAAAACATACATTAAAATCAAAACTAAGGTCTTTCAAGAACATATGAAAAATTCAGCAATCGTTATTTAGTATTTCCAAATTTCATATTTCTAAACCTAATTCAACTTACCGACTCTTTTGCTCTCGAGAAACCATTTATGCAAAACCTTTATGCAGTCCTACAAAAGTAATTGAGCATGGACCGATTCAATTGAAAAGCAACAAAATTTCAGCATCCGAGCTCAATTCTAATCCTCATTCCCCAAGCATCTAAACTCCACGAACTATCCAATATTAGGAGAAGAAGATAAAGGATGGAAGATGAACAACCTTCTGGACAGAGCACAGAGTGCTTCTTTGGATCGTTGAGGACGGAAAGTTCGTGCTTGAGGACGTTGTCGGAGCGGCGGACCTTTAGCTTACGGACCAGACAGAGGTACTCCCAAGCTCCGCCACCGCCATTATCGACCTGGTTCTCGAGTCTGTCCAATTGGGTCTCCTATGTTTTCGTCACCATCCCTGTCTCTACACTGGAGAAGGGGAAGGGTAGATTAGGAGGTTTAATTTTGAAGAACGTCACGTGCCCAGTAGTAACAGAGATAATTAGCGGATGTAACCGTTCAGTCACATCTGCCAACATAAGTAACAGCTGACCTCAAGTTTGAACCGTTCAGTCACATGTGGCAACATAAGTAACAGTTGAGGTTATTAACCATATATTATACTATATTAAAAATACACATTTGATTTATAATATTTTTATTTTATTTTTAATGAATATAAGATGATTTATGTAAAATTGCTTTTTTTTTTCATCATAAAATTGGCTTAAAGTATCAAACTTATTAATAAAGTCTTTTTAACAAATAAAAAAAATGAAGAACTAAATTTGTGAAGAAAAACATGTTAACAATTATTTTTTTGGGAAAAAATAAGTGTTAAATTAATCTAAAATAAAACGATTTTCAAGATTGAATGAGAAATTTTGAAACAATTTGAACATGTCCACGTAAGCAAAAATGTGATGTCGTACATCTACTTGTAACATATAGTAGTGTTGGCCCAATCAAATTGAATGAAAAATCATTTGTAACATATAGTAGTGTTGGCGAAACCAATAGCCGTAGATCCAATTTTTTATGAAATTAAGAAACATCCGAGGCAGGACAAGGCGAGGCGTGACCGAGCGCCCCAAAGAGAAAACCATTCTAACTTTAATAATTAAACAATGCATTTGAACAGTGACGACAAATACTGTAACAGGTACGGCATAACGTTGACACTGTTAATAATGTTAGTGCATCAACAAATAGAGACACTAAACAATGATTTTACCATTCTAACTTTAATAACGGAATAGTAATATTGAACAGTAACGACAAATACAGTAACATCTATATTAGTACGTTGACACTATTAATCATGATATTGCATCAACATATTGAGACACTAAACAGTGTTTTTTTGCAATAATGTCGTCTTCTATAACATATTGTATATATTACTATCGGAAATGTATTTGACACTGGAATTGTTTTCAAGTTTACAAGATTGTTGCAGCAAAAGCACACGCTAAACACTTGGTTTAGTGTTGGTATATGTTTCGTAACTAATTATAGTATGTTGTTACAAAATATAATGCTGAAACTAAATAATTTTTTTACTGTAAAAAACTTAGTGCCAACAACTTATTTCATCGATGTTGATGAACATTCTTGTAGTCAACTCTTGCAAAGTGAGTAAAACTTTCTAACATTGTTCAAGTAGGGTATTTAGTTATATTTTCGTATTCAGCTAAAATGGAATAACAAGGTGGATGTCGTCACGCTTTTTACACCATAATGCTTCAGTGTAAGGTAGGTAAGCAATCTTAAATCCATGAGTAAAAAAGAGGTATTTATAGGCATCATGTAACCATCCAAGATAACCTTACCATAACTTGGATATATCACGGAGGACAGAGTGCGTTGACTTGTTGGTTGGACGTCGAATATTACATCGTTGTACCCAAATCTTTCTACGGGACAAGCATCTCAGAATGGAAATACATCCACCTGGGCTTAAGATTACGTTCTCGAACTCTCTTCTACCTCAACCTCCCTTTTGACCTAAAGGAGAACATCCTTAGTGTTACACTCAGTGAGCACAGGAACAGCAAGAGTAAGAAATGATTGTATTTATGTGTTAAAATGATTGTATTTCACTAATTCGAGTTTTTTTGAAAAAGTAGGTATTGTAAAAAATATATTCGAAAAGTAAGTATAGAGAAAATATATTTTGAAATCTAGGTATACGCGTTACCGTGGGTACCACGTTTTTTAATAGGCGATACGTAGGGTAGCGCCTTTGGAATAGTCGCTACTCAAAAGTAGCGCTTATTCTCAATCTTCCCAAACTCTATATTTATTTATTTATTTATTTTTATTTTGATATTTCGATGTTTAATTAAAAATAAAATTTTGTATCTATTAAAAAAAAATAAAATATTATAGTAAGTAGACATTTTAATTGTGATTCAAATGATGCAAAACAATATTAAATTTGGATTTACGGATTGACTGTACGCTCTGCCGTAAGTTGAGATATGAAAATTTGACTTACAAGAATATAACTCATACCCTGTAAGTCCAATCACACCAATGTTATCGTTATTTATGTCGTAATTCAATTATCTACCTATGGTAATTTTGTTGAATAGAAATACAATGGTTTTTTAACCTAACATCGTTTGTTTTATAATTTGATTGAAATAATTAAATGTATTAGGTGAGAAATTTAATTATGTACTTGCTCAAAATAATAAAAAAACATTACAGTGTGTAGATAATTTAATTACGAATTAAATAACGCTAACTATGCGTTAATTTTTTACTTTTAGATTGACTGTATAATACGATACGTAAAAAACTCTATATACGAAACAATCATTGTTTAAATCACTATTTATAATTTTTTGAATCGTATGTAGAGCGTTTTACGTATCGTATTATATAGTCAGTCTAAAAGTAAAAAATTAACGCATAGTTAGCGTCGTTTAATTCGTAATTAAATTATCTACGCACTGTAATTTTTTTGTGTAAGTACATAATTAAATTTCTCACCTAATGCATTTAATTATTTCGGTTAAATTATAAAACAAACGATGTTAGGTTAAAAAATCAATGTATTTCTAATAAAAAAATCACCAAAGGTAGATAATTGAATTACGACATAAATGACGTTAACCGTGGTGAGTTTGGACTTATATGATCTGAGTTATAATTTTTTAAGTCAAATTTTGATATCTCAACTTACGGCACAACGTATAGTCAATCCATAAATCCAAATTTAATATTTTTTGCATCATTTGAATCACAATTAAAATATCCAATTAGTAGAATTTTCTTTAATATATACATAATTTTATTTTAAATTAAATATCGAAACATCAAAATAAAAAAAATAAAAAAGTTAAAAAAAATTGGAATAGGCGCTAGCAAAGGTGCTACCCTAGGTAGTGCCTATTGTAAAAACGCGTTATCAACAGTAGCGTGTATACCCAGATTTCGAAATGTTTTTTCAGTATACTTATTTTTCTAAATACTTTTTGTACAATACCTACTTTTTCAAAAAAAATCCACTAATCCATTATAATTTTTATGTTCATGTTATCATGTTTTGCCTTTCATACGAAGTTCTATAGTAAAAGAAATGCACCACATTCACTTACATTTTCCGTTAAAATATTTGTTAATTGACTTTATTTTTTAGCAGTTTGTTATTACTATTTCCTGTCACACTAATGATAAAATTTTATGTTCGTATCTATTATAAATATAATTAATAATTTAAGCTTTATAATAGTAAAGTTTTTATAATTATGATAATGGGTTAATTATCAATTTCCCCCTAAAGTTTAGACCGAATTGGAGATTCCATCTTAATGTTTAAAATTTAAAGTTTTAGTCCTAATTTTTGGAAAAAATAAAAATTTCCCCCATTCCGTCATATCTCTGTTTATTTAAGACGGTTTATGAAACATGTGCAGGTCACGTGTGTTAAAATGACAAAATTGCCCCCCAAGAACAACCTTCATTTAGCACGTAGGTGGACAAAATTGACCAATTGCAGGTCACGTGGGTGGAAGGATCTCCTTCATTTATCATCAAGAACAACACACTTACAATAGCAAATTTATATCAAAACAAGAAAAGAAACACAGTAAAGTATCTCTTTTTACCTGCAATCCTGGGGTTAATTCATTTAACGTGATAGCAAACGAAGTTAAATTGTATCGAGTAAGCTCAGAAGGCGGTTTATTGCTCTTCCACAATAAGGAAGCATCGGTCGAAAAACTAATATCCTTGGTCTTGCTAATTCCTTCTTCATTGATCACATAGTAAACATATTCATTCCACTTTCCAAACAAGGTAGCAGCTTTTCTACCCATTGAATCTTCAACAAATCCACGAATCTATGAATCGATAATGTAACAAAGTTTCATGTGTAACGACTTGAATTAACCAGAACGAAGAATCGAGAACTTTCCATGGTAGCGACTATTCGTCGGCGACTCGGCTTAACCCTAGAACAGAGACTGCTGCGTATGAGGAGGCTAAGAGGATGGGTATCAGTAACGGGAGCTTGAAGAACCATATTGAGGTTATCTTATTAGTTAGGTGGTTGTGTCGGATGAGGGGTTTGTGGATGTCGGATCTGCCGCCATTGTTGAATCTGGCGAGAAGCTTGAGAAGGGCCAAGAGGAGAAGGGTTAGCAGAAGAAGATGACGCGGACAACAAGGCAATTTGGTCATTTTCAAATTTGAAACCGCACATGACCCACACATGTGCCAGAAACCGTTTGAAATAAACAGAGATATGACAGAATGGGGGAAATTTTCATTTTGTCCAAACATTAAGACTAAAATTTTAGGGGGGAAATTGACAATTAACCCTTATGATAATATATATTTAGTTAATAAATAGTTCAATCAAGTTTACGCCATTCACCCTAACTTTAGGGGAGACTTGAAAGCCCATCTCTGGTCCAGGGGCGGGCCACTGAGGCACCCCTAAAGGCGCGCCACAGAGGCGCACCTCACCAGACTTTCCTTTACGTTTGCGGCCAACATAAAACTCCAGGCCTGATAAAAGGTAGCGGGGAACACTAGTGCAAGACAAAGATCCAGGAAACAAGGGCCCTATGTACAGGGCACCATACACAGTGCTTCCGGCGACATAGGACTCGAGGTATGACCATGGTAAGAATTAAACTACAGTTAGGTTACAGGTGAGGTCTATAAATACCCCTACCCATCTGCATAGCAGGTTAAGTGTAACATTACATACTTGAGCTATATACTTACCTTAATCTACAAACGAACCTTCGACTGACTTGATCATCGGAGGGGATACAACGGGAACACCCGCGCTTTCCGTCTGTGTAGGTTAATGGAACGGCACAGAACCAAGTAAGAAAGTACCGGAGAGAACCCTACCGGTAAACGTGATTCAACATAAACAAGTCAGAAAGCACCAGAGAGAACCCTACCGGTAAACGTGATTCAACATCTGGCGCCGTCTGTGGGAACCCTTGAGCAAATAAGCCATGGCTCCGCCCAACACTAGAGCAAAGAGTAACCAAGTCGAAGCTACGGAAAATGACACCCTCCACCACCTCCAGCAACATCTAGGGTCCTCGGCGTACTTACTGCCAAGGGCTCGGCAACCGGAGGGGCAGACTTCCCAGTACCGCCAACACCCCAACCAGCGGCAGCGGTAGAACCTGAGGTGCATAAACAAGCCTAATCAACAATGGAACCCTCAGGAAAGGTGCCACCCCGGGTAGATACGGGATCAGAAGCACTTCTAACACATGCCTTCATGGCAGCATTAGACGAGATCATTGCACGCAACATCCGAAAAGCGTTACAGAAAGGTTCCCATCGGGAAGCAACGTCTCGACATAGCCCTCATAAGGTGCCGCTTAGGAGATCCCATCATCCAATGAGAACCGCCTGAACTTTTATAGCAACAGTGGCTCCTCCTCCTGGCACAATGACCATGAAGGAAATTAAAGAGTTTTTCGTCCGACAAGTTAAAGAACAGAAAAGTCGAATCATGCCTATCAATCGAGATAGGGCGTCGCATCCACTCCCCGCCTGAAATACTGGCAGTGACCATGCCCAAGCATGTGCAGACCCAGCGAATCGACTATTACAGAGGAGAAGGTGACCCGCTAGAGCACATACAAAGACATGAGTCTTCACTCTTGGGACGGACTACCGATGACAACCACTTCGCCTTACTATTCCCGGCCACCATAAGGGGTGTTGCATCACCCTGGTTCTTCAGACTACCCAAGGCCTCCATTAAATCTTGGGGGGATTTGAAAGAAAAATTCATCGTACAATATATGGGGGGAGACAGCTGCTGAAGAGCGTGGGAAGGCTAGATCACCTCAAACAAAGAAATGAGGAGAGCATGGGAGATTTCTACACAACATTTAATAAAGAATTGGCAGGAATCGACCAGGTCATCACTGAAGGCGAGACCATAAGAGCATTCGTCAGGGCGCTGGGTCCACGAGGATCAACCTTATACAACAGCCTAAGCATCATCTCAGTCAACACTGTGGAAGACTTAGCGGCGCATGTAAAGTCCTACGTTGACTTGTAAATACCCCACGGAGGGAGGAGGCGGACCAAGGAATCAAAGAAGGAAATCCAGGAAGATAAGAGGACCGAACAACATCCAGCAAAGGTGTCACACGAACAACGACGCCCCTTCCTAGCGCGCCCTTCTCACGACGTGTACGAAACATCGTATACTCCTTTGAACAAGGACGGCTCAGTGGTGTTGTTAGAGATGGAAAGGAAGGATTTGGTAACACCCCCTCCACCAAAAAATAATGGTGTGGCCATGGGAAACGACTTGAGTAAATATTGTCGCTTTCACCAATATAAAGACCATTGAATGTATGAGTGTTATACCCAGAAGAGGGATATAGAAAGGTTAATCCAGCAGGGCTACGTTAAATAATTTGTAGGACGCCAAGAAAGGAGTCGGAGCCCTTGAAGAGAAAGGCGGGCATCACCCAAAAGAGGATTTGAATCCTTAAAGGGCAGACAAGGACATGTAAACGTGATTAGCGGAGGATATGTAGCGGGAGGAGAGACGGGCGCTGCTCGGGAGGTGTTCGCGGCACAACTCTCAGGAACGACAAAAGCAGGAAAACGTTCAACGGAGGAAGGCGACGTCACCTTATCCTTCTCACAATCCGAAATGAGGAACGTAACATGCCCACACGAAGATGTGCTGGTCGTCACCGTAAACATTGACGGCTACACAGTAAAAAGAGTGTTGGTGGACTCAAGGAGCTCCGCTGATGTACTCTTCTCATAGGAGTTACAGAAGATGGGAAAGTCAGAAAAAGACTTGAAGAAAAATCTTCCCCTTTATGGGATTCACATAAAACGCCACATACCCAGTAGGGGCCATCACCTTACACGTAAAGATTGGGGACGGCTGGAAGTCTCGAAGGTTCGACATCACCTTTATTGTGGTGGACGCCCCGACCTCATACAATGCAATACTGGGGCGCTCCATGCTCAACCAACACAGGATGGTGCACTCTACGTATCACCAGATGCTGAAGTTCCCCACACTTCACGACATAAGGGTAGTGAGAGGTGATCAACCTATGGAGCGCACCTGTTATGTACACGCGACACGCCGTCCCGTGTTAAAGGAAAAAGAAACGCTCTCTATTCAGACAGAAAAGGGTCGTAGGCAAGAAAGGAGACGCCCCTAGCCAGTTGAAGGAACGAGAAAGGTCCAAATCAAAGAACGGGAAAAGACTGTCTAGATTGGGGCGGCGCTACCATCAGGAGAGGTGGAGGCACTCTCAATGCTCCTTGTGAAATTGAAGGAACTATTCTCATGGAAACCAAGTGATATGCCCGGGATAAGTCGAGATGTGATCGCCCATGAGCTCAATATCGACCCGAACATCATGGTCAGGAAAAATATTAGCAAATGGAGGATGTGCATCGACTTCAGTGACCTCAACAAGTCATGTACCAAAGACTCTTACCCTTTACCTTGCATTGATTAGTAGGTCGATGCTACGTCTGACCATGAGCTACTAAGCTCCATGGATGCGTATTCTTGTTACAACCAGATCCAAATGGCCGAGAACGACGCGCTACACGCATTCTTTTACGCTGATGGAGATATCTATCACTACACGGTCATGCCATTTGGGCTGATCAATGCTGGTGCCACCTATCAAAGGATGGTCAACAAGCTGTTTGCACTATGGAAGCCTATTTCGACGACATGCTGGTAAAATCAGTCTCAAGGGCGCTGACCACGTGGAGGACTTGAGGAAGACATTTGAGCGCATGCACCTTCATCAAGTGCGCCTCAACTCCGAGAAATGTGCTTTTGTAGTTCACTCTGGAAAATTTCTAGGCTACATGGTCAGCCAAAGAGGGATTAAGGTGAACCCGGAAAAATTAGAAGCAATCGAAGGGATGAAGAGTCCAACCTGCCACAGGGAGGTGCAGCGCCTGAATGGAAGATTAGCGACGCTCAGCCATTTCCTGGCAAAATCCGGAGAAAAGTCACTACTCTTCTTCCAGGTTCTGCGCCAACAAGAAATTTGAATGGACGGCTGAGTGTGAAAAGGCATTCCAAGAACTTAAGCAACACCTCAGGACGCTCCCACCACTAGCAAAGCCCTCAAGAGGCGACACCTTTTTCTTTAGTTAAGCATCAGTCTTGTAGCAGTCAGCCCAGTCCTAGTAAAGGAATTAGAAAAGATCCAAGTACCAGTCTACTATGTATCCAAGGTTCTCACAAAGTCTGAAATAAATTAGATCGAGGTTGTGAAGTATCTTTATGCATTGACTGTTTCAGCCAGGAAACTCCGCCCTTACTTTCATGAACTTGAGATCACCGTCTTAACAAATCAACCTTTAAAACACTTCCTGCGAAAGCCAGATGCCTCAGAAAGGATTATAAAATGGTCAATCAAACTCAGTGAATTCTGAATCATATTCTCCCCAAGAACGACAATAAAGGGTCAATCTTTGGCTGAGTTCATTATTGAGTTAACCTGCCCAACGGATGCGCCACCCGAAATAAAAGAACCTGTAAACCATGGAAGCTGCACACTGATTTGTCTTCCTTTGTTGATGGCTCGGGGGCGGGACTCATCCTAACCCCACCAGATGGCGGTGCCCCGATTCCCTATGCAATAGTGCTAACCCTCAAGACCACAAATAACGAAGTGGAATATGAAGAGTTAATCACTAGTTTAAGACTGGCGAAATGATTAGGCTGCCCAACTACACGTCTACTGCGACTCTCAACTAGTGGTAAACCAGATCATAGGAGAGTACGCTGCGAAGGGGAAGAAGATGAAGGTGTACCTAAAAGAGGCAAATGCCTTAGTGTAATGGTTTGACAATTTCAAAATTGAAGTCATACCACGTGAAGCAAACCAAGAAGCGGGCGCCCTAAGCAAGTTTGCTTGGCAAGCGCCGCCTTTAGAGGTACACTATGTTGAAAGCATCAAAGAAAAGGCTGGGAATGTGTGAACATTGACAAAGTGATCGATTGGATGACTCCTATCCGCACCTACCTAGAATCAGGAGAATTATTGGAGGATGACGCTCAACTAAGACAAGTCGTGAGGGTCGCGCCAAATTATAAAGTAATCAATGGGGCACTCTACAGTAAGGGATTTTCAGTGCCCTACCTCTGGTGCGTCACTTAACCTGATACAAACACCATCCCAAGGGAGGTGCACGAGGGATACGCCGCATGCCATGAGGGTGCAAGATCTATCGTTCGAAAAATTCTCAACCAAGGCTACTATTGGCCCACCATGAACAAAGAGGCGGACGACATAGTGTTAAAATACGAGTCTTGTCAGAGGTATGGACCAAAGTTGGCGCGCCACCCTTTTCAAAGCAACGCTCCTACATACTAGTGGTCATCGACTACTTTTCAAAATGGATCAAGTCAAAGGCACTGGCATCCACAACAGAGTTCCACGTCATAAAATTCCTCAAGTCAAGTGTCATTTCAAGATATGGGATCCCTAGTATCCTAGTTAGTGACAATGGACCACAGTTTGAAGGAAAGCAACTAAAATGGTTTTGTGAGGAACTAAAGATCGATCATAGATACGCCTCGGTCAAACATGCACAAGCCAATGGACAAGTTGAAGCAGCAAACAACACTATCCTAAACGGATTAAAGAAAAGAGTCGACGCCCTAGGGGAAAATGGACAGAAGAGTTGGAAAATGTTCTCTGGGAATTACAAACCACACCCAAGGCGGCGACAGGAGAGACACACTTCGGGCTTATCTATGGATCAGAAGTCATTGTTCCAACCGAAATAGCGGTAACATCTCATAGAGTCAAAAAATTTGAATCAACGACTAATGATGAACAAAGGCGACACGAATTGGATATGTTTGACGAAAAAATATGGGCATCGGACCATGTATAAGCCAAAGTGCGCCTCGCAACAGTGCGATACTACAACAGGCGAGTCTCATCATTTTTTCGTAGGGGAGAGGGTATGGCGAAGAAACGAATTCTCATTACAAGATCGGAAAAATAAACTCTCTCCAAAATGGGAAGGGCCCTATAAGGTCATTTCTATACCCCATCCAAATGCATACATCCTAAAAGATGCAGAGGGGAAAAGGCTAAAAAATACATTCAAAGCAGAGCATTTGAAGAAGTTTTATGCTTAAAAAGGATCCGCTAAAAGGCCAACATGTAATTAGACGCATTGGCCGGGTGACGCATGTCCAAGTAACTCTTCATGCATTGAAGGCGCGCCACATCAAAGTCAAGGAAGAATTTTTGCATATCTTCCTTAAGAGAACCATACATGGCCATAAAGATGGAACGACACGCTATAGCTGCGTCCATGTCAGAAGAGGCACTCCGCTTTTACTCATAAATCGCCTTCTCGATACGCATGGGCATCTCCTGCTCCAAAGATAGGGCGTGCGTGTCCAATTTATCATAATCGACATTAGAAAGATCAAGTTGTTGATGAAGATCGTCTTCCTAGGAAGAAAGGCGCCTCTCTCAATCACTTCATCATGAAGCTCGTCCACCTTTACCTATTCCCCCACAAGGCGCACCTCATCATCCGCCAACTGACGCTCTAGGTCCTTGAGGAGACACTCCTTCTCCTCAACAGAGCGCAACCTTTCAGAGGTCTCACCTTTTCATCCAGGAGGCTTATGAGAGCCTCCCTCATTTGAAGTAGCATAGGGATCATCTGAAGAAAAACAAAGTGATTAAATAAAAATTAAAGGGTAAAAGGGCAAAAAGGAAAAAGAGATAGTACCAGGGAAAGGATGGAGATCCCACGACGCACTAAGCCCTCAGCAGCGCCGCCCTCAGTAGAAATGGGCATCCTATCAACCGGGGGCTTACACCTGTTAGCAAGTGGAACCCCATGTTGGTATACGCTATGGAGTTCCTCTTCACCAAGGAGACACCGTTACGACACTCGCAGGGCGTCCAAGTCTCCAAGATAGCCTCCTCGCTCACATCAACCTTCAGGTCACGCCTTAAATTAAAAACTGGGCCAAGGTAAGGGAGTGTATTTCTCTTATCCTCAGGCTCGGGGGTGGCATTACGGCGCGGGGACTTACCATCATATTGTGTAAAGGCGCGCATGGGGGAGGTATATAAGGAATCATCCACTTTAATATCCTCGACCGTGACATGGGCCCGGCGCACCCGAACCTTTTTCCGTGAGGAAATCTTTAAAGACGACCCCAACAGCACTCAGGCGTTGCTATTCGTCTTCTTTGATGTAGAACCAGTAGAACACGCAATATAAGACCATGATAGCATTGAATCAGTCACCACAGACTTCAATAAACGCATCTGTCAACTGACTGGAGAAGAAAATTTCCAGTCATGGAAACAACAAGTACTTCTAGCGGTTAGAGGATTCAACCTTGAAGATCTGCTGTTCGATGATGTTCTGGTACCTCATTGGATCGATGATGGAGAAGGCAACAAGGTTGTCAATCCTGATTTTGCTAAACACACTCAACAAGACAGCTCGCTCGCTTCTTTTCTGCTGGCATCCATCTCCAAACCGATCAGCAAGGGCCTTGTTGGATGCATGACTGCAGCCTCAATCTGGACAAAGCTGCATCATCACTTCTCCTCCTCATCCACAACCAGAATTATGAATCTGTATGACAGATTAAAGGTACAAAAACATTACAATCAATCTATGAGAGAATACCTTACGGAAATAAAGATGATATGTGATAGCTTAGCTGGATGTGGACATCCCATAGAAGAGATGGAACAAATCTCTATTGTTCTAAATGGAGTAAAAGGACAATATGATAATGTGGTCTCGGTTATTCACGCCAGCAGAAATCCGTATGATTTGTCATCCATATCATCTGTATTGTTAGATGCTGAAGCAAGACAGAAGGAGATAGCCTTTGACAACACATTTCCTATAGCAAATGTTGCAGAAAAATGCACTTCAGGTCAGACATCGGTGAATCTAGGCCAATCTGTTCAACTGAATCTACATTCAGCACATCAGCAAGGCAACAATTCAGGACAACAACTGATCCCGGAGTATCAAGCAAATTCCACAGGAGGATATGGCCGAGGAAGAGGCAGGGGCAGAGGAAATGGAAACAAGCCACAATGTCAATTATGTGGCAAATTTGGACATCTTGAACATAGATGTATCCAAAGGTTCAACGTCCACTTTCAAGGAGTGACAGCACCAGCAGGAGAAATGAGTGCTAATTTTGTCTCCACCGTGCAATGGAACTCAGATGGACAACCTTCTCTTCAACCTCAACCTCAACATATGCAGCTCGCTCAGCCTCAGTCACCGATGCAACAAATGTAGCAGCTAGCTCAGCCTCAATCACCGATACATATTTTTCAGCAACCTTCCCAAAATCCAATGATGTGTTCACCTGTGTTCAATCAGTATGCATCTACTCCTACTCCTTATTTCTATGTTCAGCCTTCACCTGTTTTTCCTACAGCTCCTTCAGCTCCAACAGCTCCTGTCATGGACATTGTCAACCAAGCAAACATGACAGATAATTCTGGTCCTGTGCAAGTCACTGATAAGGCCTGGTATCCCGATTCCGGTGCTACTAATCACTTTGCTCAAGGACCTCCTCCAGGTAACACATTCACTCCCTATCAAGAAGCAGGAAAAGTTCAGGTTGCTAATGGTACTTATCTTGATATTACTAGTGTTGGAACTTCGGTTATAAATACTGCTTCTAAATCGCTTATTTTAAAGGATCTGTTATATACACCAAAAATAATGAAGAACCTTGATTAATTGACAGCGGAATCGAGTGATGAAGGCTCTGATACCATATTAGTAATCTGAGGTTGAACCAGATTTGATGAAACAGAACAGAGAAGAAGGTAATGAAGATGAAGATGAAGATCAAGGTAGGTAGCTTAGACAGCAAGCTAACGCAAAGAGAGAAATAACATAATTAACAGAACTTGGAAACTTATCATTGAATCAAGTTGAGTTTACAGCTGAGATTAGATCTGTATTTATATTAAACACAATGCATAACCAAGCTTGTTAATCCTATAACACTTAAGACTCTTCTAGAGTAGTCTTGAACCGCACGGAACCTTCCTTGATCATCTTGATCATTTCTTGCAATGTACGTAACTTGTTTTGTGATCTTCATTCATCGAACTCATACATCCTAACAGATGAGAGTTTTTGTCCTCGGTATCCCATTCCTGTGAGTATGCCTCAACCTGGCGAGGTGACTTTCTTCCCGCTTCAAATCGATGTGGGTTTAAGGTTCCCCTACTGTCCTGAGTTGGTGGAGATGTGCACATATTATGGCATTTCCCCTACCCAGCTTTCCCCGAATGCTCTTCGCGTTTGGGTAGGTTTCAAAGTATTCTGTCATGACCGAGGATATCCTTATTCGCTTTTCCTGTTTAGGCATTTTTACCGTCTCGAAACTAATAACCTAGGCGTTTTTCTTTTTGTGTCTTGTAGTCCCGATCCTACAAGTCAGTCATGGGATACTGCTTGTCCCATTTTCCAATGGTTTCAGACCCGAAATTCCAAATGGAAGTCGCGGTATTTCTTTTTCAAGGGGGCGTCTCTTGGGATTTAAACACTAAGGCGCCGCGTGACCCACTTCCTTTTATGGAAGAATGTTCTACTGCGGACCTGGAGCCATTCTCCTAGATCATGGTAGAACATGAATTTGGCGATGCCGTTTACACTTCCAAGGCGATCACTTAGGAAGAATTAAGGTGCGCCAATATTTCCTCCACTGCACCGTGTCCTCCGTCGGCCCGGTAATAACTCTTTCCTTTCCTATTTGCATATAAATATATAGCGCACATTTCTCATGCCTTTGCTATTATCCCGGAACAGCCGCGTGGCAAGAAGTTTTCGAAGGGAGGCGATGCTTCTGAAGCTTCCAAAAGGAAAGGCATGCCCATCATTAGCGAGGAAACGAAAGCTCGCTATGAGGATCCTCTGACTGCGTCCCAGGAAGTTCACTCGAAAGTAATGGCTTGTATAAGATGGATTTTAGGAATATAGGAAATAAAGGAGCTGTGTGTAATCAGTCTAGTCTATTAGTTCATTCGCCTAATAACAAATCTGACTTGTATGGATATTTTTCAAATGATAATCAGTTGAATAAAGCAAGTGATTCTGATATGTTCTGTTTTTCTAGTAAGGTTAAGATGAAGTCATCCATTCTTCATCAACGATTGGGGCATCCTTCGAGTAAGACTCTCTTGTTAGTGGCTAAGAAAAAAAACATTACTGTGATTGATGATAAGGAATCATGTGTTGCATGTGCCATTGGTAAGTGCTGCAAGTTACCATTCAAACAATCTGAAACCGTTTATCAAAATCCGTTGGAACTAATTGAAATGGACCTTTGGGGACCTGCTCCTCTTTTGTTGAATGGATGTTCATATTATCTGAGCATAGTTGATGTATATACTCGGTTCACATGGATTTATTTTATGCGTAAAAAGAGTGATGTTGCTCAAGTGTTTACTGATTTTCATATGTCTGCTAAAAAGCAACTTGGTGTTCAACTAAAAGATGTTCAAACTGATAATGGAGGTGAGTTTCGTGCTCTTGCTTCTTACTTGTCTCATCATGGAATCAAACATAGAATTACTTGCCCTTATACATCCGAACAAAACGGCATAGTTGAGAGAAAGCATCGTCATATTGTTGAAACTGGTTTGACATTGATGAAACACGCTTCTCTACCTATGCAGTATTGGACGGATGCATTCTTCACTGCAGTATTCTTGATTAACAGGTTGCCATCCAAAGTAGTGCAAGGTGTATCACCTCATGAAAAGCTATTTCTTACTGCACCTGACTATGATTTTCTGTGGGTATTTGGATGTCTTTGTTTTCCTTTGTTGAGACCGCATAACAGTCACAAAATAGATTTTCGATCCTCACCATGTGTCTTTCAAGGCATGTTAAATTTCATGAGAATGTTTTTCCTTTTGCTGACAAACAGGGTGAGTTTATGCAATCCTCGGCTGTCAAAAATACAGCCACTTCCATTTCCATTCTTCCTACCATTCAATTCAGCTATATGTAATCCTATTGATGAGCATGTTTCTGATACTGATACTAATAATACTCGGCATTGTTCTGATTCTGGTTTTGTTAATATACAGGATACCTCGCCTGTACCTGAGACTGGATCACCTCAGGTGTCTAGCAGTTCCGGAAATGTCAGCTCAAGTGATACAGCAACTGAGCCATCTCCACAGGTTCACTCTGCTCCTGAGATGTTCCACAAGAGTGTTCTTTTCCTGTTCCAGCTAATGCAATCAGATATGTGCCTCATAGTTCAGACTTGATACCATCGATCACTTCATATCAACCATCGATCACTTCACCGTGTAATGCTGATTCAACAGGTAATACTCTTTCTTTTAATGATACTGGAACTGATCGACTTCCAACCAGGTATGTTCCTCATAACTCAGATCTTGTACCTGTTGCAAATTGTCAAAATGAGCCTAGTCCTACTGATGTATCTGTTACTGCTGTTTCTTCCTCTGCTCGTCCTAGTATTCATCCTATGATTACCAGGTCGAAGGAAAAGTCTATCAATGCACTGACTGCTCGTATCATGCCTTCTGATGAGCTAAGTCACTCTCCACCTGAAGATATAATGAGGCAATGCAGTCTCCTCACTGGAAACAAGCTGTTCAAGATGAGTTACAAGCATTGGCTATCAACAACACTTGGTGTCTTACTCAACTACCTGGTGGAAGAATACCAGTGGGCTGCAAATGGTTGTTCAAAGTGAAAAAAATCCTGATGGTACAGTAGCAAGATACAAGGCTCGCTTAGTTGCTAAGGAGTTTTCTCAGAAACCAGGATTCGACTTTCTGGATACCTTCAGTCCGGTAGTGAAATCTCCCACAGTAAGGATCATACTTACTTTAGCTTTGACACATAAGTGGCTCTTGAGACAGGTTGATGTCAATAATGCGTTTCTACACGGAGAATTGGCTGAGGATGTGTACATGACGCAACCTCCAGGATTTAAACAAAAAGATGAACAAGGAAGGTGCTTGTGTGCAGATTAAACAAAGCACTCTATGGACTAAAACAAGCACCAAGAGCATGGTTTGAAAGATTTAAAAGTTTTCTACTTAATTCTCTATCTTTTAGCACATCTCTAGCTGATAATTGTTTGTTTCTTAAGAATACTGATCAGGGTAGTATATATCTCTTAGTCTATGTTGATGACATTGTTGTTACAGGTAGCGATTCAACCGGAGTGGAAGAAGTGATTGTGCAGATCAATAGTGAATTTAAGCTAAAGGATTTAGGTCTACTTAACTATTTCTTAGGGATGGATGTTCAAGTTGGCGAGGATTGCTTGCTTCTTTCTCAGAAGAAGTATATCAATGAAGTTCTTCTCAAAGTAGGATTGACTAATGCATCTTCATTGCCTACTCCAATGTGGGGAAATTTCTCAGTAAATCATCGACAAGTTCTGTTTCTTCTCCATTTGATTCTACCTTATATAGAAGTACTATAGGGGCTTTACAGCATGTGTGCATTACTAGACCTGATATAAGCTTTGCAGTTAACAAGATTAGTCATTTTATGCAACATCCTACTCAACATCACTAGAAGGCTGTGTTACGTGTTTTAAGTTATCTTAAAGGTACTATCAATCATGGTTTGTTGTTTAGAGCTCTTCCGGTACCTTCATCTGAGGTAAGTCTTGTTTCATTCTCTGATGCTGACTGGGGTAGTGACTCTCTTGATAGAAAGTCTGTGTCAGGTCATTACTTGCTCTTAAACAATAATCCTATAGTCTGGAGTTCTAAAAAGCAGTCTGTCATTTCCAGGTCCAGCTCTGAGGCAGAATATCGAGCTGTGGCTAATGCTATGTGTGAGGTGCTGTGGGTAGTGTCGTTGTTATTTGAGCTGGGTATCAAGCTGTCCTCCATTCCTATTATCTGGTGTGACAATGCCTGAGCTGTTGCACTTACTGAAAATCCAATTCAACATTCCAAGATGAAGCATGTAGAGCTTGATCTTTGTTTTGTGAGGGAAAAGGTTCAAAACGGACAGATTATTGTTAACTTTGTACCTGCAGTTGGTCAAGTAGCGGATATTCTTACTAAAACCCTAACTGAGAAGCTGTTTTCTCAGTTTCGTGAGAAACTTGGAGTTCTGACGTTTGATGCAGCTCCTGATGATATTCATCATGCTGAAACCAAAAGTGATGTGAGTAGCAGCTCTTAGGATGATGTTGCTGATGACTAAAGCAATGATGGTGTACTGTGAGTAACTATGTGATTGAGTTGTTTCTTGCTATATGGTACATGTGGTTGTTTTCTTCTTTATCTTACTCTGCTTCTATCATTTCTTTGGGTTGTTTTCTTAATATCTGTCTGTCTTTGAGTTCTCTTTCTGGTTATGCTGATTTATATGTTGCATGTTATTGTATTTGTTCAGCAGATTTTGTGATTAACTCTTGCTACACTTGATGATTTGTTAGTGCTTTATGTGCAGATCTGCAGCAAGATGATCATTCGTATGTCAGCATCAAACTATCTGATCATTCTGGTAAACTCTCTGTCGATTAGTGGTGTATTATATATATGTCTATGTTTATCAAGAACATTCATTTCATCGGTTTCTCCAGTTCCTCAGAATTGTTTATTTCAGCTCAAAGATATGTTAATCTGACATAGGGTGAAGCTTCGATGCCAAAAATAGTTGTTACAGAGAAAACGTCAAGATACTCTGTTAACACTTGAGGCTGGTAAGATGGAGGAAAATTGAAAACCTCCCAGCTTCACTGGTAAGATGAAGGCACATGAAAACATTCCTGTCAGAAATAGAAATAATTAAGTCAATAAGAAATCAATAAGAAAAGAAGTGATATCAAGAAGTGTTCATATGAGTATGAACTGAATCCGATGATCTAAGGTGTTCTTGATAAATTTGGTGTTATATGATCAATCTGATTGATTGATGATGAGTTTTGTGAATGATAAGATCTAGTTTGATGTGATGAACGTGTGGTTATCTTATTTTACAAATGATCGAAGCTCTGAGAAATTGAATTTGCAGCGGAGTTTTAATCTCAGAATCTGCTAAGCAGATATATGATAAGCTGCATTGTGAATCAGTTTCGGTCAGGAGGATGATTTGCAAGACAAGACAAGATGTTAAGAAAAGATCTTTTCAGAGGAAAGTTAGGATGTATGAGTTCGATGAATAAAGATCACAAAACAGGTTACGTACATTGCAAGAAATGATCAAGATGATCAAGGAAGGTTTCGTGCGGTTCAAGACTACTCTAGAAGAGTCTTGAGTGTTCTTGGACTAACAAGCTTGGTTATGCATTGTGTTTAGTATAAATACAGATCTAATCTCAGCTATAAACTCAACTTGATTCAATGATAAGTTTCAAAGTTCTGTTAATTCTGTCATTTCTCTCTTTTCGTTAGCTTGCTGTCTAAGCTACCTACCTTGATCTTCATCTTCATCTTCATTACCTTCTTCTCTGTTCTGTTTCATCAAATCTGGTTCAACCTCAGATTACTAATATCGTCCATCCCCGATTCCTCGATAGCCCTTTCGAAGAGGGTTCTAGAGGGAATGTTCGGTTTGGGGGCAGAGAAACCATGAGGGAAAAATACATTAACCTCGCCTAAAAAAAGAGAACTCCCGGATTCCTTCGACATGGCTAAGTGTAAGATTTGAAGGCGCCGACGAATACGGTCCGAAGAGATGGTAGCAATCTTGTCTCGCACAAAGAAAGGTGCCGCTAAAACAAAGTAAATGAAGAAGGCAGAGTGTATTCTAGAGAGAAAGATGAGAATATTCTAGAGAGAGAGAGCTTGAAAATGAGAAGTGGAACCTAAAATGGCCGAAAGAAGGAATTTATAGGAGGAAAAGTGTCGGTTCAGCTCACTAGTTTGATAAAAAAATGACGGTTCAGTTATTTCGGTTGAGTTTTTAGACCAAACCAGGCGACGGTTTAGATGAATTAAAGGGTTCAGTTTCCCTGGTTGAGGTTGTGAATACAAAAAACAGGCGACGGTTCGACTGATTAGTTTGAAGAAAGAAACGGTCCGTGTGCGACGATTCAGTTCACAAAAAACCGAAGGATCACTTTGAGAAGACAGATCGCTGCCACCTGGCCCGATCCTAGTCGAACAAGAATTTAAGCAAAAGCAACGGTCGGAATCACAAACATCAAAGATCGAAACGGTCAGAAGTACAATGGTCAGAAGATTAGTAAAGGGCACGCCCGTTACTTCTTCAGAATCCGTGATACCTTAAGATCTTAAGGCGCGCCACTATAATAAAAGTGTCGCATTCATACCCAAGGGCGAGCCTTGCTCATACTTGCCTTGGGGGGGCAAGATGTTAGGTATTAATCCGCATACCTTCATTTGAACCGACCCGACCCAAATATAGGTCGCGCCATCAATGAAAGTTTAGGAGACTTTAAAGCCCATCTCTGTCTGAGGGGCACGCCACAGAGGCACCCCTAAAGGCGCGTCATAGAGGCGCACCTGACCAGACTTCTCTTTACATTTGCGGCCATCACAAAACTCCAGGCCGGTTAAAATGTAGCGGGGAACAGTAGTGTAGGACAAGGATCCAGGAAACGAGGGCTCTATGCACAGGGCACCATACACAGTGCGCTCGATGACATAGGACTCGAGGTATGGCCAGGGTTAGAACTAAACTACAGTCAGGTTAGAGGTGAGGGCTCTAAATACCCCCACCCATCTGCATAACAGGTTAGGTGTAACATTACATACTTGAGCTACATACTTACTTTACTCTTTAAACGAACCTTCGACTGCCCTGATCGTCGGAAGGGAAACAGCGGGAACACCCGGACTTTCCTTCTGTGCAGGTTAACGGAGCGGCACAAAACCAAGTCAGAAAGCACCGGAGAGAACCCTACCGGTAAACGTGATTTAACATAACCAAGTTAGAAATCACCATAGAGAACCCTACCGGTAAACGTGATTCAAAAAATTTATTATTTCTTATTCCGGTTATTTCCGTGCAGATAACTATTGCTATTGGACGCAGATGTTGATTTTTAGTACCTCAAAACAAGTGAGAAACTGTTACGATGTCGTAGTCAAATAGCCTCAGCGTGTAGGCAAATCATATGTCGGATACATAGTAGAGTCTTATCGTCTTCAAGCACTAAGGCGAGCGCTTCGAGCTCGCCCTAATCAAGCACAAAAGTGAGGCCCTCAAAAGAAAGAAATTATTAGGCTCGACCTAACGGCCTAGGACGAGGTGAGTATCCCTTACTCCATCTCGCTAGATAAAGTCTTAGGGAAAAACATGATACTCCATCTCGCTAGATAAAGAGCTTAGGACTCTCCTCCATAAAAAAATGATGCTCACCCAAACTCGATCGCTTGACCAAATCTAGCGATTACAGTGAATCTTAATGCATAAAACCATATTAAATATATCATGTAAATCTGCCTACAATTCATTTCACGCACAAAATCTTAATAGTCTTCTGAGTTGGCACACATCCGAACACTTTAGACGAGTTTTTTCGATCAAGATTGACGTCGGTCCAACATTAGTTTGTCTAAGAGAAGCTACGATAAAAAAGCCAAAAGATGCAAACTCGTTGAAGAACCAACCACGTGAAACAGATCATGGACTAACCTTCACAGGCGTCTTCCGAGACTGTGACTTGCCAACCCCTTCTGCAAGGAGCCTTTTCTAAACCGCTTCCCAATCAGCTCATCAGAGGGCTCCCATCTATGGCATCAGCCCCGCCTCTAGCAGCTCGACCTTCAGGCACTATCATGGGACCCACGATCCATCAATATCCACATGTACCGCCCATCAACCTCCCGACTAGGGGTGATAAAAAAAGACTGTAGGACCGAATTCCCAACAAGATCGGCCCGACTAGGACCGAGACCAAGCGAGCATTTTTTTTTCTTCAAGGTCGGTCTCGGTCTTTGGCTTTTTTTCCAAAAGCCCGTTTAGGACCGGCCCAGACCGAATGAATGTGGATTTGAGATTTTCATAATACCACACCGAAAAATATGTGGATTTTGGAGGTTTTCTATCTTTATAAAAGTTGCATCCTGATAAATTTACTAAAGAATATATTGAGATCATAGTGTTTTTTTGCGAGGTGAACTATTCTTTCGCCTTTTACTAAAGAATACCGTGAACTCATAGTTTTTTTTTTTGGGTGCAGATTCGGTCCAGGACCGAGACCGTCTCGAGTCAAGAAAGACCTACTCGGGCGGGCTTTTTTGGCCGAGGTTGGCCTCGGTCTCGGTCCTTCAGAAGGCACGACCGAAATTTCGGTCTCGGTCTCGGTCGTGCCTTCAGGACCGGCCCAACCCGCCCATGATCAACCCTACTACTATGTAATCATTTGCATTTAAATGAAATGCTTTGTTTGCGACAAATATTACTTCATATATGGGAGGTAATTACACCTAATTTGACGATAGCAAAATAAAGATTGCTGGGAAAAAGAGTATTTTAGCATTAAAACCAACTCAATGCTAATTAAGTATAATCAGTGTCAATCAATGTTAGTCGTTCATTAACATTTATTTCATTAGACAATTGCTCTCGACTGGAATTATCATGATCGATTATGTATAGTCGAAGGATAATATAATGGATCCATTAACTAAATGATTAAATAAATAGCAAATTGGACAATCATCGAGATGAATGGTGCTAATGATCGTGCAATATACACTTTTGAGAAGGAAATCCCAAGCTGACTAAAAATCCCAAGATCTATGTTCGAAGGGATAACGTAATCAGAAGAGTGAGGTAATATCACTCGGAGATTTTAAAACACCGAGTGCATTCCTATTATGAGAAAATGTGATGATAGTGGACAAGGTTAAGCAAATGATTTTAATGATTTATAAATTAAGAAATCTCAATAGAGTGATAGAGTATCACTTAAGATAATGAATCACCTATACAAGTGAGAAAATGGGTCGCTTCAAAAGGAAATGTTAAGGGCACAATACTTAGAAATGCTTGTAGATACAAGTAATGTTCATGACCAGATTAGACATGACCACGTGAACTGAACAATATTAGGAAGATGCTTGTGTGGGTTATGTCATCAGTTACACTAACGACTGACAATTAAGGGTATCGCGTCTACTGACTAACCAATAAAGTCGATGTAACTTCATAAGGGAAGGTTCAAAGACTAACACCTACCTATCCTATGCAAGTGTCAACCATTAAACTCTTATTCTGAGTCTAGAGCATCTCAAACAAGATAGAAACTCTGAAAAGTATGCCTCGCGCGAGCCAGACTTTGCTAAAACCCACAATTATTTATTCAATCCAACCCAACTCAGCTATTTTTGTTTTTTGACAGTTGAAAAATTAATTATTTGTGACTATTGGGTGGTTTTCGCTATTTTAGGAATTATTTTTTTAGTTTAGTGAATAAAATTTTAGCTTATAAAGTTATTAAGGGTTGCCATAATGATAATGACTACTCTTGAACCCTATAGATAGGAGAGTATTCTTCTGATTTCGTACGCTTGAAGTTATCTAAAAATAGCCTCTAAGTTGCTCTTAAGTTCGATCAGATTTCGTACACTTAGGTTATATGTATAATTACATATAACATTGTTGCCAATTGTGAAAATAGAATGAGGACCAATCTATAATTTTTAGTTTCTAGACTACTATATATACACTGGTTCTGTAACAGATTTAACCAACTTGAAGAAATGAAAATCTGAGGTTCTCTCGATTACTTTCTTTCCAAGTAAGTCTTCTTCTACAATCTTCTATTGTTCATAGAATCTTAAGATGGTATCAGAGCTGCTACGATCTCACTAATGCGTCTCAATTTCGTCTGCTGTGAGTCTCTGTTTCTGTATTTTGATCTCGCCTCTTGCGTAGTCTGTTGCGTGATTCTGTTGCGATTTCACTGGCTATTTCTGTTGATTTTGTTCAAATTGATGGAAGAAATATCACAATCCTTCTTCAACAAGAAGGTCTGTCAATTAGAAGGTGAAGAAAATTTTCAGTCGTGCAGACAACAAGTGTTGTTGGCTGTAAGAGGATATAACCTTGATTGACATCTGTATGGAAATTCAACCATTCCTCCTCGCATACAAACAACAGATGGTGAAGAAGATCCCAATCCTGATTACCTCAAATATGTTTAGAAGGACAGCTCGCTTGCGTCCTGGATGCTTGCCTCAGTGTCTTCTCAGGTAAGTAGAGGACTCATCGGCTGTATGACTGTTTCTTCGATATGGCAGAAGCTTCATCGTGACTTTTCTTCATCATCGACAACTCGCATTATGCACTTGTCCGATTGACTGAAAGTGAGGAAACTTCCGCATCAAAATATGTGTGATTACCTGACATCTATATAGACTGCCTGTGATAGCCTTGCAAGCTGCGGACATCCGATAGAAGAGATGCAGCAAATCTCAATTACCTTGAATGGAGTTAAAGGCCTGTTTGACAGTATGGTGTTTGTGATTCATTCAAGCAGGAATCCCTATGATCTGGCGTCAATTATCTCTGTTCTTCTGGATGCTGAAGCGAGACAAGTGGATCTGTTATTTGATTCGAATGTTACAGCTAATGTTGCAGTTAACTACACACCGAATGTGAGAAACAATGGATCTAGAGGAGCTGACTCTTCAAGCTCTCTCAATGTAACACCTTCGTCCACTGGATCGAGCTCCGATGGTATTATGCCTAATCCTCCCGCTACTGCTGCAATTCCTCAATCTCAGAACTGTAATTCATCAGGTTCTGGAAGAGGCAGGGGTCGTGGGCGTGGATATGGCAACAATCGCCCTCAGTGTCAGCTGTGTGGGAAATTTGGCCATCTGGTACATCGGTGACAAATCCAGGAAATGCTGCATCACCTTCGGTTAACCTCTGGTCAACCCAATGGGATGATGTTGGTGATCATTATTCTACTGAAAAGTCTGTATCCATGCCCTCTTCAAGTCCTTAGTCACCTTCAGCCTCTACTACCTCTGTTCAGAATTCTCCTATGTCTTTCATACCTGATCCTTATCAGCACACTCATTATCAGCCTAACACCTACTCTCCTCATCCTTATGTGATCTCGACTCCTATACATTCTCCTCCGATGTATGGCAATGCTAGTCATTCTGCTTATCAAGTTCCTACTGCACCTTTAGTGTATTCTCCCATGTTTTCAATGCCTCAAACAGTTCCAACCTCTCCATATGCTTCGTCTTCAGCCAGCTCTATACAAGGAATTGGTCAAGCATTGAACACTCAATCTGTAATCAGCAATGCTCAAGCTAATTCTGCTGTGACAGCTCCGGGTGTGCATCACGACTCAACCTGGTTTCCTGATTCCGGTGCCACCAATGACTTGACCAATGCTACTCCTTCTTACTTCAATGGATTCATTCCATAAAATGGTCAAGGTAAGGTTACAGTGGGTAATGGCTCGTCTCTTAGTATAGCTGCTATAGGATTTGCTGCTGTTCCTGCTAGTTCTTTCAATATGGATTCTAGAAAACTGTTTCTTCATAATATGCTTTTTACCCCGTCTGTAACTAAGAATTTGTTATATGTCTCTCAGTTCGCCAAGGATAACAAGGTTTACTTCGAGTTTCATGCCAATCATTGTGTTATCAGAGATGCTCATTCACACAATGTTCTGCTTAGTGGTTCGGAAAATTCTGGTGTATACAAACTCGATTTGTCAAAACTGTCTCATTGTCATTTTGTTAAGTCAAGTCTTCCTGTTAGTTTGGCCAAAAAAAAAAGAAGTCTTCCTGTTAGTAATAGCTATAATTCGGTGTTTGTTGTTGAAAACTCTAGTGTTGAGGATTGTAAGATGAATGTTGCTTCAAGTAGTTCTGAGTTTGATAATAAATCGAATCTTACGGTGGTTTCTCCCGTTGTTTCTTATGATCACAATTATAATTCTACTGAAATGGAAAATCTTATTTATGTTCATGTTGATTCTAAAGATAAAACATCTGGTGTTATAACAGCTGATACTGTTGATCATTTGGATCTTGATTGTCTAATGTCCACTGTAGATAACAAAGAGTCTTCTCAGATGTGGCATATGCGCCTTGGTCATCCATCAAACAAAATTCTTATTAATTTTCTAAGGATTCATAATCATTCGGTTGTTCATTCACCTATACAATGTGCTGCATGTGTTGTGGGTAAGAGTAAGAAACAACCTTTCTCTTCATCATCCACGGTTTATGCTCATCCTTTGGAATTGGTTCAGGTTGATCTTTGGGGACCCGCGGCATGTGCTTCAAATGGGAACCTTTACTACTTGATTATTGTAGATGCCTTTAGTCGTTTAACTTGGATTTATTTATTAACAAAGAAAAGTGATGCTGCTCAATGCTTTGTGGACTTTCACAGAATGGCTGAAAAGCAGCTTGGATATTCTCTCAAAGCGGTGCAATCTGATGGAGGAGGAGAATTTCGTTTCTTGTCAACATATCTTCCACAATTCGGAGTCACTCATAGGATTACCTATCCTTATTCATCTGAGCAGAATGGGATTGTTGAACGTAAGCACATACACATTGGGGAGCTCGGGCTTACTCTACTTGCACAGGCTTCGATACCACTGCATTTCTGGTCAGGCCCGTTTTTTACTGCTGTTTTCTTAATAAACAGACTTCTTTCATACAGTTTGGCAAAGAAATCACCTCATGAGAAGTTATTTGGTTATGTTCCTGATTACTCCTTCTTGCGGGTATTTGGGTGTTTGTGTTTCCCTCATTTAAGACCATATAACAAACACAAGCTTGCTCATAGATCGGAGCCCTGTGTTTTCATAGGATATTGTTCAAAATATCGTGGGTATAAGTGTTTATCTCCTGCAGGAAGAGTGTACACAACTAGGAATGTGGTGTTTCGTAAAAACTCTTTTCCTTTTGCAGATACCAAAGACAACTTCTTTACTTCGATTTCTCCTACTAAAAACTATACATCTATGCCATTGTTTTTACCTTGTGATACTCATTTTTCTCCTTCTTCTTCTGAACAGGTTATGGAATCTAAGCCTTCTTGTGCATCCTTTCCAGCTATTACACCTCCCTCGGTTATTCCTAACTCTTCTTCCTCTTCTCCTTCAAACTTTATACCTGCTGCATTACCGTTGTCTACTTCTCTTCAGCATATATCATCTAATTCTCAAAATCCTGTTAATACTTCTTGTCCAGCGGTTAGTACCAATGATACTTCTCTGCAGGATGTTCCGGTAATATCTCATGTTACTCCTTCTCCTTCTACTATCACATATCACTTACAAGATTCTATTCTTGTTCCTATGAATCCTTCTGTTGGATCATCTCTTCCTCAGTCATCTTCTACTACTAACAATATTCACTCTATGCAGACTCGGTCGAAGAGCAGAGCTGCTCAGCATAATTCAATTCAAGCTCTTCTTACATCTACTGAGGTTCCGGATGCATTGCTGCATGAGGAACCTAAATCAGTCTTCCAAGGTCTTTATAGTTCTCATTGGAAAGAAGCGGTGGAAGCTGAGTATTTTGCCTTGATACATAATAATACTTGGACAGTGGTTGAACTTCCTTCAGGACGGATACCAATTGGGTGTAAATGGCTTTTTAAGACAAAGAAGAATGTTGATGGATAAATTGCTTGATATAAAGCCAGGTTAGTTGCTAAAGGTTTCTCTAAAAAACCAGGTTTCGATTTTCAAGAAACGTTTAGTCTGGTTGTTAAGTCTGCTACTATTAGGGTGGTGTTGTCCCTTGCTCTATCTCATAAATGGATATTACGTCAAGTTGATATCAATAATGCTTTTCTTCATGGTGATTTATCTGAGGAAGTCTATATGATTCAGCCTCCGGGGTTTGAACAAGTGTCTTCTTCAGATTCTTTGCTGGTTTGTAAACTTCAAAAGGCATTGTATGGTCTTAAGCAGGCACCACGTGCTTGGTTTGAAAATCTCAAGAGCTTTCTCATATCTAAATTGCAATTTCAAGCTTCAGCTGCTGATAATTGTCTATTCATCACACATTCTAATCATGGTTGTAAACACCTGATTTTGGCTCGGGATCAAAATACCGTACGCGAGGAATCGATTTAAAAAAAAAAAAAAATTAATTAATTTTTTTTAAAAATAAATTAAAAATAAATATCTGAAAAATAAATATCCGAAAATAAAATATCTGAATAATAAATATCTGAAAAAAAAAATAATAAAAAAACAAAAAAATAATAAAAAAATCAAAAAAATATCAAAAAAATATCTACTTATTTTGTGTATAAATAGAAGATAGAAAGAAAGGATTTTGGGAGGTGGTCGTGAGAAATGAGAGGAGAAGGAAGAAAGAAGAAAAAAAAAAAAAAAAAAGAGAAAAAGAGTGAAAAATACCGATAATTATCGGACTCGGTTCCTCGTACGGTATTTTAAACCTCCCATGAGTTAGGTATATTTCTCTCATCTTCAATATCATATTTTGTAATTTCTAAATGTGAAATAAAATTGAGAGTTTATATACATATATTATCTATTTATGTATAATATACTTGTTAATATATATATATATATGTGTATATTATATATTTATATTATGTTTATGTATTACTATATATATATATATATGTATAATATATATTTATATTATGTTTATGTAATATTATTATATCTATATGTATAATATATATTTATATTATGTTTATGTATTACTATATATCTATCTATATGTATAACATATATTTATATTATGTTTATGTATTACTATATATATATATATGTGTATAATATATATTTATATTATGTTTATGTATTACTATATATATCTATATGTATAATATATATTTATATTATGTTTATGTTATCTATTTATCTATATGTATAATATCTATTTATATTATGTCTATGTAATACTATATATATATATTATGTATTATGTATATTATGTATATGTGAAAAAAATTTCAAAATTGACTTAGGTCATTCCCAAACTTTGATGAAGGTTACAACTCGGTCCTTGGACTCTCGGGTCATTTCTGGGACGTTATCGAGTGTTATAAACCAAACCGGAAAAGTTTTGGGTCATTTGTGCAAATTGTTTTTCTTAATTCAGCTCTTAAAAAAAAAAATACAATTTGATTTCTAAACTTTTCTAGACATTCCATGATTTCTAAAAATGTTACAAATAAGTCTAGAATAATTTTCGGGTTATTTTAGAATTTTACCAAGTATTACAAATAAATCTAGAATAGTTTAGGGTCAATTCTGTAATTTTAAAAAAATATTTTCAGTTAAGTTATATTTTTTTTCGAAAATTACAATTTTTATTCCTAAATTTTTCTGGACATTCCATGACTTTTCAAAATGTTACAAATAAGTCTAGAATAATTTTCGGGTTATTTTAGAACTTTACCAAGTGTTACAAATAAGTCCAGAATAGTTTAGGGTCATTTCTGCAATTTTCGAAAATATTTGTTCAATTCAGCCCAAATTTTAATAAATTGCATTTTGGTCCCTAGATTTATTTTGGACATTCTTTAACTTATCAAAATGGGACAAATTAGTCCAACGAGCTTAAAATTTTCAAAAATCATTCGTGCATGTTTTGACACGTTTAAAATGGCTCGAGAGTTAAACTATTTTTTTTCGAGTACAACTAACTTTAGTTCTCTTTTGTTTATTTAAAATTAACTCAAAAAAAAAATGTTTATACATGGTTTAAGGAAAATACATAGTCTTCTTTTGGGCAAAGCATGATCGAAACGAGCAATTCGGGTAAATAAAAAATTTTCAAAAGCAAACTAAAGTACCGAAAGGGCGGATTATGAGCTTGCGAGCTTTTAAGATGTAATCAAACCCCCGAACTCGATTCTCTGGACGTAGACCTTTCTAAGCCCTAGGATGTTAATTTCATGTACCCTAGGCAATGTTAGGATTCCGATTAGCCTTTAATTAATCGGTGGCGACTCTTTCAAATTTTTCGGTCCGGTTGATGACCCCGCTCGACCGGACCCTTCTCTCGCCAAGACCCGGCATTTTCAAAAACGAAAATTTAAAAATATTTTAAAAACGGGTCGGGGAAAGTCGGATCCGACGTCCGACAATTTGGCGACTCTGCTGGGGATGTCTTTTAGAGGGTTTAGGCTTTGTCATGTTTGCTTTGCCATATTATATTTTGCCATATCCGTTTTGACCGTTTGCTCATGCTTGCAGTTTCAAATTTTGTCCAAAAGGCGATGTAATTGTAATAAGTCAAAAAAAAAAAAAATCTTGTTTTGCACACACCACGCTGGTTACCATTACCCGCTCGGACCTGGAGCACATTAAGAGCTTAGGGAGTTTAGTAGGGGAATGCGCCCGGAGCGGTTTGGACCGCCGGCACGCACCCAAACAACTCAACTCGATGATCGGAATGGGCCCGTGATCCTCTTTAGGGGGTGAGGTTCCCCTGGTTCAGAGGACCTAGAAATTCCATCCATTTAGAACAAAAGCTCCACACCGTGTTTAGTCTTTACCAGTTTTGTGTGTACTTTCATTTTTGGGCTCAACTAATGTAAATGAGAATTCGGCCCATGTATTTGGATATGAGATTGGCCCATGAAGAAATTTGGCCCATGAAGAAAATTGGCCCATGAAGAAATTTGGCCCATGAAGAAGTTTGGCCCATTGATGTAAATGTGTTTTGTTTTGGCCTTAGATCATGACATGTATAGGATTGAGCCTTTTGTATTATATATTCCAGACTGTTGTAAATGTAATACGAGTCTTACTAATGAAGTTAAATTCTCGCACTTGCATTGCATTTTTCCAAAAAAAAAAAAAATTGTAAGTTCCGTTCATTCAATCTTGTATCCTTAAGACGTTTCACGCACCATCTTTGGTATGGATGAAAAAAAAAATCATTGCCCTCACATTAAGGCCATACAGCCCCCTCTGGTCGAAATTTCCCGAATATGGAAAGCCATGACAAAAAGGGAATCAGAAATACGTGAACAAGAAGATTGACGAGGTTCACGAGCTCGTAAACTACATAGTCAATTGGATTCTCCTTAACGCCTTGTCTGAATTCTGGAATATGGAAAACGCGTCTGCGTGATTAAACAACGGAATACGTTCACAAGTTCCATTCGACACATGCAAATCCGTCTTTCGACCCAGAGGAGATCATGGGGGATAAACTCGAACAACCACCGTCATTCTAGCAATGTGGGAGCACCTTGGAAAAATGTGGGGGCAACGTAGGTAAGTTGAATGACACCCTTGAACAATTCATACGAAGAACGAGGCAAATAAAAAGATTTTCAAAATACATGTTCTCGACCTTCGTTCGAACCAAGGAACAATCAACAAATGCACTCAACGAGTTGCGCCGTCGTGTGAAACGTCTTAAGAACTAGACATCGATTGGTCAAATCCTTATAAAGTATTTTTGAAAAAAACAAACAAAAACTTTTGCCATACATGCAACCAAAGTCTACGAATGGAATGAACGAAACATGCAGAATTTTTGAAATCAATCATGCATGATCAATTGTGTATTCATCCTTCTTACTATGGTATTTTGGATTTAGGTTTACAGGAATCCATGCGACATTTGAAGACTTCAGCATCTCAAGAACACGATGAGAGAATCATCCTACTAGAACAAACCATGCACGTCATGAGTTACCGCACAGTGCAGTCAATCGTTGACATGACCTCCTAGGTCGAGCGGATTTTTGCTTTTCTAAAATCCAAACAGACGTGACTACCACAGTATCCTCTACCTCGTCTTCCCGGGCAACACTACTGTTGTGACACCTCATCAATCCATGTCAGACACTTTTGCCATCCTGACCAAGCTCCACCTCCCACATATGGCCATCCTGACCAAGACCCACCTCCTACATATGACCATCCCACACCCGGAAGGACAAATGCACTTTTAGGACTGGGTTTTCATCCTAATTTCAAAGATTATGAAATCGCCCAGAAGAAAAGTTTAGCCAAAAGTTGAAGGACATTGTTGTTTCCTCCCCTCGTCGTTTCATTCCCAGGTCCGCCACAAGTGATCTAACCCCGATGACGTTGATACTCACGAGGGCTTGTCAGACTTATTTTCAACTGGTATCACCATTGGAGCTCTGCTTGATAAAGCTCCCTCAGGCCTTTTTGTTTATTCACTCGTTAGTGGGGCACCTTTGCCGAATCTGACTCTATACATTACGGAGAAGGGTCCGTCGGCCCAGACGACATTGGAATTTGGAACACAAAATCAAGCAGATACCTAATTGTATCAATTTCTGAATGCACTATCCGATCAAGAAAGGGACCGGAGAAGAGTAATGGGTACCGCAGTAAGGAGGGACACCGAGGTTCCCATCATCATAATTGAGTCCGTCTTCTATGTTACACTTCGCTTAGAGAAAGTGGCAATCATAGTCAAACCGACCCATGCCACCAGACCACATTCGACCACCAGAAAAGGGAATGCTGTTTTACAAAGTAAAGGAGATGAGAAAAACAACTCTCTATCGTTTGATCAAGCTAAAGCATAGGCGACTTAAATAGAGATGAAGAGATGTCATTGTTGACACGGGGAAGACGTCATCAAGATGACATTGTTGACACGGGACAGACGCCGTTGTTGACCCCTGCAGAAGAGTCGCCATTGTTGACACGGGGAAGACGCCGGTATTGACTCCTGCATAAGAGTCACCATTGTTGACATGGGACAGACGCCGTTGTTGACTCCTGCTTAGGAGATGCTATTGTTGACGCTCGCCGTTGTTCACAACAGGGGAGACGTCGTTTGTCGATGCAGAGAGATGCCATTATTGGCAGCGTCGATCGGAAAGGCATGAAATATAGCCACTACTTAAAGTTTCATCACAGCAAAGCAGATTACTTCCAACAGATCGGATTCCCTGAAAGGTGGAGAAACCCATGGAGGGACAACAACATCGACACCAGCAACGTCGTCACCACAGGGATGAAAGCTGCGAAGAAGAGAAGCAAACCAACAATCACCTTGTGTTCTTATTTGCATCCTTGCGTTCAAAAAAAAAAAAAATGGCAACGCTCGCACCCATGAGTAAAATTTCTCTGGGAAACCAAAAACTTCCAATGAAGATCAAGATCAAAGAGGTTCCAACCTATTGTTGTGTAGTCGAAGAGTCAGACGATCAACCGTGGTTCACTGACATAAAAAAATACCTGGAGTCCGGAGAGTTCCCAGAAGGTGCCACAAGAAATGACCGGAAAGTCGTACGAAGGATGACTTGCAATTATTTTCTCAGTGGACCGACCTTATACAAAAGATCATTTGATGATACCCTCTTGAGATGCGTGAATGCCAAAGAAGCTGAGCGCTTAATGGAAGAAATTCACGAAGGTTGTTGCGACCCACACATGAACGTGTAATACTTGGGTACTTTTGGTTCACCATGATTGATGACTGTATAAACCATGCCCAACAATATCACATATGTCAAGTGTATGTGGACCAAATCCACGTGCCACTGCAAGAGCTCTATTCCAGGACTTCCCCATGGGCTTTCTCAATGTGGGGCATCAATGTAATCAACATGATTTTCCCAAAGGCGTCCAATGGTCGTCGATTCATATTGCATTGATTACAATCGATTACTTCATCAAGAGTAGAGGTTATTACCCTGACGTGAATAACGGCAAAGACCATTGAATTTTTCATCAACGAGGACATCATCATGTGTCATGGGACACCGAAGTCAATCATTACCGGCAATGCCAGAAATCTAAATTGGATTGAGTTGTGATCAAGTGTAAAAATGCATCTCTATATCACCCACAAATGAATGGCGCAGTGGAAGCAACAATTAATGGACTGACATGATAAGCTGTCTTAGGCACTCATGGCATACATGACCTCAATACGGACATCAACAGGGGCAACCCCATTTTCCTTTGTTTACGGGATCGAAGCCGTGTTGCCAATTGAAGTAAAATTACCGGCAGCTAGGATCCCCGACGAGGCAGAGAAGGACGAGTCAGAGTAGGCGAAATGCAGATATGTGCAATTGAATCTCATGACAAAAGGCGACTCATCGCGCAGTGCCACGGGCATTTGTACCAGCAACGCATGGCTCGTGCATTTAACAGGAAAGTCGGTCCAAGAGTATTACAAGCAAGCAATCTAATTCTCTAGAAAAAAATTCGAGTCAATCCAGACTTTCGGGGTAACTTTGTGCCTAAATATGATGGGTCTTATGACGCCAAAGAGACTTTCAGCAGAGGAGCCATGATCGTCACTGACATTGACAACCAAGAACTCCCCAGTCCAATCAATATGGACGCAGTCAAAAAAATTACTATCCTTAAGGAGTTTGTAACCAGAAAGCGAGTCTCCAAAAGTGAGAGAAAATTCCCGCTAAATCGAAAACCCGAAAGGGCGGTTTAGGCAAAATTTAGGGAAAAGGGGCATGATTGAAAATCCCCCAAAGGACAATCATGGCAAAAGGAGAGGAATCAAATCCCTGCTAGATTGAAAACCTGAAAGGGCAACCTAGGCAAAAATTAAGGGAACCGAGAGGTGCGATAAAAAAAATAATTACCGTAGCAAAATGATAGAAAAACGAGAGATAAAAAAAAAAAAAAAAACTTCAAGTCAATCCAAACTCTGAGGGCAAGTTTGTACATAAATATGAAGGGATTTATGTCAGCAAAATGATTTTCAGTGTGGGAGCCATGATCATCACAGACATGGACAACAGAGAACTCCCTAATCCAATCAATGTGGATGCAAAAAAAAAAAAAAATCGTCATCAGAAAGTGAGCCTCCAAAAATTAGAGAAATTCCCGCTAAATCAAAAACCTGAAAGGGCGGTTTAGGGAAAATTTAGGGAAGAGGGGGATGATTAAAAATCCCTAAAAAGGGCGATCATGGCAAAAGGAAAGGAATCAAATCCCTGCTAGGTTGAAAACCCAAAAAGGCGACCTAGGCAAAAATTAAGGGAATCGAGAGGTGCGGTAAAAAAAAAAAAAAAATACCGTAGCAAAAGGGAAGAAAATCAAGAGAAAAAAAAATGCTCAAAAGTGGACGACATTGTTTCCCACAGTAGCAATAAAAAGAAGTTGTGATTGACATTAATTTGAACTGCCTCGACAACTTGCATGGATACACATTGTGAAGATAGCATGAATGACTTTATGGAACTCCATCAAGAAAGACTCCAAAGTCGATTAAAGATAAATCTGACTGAGAAGTCCGCACAAGCAGTCAGACATCTCGAAAATGGTTTTTACCTCCAAAGTGAATTACAAGCTAATGGGCGGGGTCTTTAGGTGCTCAACCTCCGCAAGTCATCATCAACAATCGGGACTTGTAGATATCCAACTTCCGAGAGTTACAAACCGACAAGTGGAGTCTTTAGCTGCTCAGCCTCCGCAAGTCAACCCCAACGAGTCACAAGCCGACAAACGGAGCCTTTAGGTGTTCAGCCTCCGCAAGTCATCCTCGACGAACAGGACCTGTAGTTATCCAGCTTCTGGGAGTCACAAGCCGACAAGTGGAGTCTTTAGATGCTCAGCCTCCACAAAGTCATCCTCGACGAACAGGACCTGTAGTTATCCAGCTTCTGGGAGTCACAAGCCGACAAGTGGAGCCTTTAGGTGTTCAGCCTCCGCAAGTCATCCTCGATGACCAGGACCTGTAGTTATCCAACTTCTGGGAGTCACAAACCGACAAGTGGAGTCTTTAGGTGCTCAGCCTCCGCAAGTCAACCCCAACAAGTCACACGCCGACGAGCGGACCCTTTAGGTGTTCAGCCTCCGCAAGTCATCCTCGATGACCAGGACCTGTAGTTATCCAGCTTCTGGGAGTCACATGCCGATAAGCGGAACCTTTAGGTGTACAGCCTCCGCAAGCCATCATCAACGAGTCACAAGCCGACGAGCGGACTCTTTAGGTGTTCAGTCTCCGCAAGTCATCCTCGATGACCAGGACCTGTAGTTATCCAGCTTCTGGGAGTCACAAGCCGACAAGCGGAGCCTTTAGGTGTTCAGCCTCCGCAAGTCATCCTCGACGAACAGAACCTGTAGTTATCCAGCTTCTGGGAGTCACAAGCCGACAAGTGGAGCCTTTAGGTGTTCAGCCTCCGCAAGTCATCCTCGATGACCAGGACCTGTAGTTATCCAGCTTCTGGGAATCACAAATTGATGAGCGTTTAGACGCTCAGTCTCCACAAATCATCATGAACGATCGGGACCTATAGGTGTCTAGCTTCCGAAAGTTGCGTGATGATGTTTGTCTACTGTGTAAATAATGAATAAAAAGGAGCCAAAATCAGTTGTTTGTCTTTGAACACACACTCATGAGATCACTTTCATGAGCGCATGTCCAAAGAGGGGCAACTGTAAACACCTGATTTTGGCTCGGGATCAAAATACCGTACGCGAGGAATCGATTTAAAAAAAAAAAAATTAATTAATTAATTTTTTTTTAAAAAAAATTAAAAATAAATATCTGAAAAATAAATATCCGAAAATAAAATATCTGAATAATAAATATCTGAAAAAAAAAATAATAAAAAAACAAAAAAATAATAAAAAAATCAAAAAAATATCTACTTATTTTGTGTATAAATAGAAGATAGAAAGAAAGGATTTTGGGAGGTGGTCGTGAGAAATGAGAAGAGAAGGAAGAAAGAAGAAAAAAAAAAAAAAAAAAAGAGAAAAAGAAAAGAGAGAAAAAGAGTGAAAAATACCGATAATTATCGGACTCGGTTCCTCGTACGGTATTTTAAACCTCCCATGAGTTAGGTATATTTCTCTCATCTTCAATATCATATTTTGTAATTTCTAAATGTGAAATAAAATTGAGAGTTTATATACATATATTATCTATTTATGTAAAATATACTTGTTAATATATATATATATATATGTGTATATTATATATTTATATTATGTTTATGTATTACTATATATATATATATATGTATAATATATATTTATATTATGTTTATGTAATATTATTATATCTATATGTATAATATATATTTATATTATGTTTATGTATTACTATATATCTATCTATATGTATAACATATATTTATATTATGTTTATGTATTACTATATATATATCAATGTGTATAATATATATTTATATTATGTTTATGTATTACTATATATATCTATATGTATAATATATATTTATATTATGTTTATGTTATCCATTTATCTATATGTATAATATCAATTTATATTATGTCTATGTAATACTATATATATATATTATGTATTATGTATATTATGTATATGTGAAAAAAATTTCAAAATTGACTTAGGTCATTCCCAAACTTTGATGAAGGTTACAACTCGGTCCTTGGACTCTCGGGTCATTTCTGGGACGTTATCGAGTGTTATAAACCAAACAGGAAAAGTTTTGGGTCATTTGTGCAAATTGTTTTTCTTAATTCAGCTCTTAAAAAAAAAATACAATTTGATTTCTAAACTTTTCTAGACATTCCATGATTTCTAAAAATGTTACAAATAAGTCTAGAATAATTTTCGGGTTATTTTTAGAATTTTACCAAGTATTACAAATAAATCTAGAATAGTTTAGGGTCAATTCTGTAATTTTAAAAAAATATTTTCAGTTAAGTTATATTTTTTATCGAAAATTACAATTTTTATTCCTAAATTTTTCTGGACATTCCATGACTTTTCAAAATGTTACAAATAAGTCTAGAATAATTTTCGGGTTATTTTAGAACTTTACCAAGTGTTACAAATAAGTCCAGAATAGTTTAGGGTCATTTCTGCAATTTTCGAAAATATTTGTTCAATTCAGCCCAAATTTTAATAAATTGCATTTTGGTCCCTAGATTTATTTTGGACATTCTTTAACTTATCAAAATGGGACAAATTAGTCCAACGAGCTTAAAATTTTCAAAAATCATTCGTGCATGTTTTGACACGTTTAAAATGGCTCGAGAGTTAAACTATTTTTTTTCGAGTACAACTAACTTTAGTTCTCTTTTGTTTATTTAAAATTAACTCAAAAAAAAAATGTTTATACATGGTTTAAGGAAAATACATAGTCTTCTTTTGGGCAAAGCATGATCGAAACGAGCAATTCGGGTAAATAAAAAATTTTCAAAAGCAAACTAAAGTACCGAAAGGGCGGATTATGAGCTTGCGAGCTTTTAAGATGTAATCAAACCCCCGAACTCGATTCTCTGGACGTAGACCTTTCTAAGCCCTAGGATGTTAATTTCATGTACCCTAGGCAATGTTAGGATTCCGATTAGCCTTTAATTAATCGGTGGCGACTCTTTCAAATTTTTCGGTCCGGTTGATGACCCCGCTCGACCGGACCCTTCTCTCGCCAAGACCCGGCATTTTCAAAAACGAAAATTTAAAAATATTTTAAAAACGGGTCGGGGAAAGTCGGATCCGACGTCCGACAATTTGGCGACTCTGCTGGGGATGTCTTTTAGAGGGTTTAGGCTTTATCATGTTTGCTTTGCCATATTATATTTTGCCATATCCGTTTTGACCGTTTGCTCATGCTTGCAGTTTCAAATTTTGTCCAAAAGGCGATGTAATTGTAATAAGTAAAAAAAAAAAAAATCTTGTTTTGCACACACCACGCTGGTTACCATTACCCGCTCGGACCTGGAGCACATTAAGAGCTTAGGGAGTTTAGTAGGGGAATGCGCCCGGAGCGGTTTGGACCGCCGGCACGCACCCAAACAACTCAACTCGATGATCGGAATGGGCCCGTGATCCTCTTTAGGGGGTGAGGTTCCCCTGGTTCAGAGGACCTAGAAATTCCATCCATTTAGAACAAAAGCTCCACACCGTGTTTAGTCTTTACCAGTTTTGTGTGTACTTTCATTTTTGGGCTCAACTAATGTAAATGAGAATTCGGCCCATGTATTTGGATATGAGATTGGCCCACGGCCCATGAAGAAATTTGGCCCATGAAGAAGTTTGGCCCATTGATGTAAATGTGTTTTGTTTTGGCCTTAGATCATGACATGTATAGGATTGAGCCTTTTGTATTATATATTCCAGACTGTTGTAAATGTAATACGAGTCTTACTAATGAAGTTAAATTCTCGCACTTGCATTGCATTTTTCAAAAAAAAAAATAAATTGTAAGTTCCGTTCATTCAATCTTGTATCCTGAAGACGTTTCACGCACCATCTTTGGTAAGGATGAAAAAAAAAATCATTGCCCTCACATTAAGGCCATACAGCCCCCTCTGGTCGAAATATCCCGAATATGGAAAGCCATGACAAAAAGGGAATCAGAAATACGTGAACAAAAAGATTGACGAGGTTCACGAGCTCGTAAACTACATAGTCAATTGGATTCTCCTTAACGCCTTGTCTGAATTCTGGAATATGGAAAACGCGTCTGCGTGATTAAACAACGGAATACGTTCACAAGTTCCATTCGACACATGCAAATCCGTCTTTCGACCCAGAGGAGATCATGGGGGATAAACTCGAACAACCACCGTCATTCTAGCAATGTGGGAGCACCTTGGAAAAATGTGGGGGCAACGTAGGTAAGTTGAATGACACCCTTGAACAATTCATACGAAGAACGAGGCAAATAAAAAGATTTTCAAAATACATGTTCTCGACCTTCGTTCGAACCAAGGAACAATCAACAAATGCACTCAACGAGTTGCGCCGTCGTGTGAAACGTCTTAAGAACTAGACATCGATTGGTCAAATCCTTATAAAGTATTTTTGAAAAAAACAAACAAAAACTTTTGCCATACATGCAACCAAAGTCTACGAATGGAATGAACGAAACATGCAGAATTTTTGAAATCAATCATGCATGAATAATTGTGTATTCATCCTTCTTACTATGGTATTTTGGATTTAGGTTTACAGGAATCCATGCGACATTTGAAGACTTCAGCATCTCAAGAACACGATGAGAGAATCATCATACTAGAACAAACCATGCACGTCATGAGTTACCGCACAGTGCAGTCAATCGTTGACATGACCTCCTAGGTCGAGCGGATTTTTGCTTTTATAAAATCCAAACAGACGTGACTACCACAGTATCCTCTACCTCGTCTTCCCGGGCAACACTACTGTTGTGACACCTCATCAATCCATGTCAGACACTTTTGCCATCCTGACCAAGCTCCACCTCCCACATATGGCCATCCTGACCAAGACCCACCTCCTACATATGACCATCCCACACCCGGAAGGACAAATGCACTTTTAGGACTGGGTTTTCATCCTAATTTCAAAGATTATGAAATCGCCCAGAAGAAAAGTTTAGCCAAAAGTTCAAGGACATTGTTGTTTCCTCCCCTCGTCGTTTCATTCCCAGGTCCGCCACAAGTGATCTAACCCCGATGACGTTGATACTCACGAGGGCTTGTCAGACTTATTTTCAACTGGTATCACCATTGGAGCTCTGCTTGATAAAGCTCCCTCAGGCCTTTTTGTTTATTCACTCGTTAGTGGGGCACCTTTGCCGAATCTGACTCTATACATTACGGAGAAGGGTCCGTCGGCCCAGACGACATTGCAATTTGGAACACAAAATCAAGCAGATACCTAATTGTATCAATTTCTGAATGCACTATCCGATCAAGAAAGGGACCGGAGAAGAGTAATGGGTACCGCAGTAAGGAGGGACACCGAGGTTCCCATCATCATAATTGAGTCCGTCTTCTATGTTACACTTCGCTTAGAGAAAGTGGCAATCATAGTCAAACCGACCCATGCCACCAGACCACATTCGACCACCAGAAAAGGGAATGCTGTTTTACAAAGTAAAGGAGATGAGAAAAACAACTCTCTATCGTTTGATCAAGCTAAAGCATAGGCGACTTAAATAGAGATGAAGAGATGTCATTGTTGACACGGGGAAGACGTCATCAAGATGACATTGTTGACACGGGACAGACGCCGTTGTTGACCCCTGCAGAAGAGTCGCCATTGTTGACACGGGGAAGACGCCGGTATTGACTCCTGCATAAGAGTCACCATTGTTGACATGGGACAGACGCCGTTGTTGACTCCTGCTTAGGAGATGCTATTGTTGACGCTCGCCGTTGTTCACAACAGGGGAGACGTCGTTTGTCGATGCAGAGAGATGCCATTATTGGCAGCGTCGATCGGAAAGGCATGAAATATAGCCACTACTTAAAGTTTCATCACAGCAAAGCGGATTACTTCCAACAGATCCGATTCCCTGAAAGGTGGAGAAACCCATGGAGGGACAACAACATCGACACCAGCAACGTCGTCACCACAGGGATGAAAGCTGCGAAGAAGAGAAGCAAACCAACAATCACCTTGTGTTCTTATTTGCATCCTTGCGTTCAAAAAAAAAAAAAAATGGCAACGCTCGCACCCATGAGTAAAATTTCTCTGGGAAACCAAAAACTTCCAATGAAGATCAAGATCAAAGAGGTTCCAACCTATTGTTGTGTAGTCGAAGAGTCAGACGATCAACCGTGGTTCACTGACATAAAAAAATACCTGGAGTCCGGAGAGTTCCCAGAAGGTGCCACAAGAAATGACCGGAAAGTCGTACGAAGGATGACTTGCAATTATTTTCTCAGTGGACCGACCTTATACAAAAGATCATTTGATGATACCCTCTTGAGATGCGTGAATGCCAAAGAAGCTGAGCGCTTAATGGAAGAAATTCACGAAGGTTGTTGCGACCCACACATGAACGTGTAATACTTGGGTACTTTTGGTTCACCAAGATTGATGACTGTATAAACCATGCCCAACAATATCACATATGTCAAGTGTATGTGGACCAAATCCACGTGCCACTGCAAGAGCTCTATTCCAGGACTTCCCCACGGGCTTTCTCAATGTGGGGCATCAATGTAATCAACATGATTTTCCCAAAGGCGTCCAATGGTCGTCGATTCATATTGCATTGATTACAATCGATTACTTCATCAAGAGTAGAGGTTATTACCCTGACGTGAATAACGGCAAAGACCATTGAATTTTTCATCAACGAGGACATCATCATGTGTCATGGGACGCCGAAGTCAATCATTACCGGCAATGCCAGAAATCTAAATTGGATTGAGTTGTGATCAAGTGTAAAAATGCATCTCTATATCACCCACAAATGAATGGCGCAGTGGAAGCAACAATTAATGGACTGACATGATAAGCTGTCTTAGGCACTCATGGCATACATGACCTCAATACGGACATCAACAGGGGCAACCCCATTTTCCTTTGTTTACGGGATCGAAGCCGTGTTGCCAATTGAAGTAAAATTACCGGCATCTAGGATCCCCGACGAGGCAGAGAAGGACGAGTCAGAGTAGGCGAAATGCAGATATGTGCAATTGAATCTCATGACAAAAGGCGACTCATCGCGCAGTGCCACGGGCATTTGTACCAGCAACGCATGGCTCGTGCATTTAACAGGAAAGTCGGTCCAAGAGTATTACAAGCAAACAATCTAATTCTCCAGAAAAAAATTCGAGTCAATCCAGACTTTCGGGGTAACTTTGTGCCTAAATATGATGGGTCTTATGACGCCAAAGAGACTTTCAGCAGAGGAGCCATGATCGTCACCGACATTGACAACCAAGAACTCCCCAGTCCAATCAATATGGACGCAGTCAAAAAAATTACTATCCTTAAGGAGTTTGTAACCAGAAAGCGAGTCTCCAAAAGTGAGAGAAAATTCCCACTAAATCGAAAACCCGAAAGGGCGGTTTAGGCAAAATTTAGGGAAAAGGGGCATGATTGAAAATCCCCCAAAGGACAATCATGGCAAAAGGAGAGGAATCAAATCCCTGCTAGATTGAAAACCTGAAAGGGCAACCTAGGCAAAAATTAAGGGAACCGAGAGGTGCGGTAAAAAAAAAAATTACCGTAGCAAAATGATAGAAAAACGAGAGATAAAAAAAAAAAAAAAAACTTCAAGTCAATCCAAACTCTGAGGGCAAGTTTGTACATAAATATGAAGGGATTTATGTCAGCAAAATGATTTTCAGTGTGGGAGCCATGATCATCACAGACATGGACAACAGAGAACTCCCTAATCCAATCAATGTGGATGCAAAAAAAAAAAAAAAATCGTCATCAGAAAGCGAGCCTCCAAAAATTAGAGAGGAATCGATTTTTAAAAAAAAATTTAATTTTTTTTAAAAAAAAATTAAAAATAAATATCTGAAAAATAAATATCCGAAAATAAAATATCTGAATAATAAATATCTGAAAAAAACAATAATAAAAAAACAAAAAAATAATAAAAAAATCAAAAAAATATCTACTTATTTTGTGTATAAATAGAAGATAGAAAGAAAGGATTTTGGGAGGTGGTCGTGAGAAATGAGAGGAGAAGGAAGAAAGAAGAAAAAAAAAAAAAAAAGAGTGAAAAATACCGATAATTATCGGACTCGGTTCCTCGTACGGTATTTTAAACCTCCCATGAGTTAGGTATATTTCTCTCATCTTCAATATCATATTTTGTAATTTCTAAATGTGAAATAAAATTGAGAGTTTATATACATATATTATCTATTTATGTATAATATACTTGTTAATATATATATATATATATATATATATATATGTGTATATTATATATTTATATTATGTTTATGTATTACTATATATATATATATATGTATAATATATATTTATATTATGTTTATGTAATATTATTATATCTATATGTATAATATATATTTATATTATGTTTATGTATTACTATATATCTATCTATATGTATAACATATATTTATATTATGTTTATGTATTACTATATATATATCTATGTGTATAATATATATTTATATTATGTTTATGTATTACTATATATATCTATATGTATAATATATATTTATATTATGTTTATGTTATCTATTTATCTATATGTATAATATCTATTTATATTATGTCTATGTAATACTATATATATATATTATGTATTATGTATATTATGTATATGTGAAAAAAATTTCAAAATTGACTTAGGTCATTCCCAAACTTTGATGAAGGTTACAACTCGGTCCTTGGACTCTCGGGTCATTTCTGGGACGTTATCGAGTGTTATAAACCAAACCGGAAAAGTTTTGGGTCATTTGTGCAAATTGTTTTTCTTAATTCAGCTCTTAAAAAAAAAAATACAATTTGATTTCTAAACTTTTCTAGACATTCCATGATTTCTAAAAATGTTACAAATAAGTCTAGAATAATTTTCGGGTTATTTTAGAATTTTACCAAGTATTACAAATAAATCTAGAATAGTTTAGGGTCAATTCTGTAATTTTAAAAAAATATTTTCAGTTAAGTTATATTTTTTTTCGAAAATTACAATTTTTATTCCTAAATTTTTCTGGACATTCCATGACTTTTCAAAATGTTACAAATAAGTCTAGAATAATTTTCGGGTTATTTTAGAACTTTACCAAGTGTTACAAATAAGTCCAGAATAGTTTAGGGTCATTTCTGCAATTTTCGAAAATATTTGTTCAATTCAGCCCAAATTTTAATAAATTGCATTTTGGTCCCTAGATTTATTTTGGACATTCTTTAACTTATCAAAATTGGACAAATTAGTCCAACGAGCTTAAAATTTTCAAAAATCATTCGTGCATGTTTTGACACGTTTAAAATGGCTCAAGAGTTAAACTATTTTTTTTTCGAGTACAACTAACTTTAGTTCTCTTTTGTTTATTTAAAATTAACTCAAAAAAAAAATGTTTATACATGGTTTAAGGAAAATACATAGTCTTCTTTTGGGCAAAGCATGATCGAAACGAGCAATTCGGGTAAATAAAAAATTTTCAAAAGCAAACTAAAGTACCGAAAGGGCGGATTATGAGCTTGCGAGCTTTTAAGATGTAATCAAACCCCCGAACTCGATTCTCTGGACGTAGACCTTTCTAAGCCCTAGGATGTTAATTTCATGTACCCTAGGCAATTTTAGGATTCCGATTAGCCTTTAATTAATCGGTGGCGACTCTTTCAAATTTTTCGGTCCGGTTGATGACCCCGCTCGACCGGACCCTTCTCTCGCCAAGACCCGGCATTTTCAAAAACGAAAATTTAAAAATATTTTAAAAACGGGTCGGGGAAAGTCGGATCCGACGTCCGACAATGGTACTGTGTTTCTGTTAGTCTATGTTGATGACATTGTATTTACTAGTCCTTCGTCTTCTGCAATAGCTGATGTGATAAATGCTATCAATAATGAATTTCAACTTAAGGATATTGGTAATTTGAGCTATTTCTTGGGAATGGAGGTGACTGCTGATGACTTTATGTTACTCAACCAGAAGAAATATATTCAGGATCTCATTTGTAAGCTTGATCTTGATAAGTCGACTGGCTTTCCTACACCGATGACAGGTAATCGTTTGTCGAAACCAGGTATGATAACTTGTTATGAATCATTTGATGATGTTACCTTGTATAGGCGTACCATTGGGGCATTGTAGCATATTTGTTTAGCTAGACCTGACATAAATTTTTCTGTGAACAAACTCAGTCAATATATGCAGAATCCTTCGGTAAGTCATTGGAAATCTGTGTTACATATTGTAAGATATCTTAAAGGGACACTTGATCATGGTCTTATGTTTATAAATAATTATTTTTCTGTAAAAGTGGTGTCATTAACTTCTTATTGTGATGCAGATTGGGGTGGGGATATTGCTGATAGGAAGTCCATCTCCGGTCATTATCTGCTTCTTAATGGGAACTCGATCATTTGGAGCTCCAAGAAACAATCTGTAGTTGCAAGGTCTAGTGCTGAGGCTGAATTTCGGGCAATTGCCAATGCGGGTTGTGAAATCATATGGGTTAAATCTCTTCTTACAGAAATGGGATTGCATTTGTCTTCAGTCCCTACTGTCTGGATAGACAGTTCTAGTGCTGCAGCGATTACTGAAAATCCCATTCAACAATCGAAAATGAAACATGTTGAAATTGATATGTTTTTTGTTCGAGAGAAGGTGAACTCTGGACATATTATGGTTAACTATGTTCCTTCAAGTGAGCAAATTGCAGACATTCTTACTAAACCATTAACTGAAAAGCTATTTGTTCCATGTAGGAAGAAGCTGGGAGTTTGTTCGCTTCTGGAGTTAACTGAGAACAAATTAGGGGGAGGTAGTGAGCTGTATGTTTCAGCAGAATGACACTGTGATATATCTTCTAGGTATCATATGCTGCGTTAGTAAAACCTTAGGCGTTAGTAAACCATTAGTATGCATCAGTTTGATCATTCACTGCAGAATATGATCATGTTGTTTGTCTTGTTTATTATGATGTGTGTGTTACTTTCATCAAGTTTAGCCTGCTAATTAAGCATGTTTCATTGTGTAGTCTGCACATTCTGTTTCAAGACATGTAGATACGTTTTGGCACATGAGTGTTCATGTTTAGATTAATCTTTCAGTCATACGCTATGCTTGTAAGAAGTTCATATTATGAAAGTTTACCTGGAGTGTATGTGGGTTAGTACTTGGAGGTATGTTTTACATGAAGGATTGTGGCTGTCATTAAGTTTCTGCTGTGTCTTCTCTCTGTCTGATATCTCAATCAAATGATTATATTGGCATAAAACATGGTTTGATTCCAAAAACAGAGGTCATTTCAAAGAAAACGTTAAAGATACTCTGAGATGTCTCTTGAGGAAGAAAAGATAAGGGCCGAAACCCTTCAGCCATTGTTGGTAAGATAGGGGCAAAAACTCTCCTGTCAATAAGAAAAAAAAATAGAAAAGAGATCAGTCAAAGACTAGATCAAAAGCATCTGAACAGAAAATCAAGATTGATTCAGGAGATTGAAAAAAACAATTCAGACAGACGAGTGATGTTCAGCAGGGATGTTTGTTCAGTTGCATGATTTTATGTATTAACATGATTCAGTTCTAAGATCCATTATACTCCAAGGTGAATTCATATAGGTTTCTCTTCTCAGGTGTAACACATGTTCTGCAAGAATAGACTGCATGTTGTTCATGTGCTGAAACGGATCTAGATGAATATGATTCTGATTGTGATTGAACTGTGCAGTAGATAGTGTGAAATTCAGTAGAAAATTCAGGATGAGACCATATGCATATATCAAGAATAATCAGATGATATATATGATCATTAGTCTCGTATGTGACGATCATTGATTGCAATTGATGTTTTCAAAATGTGTGCATATTGAAACTTATGAAGATAGACTCAGTATAGACAGGTTTGTCAGTTTTTGAAGACTCTGGTTGAAGATTTTGGGTTTCTGGTGGAGAGTTCATCTAAGTAAGTGTCAGAAAAATGAAGATCAGAGCTGGAAATTGGATCTTGATTGGGGAATGTTAGGTTATATGTATAATTACATATAACATTGTTGTCAATTGCGAAAATAGAATGAGGACCAATCTGTAATTTCTAGTTTCTAGACTACTATATATACACTGGTTCTGTAACAGATTTAACCAACTTGAAGAAATGAAAATCTGAAGTTCTCTCGATTACTTTCTTTCCAAGTAAGTCTTCTTCTACAATCTTCTATTGTTCATAGAATCTTAAGATTCGCCAATTCCTAGTTTACGTTCAAATTTATATTGAAGTCCGAGTTCATGTATTGTTCAGTTAGGTCAAGAGAAACACTGTGTTGTTTTTGGTTTGACGAGACTGTTTTATCCTGAGAGGTATTCGTCAAAATTATCCTCTTACACGGACCTATTACGGTGAGAGAGACGTAATTGCCTTAACGAGACTGCGGGACTCAGTTTTAAATAAAAATTATTTTCTTTGGGAAAATTCATTTTTTGTAAAAATCTTGCATGTTATAGTAGGGATTTTATATAATTTTATATGAGAATCTTATTATTCATCCTCCTATATTTTTTTTGGTCGAAAATACCTCTTTACTTGATGAAATAAAACGTCGTGACACGGGGTCACGGTTGTTCGGGATTATAATCTTTAACTAGTAAACATAACAATGGTAGTGGTGGTATTTCGATCCAATCACCAAGACTCACTCCCATTCTCTCTTGTTTGGTTATCCAATTCGCACACTCATTTGCAGTCCTTGAGATAACACGACATTGTACTTGCTCAATTTGTAAGCTAGTACTCTCATGTTCTGTATCGTGGTTGACAGACTCCAATGAATCGCCTCGCCCCCGATTTGTCGATTGACCGTATGTGAATCCGCTTCAATGATGATATTTTTCCATCCTCGCTCGATCGCTAAACAGACTCATTCTTGTATGTATGGCTCTTGCCTCCATGGTCTCGATGTCTCCACTCCATGTTAACAATCTTAAGCTAAGCAAGGGAATATATTGAAATCAAAGACAATATACTGTAATTCATTTTCATTCATCGTTGAAATCAACTTGAGTTATAGTAGAGACACTCGGTATTAATAGAAACATAAAACCTCCTAATTACATAAAGAACCGATAATAATAATAACATAAATGTCCCTTGACAAGGCTAATAATGAAAACAGATCCTCAATCTTCTACTTGAGCATATATCCTAATATCCCCCCATGAAGATCGGTTTGCAGAAGTTGAGTCCAGTTAATGAGCGAACCATTCAACAGAGGATTGTCAAAGACAACAAGTAAAAAGACCAAGTAACTGAGCATAATCAAACACAGGAATAGCGTGCAACAACATATGCAACATTCGACCAAGGAACCAGAAAAAAGACAGGATCAACAGATGGTCAGGCTACTTGCGAAAAGTAAACAAGACAATGATGATCAGACAATGATATAGCTGACAGAGAGGTTTTAACCACTATCTTACTAGAGTGATTGGAAGGTTTTTGCCTTCATCTTGCTGTCCTCAAGGGCGTGATCATGAAGTTAGTGATTATGATTTTTTTTCTTTCTCAAAACTCCTTTAAGGATCAAACACTGTGTTTTTGGACTGAAACCACTCCCTATGCGAGCTGATGTGGTTGGAAGGATTGAGCATTCATCTTGTAGGTCTCAAGAGCATGACAAAGCAAAACTCTATTTTTGAGCATAAGCCACAAATTTAATTTAAATTAAGAAGAACAAGGCCAACACATACTGCACAACAGACCTGGACATGGTTTGATCACTGAAATAAACTGGTGGGAATGAAAAACACATACTGCACAACAGAGCTGGACATGGTTTGATCAGCACAGATACGAAGGGCCACAACAAGGAACTGATGCGAAGAAGACACACTGATTGAATGAAAGCAACACATGAGGGACTGAGCCTTTACCTAGCAAACAAAAATATATAGAAAATGAGGAATTAAGGAGCAGAGCTCAAGGAAGAATGCGTATCTGATTTAGTGCATTATCACTATCCTGTGCCTAATGATTAAGGTAGTCATCTACTAGAGCAAGTTCCCGTAGAAACGTGACCCCAAGCTTCTTGCGAAATGGAACAAATAGTTTTTCTGTAAGCAGTTTAGTGAGGATGTCAGCAAGCTGCTCAGTGGCTGGAATAAAGTTGATTGCAATCTGTCCAGCATCCACCTTCTCACGCACGAAACATAGGTCGATCTCCAGATGTTTCATTTTTGTATGCTGCACCGGATTTTCAGACATAGCTATTGCGTTGTAGTTGTCAGTCCAAATTGTAGGGTTGCTGGATAGGTGAATATTCACCTCAGCAAGTAGAGAAGTGACCCATAGGACTTCACAGGTGGCGTTGGCCATGGCACGAAATTCTGCCTCTACGAACGATCTGGCAACAACCGACTGTTTCTTGGAACTCCAGACAACAGGTTTACCATTAAGCAGTAAGTAGTGACCAGAGATTGATCTTCGGCCAGTGGCATCACCACCCCAATCTGCATCTGAATAAGAGACTAAGGTAGCATTGTTAGACACCGAAGAAGGAGTTAACTGAAACATCAGACCATGATCTAAGGTTCTTTTGAGATATCAAAGAATACGAGTCACAACTTTCCAATGGGATAAATGAGGATCTTGCATAAATTGACTAAGTCCATTTACCGCTAAATGTATGTCGGGGTGTTACAGATATGTTGAAGAGCCCTAATGGTGCTTCTATAGAGAGGACAATCAGGAAAGAGCACCGATGATGCAAGCAAACCATACTTAGACAAACACTTACCTGTCATAGGCGTGGGGGGATTCAGCATTAGACATACCAGTTTAGAAAAGAAGGTCTCTGATGTAATTCTTCTGGCCAAGCAAAACATAGTTGTTAGTTCAGTCCACTTCCATACCCAAAAAATGGTTGAGCACACCAAGGTCTTTTAGCTGAAATTCCTTATTGATCTGTCTGATGACATCATCTATGATAGAAGAGGAGCTACCTGTGATAACAATGTTATCAACATACACAAGGAGAAACACAGAACCAACATCAGTAAAATTGATAAACAGACAATTATCAGACACACAAAAAGTAAAGGATAAAGTGTTAAGTAGAAAAAACTTCAAACGCTCAAACCAGTCCTGGGTGCTTGTTTTAACACATAGATAGCCTTGTGCAACCGACAAACAAGAGAAGCTCCATTATTATCGCGTTGCTAGAAGCCTGGAGGTTGAGTCATGTTTACCTATTCAAGGTGATCACCATGAAGAAAGGCGTTGTTGACATCAATTTAACGAAGAATCCAATGGTGGGTCAAGGCAATAGTAAGAATGATTCTCATGGTTTGAGGCTTCACAACCGGGCTTAAATTGTCTTGGAAGTCAAAGCGAGGTTTTTGAGAGAAGCCTTGGGCAACAAGTCGTGCCTTACACCGATCAACTGAGACATCAGGTTTATTCTTTACATAAACAACCATTTGCAGCTAATTGGGTGCCTGACATGAGGAAGAGGGACCAAGGACTAGGTATGATTGTTTAGTAAGGCATCTAACTCTGCCCTTACTGCCGTGGCCCAGCAAGCATGTTCCATGGCTTCATGAATGTTGGATGGTTCAACAAGCGATGACAGGGAATTTTCAGTGAGATAGGAGAGAAGGGCTTGTTGCGACTTGGTCTTGGAACAAGTTTGCATAGGGTGTGAGAGTGGGTGAGAGCTGGAGGCACTTTGAAAATGGACCAGGGTTGAAGCATTGGAGCTCTCAGGGACATAGCGAATGGAAGAGGTAGGAAAACTGAAGTCAGTCGAAGGAGGGATGTTGTAGGAAGGATGATTAGAAATTATGGTTTAGAGTATGCTAGGGTTAGTCCTAATGTTCTTGATAATTCCAAGTTAGTCCCTACCATTCCTATATATAGACTACTATACCTATGTTCATGGTTTACTCAATAATATCAACATGGTATCAGATTATCCTTGTTACGATTCTGGGGCATTTCCTTTCTTCTGAGGTTTGTTTTTCATTTCTTCCAAGCTACTCAAAAATCAGTTTTTTCGTCCCTGTTTCGTTGTCTTTCGCTGTTGTTATTCTCTGTGCTTCTGTGCTGTGTTCTTGTTTCGTTTGGTATGGACATCAGCTCTTGTATGCTAATTGGAGTTATTCCTTGTCTTCAATCTTTCCTTCGCTGCTTCTAGTTGTCTTTGTTGGCTAAGTGGCAGCTTGTTCTATGCTTATTTCTACTCGCTCTCTTTCACTGAAAACCTGTGCTTCATTTTTTCCAGTGTTTTGTTCAGCTCAGTTTCATCTCTGCTCTTCTATTATTGAATCTTCGTGCAGCTGGGACTCACTGCTCTCTATGCAGATTTGGTCTTTGCTGAATCGTTGTTCTTCAAGCTCAGGTTTGCAGTTGTTTTCGTTTTCTTATAGGGTAAGAACATGCGTTGCTTCTTCTGCTTTGTCCCTTGCTTCTTTACTCTTCTTCTCGTTTCTTCTGCTGCTACTGCATCTTTGCTTCATCTAATGTCTTTGTATGTGCCTAATGTTTATATTCTGTCATATTTTGCTGCACTAGTTGCCTCCTATTTCGTTTTGATCCTGCTCATCTTCTTTGAGTTTCTGTTGTGCTTTGTTATTGTCTTCTATTGAAGCTTCTGCTCTGTTTTGGTTGCCCTGTTTATGCTCCCTCCCCTTATGTTCGTGTCCTTGATGTGCTCAATCTGTGTCTTAGTTTTTTCCGGTTGTTGTATGCTGTGGTGTTCTGTGTGCTGGGGCATCTGAAAATGGTGAAGGTTAACATGCTATAGATGTTGTTCTGAACAGATGTACTGTGTGTATCTCTAGCTTGAAGGTGTTTGATGATTTGCCAAGATGAAAAATGTAAATGCTGAGTTAGCCTTTTGTTGATTCAGATACTGAAATAATGCGCGATTTATGTACTAATATACACTAAGCAGACCTGTGCTCGTTTAGTTCATGAAGTTGGATGGCAGCAAATGAGGATGCATTGCTGTGATGTATGTTTTTTTTTGTTTTGCTATTCAACTCAATCTACGATGAAAAGCTGAGTTTGATGTTTCTCTCGCCAAATGAAAAGGCTGAGTTCAATTAGTTTTCTAGTTTGGAATCCAGCAAGCAATCCTGAATTTTGTTAGTCGATTCTACTTCATGTTCGATTCAACGATGCCTTGGTTCAGCCACCGTGCAAACCACAGAGTATAAGACCAGTTCAACTCCAGTGCTTCTGCAGTGCAGAAGCAATGCTCAACCCGTGCTCAGCCTGTGCAGCTCCAGTGCCTCCAGCATGCATCTTCAGTGCCTCCAGTGTGCAGCTCCAGTGCATCCAGTGTGCATCTTCAGTGCCTCCAGCATGCAGCTCCTGTACATCCAGTGTGCATCTTCAGTGCCTCTAGCGTGCAGCTCCAGTGCTCTCACAGTGCATCTAGCGTGCTCAGGCAGTGCACACACAGTGCTCAGCAAGTCCAAAAGATTAAGGATCCATTTTAATGTTTTAAAACTTGAGGAGGTTAATCTTGTAAGGGGAATATTAGACATTATGGTTTAGAGTATGCTAGGGTTAGTCCTAATGTTCTTGATAATTCCAAGTTAGTCCCTAGCACTCCTATATATAGACTACTATACCTATGTAATAAACGAAGCTAAGAAACAAAATGAAGTTTTCTTTATTGATTGCTGGGTTAATAGTCAAAGTGCCCCCTAATGTTTGGGCGAAATTTAAGATTCCCCCTTAAAGTTTAAAATTTTAAATATTAGTTCTAAAGTTTGGACGATATCAAAAATCGCCCCTTTCCGTCCTAAGTCCGTTTATTGAAACGGAAAACGAACATGTGCTTGACACGTGACTTCACTTAAAATTTAAAGACCAAATTGCCCTTACAAGACATGACAAGGCAACTGTACTTCTACCTTCCCTCAGAATTCTTCGCTTCTACCTTCTTCTTCACCTCCTCGTCCTCCGCCTTGTACTTATCCGCCTCCTGCACCATCCTGCACCATCCGCCTCCTCCTCGTTCAGGATTCCATTTGCGTCGATGTCGAACACCACGTTGATATGCGGTACTCCACGGCGGGATCCCTTTTAATTCGAACGTGCCAAGGAGATTGTTGTCCATCGTCCTCGCCCTCTCGCCTTCGTAGACTTGGACCAGGACGCCGGGCTGGTTGTCGGAGTAAGTGGAGAACACCTTCTCCTTCTTCGTTGGAATCGTCGTGTTCCTAGGGATCAACACCGTCATAACTCCGTCGGCGGTCTCGAGACCGAGACTGACCGTACGTTGCCACTGATGTCCTTCTTGTTCTTCCTCTTAAACTCTTGTACGAAGTGGTTCACAAGGCGGTTATCGAAGTCCTCTCCACCGAGGTGAGTGTCTCCGGCAGGTGCCTTCACCTCAAGCATTGCACAGAGACTGCACAAAAAACAGAGCATGATCGAACCCAAACACACAAATGGCGTGGGCATCTGGATGGAGAGTATTTAGGCTTGGGCTACTGCGAGCTGCAATTCAGAGACTTGGTAAACGAGGCTACGTACCCTACACCAATCGATACATTGCATTACCTTCCAAAGGCCATCGCTGGCCAAAATAATGAAATCGGTGCTAGAGTCTACCGTCTTGACAAAGATGTCTGGTTCGGAAGTGATATGCTCCTTCACCTTCTCATCTCCAAATGCCCTCGTTATACCCATTACGGAATGCAGAATGCATACTTCCTAAACTGGTATTCTTCCCCTAGGCGCAAACAATCCCACGCAAACACTGCTGAGAAATAACCGCAAGCATGAATTGAGCTTCTGATTTCAACTTTTCGCATTTCTAGCCGGTAAATCCACTAAGATTGGATTGAGTTACAAATATAAATAGAAATAGAAACAGACCTATCGGTGAAGGAGATTCGAAAAGAAAGACTGAGGTATAGTGGCGGCGGTTCAATCAGTAGGAGATCTGATGGAAATCCTTTTGTTGGTTCTGATATGCTTTTGACACCAAGCCTACGTTTGGCGATCTCCTAGGACTTCACAGGGCGGCCACCTACCATGGAGGTTCCGATTACAGGTCGGCAAGAAGTTCTGGATGCGACGAGTTCTGGGGCAAGAAGAAGCACAGTAACATAAGGGCATTTTTTGTCTTTTCAATTTAAGTCAAGTCACGTGTTAGGCACGTGTTCGGTTTACCGTCTCAAATAAACGGACTTAGGACGGAAAGGGGGAATTTTTGATTTCGTCCAAACATTAGGACTAAAATTTAAAATTTTAAACTTTAAGGGGGATTCTTAAATTTCGACCAAACTTTAGGGGGCACTGTGACTATTAACCTTTGATTTCTCTTAGCTCTACATTTCCTCCTCATGTTTGCCGTGAGTTTCATTCATGCTTTACTCAATAATATCAACACTCCATTCCATTCCGTTCATACCGCCTACCACCTTGCCCACGCTATCCCGTTCTACCACCCCGAGGCCCGCTTTTCATGTTTGACTACACCACGATGCATCACAATTTATCTTGATGATGGTCCCCGTTGGTGCTCGCCAAAGCTCTCTCGGTCTGCTAGCTTGGTTCGGTTGGGGCATGTGACCGTCCTCCTTGTACTCGGCTAGGGCATGTTGGTTTTCCGATACTACGACTCTCGAGTTTAGTTTGTGTGCCTCGAAAGCTGCCTTACATCTTGTCTTCCATATGTGCCAGCATGTTAGAAGAGTTAGGATCCAGCTCGTCTCTCTCGCATCACCCGGTTCGGCCCGCCTCGTCTCTATCCACGTGACCAAGTCAATGCCTGATGTTCGGTCCATCTACAGCCCTAGTATGCCAAACTAGACCGGTTCTGTTCATCGGAACTCTAGGATCATGTGTTCCCGTGTCTCCCAACCTCCGCATATCGGGCAAGCCAGGCTTACATTCATGCCCCTTCTTGCCATGTTGGCCGTCACCGCTATCGCATTAGTAGCAAGTCTCCATATGAAATTTTGTACCTTGGCGATCCCCTTGGCTTTCCATATTTCATTCCGTAGGTTATCTTGGGTATTCGGCCGCCCTTGTTGTCCCCTTTCTTCTCGTAGTTTATGATCATATACCAACCGGACTTGAGTTGAGCCATCCTTTGTGCGAGGCCATATATATCGATCCCTCCCTTCCTCCTTTGGGATATGTATGCTAAGTATGTGTTCGGCATCTTGAAGATTGACTATGACTCTAACCATATGTTCGATTCATTATTGCTCGTGTGTGATCAAATGGCTCACCATTAACCCGCATTCCCTCCTTAGTGTATATTCACGGGTCCTCAAAACCTCGTGTTTCATCGTCCGAGACAAGTAACCACATACCCTCCTGTTCATGATGTCCCGTCCATGGGTTATACTACTCCAACCCCACGATGATCGACCACCTCGTCTCGCCTCTAGGAAACTAGACCGGGGGTAATACATGCCCTTTAGTACCCGTGCGCATAATGTGTCCGGTTCCGCTATGATTCTGGACGCCATTTTTGTGAGTAGGGTTGAATTAAAGCTTTGTACTTCTCGGAACCCCAATCCCCCCGTCTCTTTGGATTTTGTGAGCACCTCCCATATTCTCCAATGTGTTCATTTCCCCTCCGATGTCTGCCCCCACCAGAAGTCTGTTATGAGTGCATCAATCTCTGCACCATGTTTTTGGTAGGCGGAACACACTCATGACGTACGTCGGGATCGCCATGAAGATCGCCTTTATGAGTACCTCCTTTCCCACTCGGTTCAGAGTATTTGGTTTCCACCCTACTAGTTTGTCCTTTATCTTTATTTTTAGTGAGCCCAGTGCCTCCTTCTTGGATGGCCCCCATATCGATGGTAGTCCCAGATACTTGACTGAATAGCTTGTGCTTTGAATATTTAGTGTTGTCTCCACCTCCTTCCTGTCTGGCCCTTTGTTGAAATATAGGGTTGACTTGTTTATATTGATCCGTTGTCCTGATACACGGCAGTATGACTCCAAAATGTTCCTTAGCCTGCTCGCATTTGCGGTTGTGCCCTGTATTAAGAATAGAGAATCATCTGCAAAGAACAAATGGTTTAGCTCCAGGCAATTTTTTTGCATCTTGATCCCCTGTATTTTCCTTTACCTTGTTGCCTCCTCTAATCGCCTTGATAGTACATCCGCCAGTAGAATGAAAAGGTAAGGTGATAGAGGGTCACCTTGTCATATCCCACGAGTTGGTGTAATGGTTTCGGTCCTATCTCCATTCACCACCACTCGGTACGTGGTTGTCGCTATGCACTCTCTTATCCACCCAAGCCATTATTCTGCGAAGCCTCTCTTTCTTAGTCTGTCAAGGATAAAGTCCCATCCTATCATATGCCTTTTGCATGTCGATTTTTAGTGCACATTCGGTCTTGTTCTCATTGTTGCTCATGTGGAGATTGTAGAAAACTTCATGTGCCACCATGATGTTATCCTGTATGTGTCTCCCTGAAACAAAAGCACTCTGAACACAGAGTGATAAGATCGGCTAGGTATCGCATTAGTCAGTTAACCAAAACTTTGGAGATGATTTTATAAAGGAAATTACAACAGCTTATAGGTCTAAAATCTGTTGGTTGTATAGGGTTCAACACTTTGGGTATTAGGACAATATCGGTGTTGGTTAGGGTGTTTAAGAGATCACCTGTTCTGAAGAAATCCTTGACTGCAGTGATGATGTCCGCTCCCACGATAGTCCAGTTCCTTTTATAAAACAACCCCAGGAAACCGTCCGGTTCAGGCGCGCGTGATCCCCCTAACTGGTATATGGCCATTCATATTTCTATGTTTGTCAACTCCTGTATTAGGCTATGGTTCATCTCGGTCATGATGTGATGAGGTATCCACTAAATGAACTCCTCCCTAATCTTAGTTTCCTCCAATGTGAACATTTCCCCGAAATAACCCCGTAGCTCGTTTGCTATCAACTCCTCTTGTGTAATCCACTTTCCATTCATTTCTCTTAGGCGACATATCTGATTCCTCCTCTACCTCGCTATGGTTGTTTGGTGGAAAAAATCACTGCAGCCCTTCCGATTCATTTCTCAAAGTCATGACCTTTGTCGCCAATAGGTTTCCTCCCTCATCCACAACCCTTGGATTTTCCTCTCTAGTCTCTTCTCCTCCTCGACCGCATCTTGGTCCATTGGGCCCTGCGTATGCCTTCGTAGCTCTTCCTTAGTGTTTGCAATTTCCTTCAAGTTATTTTAGAACTGGGTTTGGCTCCATGTCACGAGCTTCCTACGACATGTTCGTAGTTTTGTTTGGACTCCATGCAGATATCGACGTGAGGTTGGTGCATCCCACGCCTTTCGAATCACCTCCTTATATGTCGGGTTTTCGAGCCACATTGCCTCGAATTTGAACCGGCGTGGCTGCCTCTTTCTCGCCTGCGCGGATTGAACCATTAACGAGGTGTGGTCTGATCCAATTGCTAGTTCGTTTATTCATCTTCCTTGTTGGTATTTTTCTGCCTCGCATTAATAAGCACCATGTCTAACCGTTCGCTTACTCTATGCATTCCGCTCCGATTATTGCACCACGTAAATGGATTACCGTTTGCGCCTATATCCTCCATGTTCAAGTCATCAATCCGTTTCTTGAGCTCCTTTATATGTCTTGCCGACTTCCTTCTCCCACCCTCTTTCTCGTGATGGTGGCATATGGTATTGAAGTCTCCCAAAACCATCCATGAGCTCCCTCAGCCCTGCTCTAACGATCTCAATAGGTTCCAGTTTTGAGACCGTTCATTTGCGTCCGTACTCGCATATACCCATATTATGTGCATAGTGTCACCGTATTCCTTGAAGTCGACCTCACAATCGATGCAGTTCCGGTCTGCATACGTTAATTTTACCTTTGTCTCCGCCATCCACCATAGTGCTAGCCCTTCCGATGCTCCGTTCGGGCTAACATAATAACTTCCTTCCATTTTCATCCTTACTTGTATTCTATCGCAGTAGGTATATCCGTTCTTCGTTTCCATTAAACATATGATGTTTGGGCGATAACTTTTGTTGAGGTCTTGGAGGTGTTGAAATTATCAAGGCAGACCTCAAACCCTGACAATTCAATGACATTGTGCTCATCAATCCCGTGTGGCTGTTCCGAGACAGCCACCATAACCCTTTGTCGTCTCGTGTGATTACCCCTTGCCACTCCTCTCTCTCGGCTTGCTTCAACTTTTCTTCTCCAGCCTTGGGGTGTCCTACTAACCCTCTTCCTCGGGCTGCTTCTTATCCTCGGTCCACATTCATTTTTCATGTTTTTTCATACGCTTTGCTCCTGGTTGATCCTCCAAGTCCTCTACCTTCCATTTCAGCGTCATCGTGTTTAGATACGGGATGAGGCCAGTCAGTTAGTTTTGGTTTAGTGGATTTGGTGATGTAGGTGGGGTGTCTGATGGGTTCTCGACTATGTACTTGTGGATGGTTGTGTAGGGTAGTCGGGTAGGTATGTGATTGTGGGTTGGTTTGGGTAGTTTGGTGTCTCAGTGTGTGGAGGTTCGGTGGTGGGTGTGGGTTCGGTTGCTGTTTGGTTGCCACGGTTGAGTTCTGGGGTTCGACTAGGAATTGGTTGTTGGGTAGGGATTGGTTCGGCTGAGGTTGGGTTGGTGGGTTTCAGCTCGATTGTTAGGATGTATGTGTTAAGTGATTACTTGATATGCAAGTTAGTGTGCCGTGAGGAATACGTTTTGTCTAAAAGTGTTTAGAAGATTAGAGAAGATTCATGAAGCTGTTATTTCTGTTGTTGATTACCTTATAGTTATTGTATAAATAGAGGATGTAGGACTAATTTGAACTTAACTTGAATGAAATCTTGAAATCTAAGGTTCTGTTAATTCTGTTATTCATTTCTTCCTCACCAAGGTATCATCTTCTTCATCTCAACTCCTCTAGTTTTAGTTCAATTCATTTATATGGTGTCAAAGTTGTTTTGATTTCTGTTCCGCGATCAAGACCTGCTGCGATTCTCTTCTCCAAAAGATCAGTTCATACTATTTCTCTTCGGATTAATATTCAATCATATCCTCTATGTTATTTGTGTGATTTCTGTTTGATTGCCATGGATGAGCTTGGACCTGCATTCTTCAACAAGCGGATATGTCAGCTAACTGGCGACGACAACTTCCAATCCTGGAAACAGCAGGTGATACTGGCTGTGAGAGGTTTAAACTTGGAAGGATACCTGTTTGGATCTATCGACATTCTAAGATACATTGATGATGAGGACGGGAACAAAGTCCTGAATCCAGAATTCTCGAAGTATGCTCAATAGGCATCGTGGCTTCTGGCTTATATTTCCTCTCCAATCAGTAAAGGTCTGGTTGGCTGCATGACTTCTGCTTCAATCTAGACCAGATTTCATCAGAATTTCTCATCCTCTTCGACAACTCGGATAATGAGTCTATACGATCGATTAAAGGTCAGAAAACTTCTCACACAGTCTATGCGTGAATATTTAACTGATATTCAATTAACATGCGATCGTCTGTCAAGTTGTGGTCATGCCATTGATGAAATGCAGCAAATCTCCATGATCTTGAATGGTGTGAAAGGTCAGTATGACAGTATTGTGGCTGTGATTCACGCAAGTTGCAATTTATATGATCTTGCATCTATTTCATCAGTTCTTCTTAATGCAGAGGATCTGCAAAAAGACATGTTGTTTGATACTTCATTAAATCTTACTAATTTTGTCAAAAGCTCAGATGTAGCTGCAAAACCTGTGGATTCTGGACAAGTCACTCACATTGATTCAGGACAGCATCAAAGTCAGTCATCTTCTGTTGTTCATCCACCAGATTATCAACCAAATCAACCTCCCTATGGTAGAGGAAGAGGCAGGGGGAGAGGATTTGGAAATAACAAACCACAGTGTCATCTCTGTGGGAAGTTCGGACATCTCGTGCATCGGTGCTATCACCGGTTTAATGTTCACTTTCAAGGTGTCACTGCTCAACAAAATGAAGGTATGAGTGCTAATCTAGCTTCTGTCTAGTGGAATGATGAAGATGCGATGTCATTTTCTTGTGTTTGGTCGACAAAGAGTCAGAATCAAAATGCGGTACCTCATCAGTTTATGGCAGGATCATCCAACTTTGGAAATTCTGCTCAACCTCAGAATGTGCTTTCATCTGGATCTGCTTACATGAATCCTTATCCAACGTTAAACTATAGTCAGTTTGTCCCTGTTTCTGCTCCTGCTCATGGTTTTCAATTTCATCCATATACTGTTATGACATCTGTGATGAATATTCAGCCTACACTGCCTTCTGTCCCTCAGTTTCAGTCGGTCATGCCATCATATCAAGCTGTTCAACCCTCAGCTCCTCCAAATTCATCTCTACATTCAACAATTCTAGATACACACTCGCAAGTTCATCTGACTACTGTTGTTCCAAACTCTGGCCAAAACATACCGGACAAAGCTTGGTACCCTGATTCTGGTGCCACAAATCATTTTTGTTAGATGAATCCTCCTTGTGCTCAATCATACTTAGGCTCAGGTAAGATACATGTAGCAAATGGTAGTCTCATTGATATTAGCAGGATAGGTACAACTGTTATCAATACTGCTTCTAAATCATTGGTGTTACATAATATGCTTTGTACTCCTCAAATCACTAAAAAATTAGTTTCTGTCTCGCGGTTTACCAGGGACAATAGAGTGTATTTTGAGTTTCATTCCAATTACTGTTTGGTGCGAGATTCATGTAGCCATCAAGTTTTACTTAGAGGATCTGAGATTGGAGGATTGTACAAGCTTGATTTCAGTAGTTTTGTGAAAAACAATAATGATTTTTCTGTGATTGGTACTAAGGATACTACTAGTGGATCTATGGTTTGTAATCTGTCTACTTGTAGTTCTGATCAATCAAACTTTTGCAATCTGGTTCAAATAAAGTTGAATTCTGATATTCTTCATCAAAGACTTGGACATCCGTCCCAGCATACACTGTCTATGGTTTTAAAACAATCAAATTTGAAAATTAGTCCTAACACATCTATGTGCACTGCTTGTGCTGTAGGAAAGAGTTGTAAGCTTCCTTTTGTAGAGTCCAACACCGAGTATCATACACCGTTAGAATTGCTCGAGCTGGATCTATGGGGGCCTGCACCTATTTCATCAAATGGTAATCTCTATTACCTAAGTATTATAGATGTGTTTACAAGGTACACTTGGATTTATTTTCTGAAAAAGAAAAGTGATGTGTCATTTATTTTTCCACAATTCCATAAAGCTGTGGAGAATCAACATGGTTTTTCGATTAAAGTTGTGCAAACTAATGGAGGTGGCGAATTTCATGCTTTATCTTCACACTTAAGTCAATATGGAATAAAACACAGACTTACATGTCCCTATACTCCTGAATATAATGGGATTGTTGAGAAAAAACATCGTCATATTGTTGAAATGGGATTAACCTTGATGAAACATGCATCTATGCCAATGCAGTACTGGACTGACTCGTTTTTTACTGCAGTTTTCTTGATAAACAGGCTTCCATCTAAGGTAATTGATAATCTGTCTCCTCATGAAAAATTGTTTTCAAAAGCTCCTAATTATGGTTTCTTGAGAGTTTTTGCTTGCTTGTACTTTCCTTATATTAGATCATTTAATATACACAAGATGCATTTCAGGTCAGCTCCATGTGTCTTCATTGGATACTGTGCAAATCAGCATGGTTATAGATGTCTTGATGATTCAGGTAGGGTGTATGTGTCTAGACATGTTCGGTTTAATGAAGATGTGTTTCCTTTTGCAGATCGATCAGGGTCCTTTATGCAATCTGGAGCTGTGAAGAACACTGCAACTACTTCACCATTCTTTTTACCATTCAACTCTTCTTTATGTTGTCCTGAAGATATGCATTTAACAGATTATTGTAGAGATGTTTCTGAAAAGTCAAATTCTACTCCCTTGGTGTATGTTCCCTCAAATTTAACAGGTCCAGATATGCTATCTTCTGAGGATTCTTTACCTGGGAATGTTGTTTCTTATCATGAGGAACCTATTGTAAATCAACCAGTCCTGAGGTCATCCTCTACTATGGTAAGTCCTACCACAATCAGGTATGTTTTAAGGGACTCGGTTATGGTTCCTGTCTTCTGCTTCTGATTTCAGTGATCCATCTAATCTGGTATCATCTTCTCATATTGTGAATGATAATGGGAGTAGTGGTGTTTCTCAGAATAATAAACATTCTATACAAACCAGATCGAAGATAAGGAATTTAGCTTCTTTGACTACCTTCTGTGATTGATTTGTCAAAATATGATCAAACTGAACCATCTGATATACATGTTGCTATGAAGTGTTCTATGTGGGTGTCTGCAGTACAGGAGGAACTTCAAGCTTTGGTTAACAACAATACGTGGACTCTAGTTCAATTACCAGGTGGAAGGCTACCTATAGGTTGTAAATGGCTCTTCAAGATAAAGAGAAATTCGGATGGTTCTATTGCAAGATATAAGGCCAGGTTAGTAGCTAAGGTTTTTTCTCAACAACCTACTTCTGATTTCCAAGATACGTTTAGTCCTGTGGTTACAGCTCCAACAGTTAGGATTATCCTTACTCTAGCATTAATACACATATGGAAATTAAGACAGGTTGATGTTAACAACGCATTCTTCCATGGGGAATTATCTGAAGATGTTTATATGATACAGCCTCCCGGGTTTGAAAAAACGGATGCTTAGGGTAATTCTCTGGTTTGCAAGCTTAACAATGCACTCTTTAGTTTAAATGAAGCACCACGTTCTTGGTTTGAAAGGCTTAAATGCTTTTTACTCTATTCTCTTCAGTTTTCAGTTTCTCTTGCAGACAGTTGTTTGTTTGTGAAGAAAAGTGACTCAGGTACTGTGTTTCTTCTGGTTTATGTAGATGATATTGTAATAACAGGTCGTGATATGCCTAATATAGATTCTGTTGTGACTGATACCAACAAAGAGTTTAAATAGAAAGATCTAGGTACATTAAACTACTTTTTGGGTATGGATGTTCATGTTACTGCAGATTGCCTGCTGTTGGGACAAAGGAAGTACATCATGGAGATGATTAATAAGACAGGGCTAAAAGATTCAGATCCTCTTCCCACACCGATGTCTGGAAATCTTTTAACCAAAGTTGCTGAGATCACTGATGAAGCTTCCTTTGTTAATGAGCATCTGTACAGAAGCATTGTGGGTGCATTGCAGCATGTCTGTGTTACCAGACCAGATATTCACTTTGCAGTGAATAAGCTGAGTCAGTATATGCAACAGCTTGTTGTTTGTCACTGGAAAGCTGTTTTGAGTGTGCTCAGGTATCTCAAAGGTACCATAGATCATGGTATTGTGTTTAGAGCTAGTTTTGTTGCTTCTTCTACTGTTACTCTTGTGTCATATGCTGATGCTGACTGGGGGAGTGACTTAGTTGATCGTAAGTCAGTCTCTGGTCATTACCTTTTGCTGAATGGGAATCCTATTATGTGGAGCTCCAAGAAACAACCTGTCATCTCTAGATCGTCAGCTGAAGCAGAGTATAGGGCCATAGCCAATGCTGTGTATGAGGTAATGTGGGTTACTTCTCTGTTATCTGAACTTAATATTAAACTTACATCCGTTCCTATAGTGTGAAGTGACAATACAGGGGCAGTTTCTTTAACTGAAAATCCGATTCATCACTCGAAGATGAAGCATGTTGAGATTGATTTGTGTTTCGTAAGAGAAAAGTGCAAAATGGTCAAGTTTTGGTAAATTTTGTTCCAGCTTCAGAACAATTGGCAGATATACTTACGAAACCTATTACTGAGAAGCAATATGTTCCAGTTAGAAGGAAACTTGGAGTTTTATCATTTCAAGAACTAACGGATTCTCTTAGTATTGCAGATAAGGTGGATGAAGGTCAGAATCAGGCAAACTAAGGATTGTATTTTTGGATTTCATGTCAATTGTTTGGCTGGTGTCTCATTCTGTTTAAGTGGTTGATTGTATGATCTTTCTCTCTTTGGTGAATATGAATAATCTGGTGTTTCTTTTGTTCTCTGTTAAATCTGTCTGATTGTGTTCGGGTTGTTTCTATCTGCTCTATGATATGTCATACATAGTCTACACTTAAATTATATGATGGTGATTTTCCATTGCATGGTTCAGATGATTCTGTTTCCTATCATGAGGATGGTTTCTTTTTCAGATTGAGTTATTCACTCATCATATGCATATCCAGTCGCTTATTGATGGTTAACATCTATGATACCATGCTGTGCTGAGTTCTTCCATTTATTGTGGTAATTTTATCAGCTCATCTTCCTTCTGTGATCATAAACTGACATAGGGTGAAGTTTGGATCCAAAAATAACAATTCTCAAAGAAAACATTCAAGCAACGTTGAGAAGTTGTTTGAGGATTAAAAGATGGAGGCAAATGAAAACCTCCCAACTTCATTGGTAAGATAGAAGCAAGTGGAAACCTCTTTGTCAGTAATTCTTTTTTTATGTAAAGCAATGAATAAAATGATGAATTCATCATAGAATTGTGAATAGCTGAAAATAAATGTCAGGATGAAAAAAAAATCATAGGTGTATGATCTATGGAAGATTGAGTTGATGAAATAAATCATTAAGTGGATAGATCTTTTGTGAAGCTGTATTGTGCGGGTTAATATTGATATGCGTTTGGTTGATGTGTTGATCTGATTCACACTCATCTGATGAAAGAGATGTTATCATGTGTGTGAATAAGTTTTGATTGAATCTATGTAAGTGTGCTAATCATTGTTGTAAGAGTTTTGAGTGTATACAGGTGTATGATGATTAGAGATGAAGATTGTGAAATAATCAGAACATATGATTTCAGATTTCAGTGCAGAAGTTCAGCTGATTGATTCATGAAATCTAAATTGAGAAAAAAGAAAATCAATCTTCTTAAGGGAATGTTAGGATGTATGTGTTAAGTGATTACTTGATATGCAAGTTAGTGTGCCGTGAGAAATAAGTTTTGTCTAGAAGAGTTTAGAAGATTAAAGAAGATTCATGAAGCTGTTATTTCTGTTGTTGATTACCATCTAGTTATTGTATAAATAGAGGATGTAGGACGGATTTGAACTTAACTTGAATGAAAGCTTGAAAGCTAAGTTTCTGTTAATTCTGTTATTCATTTCTTAATCACCAAGGTATCATCTTCTTCATCTCAACTCCTCTAGTTCTAGTTAAATTCATTGATATCGATATTTTTGTCTCCGTATCCATGTTGGTAGTCTCGACTGGATTGGTGGGTAGGGAATTGGGTTCATTGGTCGGTTTCGGGCGGAGGGTTGTGTTGTTAGAGGGTTGGTATGTATTGTTAAGGCCATGGTATGGTCCATCTCAATGTCGTGATCCTCTCCATGATTTGTCTCATCCTCCCCCCTTGGTCACAGTTCGCAAAGGATAATCAAGTCTATTTCGAATTTCATCCTACTCACTGTTTGATCAAAGATTCAGAAACACATCAAGTGCTGCTTCATGGACATGAGAATGCTGGATTATATACGCTTGATCTGTCTAAGTTCTTCCTTTCTTCTAATAATAGGTGTTTGTTTAGTAATCATGCTAGACTGAATAAGGTTGTGACTGTGAATTCAGCTGCAGTAGATAATGATAGTACTCAATTGTTTTCTGACATTAGTACTTCTATAAATAAGAAAAATGATGTTTCGATTGATGTTTTGCCATCTGATTCAGTGGAAAGTTATGATTCTGATTCCAATACTGTGTCTATTCGTATAGATATATCAAAATCCTGCTTATCATCATTTATCACTTCTGATGTTCTTGAGAAATCTGATTTTGAATGCTTTGTGACAACTTTAAATAAACACGATTCATCATCTTTATGACATATGCGGCTGGGACATCCGTCCAACAAGATACTTGTTAATTTTCTGCGGTTGTATAATCATCCAATTGTTCATTCTTCTTCACAATGTTCTGCGTGTGCTATTGGTAAAAGCAAGAAACAACCATATCATTCTTCCATGTCTGTTTATACATCACCCTTAGAACTTGTTCAAGTTGATCTTTGGGGTCCTGCATCTTGTTCTTCGAATGGTCATCACTATTACCTTAGTATAGTAGATGCTTATAGCAGATATACATGGATTTATTTTCTCAAAGAGAAGAATCATGCTACTCAATGTTTTGTAGAATTTCATAAACTTGCAGAGAAGCAGCTCGGATTTTCTGTTAAAGCAGTCCAATCAGATGGTGGAGGAGAGTTTCATTTTCTGTCATCATATCTTCCTCAATTTGGAATATCTCATCGCATCATGTGTCCATACTCCTCGGAGCAGAATGGGATTGTGGAACGCAAACACAGACACATTGTTGAGTTGGGTCTAACTCTGTTAGCTGAAGCTTCGGTTCCACTCCATTACTGGTCATATGCGTTTTTCACAGCTACATTCCTCATTAACAGGTTACCTTCAGTAAGTTTGCAGAATTTGTCTCCACATGAAAAACTGTTTTCATCTGCTCCTGATTATTCCTTCTTACATGTGATTGGATGCCTGTGTTTTCATCACCTACGGCCATTTCATAAAACTAAACTTGCTCCTCGTTCTGAACCATGTGTGTTCTTGGGTTATTGTGCAAAGTATCATGGTTATAAATGTTTGTCTTCGTCTAGCCGTGTGTATACATCAAGGAATGTTGTGTTTCAAGAGTCTGTATTTCCATTTGCTGATGCTAAGATTAATTTCTTTACATCTAATGCTCCTACTCAGAATTACACATCACCTCCTTTCTTTATTCCGTGTGATTCTCAGTTTACTTCTGTTGAATCAAATGGATTTGTTCTTCCTGCTGACTCTGTTACTTTACCAGTTCAATCACCACCCTCTCCATCTTCAGATTCTGCTCATCACAATGCTACAAGTTCATGCTTTCCGTGTGTTAATACTCCTGATAATACTGATGTTTCTAATAATGCTACTGTTTCTCCTGTGGTACCGACTTTTAATGATGTGCTTCCTCCTGTGGTGCCTCCCGTGTCTTCTTCTGTTTCTTTACCTGTTGTTTCATATAGGCTTTGTGGTTCCAATTTGGTTTGTAGCTCTGCTTCTTCTCCTATACCTGTTGTTACTCCTGTTGTTAGTACTAATACATATGTTAATCCTTCTAGTATTCATCCAATGGTTACTAGGTCCAACGCTCATTCTTAGAATCAATCTTCTCTTCAGGCTTTACTAACAAATGTTGATTCTTCTGATGCTTTACTTGCAACAGAGCCTAAGTCCATTCATCAAGCTTTAAACAGTCCTCATTGGCGAGCAGCTGTTGAAGAGGAATTTTCAGCTCTTCAAACAAACAAAACATGGTCGATTGTTCAGCTGCCATCAGGAAGGATTCCAATTGGTTGTAAATGGATCTTTAAGATAAAGAAGACTTCTGATGGATCCATTGCTCAGTATAAAGCTCGACTGGTGGCAAAGGGTTTCTCTCAAAAGACTGGATTCGACTTTCAGGAAACGTTTAGCCCCGTGGTAAAATCAGCTATGGTTAGAATTGTCTTATCTTTAGCTCTTTCTCACAAGTGGACATTGAGACAGATTGATATCAATAATGCTGTTTCTTCATGGGGAGTTATTTGAGGAGGTGTTTATGGTTCAGCCACCTGGTTTTGAACATACATCCAACACTAATGCTCCGTTAGTTTGCAAGCTTCACAAGGCTCTATATGGTTTATGACAGGCGCCAAGGGCTTGGTTCGAGAAGCTCAAGTGCTTTCTTCTACATCAGCTGCAGTTCAAGGCTTCTGTTGCGGACAGCTGCTTGTTCATCAAACACAATGAGGTTGGTTCTATTTTTCTTTTAGTCTATGTCGATGATATTGTTGTTACAGGTCCTTCGGCTGTCATGATTTCTGATGTCATTCAGACTATACATAAGGAATTTCAGCTTAAAGATTTGGGAAATCTCAGTTAATTTTTAGGCATGGAAGTTTTAGCTACTGATGATTTTTTGTTGCTGAATCAAAAGAAGTATGTGCAAGATCTGGTTGACAAACTTGGTCTCTCTTCGGTGTCTGCTTGTCCTACTCCGATGACTGGTACTTGCTTATCAAAAACAAGTATGATTACTTGCTCAGAAAGTTTAGATGATGTTAACGTATATGTGTTACTATTGGTTCTCTTCAACACATATGTGTTACTCGTCCTGATATTAATTTCTCAGTCAATAAACTTAGTCAATTCATGCAAACTCCTAGTGTTAGTCACTGGAAAGTTGTTTTACACATTGTTCGGTACTTGAAGGGTACGATTGATCATGGACTCATGTTTCGTACTAATCTGTTTCCTGTTAAAGAAATTTCTTTAACTTCCTACTCTGATGCAGATTGGGGTGGTGACATTTCTGATAGAAAATCCATTTCAGGCCATTATCTTCTGTTGAATGGTAATCTGATAATTTGGAGCTCAAAGAAGCAGTCAGTGGTTGCTAGGTCGAGTGTTGAGGCTGAATTCCGTGCAGTAGCTAATGTTGTGTGTGAGATTATCTGGGTTAAATCTTTGCTTACTGAGATGGGTTTGATGTTATCTTCAGTGCCCGTGGTGTGGACAGATAGTACCAGTGCTGCAGCATTGTTTGAGAATCCGATTCAACATTCTAAGATGAAACATGTTGAAATCGATTTGTTTTTTGTTAGAGAGAAAGTTAACTCTGGACATGTCATTGTTAATTTTGTTCCATCAAATGAACAAGTGGCAGATATTCTCACTAAACCGTTGACTGAAAAGATGTTTGTGCCTTGCAGGAAGAAGCTGGGGATATTTTTTGTGCAAGAATTGCTGGATCATAATGGGGTTGATAGGCATTTGTCTGGTAAAGATGTTGATTCTGAGTAGTCTTTGAAATTATGTCTTTCTTGTGTGATAGTGCTTATATCCATGCTATTGAAATATTCTAAGTGAGTATTGTATTGTTCAGTTTCATGCTGTTATCCTGATTCTATTATCTGTCAGTGCTTTGACTGTTTTTCATTCTGTTGATTCATGTTTGTCTATGTGTGCTACTGTAGTACATTCTTCTTCATGTTAGTTAAATCAGTTTTAGCATTTATAGTTCATTGGATGTTTTGATGATTTTCTGGATTACCATATGATAGTTACATTACCTGTGTTCGCTTATATTCTGTGTGTGTGGTGCAATGGCTAGAGTTTGATCTTTAGTTAATTTCATGGCTGATCTGTTTTCGTTATTGATGACAATTGTAGTTCAGAAGAAAAAAAAAGAAGATTGCAGCATACCTCCTTGGCATAAAACATTGGTTTGATTCCAAAAATAGAACTCAATCTCAAGACAATGATAAGATACTTCAGATTGGTTCTTGAGGAAGTAAAGATAAGGGCTCAAACCATTCAACCAATGTTGATAAGATAAGGGCTCAAACCATTCTGTCAATGAGCAATTCAAATAAAAAATGATAGGTATGAAGAATGAATGTGTACAATTGTCTGGTCTATGATATCAATGGAGTTGTCATAAATGAAATAAGATATGTTATTCAGATTTCTGGATCAAACTCTAGCTTTCATGTCCATCTAGTGAATATAAGTGTGCTGGTTTTGTATCAGGAGTGTGGTCTTCCTTGAGAATTTATAAAAATAGAACGGTGAAGTATATATGCTGTAATTGATTTCTGCATATATGAATCAGAGTGTGTTATAATGGTGCACTGAGTCGAGCATGTTCATTAAGAATGTGGCATTGTTCAAAGTTCATTGTGCAATTGATGAATCAGTTGATGAATACTTGAGATTGATCAATCGTATTCACTTGGATATATTGATAGTATGGTATGAGTGCTTTCATAGGAGAAGTCGGAATTCAAGGATATTCAGATGTAGTCATACTTTCCCTGTGAAGACAACAGTTCATGAAGACAAGAGAAGGAATCAATTTCAAATTTTGGTCACATTGTTATCAAGAGTGAAAAGGAAGAAAAACGAAGGTGTTAATCCGTTTCAAAATCAGATCTTCAATAGGGAATGTTAGGACATATGTGTAATTACACAAGTTTAAGGATCTGTTTGTAAATAAACAAGAAGGATCTGGTTGCAATTATAGGATAGTTGTAGGTTATAAATAAGTCGGTGTAACAGACTAAACTAACTTTCAAATTGAAGAACACATTGCTTTCTTCACTCTCAAGTAAGCTTTGATTTCTCTTTTCTAGTTTTATCTGAGTTACCTAACAGTATGCGGGTTGCTTTGGATCATGTTCTTCCATTTGTACCTCCCCTTTGTATGATCGGATAACAATAATCGGATAATCTTTCATACTTTATGGTTGCCCATCGCTCTCCCCCTTGGGAGTTTGTCCACCCAAAACCCACCATTAGCGTTTCATCCCCATTAATCACCGCCCGTAGCCTCATATAACTTCTAGTCACCCTTTCCCACAATATGTTCTATCTATAGAAAGCTCCCGATCATGTTTCAAATTTTCAATGCATTTTCATCACTAAAATTCTCCAACCCTAAGTCGTGAATTTGTATACACATTTTTACCTTAGTTAAATCCACGTCTTTGACACTTATGCTCGGTTCCTATCGCTTTATGTTCAAGATATGCCCGTTGATCGCCCACTGTGATAGGTCTAAAATCCATTCAACATCTTCATCATGGCCGAAATCAAACAACATGATTCCCGGCTCCGCCTCAGTAATTACAACCGACCCAAACCTTGCCCATGCCGATCTTAGTATGTTCTGTACGACGGATAGCTTGATTGATTTTTGTGAAATCAATTTGCCCACATACTAGTTTCCCTTCTAAGGTTGCTGGTTGGAGCCTAGTTCGATCACCGGTCGCCTGGTGCCGTTGTTGTCGCTGGAACTAGACTGTATCGTGCGAGCCGACCCTTCATTACAGCTGGCAGCTCCTACAGAAGATAGGGCACAAGAAAAATAAGATAACAGATGCAATTGGTTAGTATTCACTCAAAGAAAAATTGGAAGAAAAAACTTGGCTGAAGCTGTCGTTAGTATGTGGTGCGCTGGCATGTGCTGCAAAACGCATGGCGACGTTCTTCTCTGCATGAATGTGTCACCATCGGTTCTACAGTTTGGAATCATCTCTCTCTTGCTTCGATTGGTTGAGGTTATTCCTTGCTTTCGTCCATTTGTGTTGCTTTGGTTGGCTGGTTTGTTTGATTATAATAAATGCAAAGGGAAGCTTCCAATTGCCGGAGGAAAATTGGTCTCCGTCACGGGCTGGAAACCTAGCTATTTGGGGTTTCAGCTTCAGACAGAGAAGAAGGTGGACTGCACGCGCCACACGGGGAGAAGACCTTCTGTATTGCTCTAACAGTTTTGCCGGACACAATAAACTAATATAAGAAAATAATATATTCTTCATTAATTTGTATGACAAAATATTTAAATTGGAAATATACAATATAGATAACTATAAAAAGAGTATGCAATCTTTTCATATTTTATATTAGATTCACCTAACCTTTAAAAAAATAATATTATGTTGGGTATCGATAGTGACAACCCAATACAGGTAAGGCCTCAAAGGCCCAATAACCTTTTAGAGGGGTACAACCCAAATCATTCAGAACTAGGCACAATATTACATAAGACAACTACAATATTACGTGATAACCATAATATCTACTATCCTTATCTACAACGACACAATATTCACATAGATATTCGGTTGCTAAAACAGTCTGATCTTCCAACCCTATAAATACTCTTCCATTACATATGGTAAACTACATTTTGAGTTCTTACACACAGTATACTGATTTAAGCATCAGAGTGGGACCAAGAGGAACCCCCTATGTTGCGTTCCCCTTCTTGCAGGTCCATCGGAGCTCCAGCGCAAGCGTGCAGTTATCAACCAATTGGCATCCAGATCACTGCCAAGTCATCATCCAATCAACACTTGAGAAATTTAGACCTAACGTTTGATGCCGTCTGTGGGAAATGAGCAAACAGTCATGCAGACTCACTCTAACCATAATCGTCGTAAACAGACTAACAAACAATCCCATGATAGCTCTGAATCCACCGCTGCTTCGCCGCTCCATCAATAAGAACCTGTTAGCCAAGCAATCCCTAATGTCGTCCCTTCAAGACCGGCACAGTAGCACATTGGCAATTCAAAACCGACTCCGATTCTGCCCACCACCAAGATTCTAGTTCGACCAACCGCTCAAGTGGTTGGGGAAACCATTCAGGTAACTCTGAAGATGCTATCCCTCTTGGATACTATCATAGGACAGGCCCGCAGACAATCCCCTGCTTCTCATGAAGATCCTCGTCCCGTGGGGCCACTGGAAGTGGACACTGGAAATCCGCGTGCCTTCGCACCTCAAGAAGACCAAAAGATGACCTATGGACATCACTCCATGCCTCCAGCTTCAACCGAAGCGCTGACAGTGACCAACTCTGTCTATCCGTCGAGTACTTCACTAACCGAAGAACAACAACTTCAATTCACTCTTGGCCAAGTTGAATATCTCATCAACGAAAAGATGAAGGAATACGGTGGAGATGACATGAACCTCTTTAAATAACGATCCTCCTATACATTCACCGTTGCACTCATAGCAGTCAGGATACCAATGAATGTGATGGAAAGACCCATCCCCAAATATAGTTGCGGAGGAGATCCCGTGATCCATGTCAACAAGCCTGAAGCCTCTCTTTTGGGTCAGTCGGATGATTATAACCACTCAGCCTTGCTATTTCCGTCAACCCTTTCGGGTTCGTCGTCGTCTTGGTTCTTCAGCCTCCCTGCAGGATCGATAGGAACATTGTCAGAGTTAAAGAACAAATTCCTGGAGCGATATACGGGCGAGCGCCAACTGCTGAAGAGTGTGACCACCTTAGACTCTAGTAAGCAACAACCAGGATAAACCTTGGCCTACCTTTACACGCATTTTCATAAGAACGTCACAGATATCGATTGTTGAGTCACAGGTGGAGAGATCGTTTGAACCTTTTATAGAGTGTTGGATGTAGCTAACAAAGCCTCAAGAAAAATGTGCAACAGCTACCATGTTCAGTAAATAGAGACATTGGAGGAGCTGGCAGTAAGGGCGAAAGGTTTTCTTAAACGTGGAAAGGGAAAACTCTGAAACTAGTTTCCTGGTCTAAACCTCGCCAAGGCCTATTTCAGATCCCCGACGCGATGGAAAAAGGTCATGAGAAGCCTAGATTCAAAGGCTCCAGAGTAAGCCATCGAGAGGTTCCTGATGGTTTCACGCCTTTAAACAGGTAGATCTCGACGATACTAGTCGAGATGGAAAGAAGGTCCTTAGCAAGACCACCAATGCCCAAAAAAAATGCTCAGCCTATGGGTAAAGATTCAGAGAGCTACTACTACTATCACAAAGCGAAAGGCCACAAGACCGTTCATTGGTGTATTCTCATGCGCGACATCTAGAAACTCATCTAGAGAGGCATGGTGAAAGAGTTTGTGGCAAGAAGGGAGCACAGTCGAACGCCTCCACGTAGAACCAACTCACATGTTCCGCAAGAACATTCTGGCCCATCCCAAGGCAAAACGGTGATAAACTTAATTGCTGAAGGGTGTGGAGCTGGAGGTGCGGGGTCAAATGCAATAGAAATATACACCACTCAAATCTCCATAGCTGCGCAACTGGGAAAGAGGCCTCGGCCTGCGGCAGATAACATTATCTCATTCTCTGAAGAAGACATGACATATGTCACCACTATGCACAATGATGCTTTAGTCATCACAGCAGACATCGCAGGATGCAATATGAAAAAAATTTTGATCGATGGAGGGAGTTCGACATACAGTCTATTCCTAAACGCTTTCAAAAAGATGCGCAAATCCAAACGAGATCTCAAGTGAGTCGACTTTCCACTCATTGACTTTGCTGGGAGAACAACGTATCCACTAGGAGATATAACCCTGCCGGTAACCCTGGGCGAAGAATGGAAGAGCACATAGGTGTCAGTTGCCTTCATAGTGGTTGACGCACCCGCCTCCCACAACGCCATCCTGGGGAGGACCACCATCAATCCGCATAAGATAGTGGCCTCCACAATCCACAAAAGAATGAAGTTCCCCACACCGAATGGGTTTGGAGAAGTTCTCGACGACCATCCGTTCTCACAACAATGCTATGTGAACTGGTTTCACAGAAAGAACCAAAGGGAGTCTCTCGCCATCGAGATAGAGGTTAACCGTCGTGAGGACAAAGCTCAGCCAACCCCGATGGAAGAACTAACAGAAGTCGAGATAGATGGTCTAGAAAAGAAGGTAAGCATCAGAACCACCTTGAACGAAGACCAAAGGGCTGCCTTGACCTCCCTACTAAAAGAATACAAGGAATTGTTCGCTTGGAAGCCCAGGGACATTCCATGAATCAGTACCGACATAATCTCCCAAGAGCTGAGGATATATCCTTCGATCAAACCTATTGCTAAGAAAATAAGGTCATTCAGATCACACAAACTCTTGGCGTTTAGGTAAGAAGTAGGCAGACTACTTTAAGCCAAATTTGTCAGAGAGGTATGTTTTCAGAGCTGGGTTGCCAACCAGTGCTGCTGAAGAAGTCAAACGGAAAGTGGAGAATATGCGTTGAATTTCGCGACTTGAACAAAGCCTGCCACAAAGATTCGTAGACCCTGCCGCGAATTGATCAGCTGGTGGATGCAACCTTTGGTCACGAAACGCTAAGTTTCATGGATGAATATTCTAGCTATAATCATATCCAAATGCACCCAGCTGATGAATCCCACACACCATTCTACGCCGATGGAGATATACTTTGATTTAAGGTAATGCTCCTCAGCCTGATAAACGCGGGGGCAACTTATCAACGAATGGTAAATTAACTGTTCGAAGAAATGATGGGGCAGAACATGGAGGCCTATGTGGACGACATGCTCGTACAACCAATCAAGTGGAGACCTCACACAGAAGACCTTCGAGAAGCATTCGAATGCATGAGTAGGCACAGGGTTCGCCTGAATCCAACGAAATAAGCGTTTGGAGTAAAATCAGGCAAATTCTTGGGTTTTATGGTTAGCGAAATAGGCATTGAGTAGGATAATTGGATAATCAAGCATAAGACGAAGGCGGGGCCACAAAATAAGTCGCCTTGCCGCAAACTATTTTCTCATAGGTGGAGAACTCTATAGCCGAGGATACTCAACTCCCTATCTAAGATGTATTTCCCATCTTGAGACTGAAAGAGTTATTCGCGAAGCTCACGAAATAGTTGCCGCATACCATGAAGGTTCACACTCATTAACACGTAAAATCTTCAGACTAAGCTATTATTAGCAAACCTTGAGCACAGACGCAACATAATTAACAAAAAATTGAGCGACTTGTTAGCAGTATGCACCAAAATCCGGTCAAACACCAACATTGCGATCCCCAATGGCTGGCACCTGACCATTCGCCCCATTGGGATTAGACATATTGGGACCCTTTCTCATAAAAACTGGGCAAAGAACGCACATCATTGTAGCGATCGACTATTTCTCCAAATGGAGAGAGGCGAAAGCATTGGTGTCCACAACGAAATTTCAAGTGATCAAATTTTTAAAGATCAACATTATTTCTCGATTTGGCGTACCCAAAATACTTATAAGCGATAATGACCCGCAGAAAAGAACTCAAGTGGCTTTGTGAAGAGTGTCAGGAATCTCAAATTAAAGAGAAGAAAAAAGAAGAGAATGCTTACTTGCAATTGAAGAAAGAAAATCTGATCTTCATTCAAAGTTGTTAAGTTCGGTACAACTATCCTTATTTATAGGATATAAGGATGTGAAAATTACAATTTAGCCCTCGATAGAATTAAACATTTTACCCTAGACTTTATGTAATTATGCATATACCCTAACATTCCCCATTGAAGATCTAACTTTCTTGTCTTGTTCCTTCAAGCTTTTAGATCTCAGTCAATCGAACTCTTCAACCTCTATATTTCAGTCTGATTCTAATGATGAGAATTTCACATACTAATAGAAGAACAGAATCAGCTATCTTGATACATTTCCAGAATTGATGAGTAAATTCAACTCTCCCTGAAATACCTGCCATCCGTATGCAAACAGATCAATCTTATTCCTCTGACTTTCAACTGCTTATTGCATAAGACTAACACCTTCTAATTCATATCCATACAGATCAACCTCCACATATATCCAGAATGAATTCTATCATCATACCACACAAATTACATTAGACATGAATTCACTTTTCTAAAAATACATCTACCATATTGAGCACAAATTCAACTCGGTATATCATCCCCAAACCAACTGACAGGCCGAAGCAACCAATAAAGTTGTGCTAGTATGACTAAAAAGGAGAGTTCAAGCCGTAAAAGGAAACTGGGCGGATGAGCTGGACAATGTGTTGTGGGCTGTCAGAACGACACCCAAAATAACAACGGGGGAAACACCATTCAGCCTGGTGTATAGATCCGAAGCAGTGGCACCCGCCGAAGTAGCGGTGCCTACCCATAGGATCCTACATTTCGATGCCAAAGCTAACGTCATCGAGCGACTTACAAACCACGATCTTTTTGAATAAAAGAAAAGGCAATCATACAACACACAGGCTAAAATGCGACTGACGACTGCTAGGTACTTCCTAGGAAAACCACAGTGGTCAAACGAATACTCTTCACTTTCTTGAGTTTTTCCCTTTTTCATTTGGAATAAAAATTCCTACTTGCTTTGCTTAATGATTTGCCACTTGAGCTTAGACATCCTCTTCATCAAAGTGACAAGAAACCAGAGATAACACCATGTATACCATATATAGTTTATATGGTGAGAGATCAAGTTAAAGATTTTCTAAGTTCAACAACATTTCATCATACAACCACAAATCTTTCCTCATTCGATGAACAAGTTATACTTCTACACACATATAAAAATTTTCTTGTTCAAGTCAAGTGCCAGCCTACAGAAAGTTGACTGGGTTTGTGCCCAATTTCTTCTTTTGGCTTTTGGTATCCATGTGTTTGTATTGCACAATTGTGCTGCCTGAGTCATTATTCAATTGTTTTTCCTCCTTATGTAATCGAACTTATGTTTATTAAAATCACGAACATGAGGAAAACATAGACATCCAAACACACGGAGTATATTGAACAATTTTTCAAAAGGTGATTTATTATTCAGCACAAGCGTGGGTAACTTATTAATCAGCTAAAGAGTAGATGCAAATGAATATGTCCAGAACCCGAATGGGACTGATCCTTGGGCAAGCAAGGTAAGACCAAGTTCAACTATATGTTTGTGCTTCCTCTCAACAATCCCATTTTCTTGAGAGGTGTAAGGGCATGTAAACTGATGTTGAATACCTGCAAAGACCAAATAAGAGTGAAATAACCATAGAAATTCCCCTACATTATCGGCCTGAACAACTTTTATTGGATGATTTAATTATTTTCGGCAAACAAATGGAAGGATTTAAAAACATTCACAACATCACTCTTGATATGACAGTGATTACATCAACTTTTGAGTCACATCATTCACAACATCACTCTTGATTTAAAAACAAATGAAATATACCAAAGTGAATCGAGAAAATGCATCCACAAAACTTATATAGTATTTAGAACCATTTGATGTGACAGTGATTATAGCAATAACATGCTCAAATTCATGTGTAAGGTCAACTAAAATTGTACTGATTTGCATTATTTCAGATATGGGATGATCCGAACTTCTGAGGGTGTCACAGAGGAGCTGAATTCTACCAAGGTATTCCCTCATAGATATATCTCGTTTTCTTTGTGATTGAAGAGAACACAAAAGTCTCATCACACCAGTAGTAGAAGCAACTGGAAATAGATGATGCAACACATTCCAAATTTTGAAGGATGATCGACATTGCACAAGATTAGGAAGTAAAGATGATGATACCAATGTTAGGAGCCATGAGGCCAGAGCACTATCATGTTCTTTGAATGTACTGTAAGCTGGATTAACAATCCTATTTCCCTCTGCGTTTGTTATGAACTCATCTACACGGGCTGAGCCATCAAGGTGTCCTTCTAGCCTATGTGTGTCTATTGTAAAGCCGCTTTATTGTTTCCATTGTAAGTAGTTGGTCTCATCGAGTTTTAGGTGAATCATCTTGTTATTGAAGTGATTATGATTGGATTCCATGATAGGGTTTGCAGCTGTGGCGCTGGGTGGTGGTGGTTGAGGTGGTGTGGAGCTAGGGTGGTGCAGCTAGGGTTTGCAACCATGGGACTGCGTGGCGGTGGTTGAGGCGGTGCGGAGATAGAGTGGTGAGTCTAGGGTTGGTATAGCTAGGGCTTGCAGCCGTGGGGCTGAGAAGCGAATGGTGGTTCCGTTACTTGACGTGGTGCCGGTGGATGACTTGTGTGAGTTATACGATAAACCTAGTTTTGAAAGCTCTGACACCATGAAAGGTTTCTTGAATCTAAGAGAATTGAATACAGAAAATTTACTTGTATCTTTAGGAATATGTACAATGATATATATATAGTTATATAGTAAAATCCTATTGTAGAAACCCTACTATAGATATAGATATAAAACCCTAGTGTAGATATATTCTACTTATTACAAAACGGTCATTTTACTTAACGTTCATTTGAAACTATATCCTCTAATACAATTATGGAAAATCGAAAGATATTATAGCGGATCTGTTAACCAAATGGTAAAATAATGAGTTGGCCAATCAACGAGAGGAATGGGTCTAAAGCTCGTGTAGTAAACACTTTTAAGAAGGAAAATCCAAACTAGTTGATTGGGGATCCCACGATCTAGGTTCAAAGGGACAACCTAATCACAAGAGTGAGGTTGGATTACTGTGGGAGGTTTAAATATCCCTAGTCCAAGCCTATTAGTAGAAATAGGGTTGATAGTGCATAACGTTAAAACATTGCTTTAAATGATTTGAGAATTAAGAAATGTTAGTAGATTGTTGGAGTAATACTTGAGATAAGGAATCACTTATGCAAGTGAGAAGAAGAGACCCTTCAAAAAGAATCGTTGAGGGTGCAATTCTGAAAAACGCTTGCAGAACGAGCTAATATCCATGGCCTGAACCAACATGAACACGTGGACACATGAAGATACCTATGTGGCTTATGTCATCATTTATACCAACAGAAGACAGTTCAAAGACGTCGTATCTATTGACAAGACAGTAAAGCCTTTGTAACTTCACAACGGAAAATTCAAAACGTAACACGTACCTATCCTATGTAGGTATTGACCATTGAACTCTTATTCCAAGTGTGCAGCGTCTAGGAGCTCAATCAATTCTCCTTTTCATTTGGGGGATTTTTGGCATTTGGGACCAAGCAATTTTACAAAATTTGGCCGGATTTTGCTTGAATGGCACGATTGTTGCTCCGACAAACTTGCCGTACACGAACCAGTTGTTGCTAAAACTCACAATTTTTATTTCGACACATTATTTTAAAGGGGAAAGTATGAAAAAGATGTAAAATGTTTGACAAAATTGGTAATCGATGTAACTTGTTTTGGGTCGCGGGTTTTTGATGTACGATGTTTCATTCTGTTGGTTTTTTAAGAAACGTTAGTTTTTCTGTTAGTTTATCCGTTTAAATTTGACACGTGCAGCTCACGTGCTAGAAAATTTGATCATTAAAATAACAAAAAATAAAAATACCAAAACTACCCTCTAGTTGTTTTCCATCCTTTATACTTCCACAACCGAACCGTCTCCCTCCAAATAACTGAACCGGTCTCTCTTCCCCAAAAACCCATCAGCTGCCCCTTACCTTGCAATGCACCACTTTCTGTAGATGCATGCATGCAAACTTGATCTTGAACTTAAGAGGAAAAGTGAAAAAAGTTATATTTTTACAGTAAACTTGATTGAGTTACATCTTCTAACAGTTTTCAAAGAATCTTTTTTATAGTAAGACTCATGTTGATGCATAATCTAAACATTAAATAGGAATCTTGAACATGACAATGAGAGATTTGGTTTTGAATTCTGTTGGAAACAGGAATTACGACATACGATGGACTTGAGAGCTGTATCCTTAACATTAACCAACAATCCTACGAAACCGAGATCCAAGCAACTAGAGAGCCTACATATTCCTCGGAGGAAAAGGAATCGATCTGCTCTTCCAGTAAAGACCCAGACCTTATCAGTTCGTTATCTTCAAAGTGGTTAACGGCGAAGAAGGAAAAACTCAATTTTGATGATTGGGAGTTCTCAGGAAGCCTCCAACATTTCTATGTCAGGGAAAAGCCCGTTTACGTGATTCAGAATGGTGATATCGAGACACTGAAGGATAAGTTTGCGAAGCTGTTGTTGGGAGAAGACAGCACTGGAGGATGTAAAGGAATCAACACTGCACTTGCCTTGTCCAATGCCATCACTTCTCTTGCAGGTTTCTTCTAAAGTCTAGACTGAAATCAACCCCATGAAGGTACATTCTATTTCTGCAGTCATTTATATGTGAAGGGCGACGACTTTGATCAAACTTTCAACGATGTTTTTTGTCGAGTTATCGAAGCTTAAACCATTGTCTGATGAAAAGAAGAGTAGATGGAGAAGAGAGATGGATTGGTTGCTATCTCCTACAAAACACATGGTTGAGTTGGTTCCCACCAAGCAAAACGGCGCCAACGACTGCACTTTAGAGGTACCCGTGCTTCATCGCAATCAAATTTACCATTTTTTGTTAATAATAATTGAGTTTTAAACATGTTAATCATGTCACAAATGGCAACACTTAATTTGATCTTACGTACTTTTGTGACAGATTATGAAACCAAAAGCCCGAGCACACATCCATATGAACCTCCCAGCACTGTAGAAACTGGAGTCGATGCTCATAGTTAGCATTTTCTCCTTCCCGTTAAATCCTTTTGTAATGTAAAAATTACAACTTTACTCATTGATTGGTATTTTCCCACGTGCACGAGTTTCTTGACGCGATGGGTGAATACTGAGTTCTGGTATGGAGAAGGAGGGAGCAGGGCAGAAGGGAGGAGCAAATCCGAAAGGCAAAGAAAGAGGTGATGGCTTCCATCTCCTCAAGTACCTTGCTCTGGTCTCTCCGATAATGGAAGGAAGAAGTTGATCTGTCAGGGAAGATTGATGCACCAAGATTTCAAGGCAGCCACATCGATCAATGAAAGTGTTCTTCGGGAAATGTCGATTCCGAATATAATCCGCAATGCACTTCCCAAGGTAAGCTACTGATGAATCTGAAGAATCCACCATTAACTAGTTTTATTGATAGACAGTGGGTAAACCAGAGAGCAGAAACAGATGAACCATCACCAGAGATAGCGGTGCCAATGGAGGAAGCGTGGAGGTTAGCAAATGGGGACGACAAACGTATGTGAAGGTCGGCAAAGGTGAAGAGTCCCAACGAAGTGAAGACGAACGCAAAGCGAGATCGTCCCTTTCTGTGTATCTTGTGGACACCGAAGTTTGGACTGAAATCGGACATGGCCGACATGGAGAAGGAAGGAGGAAGACATAGAGTCATTGGTTTGGGTTTGTGGAGAAGAAGCCCGAATGCTTAAAGGGAGGAAAGACTCCGTATAATAGTTGAAAAAGTGAGGGACATCTTTGGAATTTCACACATACAAAAAGTCACGTGCAAGTCATTTCAGCTGTTAACGGAATTTTTTAACGGTTACAAACGGAATTCATCAAAAATCTACACCACCAAACATACTACATCAAAAACAAACATTTGACCGCATTTACCACCGAGGGCAAACATGTTAAATCTTTTTCATACTTTTCCCTATTTTAAATTATTGGACAAATTAATTTTTAACTATATAACTGTTTGTTTCGCCTTAACGAACTATTTTAGTTAGGAGGTCAACGTTCCAATTTTCCTCTTGTACGAACCTATTACGGTGAGGGGCAAAATTGCATGAAGGAGACTGTGTTTTTCACGGGAGTCAGTTTATTAACGAAAAATAATTTTTGAGAGGGGCAATTTTATTATTTTGTAAGATCTTGCATATTTTATTAGAGTTTCTATATAATATTTTCCGGAAATATCATTATTGATACTCCTACATGACCAAAAAGATGTTGTTTCTTCCGCTCTGCAAATAGGATAATGGGTTGATGTTCAATCCGCGTGTTTGGATATTTCGACGTCAGTAATGCATTTTTTAAATTAACGTCCACCCTTAGCTCCCTATTCGACATGTTCTTGAAGTACTGGTTATATTTTTCTACAGGATGTTGTCGTGAGGTTGTTGTCGTGAGTAATATAGGAGAATCAATTTGTAATAATATTTCCGGTTTCAAAATTTCATAAACTCTAGAATAACATTCAACTTGACAAACTGACGATAGTGCCCCTAGAAAATGTTTTTTGTTAAAATTGTTGAGTCTCGCAAAAAACACGGTCCCGCTAAGGCAACTGTGCCCCCTCACTGTATTTGGCTCTTGTAAGAGAAAAATTGTGACGATTACCTTCCAGGATATAACAGTGTCGTTAAGGCAAAAAAACACGGTGTTTACCTTAACCGAACTTAACAATACCTAAACTCGGACAACGATAGAAATTCAGACTCGAAACCGAAAACCAAAATTTAGATCAAATGAAGCGCAATTCTTGAGAGGATTTCTAATATCTGAAGCGTTTATGAAATGAGAAGAATCAACCCTATTTATAGGGCTTAAAGGAACTCAAAATCATTAAGGTTACCCTTAAGTACTTTGTAACCCCAAAAGTAATATAGCCAAACCGAAAATCACCAAACATTAAAAGTCCAACAAACATAAATAATTAACATGTCATCATTTAGAAAAGAAAATTGAGTCAAGTCGGAATCGAGTCAAGAACAAAATATAAGTTTTAGCAAAACCCAATTCGCGCAAGGTATGGTTTTTGGAGCGACAATTTTGTCTGCATGATTCTGGCGCACACATGGAGCGACCTGAACCGTTGGGAGTGGCAATTGGATATTCACACCCCTATAAGCGCGCAGAAGAGCTCTTCTACTAGCAAGTTGTTACACTTGAATGAAATGAAAAATAATATAAACAAGCAAAAATCACTTGTTTTGGTCGGTCTGGTACTCTAGTAAAGCAAGGGATTTTCCATTTCCCATTCACAACACATTTGGGCCAGATTAACCCAAAACCTGGCCCAAGGCCAAACTAACAAATTGTCCAAACGTCCACAACCAACAACGCCCCACATGAATGAAGAAATTAGAAAGTTCTATAGACTCCGAATAAGCATTTAAAGGTTGACACCTGCATACTATATGTAGGTATTATCGTTTGAACCTTCTCTTGTGAAATTACATCGACTTTACTCGCTAGTTAGTAGATCTGATGTTATTGAACTATCCGCCGTTGGTGTAAATGATGACATTAAAAACACAAGCATCTTTTGGGTATTGTTTAGTTCACGTGTTCATGTCCGTTTTAGCCATGTACATTGACTGGTTCTGCAAGTGTTTCTAAGAAGTGCACTCTCAACAATTCCTTTCGGAGCGGTCCCTCTTCTCACTTACATAGGTGATTGCTTAACTCAAGTGTTACTCTCACACTCTATTTAGATTTCTTAATTTTCGAATCATGAAAAGCATTTGTTTAACCTCATCCACTATCATCACTATTTCTCATCATAGGAATGGACTCGGGGATTTAAAATCCCCCACAGTAATCCAACCTCACTTTTGTGATTAGGTTGTTCCTTGGAACTTTTATCTTGGGATCCCAGTCAACTAAGTTGGGTTTTCCTTATAAAAGGTGTTTACTGATGGGCTTTAGTCTTATTCTTCTTCACTTATTGGCCAACCTGCTATTTATTTAACTTTTTGATTAACGTATCCGCTATAGTATCCTTCAATTTTACAAAATCGATAATGATAATTTCTCTCGAGAGCAATTCTCTAATGGAATTATGTCTACGATGGATATGTCTAGGCTTTCCATTACATTTATGACTTTATTCCCTGCCAATCATAGATTGACTATCGTAATGTATGCTAATTACAGACACTGGTCTTAGCTACCTAGGAATATTCTCGAGAAAATGACGTAACCATTCAACCTGCTTAAAACCTTTATGAAGTACTATAAACTCAGATTCCATGGTTCAACCTGCTATAATTGTTTGATTTGAGGATTTTATGACACGGCTGCACCCCCTAGGATGAACACGAATCCAGTTGTAGAGTTTGACTAAATAGTGCAGACCTTCTTTTTCCCATCCTTGTTGAATTTCTCTATTATCTTATCAAAATAATGATAGGAACACGTGGACATCTTAAGAACAGCTCCAGTCCCTCCTCCCACCAATGCTCCAGGCCAACCAACTGTCCAAGTGGTCGGGGAAACCATCCAAGTCATCGCGGAGATGCTATCTCTCCTCGAAACTATCATAGGGCAAAACTGCAGACACGCCTCTACTCCTTAAAAAGATCCTCGTCCTGTGGGATCATGAGATGCAGAAACTGGCAATCCCCGCACCAGTGCTCCACAAGAAGACAAAGAGATAAACTCAGCGAATCAATCTATGCCTTCAACCTCTGTCACCCTCTCCGTCGATCTGTCGCGCGCCTCACCGACCGGAGAACAATAACCTTTATTCACTATGCGCCAAGTTGAGGATCTAATAAACAAGAAGTTGAAGGAGTAGTGCGAAGCCGCTATATCTCTCTTCATATAACGATCCTCCCATTCGTTCACAACCTCCCTCATATCGGTGCAAATCTCAAAGGATGTGGTGGCCAGGCCCATTCCTCAATACAGTGGCAAAGGAGATACCATAATCCACGTCAACATGCATAAAGCCTTTCTCTTGGGGAAAAGTCAGATGATGATAATCACTTAGACTTGTTATTTCCGTCAACTCTCTCGGGTTTAGCTTCGTCGTGGTGCTTTGGCCTCCCTACAAGATCAATAGAGTCATGGTTAGAACTGAAAAATAAATTCCTTGAACGTTACATGAAAGAGCGTCAATTGGTGAAGAGTGTAGTCGCCTTAGATGTTGTCAAGAAGCAACCAGGAGAAACCCTAGACGACTTCTACGTGCGTTTCCATAAGAATGTCACAGAGATTGATCATCGGTGCACGGATGGAGAGATCATTATGTTCGGATTCTAGATTGTGAGGAGAGAATGAAGAACTCAAAGATTTCACTAAAGAGAACATTGTATTACTTTGAGTTGATTGAATACAAAACACTAGAAGTCTTTATATAGCAAATGCTAGGTAACTAACAAGTATTCACCAAGACCAACCTAGACTAATCTTGATTATTCTAGACTAAGCTTGATCTTACTTGACCAGTGTATATACTATACTAACATTCGCCAAGTTCTTTGCTTTTCTTGATTTTGTATTACTCTAACATGCACCCACGTTTGAAATTTGCTTAATTGGTCCCCAAACCTCCAATGCTTCTTTGCTTGTGTCGGATCCTAAGTTCAATCTCGATCAAATCTCTGAATGAATCGAGCTCGCCACCTTCATCATCGATGATATACTCCACATTTGAACACACGTTTTTCAAGTTAAAATTCCGACGAGAAGGAAGAAGACTTGGTCATGCCATCTCGGTCATCTCGTTGTGGTCATGCCATAATAGAAATAAGGGTCATCCCGGTCATGCCATCGTGGTGCCATCTTCGTCATCACGTCGTGGTCATGCCATCACGGCTAAAAACTAATCTAAAATTTGAATTCCAACACTCCAATCTTGTATCCAATCCAATGTAAATTAGCAAAAATTTGGTTGTGAAAACTCAATGTGATCACACATCTTCACGACACAAAACGAGCAATTCAGCACAAGTAATTCAACATTGTGTTGTGGAGGCCCTGAATCAACAAGTAATTCAGCATAGAATCAGCGAACAATCGAGAAAAGAACCAGGTAAGATTCGTAACAATCCATAAGGCGCAGCAAAACAGAGTTCCAATCAAGAACAGAGCCGCAACCAAAGTTCTAGTCAAGAATAGAGCAGCAGATCAGGTATGATCCTCCGCAATCCATTAGGTGCAACAAGCATCAACAACAATGTAAACAGCTCAGTAAAGAATAACCAGCACCATACATGAGAAATCAATAGGAATTATGAAGATCAACATAATCAAAGCAGATTTGAGCTCACACGAAAACAGAGCAGCATTGAGCATTTATTTGTCACAGAAGTATAACAGCAACATATACTTACAACAGGTGATTGCTTCGAGCATATGATTACGTGTATGATCGCGCTGATGGTAGCTTGGAGAAGAAGCTATTTCTGGACATATCTTAGAGGAGGAAGTTGATGCATCGGTGCAGAGTCAAGTATTTGTGGCCAAACAGAAGAATCAACAGGTACATCGATGGAAATTCAATGCTAAATTGATACTGAATTGAAGATGCACAGGATCCGTGCTTGATGTTGAATTGAAGTTGGAGAGGATTGGTGCAGTAAAAGTGGAGGATCGGTGCAGTAAAAGAAGAGGATCGGTGCAACATCAGAGAATTGGAGCTGATTTGGAGAGCTGCTGAGTGGACCGCTGATGATGAAACCCAACACAATAGGAGGTGGCAAGCTGATCTGCACTGGAGTGACGCAAGCACGAGGTGGCAAGGAATGCACGATATGAACTGAACAAAGATGATATTGATTCTGATGAAGAATGCAAGCAGTAGGTGGATGATTGCTGGATGAATGCAGGAGCTGAATTGAGTAATGCAAGCAGGAGGTGGATGATTGTTGGATGAATGTAGAAGTTGATATCCAATTGACAGCAGAAGAGCTACAACCCGAAGATGAAATTGGAGTTGCAATCTGAAATGGAGCTGCAATTGGAACATATTTGGCCCTAGGAAAGATTTGGCTCATATACCATTTTAATGTTCTATAAAGAGATGTGGAGAGAAGGATGAACTAAAAGATTTCACTAAAGAGAACATTCTATTACTTTAAGTTGATAGAATACAAAACACTAGAAGTCTTTATATAGGAAATGCTAAGTAACTAACAAGTAATTACCTAGACTAATCTTGATTATTTTAGACCAATCTTAAACATGCTTGACTAGTCTACATACTACATTATGATTCACCCAAGTTCTTGGCTTTTGTTTATTTTGTATCACTTTAACACGTTTGAGCTTCCTATAGAGGGATGGATTTGGTGAACAGAGCCTCTAGGAAACTGTGCAACAACTGCTATATTCAAGATATAGCGACTTTGGAAGAGCTGGCACTCAGGGCCAAAGGTTTCATAGACCTAGAGAGGGCGAACACTAAAGTTGAATTCCTTGCATTAACCTCGCTAAGGGCTAATCTAGAGCTCCAACGCGATGGAAAAAAGGAAAATAAAGACAGGAGGAAACTTGAGAAGCCTATATCTGAAGCCCCATATCAAGCAGTAAGGAATTTCTGAGTATTTCGCACATCGCAACACATAGATCTCAGCGATACCATTAGAGATGGAAAATAGGTCCTTGGCCATACCGTCAATGCCTCGAAAGAATTCTCCACCCATGCGGAAAGATACTGAGAGCTACTGTCGCTATCGTAAAGTGATGGGCCACAAAATCGATGATTGTCGTATACTAAAGTGCGACATCGAGTATTTAATCCAGAGAGGCATGTTGAAAAAGTTCGTGGCGCGAAAAGAGAGAAGTCGAACGCCCCCACATAAAAACTCTTGCATGTTCCTCAAGAAAAATCCGGTTTTCCCATGGCAAAAGGGTCATCAACCTAATTGCTGGAGGGTTTGGAGCCGGCGGAGAGGGGAGCCATGCAAGATACGTGTCCTCCACGTAAATCTCTTCAGTTGCAAAACTAGGAAAGAGGCCCTGTCTCGATGAGTAAATTGTTATCTCCTTTTATGAAGAAGATGTGCCACATGTCACGACCCCGCACCATTACGCCTTGGTCACCACTATGACATCGCTGGATGCGATATGATCGATGGAGAAAGTTCGACAAATATTCTATTTCTGGACGTTTTTGAGAAGATGAGCAAGCCTAAATGACACCTAAAACGAGTCGACTTTCCATTCATCAATTTTTCTGGAAGAGCGACATACCCACTGGGGGCCGTTACCTTGCCGGTAATCTTGGGCGAAGGATGGAAGAGCGTAGAGGTGTCAGTCACTTTTATAATGGTCGATGTACGTGCATCATACAATTCCATCTTGGGGAGGACCATCATCAATCCTAACAAGATTGTGGACTCACAATCCACCAAAAGATGAAGTTCCCCACGTCGAACGGGATCAAAGAATGGTTAAGCGATCAGACGTCCTCACACCAATGCTACGTGAACTACCTTTGCAGGAAGAATTAAAGGGAATCTCTCGCCATTGAGACATGATGACCCTCGTGAGGATAAAGCTCTACCATCCCCATGGAAGAGCTCACAAAAGTCAAAATTGATGGTCCAAATAAGAAGGTGCGCGTTGGAGCCACCTTGAATGAAAAACAGAGGGATATTTTGACCTCCAAATTAAAAGAGTGTAAAGTGTTATTTGCGTGGAAGCCAAGTGATATTCCAGGCATCAACACCGACATAATATCTCACGAGCTGCGTATAGAACCTTCGGTCAAGCGCATTGCTCAAAATAGCAGGTCATTCAGATCCGATAAACGCTTGGCAATTAGACAACAAGTTGGAAGATTGCTCGAAGCAAAGTTTGTAAAAGAGGTGCGCTTTCAGAGTTGGGTGGCCAACGCAGTCCTGGACAAGAAGTTGAACGGAAAATGATGTATGTGTGTAGATTTCCGCAATTTGATCAAAGCCTGCCCGAACAACTCTTAACTCTTGTTGCGTATTGACTAGTTAGTGGATGCAACCTCTAGTCATGAGATGCTAAGTTTCATGGGCGCCTATTCTGACACAATCATATCTGAATGCACCCAGAATGATGAAACCCACAGAGCATTCTACGCAAACGGTTATATCATTTGCTATAAGGTAAAGCCCTTCGGATTAATCAACGCAGCAACAACTTATCAGCGAATGGTGAACCACCTTTTCAAAGAGATGGTGGGGTGAAACATGGAAGCCTACGGGGACGATATGCTGATAAAATCCATCAAGGGGAGCCCTCACATGGAAGACATTCGTGAAGTATTCGAATGAATGAGGAGGCACTGTGTTTGCCTGAACCCAAAAAATGTGCCTTTGGAGTAAAATCAGACAAATTCTTTGGTTTCATGGTCAGCGAAAGAAGAATCGAGGCAAACCCCGAGAATTTCAAGGCCATTGAAGAGATGAAGTCCCCGACTTGCCATATGGAAGTCCAGTGTTTGAACGATCACCTGGTCGCACTAAATCACTTCCACTCCAAGGTGAGCAACATGTCCCTCCCGTTCTTCCAAACCCTCAGGGAAAAATACAAGTTCGAGTGGACGCCGGAGTGTGAGTCTGCTTTTCAATCACTCATTCAACACATGAAAACACTCACAACTTTGGCGAAACGCAATCCCGATAAACTACGTTTTGTTTATATAAGTGTTAGCGAAGTCACAACCAGTGCAGTATTAGTAAGAGAATATGAGGGTAGGTAGAATCGAGTCTATTTTGTAAGAAAATTATTTAATAATGCTTAAATGAAATATATCGAGATTGAGAAGTATCTTTATTCCTAAGTTATTGCTGCTCTGAAGTTAAGGTCGTACTTCCACGCCCATTCAATAACAGTCTTCACCAACAAGCCCATCAAACACTTCTTGATGAAGCCACACTCTTCACGAAGGATGGTCAAGTGGGCGATTGAGTTGACGGAATTCAAAATCAAGTTTGCGCTGAAAACGACTATTAAAGGTCAATCTCATACATACTTTATAGTGAACGGTACCGGTAAAAGCCTTACTGAAGTGTAGCAAGAGCAACCAAAGGTAGAAGGAAAAGGTTAGGAGCTTTATATCGACAGATCATCCTCACGAGAAGGATCGGGGGTAGTATTAGACCACATCCCTCCTCATGGCGAGACCCTCAAGTACGTGATCACCCTCACATTCCATGCGACAAATAATGAAGTTGAGCATGAAGCAGTTATAATTGGAATGCGACTCTCTAAGGGAATGGGCATAACCTCATTGAAGGTAAAAAGTGATTTAGTACTGATTGTCAATCAGATCAATGGCAACTATGAAGCAAAAGGGGAAGAAAAGAAGAAGTAACTCAGTATAGCCAAATGACTTATCGCCGAAATACCAACTTTCGCGATCAAGCCGATCCCTTTCCAAGACAACCAACTAGAGGGATTCTCTAAGTAAGCTGGCATTCAGAGAAACAAGAATGAAGGAAGTACACTTACTCGAACAAGCACTATGCTCGGTCCTTGAAAACTGAGTGGAAGTCTTCAATATTCAAGAGAAGGACTTGAAGTTGAAGAAAGAACCCTGCCAGAAGACGAAGGCGAGGTTACCAAGATCAGTCAATCAGCCGCAAACAATATTCTTATAGATGGGGAACTCTATAGGAGAGGATACTCAACTTCCTATTTGAGATGCATTACCCATCCAGAGACAGAAAGAGTCTTGCATGAAACTCATGAAGGTCGCCGCATGCCATGAAGGTGCACGCTCATTAACGCGAAATATCTTCAGACTAGGCTATAATTGGCCAGCTTTGAGCGGTTCTTGGTGCGAACTTTGAGTCAACAGTTTGTACCAAGAACCGTTCGTCCACCTATATTCCTCTCTCCAATGGTGGGTGCCTGGTCGTTCGCCCAATGTGAAATCGACATCCTCAGACCCTTTCCCATAAGTACTGGCAAAGAACCCATATTATCACGGCGATCGACTATTTCTCCAAGTGGATAGAGACGAAAGCATTGCCATTTACAACCGAATTTCAAGTGATCATGTTCTTAAAGGTCAATATAATCTCGCAGTTTGGCATTCCCAACATACTTATAAGTGACAACAGGCAACAATTCGTGGGAAAAGAGCTTAAATGACTACAAAGAATACAATATTGATCATAGATTTAGCACGGTACATCATCCCCATACAAACGGAATGGCTGAAGAAACCAACAAAGTAGTCCTGGTAGGACTCCAGAAAAGAGTTCAAGACTTAAAAGGAAACAGGGTAGACGATTTGCACAATGGGTTGTGGGCTATTAGAACGACACCTAAAAGGGAGACAGGGGAAACACCATTCAATCTGGTGTACGGATCCGAAGCAGTGGCACCCGCCAAAATAGAGGTGCCCACCCATAGGATACTACTCTTTAATGTTGAAGATAAGAACCTCAAGAGATTCACAGATCTAAATCTCGTTGAATAAAAGCAAAGACAATCAGATGAAGCACAATCAAGGATAAGGTTGGTGACTGCTCGATACTTCAACAGAATAGTCAGCCCTCACCAATTTTTCATTGGGGAGATGGTTATGCAAAGCAATGAGTTAACAAATTTGGAACAGCACAACAAACTGTCAACCAAGTGAGAAGGCCCATATAAAGTAATAGAAATCGGCGCACTGGGGCCATGCTACTTGGAAAACATGGACGGTACAAGACTAGCTCGTCCTTTTAATTCCGAACATTTACGAAGGTTTTATGCATATCACGTAATCAAAGTATGTCAATAAAATAAAAATTTTACTTCTCAAATAACATAGCCACTCGAACTTAAACGAATCAAGCTTCAAAGAGAGGACGAACCAAATAGGTAATAATGCCTCTAAACATAAAAAGACGTAATGCAAAGAGGCGGACGAACCACCCAAGGTAACCGTCTCCTCAATTAAGCAAAAAGAGAATTGAGAACGAACCTCTACGGGTAATAGATCCTCTCCCAAAAATACGTAAAAACAGGGGCAAACGAACCAATAAGGTAACAGTTCCCCACAATCTAGGCAAAAGGATCAGACGAACTAAAAAGTAACAGTCTCTCTAAAAGACGTAAGACAAAAGGCGATCGAACCCACATCAGGGCTAACAACTCCCTTAAGTTAGTCAAAATAAAGACCTAAAATAAAAAGTGAACGAGCCTACATCAAAGGTAATAGTTCTCTTAAGTTAGGCAAAAATGAGCGAACGAACCTTCTAAAGGTAACATTTCCTCTGAAAATGCTTAAGAGAGTGAACGAACCTTCCAAAGGCATCAGTTCCTCTGAAAAACTTAAGAGGGAGAACACATTTTCTAAAGGTAACAATTCCTCTGAAAAACTCAGAGGCGAACGAATCTACGATAACAGTTCCCTTAAAGGCGAGCGAATCTAAGGTGACAGTTCCCCCAAAAGGCGAACGAATTCAAGGACCAGGTACCCTAAAAGGCGAACGAATCAATCAAGGATATATATTACCTTAAAGGCAAGATTAATCCTTGGGTAATAGTTCCCTTAAGAAATTGGGTGAAAGGGAATGGACGAGCTAAAAAAGCAACAGTTATTCCTCAAAAGCCTTAAGGAGCGAAGGAACCTCTAAAGGTAATATTTCCTCCTAAAGTCCAAGACCTTTTAAAGAATAAGGCAAAGACTATTCGACCAAATCTAAAGAGAAGTTGAAAACAAGCATGAATAATCTTCCTAAGGCTCTCAAACAGGTCGACAGTGAAAAAAGCCAAGTATATTCAAAGTCAAACAGGGCATAGACTTATAGAATGAAAAATGCAGCCATTATATTTACATTTCTGAGTCAACAATCGAAAGGAAATAATTACAAGATTATTGAAGAGAGGATATAAAACTAACTCTCATTCGTAAATGAAACCAATACATAAAAGGAGGAAAAGAAAAAGCATAACGACGCCAGGTAACTTTGCAAGGTTGTAATCCTTCTCAGCATAATGCACTCCTTAGACTTGAAGCTCTGCATCAACTCAGTTACCTGGAGTCCTAGAGCATCACGATCTGGGCTATTCAGGGGTTGCAGTCTCCTTATCGGATCCGGGGGAAGCCTTCTCCTCGCCAATTCCTGCAGGAGGAACTTCGTTGGTGTAGTCAATCTCAATGAAGTCTTGGAGAAACTTCACCTCCCATAGACGAAACTTTGGCTCTACTATACTATGGATCTCGTCGACAAAGACCTGGAGGTAGGCAGCCACCTCAACCTTTATCACCTCCAAGGAGCAGTCGGTAACTCAGACCTCTTGAGTCCTCGACCACACTCAAGGGACGAGACATCCTTGAGCTTCAGCTTGAGATCCTCCACCTCGATCCTAAAGGCGTCCCTTTTAGCACGAGCCGCCCTCAACTCAACCTGGTGGTAAGGAACCCTTCCTCCAGCTGAGCAGAGTATTTTTTAGCCTTCTTGGCTCGATTCTCAACCCGGAGCCTGCCATCCTCGGCCAGTACAACCTAACCCTACCTCATCTTGATCGAGGCGAGCAGCTCCTTCTCCGTAGACTCCCTTCGAGCCTGCTCAACCAACACGGTGGAAGCTTTGATCCTCTGCCTTAATTCCTTTATGTCCTCAGGGTTATACCCCAAGCTCCGATACTAATCCAGCTCGATAAGAAGATCAACCTGCTTATCGACGAGATCCCCTACAAAGGACTAAGGAGTTAAAAGAGCAAGGACTTAAAGAAGAAAAAAAGGAAGTCTATAAAGGAGCAAGTATAAAAAGAGTTTACCAGGGCCAGTCTCTCAAAGTACGTCCTCATCATGACTTTAACTTAGTTCAACTTAGAGGAGACCTCCCCCTGGTCCCGAAGGGGAAGAATCCCGTTCAGCAGGTGCATGCAGAGGTCCGGGTTGCCCTCCAGCACCGTTTTGTCAGAAATCTCCATCTCGCACAGATTAAGGCTAGGGGACCAGAGACTCCTTTGGTCAACCACCTTCGATGGATGGTGAAGAGCCAAAGAGGGCAGTACTCCAGGGTGAAGGAATACTTGCAGGTGGTCGCCATGGCACAACCCCGGGTCGGGACACTCTTCTGAGCCTAGATGCCCTAGAGTGTTTGGGAGTAACACGGTCTCCCTTAGAGGCAGTAACCGGTCGGTGGCAGGAGCCTCACTCCAGGGTGCAAACGATCCCCCGACATAAGAAGGCTGATCTTCCCAAGGCCCGCCACCTTGTTGGTAAGGGCAGCAACTGGAGCAGCGAAGGCTGAGGTCATCCCTGATAACAAGCAAATAAGTTGTAAATTCTATAACAAGTTGAAGAAAGAAAACACAAGTAAAGGTTAAAACCTAGGATACCTCTTTGGCGATCACCAGAGGTAGTCCAAGAATTCCCCTCCACGGGCGTACGCTTAGACGCGCTCCTTGCAAAAAGGGGAGGAGGACTCTAGATGGCCTGAGCTGCAGACAGTCCTATCTCAGCCTCCTTGGAAAAAAAAAACTGAGAAGTTTAGGTCCCCGGGTGCCTACAACACAAAAGGGCAAAAAGATAAAGAGTTAGAAGATTACCTAGCCTATAGGGACTAGGGAGGACTGTTGAATGTTCACCAGCCTATGATGGACTCTGACGTCTTCACCACTGAGCGGACTGAAGTAAAGCTCAGTTGCTTGTCGCGTTAAAATTACTCGCCAATGGTATGCTTGTAACTCCGTGACATATCGCCAAAGCTCGGGGGAAGGTCTCGCCCTGGTTGATGAAGTTCCCAAGGCACACCACCCTTAGAGAAGAAATAAAACTTCTTATAAGTAGAGTTGGTGGCCCGGAATTCGTACACTATACGGAAATGGACGTTCCAATTCGTAGACCTGGCCATCCATTTTTCAAAATTTATCCACTGGTTGTGGAAGTGATGAAAGTGGTTAGCCCGACAGCCAACTGATAGAAGCACCACAAAAGGGTGAGTGAATACGTCTATCCTTGATGCATGCACATTAACTTAAACCCAACCCACATCCTGATGGCATTGGGTACCAGTTGAGTGCGACTTATCCCATAATATCTACAAAGCTTCTTCAACTCTTCATAGAGACGAAACCGCAACGCAACAGTAATCCGGGTCGCAAACATGTAAACCTCTCCTTCCCGCAGGTAATACAACCATAGGCCCGCTCAAATATAAGAGAAGAAACAAGAACCTACCTGTCGGGGATAAGGCCGGGACATTGGCCTCAGGCACGTCGACCACAATAGTCGTGGCGGTGTGACTCCTGGGGTTTGCTTCAGCACAGAGGCCCTCTGGTTCGACACCGGCGCATTAGAATCCCTGATATAAAGCGGGAAATTAGAAGCCCTAGGAGTTGTAGTCTTCCTCCCATATAAAGAATGGGAAGAGGAAGGCTTGGAGTATGAAGCCTTGCCGGCGGTTTGGTGTTTGTTACCAACCATGATCGCAAAACGTTTTTTATGTGGAGGAAAAAGACTGAACAGAGATGAAGGCACAAAGGGAGCAAGAAAACACTTGAAGAATATGAGAACAAGAAAGCTTAGGATACGTAAAAGAGCTAAGTGACAAAGGTTGTTTTTTCATAGCCAAAATTCGGGAAGTTGAACGGATGTCGTCGAAAAATGAAGATAATGGTTGCACCTTTAGGGCAAAAAAAGAAGCAATATCAGAACTGAAGAGTTGCATCGGGGAGACAAAGGGGTAGAATAGTATGAAGAAGTGTCAGCCTAAACCCGAAACTCTACGAGTAAAAGTGCTTGGCAAGGAACACAAGTATGCCTCTCCTAAAACCATAGCAGCGATAACATTCACCAAAGGGGTAGTGAATCAGCATCAAGAAACCCTGGTAACGAAAGCATTCTCCAAAAGGGTAAAGGATCAGCAGTCAAAAACCCTAGAAACCCAAATCGTTCGCCAAAGGAGACAAAGCAGTACAAAAAACAAAGCTTAAACAAGAAATCAAATGTCCAAGCAGAAGTCACTATCTCAACCCTTCCTGACAAGTCAAGCTTGAGGGAAGCATCTTCAATCAAGATTCGGGGGCAAATGTTGGGTACCGATAGTGACATCCTAATATGGCATATTGCCCATCAGGCCTTCTCGACCCAATATCATTTCAGAGGGGTCAAACCCAAACAATTCAAGACTGGATCGGACCACACATAAGGCCATCTGGAACCCATAAGAGCGATCTAGAATCAAACCCGGAACCAAAATGGTCGTTTAAGTCCCTATTGGTCGCCAATACCATGGTCAAAGCCTCCCACTGCTTGCCATGAGAGTGCTCACCAAGAGAGTGTAACCTCGCAAATAAGGTCCCACAACCGACTCTGAATATACAGGCACTCTGCTCGGCATATCCCGGGCATATATTCTACAAGGATCTTATAAGCCAACTGCAATATTATGTTATAACCGTAATATATGCTCTCCTTACGGATATACAATTACCAAAAACGACTTGGTCTTCCATGTTAGCTTGGTTGAAATCAAACGAGGTAACAACGGTGAAACAATGAGCAATGAGGAGAAAAGGATGAAGACAAGGCTTTGATTAAAGAGAACATCTTTGATATTAGGTTAACTTGTTCAATACAAGGTAAGGCTCTATATATAGAGCAACTAGAGTAAAACCCTAGACAAGAGACTAGATAAAACACTTAAACTAATAATGATTAAACTAGAAAACATTAAGCTAATCTATGTGGTGTTCTCACATACACCCTAGTTCTTCGTTTTCTTCATATTGTATGCTCTGACATTAGACACACTTGTATCCTAACATTCCCTATGCTTGATCTTGACTTTGAAACTTGATCTTTGGTCGCCAAGTGCACTTGTGGTCGCCAACTGAACTTGATCTTGTTATTGTGGTCGCCAAATGCACATTTGGTCGCCAATTGCACTTGTGGTCGCCAACTGAACTTGATCTTGTTATTGTGGTCGCCAAATGCACATTTGGTCGCCAAATGAACTTAATCTTGTCATTGTGGTCGCCAAATGCACTCGTGGTCGCCAACTGAACTTGATCTTGTTATTGTGGTCGCCAAATGCACATTTGGTCGCCAAATGCACTTAATCTTGTCATTGTGGTCGCCAAATGCACTGTGGTCGCCAAATCTTCAAATTCCCTGAAATTTGACAGTTTCGTTCACGGTCTTTGTTTTTCTCTTGATTTGCTGAATTTTCGACCCCAAACTTCCAATGCTCTTTGCTCGTGACGAATCCCAAGTTTAATTCCGATCAAACCTCTAACCTAATTGAGCTTGCACACCTTCATCTTCAATGAGATACTCCACATTCAAACACAAGATCTTCAAGTTGATATCTAGACGAGAAGAGGGAGGAATCGGTCATGCCATCGCGGTGCCATCTTGGTCATCTCGTCGTGGTCATGCCGTTAAAGAAGAAACTACTACTAAAATCTGACTTCAACACTTCAAACTTGTATCAAATCTATTGTAGTCATCAAAACTTGGTTGTCCAAACTCAACGGGTTACACATCTTCACGTTACTAATCCAGCAATTCGAGAACAAGTAATTCAACATTGGATGCAGGGGTTTTAATCCACAAATCTCAGCAAATTTCAGCATGAACCGGGGTAAACTTCAGCATTTCAGCATCAGCAACAACAATCAGCAAATTTCAGCATATCAGCTTTCCAATTCAGCACATATCAGCATATCAGCTTTCCAATTCAGCACAATTCAGCATTTCAGTAATAATTCAGCACAATTCAGCATATCAGCATTAACAATCAGCACATTAATCAGTAAATTTCAGCCCATTTCAGCATATTTCAACTCAGCATATCAGTATATTTCAGTAAATTTCAGCTGCATCTGTCAGGCATTTCGTCGAACACGTCTTGTGCATCTCGAACATGCCTGAGCATGGACGGATTTAGTATTTAGTCGAAGAGCAGGACCTGAGCATGGACGTCTTAAGACAGCTTGAGCGTGGATTTGTTGATGCTGAGCGTGGGTAAATGTTTGCTGAAGAGACCTGAAAAATGCTTCTGGTGCAGCAGCTCCTTTCGTCAGTTCTGTTCAGCTCGATTCGAGATGAATGTGAGAAGATGCTGAGCTGAAAACGTGGATTTGCAGCGGATAAACGAAGAATGAACACCAGTGAGACCAGATTTGCAGCAGAGAAACGAACTAGGAGCCCTAATCGACAAGCTCTGATACCATGTTAGCTTGGTTGAAATCAAACGAGGTAACAACGGTGAAACAATGAGCAATGAGGAGAAAAGGATGAAGACAAGGCTTTGATTAAAGAGAACATCTTTGATATTAGGTTAACTTGTTCAATACAAGGTAAGGCTCTATATATAGAGCAACTAGAGTAAAACCCTAGACAAGAGACTAGATAAAACACTTAAACTAATAATGATTAAACTAGAAAACATTAAGCTAATCTATGTGGTGTTCTCACATTCCATCCATATCAATATCTTTGCTTTACATACATTATAGACATTATGAGTTCATACACAGATTATACTCATTTTAGCATCGGATTGGGACCTAGAGGAACCTCATTTGTTGCGCTCCCATTCTTGTAGGTTTATCAGAGCTCCGACGAAAGTTCGCGGTTACCAGTTCAGTTGGCATTCAACTCAGTGTCAGCTAAGCACTAGGTCAGCATCTAGGAGATCGTGTACCAACACTTCTTTTGTTGATAGCAAGCGGGATTCTAAGGATAACATCAGTTTAGGGTTGTTCGATGGTGTACCTTATGTTAAGATTCCACTGGTTGCTTCTGTCATGGCATTTATGGTACACATGCATCCCCAAATATTTTGACTCATGTTGCGCTTCCAATCTTGCAAATATCCACTTTCAAGAGTATGTCCATTCCCACCACTATGCTTGATCATATGTTGGATGCTTGACCCTTTGTTAGTTAAGTTTAGGAAATAAATCCCTTTCATCATCTGCACCCAGAAAGTCTCCGGGTTTCGCATTATACAACACACAATTTTTTTTTACAAGAAACGCTGTATTGAAAGATTTTAGTTCCTTGAAACCTATTCCTGTTCTTGGCCTCGCCAAAAGTTTTCTAATCGAGCATAGGTGGGTATTACAGTCACAACGCCTCTAATGAGTACTCCTTTCACGCCTTTCTGAAATTTTTATATCCAGCATTTAATAACAATATATCTACATATTATTTTGGTTTGATCTTCTAGGAATGTTGACGCATAAGAATCTGGAGAGTATACATGTTATAATGGGATGATATTATTGGTCCACAGAATATTAGTAGGAACTGTTGTAACGTGCCATTGCTACATAGCAATCTAATGTCTTAAAATTGCTTCCAAACATCTCCTTATCTTCAAAACTGCTTTACACTACAAGAAATTTGCTCTACAGCGATGGTAAATCATCTTTGCCGGAAGCACTGTTGACGCTGCTAAAACCCCTTGCCGATGCTAAGAGTCGTGCCAATAGACCCCGTGGCTAAAGGTATACACGACGACAATATGCCGACACTAAAGATTTGCCGTGGCTGGAATGAATAGTTGGTTTGATCATTAGCATCGCTAATATGCCAACTCTGTTTACGTGTAATTACCGTCGACATGTATTTGAGGGTAATACTGATTTAGGGTGTCTACATATGTCAGATGTAGAATGAGGGTATTAGTATCAGCGTATTGTTGTCCCTATTTGTTGTATATTGCATCAAATTGCTTTGAGGCAATATACGTTATTCAACTACAACATTTACTTGAAAGTAATTACACGTACTTAACGACGGATGAAATTTGATGGAAAACAAGTTAGACCACGTCATAAGTAACCTCTCGATGCACGTACAACAGTAATAAATATTACCATGTTCATCATAGTTGATGCTAATATGGAGTTTCAACTACTATGAAAGTTGTTGCTATATAAAGTGTTTTGTGGATGCGGGGTTGTCATGGTTAAATTGTATATGAAGCATCAATTACGGATACAAGTACAGTCCATCATCAATGGTTTGTTTTGATGCAAATGCTAATGTTTTACTCTTTTCGAATTGTTAATCATGCGTATGCTCGTAGCCAAGCATACCCAAACAGAATACATAAACAGATAATACACAAACAACTACATATGCATAACCATTTCCATCACATCCGAATTTATATATAGCCAAGCATTTCAAACAAATGTATGGCGACAATTGCGAACCACAAACAGAAATGACATGTTTACATTTACATCATGTCCAAAATATCCATTGACAATTAGTTCCAAATGAAAATAAAAACTCAGAAGCCTTAACACCTAGTGTACCACCATTCGATATAACTACTAAGAAGGAGTACTTACCGCATCTCTCCACGGTTCATGCATTTGGATCTGCAAACATAGAAATAACAGCAATCATGGTAGCATCATATTATAGAATATACCCTACAATGACTAAATGGGTGTACACAATGCAATTAAATCATTACTATACGCACCGTTGGCAAACATTGCCCTTTCCATGACAGCAATTTCACGTTGAAATGCTTCAATGTTGGCATGGAACTCCTTGAGTTGATCACATAATTGCTCACATTCAGCTGCGTTTCTAGCCACCTCTTCCCTTGCTTGCTTTAACTGCTCACTTTCCATCATCCGTGCAACCTTTGACACACGACTTCGACGACGCTCAGGTTGGCGAACTTCCTCATACAAGACATCCTTGTCAACTGGAGCCTCCTCCTCCCCAGCCAACTGAGCAGCCCTTTCCTCCACTTGGTCCTATTTTGCAAACGCTGTGACAAGAACATAAGGAAGCAATCAGATACAACATACAACACATGTGACTATATTGGTGGGCAGTACTACTTACTAGTATTGATCTGGTTTTATCATCCAGTGGCTGCCCTTTCTTTTCCATGTGGTTCTTCTTGAACATATGATACTTCCCGGGATGTTTCCCGTTGTTCTTCTCAATCTGCAAGAGTACCATATACTTGTTCAAGTGTAACCAATTATTTATTAAACATAACAATTCAATGTTAGGATTACCTCTTCCTGTTTTCTTCTCGCAATAGGTTACAACCAGTTTACGTTTTAAAATTGCAGCACTCATTAACTGTACAAAAAAATACAGTTTGCTAACTAAGTAAGGCACAAACCTTAAACCCGTCAGAGCTGAACCAGTTAAGAAGCCATACCCAATCTTCTTTCACCACGTCAGGAGGAATGTTTTCTAACCTTTCTTCATTCGTAAGGTACTTGTCAAAGTACCTTCTCTTTAGATTGACCCTGTAGTTTTTGTACTTCTCTTTAAGAATACAGATGATCAGCTGCTTCAGGTTTTCATCATCTAGCTAGTATCGCAAACGTCTCCTGCGATGTTGAACAATATGGAAATGCTAGGCTCAGATTTATAGCATTTACAAATAGACATGTGCAATATGTAAGTCCTAGTTCAATTTGAACAATATGTGTAGGGATTGTCAACAACTGAGACTTACCGCAACCAACATGAGCATCTTAGCCTCGTAGTCCATGGGAGACTTTGGAATCTCCTTCCAGTCTTTAACCATTAGAGGTGCATTCGTTCGTTTGCGGACAATGCAGCAAACACCGAAGCATTGTTACTGCAGACTTTACCTCCAGAGTTATACTTCAGAACCTCTTTTTCGTTGACGCCATTTCGAGACAACCTTATGCAACGAGTTCGCCCTCTACGTAGTCTGTCCTATGGTGGCCTTAACTCTTCCTCTTCCGCAGCTGACACGTAAAGCAGGTATCGATTAGATAACCAAGTTGTATAAATGCAAGTTGTATGGGACAAATTAGAAGTTACCTATTTCCCTCCATACAGGGGTCCTCCAGCTGGATTTTATCTTCAGTAGACACCTCCAAAGGTGGTTCGAAAGGCGGAGGGACTGCAGGGATGTTCTTCACAGGCAGAGGGAATGCAAGGATGGTTCTCCACAAGTGTAACCCCTAAAAGCAATGTCTAGTACAAGTAACCGAGCACCTAAAACAAAGAAAATACCTAACAAGACAACCTAAAAGCAGTTACAATGCGTAGTAGTGAAAAACAAACATACTTGTTGCAACCCTGTTTATCTTCCTTCGGGATCTAAGTGTCGGTAGCTTTGAAGCTACGGTACTTCCGGCGACCATTCTCCGAGTACCCACCATACTGAGAATATATTCTTAACCACAGTAGCATAACGTGAAATTTGCTCAAGTTTGTGGTGTAAAGTTTCCATCTTTATGTGTCGTTGCAACAATTATCCAAGTTTTATTCTCAACATAAGCACCCGTACTGAACATTCCGTGACATGTTTCGCACAAACGAATAACAACGAAAAGCATGAAACTAGGACTACTTAAGGAGTTGTTAATCGACCATGGATCATCGACAAAGGTGAGTCTTCGCTTGCAAGTTATGTTTTTAAAACGAAAAATCGTGTATAAAATGGTCGCAAATAGACGAGATCCAGGGGGAAAGGAGATTAAACATGTAAGTGAGCACCATAGACGAACAAAGGGTTTGCTGAACCATACCTTGCGCCTCCGAGAACAAAATCATCCTACTAAAAGTTAAAACTCTACCTTGCTAAGGGCGAACTCACACCGGCAGGGCTGTGTTTGTCGATGAGAGAAGATCATCCTGGAGCACTGCTTGGAGGGAAAACTTGCAGAGTGTGAAGCAAAAGAACCAAATGACAGTGAAAATTAGGCACGGGAAGAGAAGACCATTGTATGACAGGACCGATCCATCAAATAACAATATTGATGATGAAGCCTACTGAGTCGTGTAGGTACCGAGGCGTCGTAGCTGTTTGAACCGACGTAACGCTTCAGCTTCATCCTCATCCGTAGCAGCTGTTCCTATGAGGCCAGATAAATGAAATTGGCCTGGTAACACAAATTGGCCCGGTATATGAATTGAAAGAAAGTGGCCCATGTATTAAAGGCCCGTTCCAAATGTGTTCATAAGATGTATAATTCTAACATAATTTGTATAAATTTTAGATTGATTTTTATAAATTTTTATAAATTTTTATAAATTTTTATATACTTTTATTATAGCACAATATTTCTAAATCATGTTTAAAATCAAGCCCTAATTATCCTTATGTATGCAATTTAAATCATACTCATTTTATGTTTGAAATACAACTTTATTATGTGTTATATCCATTGATGTGCCAAAGTGTCTTAGTGTGTAACATTTTAATATTATACTTTATACAAATGTCTACAAATTTATACAAATTTAATATCAACTTATACAAATTTTACTTACTTTGATGAAAAATATAACTTTCAAATGTGTTATATTCATTGATGTAATAAAGTGTTACCATGTTTCATGGTGTTATAACTATGTGTCAAGGTGTTACCACTATGTGTCAAAGTGTTACTATCTATGTGTCAAAGTGTTAACATGTGTCAAAATGTTACTACAATCATGATTATGACATATAAAACAATGTGACACAATTCACAAAATATAAAACTCTACATATAGCTATGTGTCTTATTTTCAACCCGACCTCTACATACAACTCGACCTCTGTCTACTGCAGTTCTTAAGTTGGTCGAGTGCAACTTCGAGTGCATCATAATAGTGCAGCTTCCATTTGCAGCTTCGTTCCAACTTCAGCTTTGTTTCATAATCAGCCGTAGTGAGGTTAGTCTTCGAATCCAGTGCATGAAAAAACAGAACAATTGCTTCTACTGCGTGATTGGTGTTAGCAGACCCTTTTGTGTCCATTTTTTGGTTAGGCGTGACAAGCATACGTGCCTTTTGTGTGATCACTGCATTGAGGAAACTTTCTCCTTCAAAAAGACAGCAATTCATTTTCTCTAAAGACAGCAACCTTGTTGGAACTCAGAGAATTTGACAAAAGACATCAATTCCTTTTTTGTGATTTGAAATGCATATGGTAGAGTTCTATCAGTGGCCTAAAGAATTGGTCGTGACAATTTTTGCAAACTGTATGTTTCTTGTACAGATGCAACACAGTTTCATGTAGAATATGCAGATTCTGAACTTTGGATTGCATCCCTTCACTGTCTTCATTGTATGCAATTATGTCACAAGAATCTTTCAATGAAGAATGAGTTGTAATGTTACTAGGGAAATTCTTTGACAAGCACCTTTCAATGAAGAATGAGTTCTGTACATTTTGACAGCACCTTTCAATGAAGAATAAGATTATGCCGTGTTCTGTACATTTTGACAGCACCTTTCAATGAAGAATAAGATTATGCCGTGTTCTGTACATTTTGACAGCACATGGAACTTGAAAATGAAAAGCAACTGACTTATAATGTTTAGTTGTTTTCTTCCAACTGAATTTTTATCTATGAAAAACAGAGAAACAGAGAAAAGCATGATAGGATAATGATATGGAATTTTGTTAGAATGACATAGATGAGGATGAATTGAAGTCGAGGTATGTTGATGATCCATTTGCTGAGGTTGCTGTTGAGAGGGAAAAGCCTGACAGTATTAATGTATGTTTTTATCAGAAAAGCATCACATTTGCTGAGGCCGAAAAACAACTTCAAGTGATGCACCATTTTTATCATAATTAAGCTTCTGAAAAACAGCTTAATGTATGTTTTTGCTTGATTCGGTGTACTGTTTCTATAAAAATAGATCATACCTGAGAAGTGCCAAATTTGAAATACATTGTATTTTTAACAAAAGTTGAAATACACCTTGCGACAACTAATCCTTCTATATGTATCTTATTTTCAATTTTTTAAGTCTATGTATGTCATATAGATTCGAAGTACAGTTACTGCAGTTTTGAAACACTCCACAGATTCGTCACTTGATGATCTGCAGCAGGAGTTGCATTTGGCTAAACGTTTGGATGGGTCCAGCAGCACACAACCACTTACATATCAGCAAACACACACATGGTGCAAATAGCAGCATAGCAGCACACATAATCTTATAGCACACAACACATGGTACAAATAGCAGCGCACGATTGAACAAACAAATTTCAATAAAACCATCACAATTCGGACAAAGCATACAAGTCTGTCAAGAAAACCATCTCACTATTGAACAAAGCAAACAATTCGGACAATGACAGAATGAAAATCCTTACTATTGAACAATGACAGAATGAAATTCCTCACATATGAACATTATTCTATTGAACAATTATCTTAAGAAACATACAAACACTCTTTTACTGAAAACGAACTTACGATGCATCATCATCGTCATCCTCATCCATTGTTCCCTCAAGCCCGTCCTCGTCATTGAACAAATCGTCTTCAAATTCTGTATCTGTGTCACTGTCTGTTCCATCATCAGGAATATCCTCCTCCTCTGGCTCAAGAACTTATAATTCGTTAAGGCCTTCAGTTGCTTTTGGCAGGGCTTGTGTAGTCATTTCCTGCATGGCATCCTCAATAGATATTTCGAGAGCCTCAATTTCATTTCTACAACAATCAACCACATCATCGATAGGAACTACATTCGGTACATCAACAACCAGTGCTGATGTTTCCTGATACGGCTCCACTGAGTCCCCACTCATTTGACCCCCAAGCACAAATCGTTTTTTAAACTCTACCCTCAACGTAGTGCTCCAATTAGGGTTAATGTTCTCAGGTAAGTAGAAAACTTGTGTGGCATGAGCTACAAGTCTGAATGGCTCGTTTGTCGATAAATAATTTTTGGTATTGACACACACAAATCCATACTCATCAATTTTCATCCCATTGAAGGATGAAAGTACGTTGTACCAATCGCATTTGAACAACGCAACCGATGGGTGACCAAGGTACTGCAGCTCAACTACCTCCCTCAACACTCCGTAACAATCAATTGCACCTTCAATGGGGTTATTATCGGAGGTACTCGCATAGCACGTTGTGTAAGCTTTGCACAAGACACCGCTATTGTCAAAATGCTTCATTAGAGACCGCTCTTTGGTGTGGAAGATGGACCCATTTGCTTTATAACCATTATATGTCTTAACTCCATATAACAATCCTCGTGCCAAAGCCTTTAGTTGACGACCTCTGTCATCCTCAGCCGGTCCAACTATTCGACCAACCTGAAAATGCAAATAATTCCACCGTCATTAAAAGCGACACATGGATATTCCTATCTGTGTCAGAGTGTCATACCCTGCCCTCCAACCATTGTATGAATGTTCTATTGTGCATGACATCGATGTTCCGCCTGCTCACCCGTGCGCCTAGTAGTTGCCTCTTGTGTTCACTACGTACATGGAGAAGACAACCAATCGAACTGTTGGATGTAATGTAGTTAAAAATTTAAGAATAGACATCACAATAAAGGCTTCACTTCTTCAGACTGATTAAGCACGTACAAGTGGCACTGCTCCCATTCCGTGTTTGACAGTTCACGGACTATTGCACGACCTATTGGAGCTCCTACCGGCGGGAAGATCGATAAACCATCTATCGCCCTTGGAGTTACCTCGGTTACTATAATTGACTCATGCCGTGTAAATTTGGTCTCAATGTCATGGAGATTTCTAGAACAAAATGTCACACACTCCAGAGCAATATAACCCTCCGCTATTGACCCTTCCGGACGACTACGATTACGCCCAAATGACTTCATTATCCCCATTATTCTACGATAAGAACATGTTATTAGTGAGACACCTCTTCTGTCAAAGGTATACCTCATAAACGATTGTTGAAACTTACCTTTCGATTGAATACATCCAACGATATTGCACTGACCCAGCTAGTTTTGCTTCCTCTGCTAAATGAGCGATAAGATGGACTGTAATATTGAAGAAACTTGGTGGGAAGATTCTCTCTAGATTCCACATTGTCATGGGTAATTGCTACTCCACCTTCAACATATCTAACATGTGCAACTCCTTAGAGCTTAGAATCCTGAATGTGTTAGTCATGTCTATCACAGCTTTGCATACATATTTGGGGAGTAATCCTTTAATAGCCACAGATAAGATACGTTGCATGAGAACATGGTAGTCATGACTTTTCAACCCAATCAATTTTCTGTCTTTCACCTTAACGCAACGTGAAATGTTGGATGAATAACCGCTAGGAAACTCACACAGTTTAATATTCTGTTCCTTTGATAGGGAAAAGCAAGCTCGTGGTAACACCAGTTTTGTTCCTCTACAGACTGGATGCAAGCTCGTTTTTATGCCTAAGGCCTGTAAGTCTAGCCGAGCATTAAGGTTGTCATTGGTTTTACCGGCAACACATAATAACATACCAATGAGGTTATCACACACGTTTTTCTCAATGTGCGTCACATCCAAATTGTGAGGGATTAACAGCTGCTTCCAATAAGGTAATTGGTAGAATATGCTCTTTTTTTCCAATTTCCAGTAGTTGAGTCTATTCCAACCTAAATGGGCAGTTGAGTATTACCGAACATGACTGGATCAAGATTCTCTAGCACATCTAACACTTCCTCCCCCGATAGTCCTTGTGGGGCCATCCGTAACTCTTGTTTCCCATCCAACGAACTTTTGTTTCTTCTCCATGGGTGATCGGCGAGGAGGAATCGTCTTTGTCCCATAAAAGAAAATTTCCTCCCATTCTTCAATCGACAATAATGGGTGTCCATTTGACAGATAGGACATGCCAAATTACCGTAAGTAGCCCAAACGGACAAGTTCACATAAGCAGGAAGATCATTAATGGTCCAAAGTACGGCTGCGTGCGTTTGGAAGTTTTCTTTCTTGTCTGCTTCATATTTCAGCACACCATCCGACCATTCGACTGCAATTAGAAGAAGACACATTCGACTGCTCGTACCAGCGTACCTGAGGAGAAATGCTTGTCGCAGGATACAGAAGCAAACGGATGAACGATCAATCGACAGCTGGGACTCTCCTGGAATGTCTGTGAGCAATGTGGTTGCGTCCTAGGAGTCGATCTACAAGGGAATCCGTTCTTGGATATGGTATTTGATAGACTGACGAAGGCTCTGCTCTACACAGGGGAGATTCTGAACTATTCTTGGGATTACTGGAAAAAACGGTATGTTCTGTTATAATCGCGGGTATACCGTTTAGAAACGGCAAAATATATATTACCAATGAAGTTATGTTGATACTGTTTACACATTTATTACATCAATTAATTTTGAAAGTAAACAAGCGTTTTTGCAATACCAACATCTTCCGTGACTGAATATCAATATTAACCTCAGTTGAGTTTTTGACACATGGATTTGGTCGGCACAGACATATTGCGATGGCAAAAGTCAATACTAAAAGATTGTTTGTGCTACGACATATGTGTTGACACTAAAACTTGCCTACGGGGACGTATTAAACTGTCGAAACTTATACATCGTTTTACCAACACACTCCTTGTGTCATCAAATTAATTTCGTGGTTGTTGATATAGATTCTTGTAGTGTTAGATCTCTTAAATATTTTTCATTTTTTTGATATTAAGTGTTGTCAAGAACTCCCTAAACCCAATTCCTTCAAAAATCTCTTCATTACTCGACAAAAAATAATATAAACTATGAAGCACAGATATCAATCTACCTTAATAGAAAGTCACCACAATCTTTCATCTTAGATTTGGTCTTCTCTACGCTAGTGTTTGCGTCTAGAATGCAGTTAAATATCTTATATTCTACTGGAAGCCACCAATATGTCTCCCCGACTTAGATTGATCATTTTCCATAATTCAATCTCTATCACTATTACGAATTTTTCTCTTATAATTCTCTTACTCTACATGAAAATCATTATTTTGTCAAGGAAATGTTGCAAGGGAAATAATCCATTTAAATTTAAAACTATTTTTGTAAGGGATTTGTTAGGGTTAAGTGATGAGAAAAATAATTAGGAAAATTTCTCACAAAATATATTTTCCTTACTACATTACTTAAAGATTTGTAAGAAATTTTTTTTAGAGGAATAATGAAGATATTTTGTGGCAAATTTTTCTTATAAGTAGTTTGAAGTATAACCCCTCTCTAATTACCTTTTTTCAATCCTAAATTTTGTAAGGGATTTATTGCTCCTCATAAAATATATTCATTTGCAAGAGATTTATATCTCCTTATAAAATATTTTTTGTAAGGGAAAACCCTAAGAAAAATTATATCAATAGAGAACAATTTTTGTTTCTAAGTCATACGACTTATCCCCATGTATTTCTTTTTGGCCAACCTAATTTACAGAAAAGAGAGAGAGTTTACTTCTAAATTTGAAAAACTTTGATGAAAAAACATTCAGAATTAACGCCTTCCTACTTCTTCAGATACTTCATCGACTTCATGTCCCAATCCAACCTCGGCGCGTCTCGTTCATGGTGCGTCTCGATAAATCTGAGATTGTATCAAAGTTGGTGGGATTTACTACCTCCAATTTTTTAACTAATTCCGTAGGAGTTGGAGCAGATATGATGATTTGGTGAGGACTGTGGCTGATGAAGCCCTCTTCAAGAAATTTATCAATGAATGACAACAAACAATTGTAGTAGCTTATCCACATTGAGCAAAGAATTGTAGTAGCCACACCGGTTTGTCAGTTATCCCCGTTTGACATCAAAGACTGTGATTTCCATTACAGAGATATTTGTTGTTGGCCCAGTTACTCAGATTATATCCTACGCAAGCCCATGGCCTATTATATTACTATTTTATTTTCAGCCCATGTAATTAATTCTGCTCAATTGTTCTAAATTTTCTGTGCAACCCCTAACCTAATTCTGCTTAATTGTTCCAAACTTTATGCGCAAGCCCTTCACCTAATTCTACTCGCTCGGCCGTGACTGTGATTTATTTTCTACTCGTCCATGGTTTTCACCATTTCTTCCCAAATAAGAACCCTAAGCTAATTCTGCTAACTCGCGGTTCCGATAAAAGGTGAGCAATCCTCCACGGTCATTCCATTTGACATTATATCTAATCGTCTTCCTTCCACAGTGACATTTTAGCGGTGAGGTTGCTCTTTAAATTTGAGCATCAGTGTAGTTTATATGTTGGGTAGTTTAATATAAGTTTGCTCATCTTCTCAATTCGTTTAAGGTTTATTCATTAGCTCGTTGCTTTAGGAGGGTGATTATTGGTTAGTTAGGAAATAGCGGCATGATTGATTTTCTTTGGGTTGCTTGTTAGTTTGTATAATTGTCGACTTAAACCATTGAATTACTTCTTTGATCTGGTTAGTTTCGGCAGTGGACTAGTTTGTTAGTAAAGTCGATTGACTTTAGCCCAAAAAAAACAATTTATCTTATTAAAAAAACAAGTGAATAATTGTAGTGAATAGCTACAATTACTAACAATCTATTTCAAGTTGTAGGGATACAAATGTTTCTTCCAGTTGTCTGTTAGGTTGGGATCAGACTACAAAACTAGGCAATTCTAGAAAAATTACTATTCTATACATTTGAAATTATACCTTTATTTGCCAGAAGATTCGAGAGTTCGAAGACTCAAATAAAGGTCTAATTTTAAATATTTTATCATTACGTATATGTTATAATAATCAAAGATTAGTAAAGAAATAATTATGCTAAAAAATAAGAAGGAAATTAAGAACTTATCTCCCTATTTAAACACCTTTATAAAAAACTATTAAACAATCCTTAGTAGTAATTTCTTTTTAGAATGTGTATGTTTAACATATATCAGTTGCTCATCATTTTGTAATTGTATGTCCCATTTCTAAAAATTTAATATGGTGTTGTACCAATCAATTAATATATTTAACTTCCTTTTCATACAACTTTTATCTTCTTAATGAACACTCGATTTTAACTTAGATGTAACTTGTTCCAAATCACGTTATGTGTCGCGATACAATAAAAAAGCTCTAACTTTAGCTGGTGTCAAAGATTCTAAAAAAAATGAAATGATCAAAGCAGATAACAGAAATATATATGTTAACTATGCGTTCAAACATAAATTTGACATAGTTTGGAAAGAGTCTCGGCAGAAGAAGTAAAAAACAAAATGAGTGACCTAGGAAAATAAAGTAAGCACTACAAAAAAAACTCGGGAATTACCGTTGGCATAAAATCGTCATCAAAGGCATGAATGACGCTGCTAACCTTTAGCGACAACGAAATGTTTGTCTCGGTAGCCCCCGTCGCAAAAGGTTGTACCTATGCCAATTCATCGTTGCCAAATCTCTACCGCTGCTAAGATGACATCACCCACACCTCTTTTACAGCCAACGTAGGTTGTTGTTAAACACAATGCAAAGGCGACAAACAACTCTTCGATGTTATAGATGGGCTTTACTCATGCAAATGTTTCATCGTTGAATTGTATTTCTAGCAGTGACTTTGAGGGGATGCCTTTTATTTGGAATAACATCCATTAAATTGTTGTAAATATGTGTATTTAGTGACTAGTGACTACAAATCCACCATTAAAGGAACTTGATATTGTGAGGTAATGTTGCTGCTAAATACATATTTTTAGTGAAAACAACCACTAATATCAGTTTATGTCGCTCATAAATGTAAACTTTTTGTGTCAACTACCACTAATCATTGTTAAAGACAAACTTTTGTGATGTGTTTTTATTAATTATCTAGTTATTGCTATATGATATGAACTACCCAATACTTTTTAAAAACTATAATATATTATTTATTCATGTATATATATACATCTTAATAAACATCCAAACTATAAACTTACAATAATTTCGAAAGTAAATACATAGTTTTCTAAATCAGATGAAGACATAAATATCTTACACCAAACCACTCGCCAAGGGTCTTAGCACTAGGAACATTGATCAAGTTCATATTTGAGTGTCACCCTGTACTCCTCTGACAGATTTGCAGACAAGATTGCTTGAATGGCAAACGCCTCATCCCACATTTGACATCCAAATGTCTGTATCTTGAGTCCATCTTCAGCCAACCAGTAGTATTTAGAGATCCGAGCAAGATGAAGCTTGTATGCTTTTGAATTCAGGTCTTCCACCCAACATGCAGCTAGGCATATCACATGTAATAACTGCATACACGTAATCCTAATACATCGACGTAACTATTTTCCTTCTCCTTATTTTATTATTTGATTAATAATAAGAGTTTAACATTACGACAATATAACTAAAATTATACATAGCATAACAAAATGAGCAAATAGAGTACTGAAAAGAGAAAATTCTACCATAGAACCCCTGAATCCTAATCTTTGTACGTAGACCAATTTAAAACCGAAGGTTGTAATTTAGGTAATCAAGGTGTCTAGTTAGATCACATGTCTGGCAATATCAAAAAATTAGTGATGACTCCAAAGATTATTCATGCAAAATATTGTCTTTAGGTCACATGTCTCACAATATGTCCACTCTGTTAAGGACAATCAAAGGGTTCATGCTCATTATATTCGCTTGCCATATTGTTTTTCCAAGTAATAGTTTCTTTTATTAATTGTTTCTAACTTTTTTTTTGGTATAGGTATGATTTTTTTAAAAAATTATCACTAATGATCTAATATTATTTTTGTTATGCATGACCCCACACACACCACTATTCACAATAGTTTCCCAAATGCCTAAAACTTAGGGCAACTAAGAAACCCAGAGATTTAGTAGGGGAAACGATCGGAGTTGCTGGGCAACTGGCATGACTCTAAGAGACTCCACTCGATTGGAAGGTCTTATAATCCCTACACCCTAAACCACCAGTCGGGAGCCAATAAGTGGAACCCATCCTTATAACAAAGCTAAATACTGCCTCGAAAGCCTCCAACACGTCGTTGCATGTGTTTTCGTTTTGACCCTTAGATTTCATTATGTATAGGCTATGGGTCTTTATGTAATTTTATTTTTGGCATAAAATGTGTAATCATGAAAAATAATGTAAGTTATAGTTTTCAACTTTCATATTATTGCATCATCATTAAAAAGGTGTCATTCATTTAATCATTTCTAAGACACTTTACACTCCATTGTGGTAAGGATTGAATTTTTTTGCAAATGCCCCTACATTTCCGTTCTCCCAGCTCCCAAGGCTGACATCAATCGGATTTTGAACATTTTTCCAGAAATAGGACAAAACTACATCACTAAGCTCATCAAAGAAGTACCTCGCCTCGTCGACTATAAGCCGAAGCGGCACCTGTCAGACCTTGAGTGACTTTTGGGGTCCTGAAAAAGTTGTATTCATCATCAACAACACGGAGCTGACCCCTACCTTGTAGGAATACCGTCAACTCATACAAAGGGTGGACTGGAGTCGGGGAATCATCTCACCAAACCTAAAAGCATCGAAGACATGTATCCTTTCTAAACTCTTACATGCTAAGAAATGGAAGGTTGTTGACAAGCGTTTGATGAAGACAAAACGTGGGTATTCTATCAAATATTTAGTAAATTGGCTAGATTTTAGGTTAAAAAATGAACGATACGAAGGGCAACCGATGCTTACCAATTAATAGTTTTTGGAACACTCGTATCCCTCATTCCCAATGTTATATAGACGTGACAGTAGTCAACGTTGTCCTTCAGGTGGTCGAAGACAAAGTTTTTGTTATTCTACTTTTAGACGAGACAATTACGTCTCCAAACCTTATAAAGGCAAATGGAAGAGGGGGATTGAGAGTGACTCTAGCTTTATTACAAATATGGTTTTAAGTCATTTAGATGAGATTGGTGTGCATTTCCCCAAAGTTCATTATCTCGTAAACAATAAAATTCCTTCATGGATGATTGACTATACCCACCATGTACCTAGAGGATGAAAAGCGCTCGAATAGATTCATCGTTTTAATGCAATTCCAAATACGTCAATTTTCGACCCCGTCAAGATCATTGGCCCATGTGTCACTCGAATAGAGAACACATAACAAATTCAATTGCATAATGAGCGAATGACTCAATTCTAGGCATTTAATACATTAATGCACCATAAAATGATTACCTTAGCCTCAAATATGGAGTGACTCATGGCATTTCTCGAGGTGCAACCAACATTTACTAATCCCAACCCTGATCATGGGGACAACTGCTGGAAGTTCATCCCTAGCATCTACACCAGGCATTGAGGCTGTCCAATCGACTCTATAGGGCCTTCCCAATCAAGTTCAACCAAACACAATATACATCCCCGACTAAGCTCCATTGAATCCATATATTTCCCAGCCAAACCACAGTCCCTGAATATGGCCAACCAAATCATGAAATTGCATCCAGTCTAAATATTTCCACAACATTAGATTTTGTTAATGAGATCAATAAGGGCCAACATTTAAAGAAGATAAAGGAGAAGATAAGGTCCTTTCAACGATTTGAACAATATGGGCGCATCAATTAGTCTGGCCTCTTTCTATTCCCAAAATCTCTAGGCCGAAGAAGTTCAAAATTCTTTACTTTAAGAAGTATGATGGTACCGGTAACCCCATTGTTCATCTTCAAATATATCTGGCAAAGATGGACCCTTACAAGAACCGTGAAGAATTCATGATTCAGACTTTTGAAGAACGATTGAAAGGAGCAGTTTTGGTTTAGTTCGCTGGCTTAAAGTCTGGAGATATTTCTATGTGGGAGGAACTCTTAGACGCATTTGTTAAACAATACAAGTACATTTTGGATATGAACCCTACTCGCATAAACTTCAAGGGTATGGGAATAAAAGAAGGTTAGACATTCAGGAGTTACATGCAAGCGTTGAGAGAGAAAGTTGTTGGGGTTTAGCCCGCGCTGGATGATGTGGAAGCAATGTCTATGTTTATCAGCTCGCTGAAGGGGGCGTACCACTCCCATTTGTTGGGACACGTTTCAGCCAATTTTGCTGATCTGGTTAAAACTGGACAGATGGTAAAGCACGGGATTTCGATGGGAAAGATTGAAGATCCCTTTAAGATGTACCAAGGGAATAACAACAAAAGATAAGGTACAAAAAATCGCCACCCAAGGATACTACTGTGAGTGTGGTTTATCCATTGGAGCAGTACCCCAAGATTATTTCACCCACATCCCATTCAACAATTCCGACACCTAAAGTACCATTGTCATCTACCGCCTCAAACCTTAGGCAGGGACCCGACAATTACACTCAACGCAAGATTCGTGATCCTAGAAAGTTCAGACCTTTCCCATTCCCTATAGTTGAATTGTATCACAAGGCACTTACTTCAGGTCTCATTGGTCTTGAAGTTTTGAGAGTTCATTCAAGGATATCTACCAATGACAAAATCAAAGTGAGAATTTCATGAGTGCTATAAGAAACTGAACTGAGAATTGCATTCATTTGAAGCACATAATTCAGGACCTCATCGCCCATAAGTTGTTAATACAAATTTGATCACAACCCAGAATGTTAACACCAATCATCTACTATCTCATCACGGTGGGATCGCCCCGTCCTTTAACATGGTTGATCTCAAGGATGAACCTTTAAAAAGGATGATTGTTGCAGTTCTCACACCACTCATAATTGATTGTCTGAAAAATCAAATCCACTTGAGCACCGTTGGTAATACAAGACCCTACTCATTTCCAATATGAGAGCAATCCAAGAGGTCCATTGATATATAGTATGAAGCTCGAATAGTCAATATAAAAAAGAAGTCATGATCATGACCGGATTTGACTGATCTTATTTAGAAGATATAGAGACTGAGGTGCCTGGAAAAAAAAAAGTGACCGACGAGGAAGCAGCGGATTTCACGAAATTTATGAAGGAAGGCGAAGACAAAATAATTGACCAGCTCTGCGTGACTCCAACTTAGATATCTTTGCTTGCGCTCCTTCTAAGCTCAAAAACTCAATGTGAGACCCTAGTGAATATTCGTGTTCAAGGAGGCGTTGGCTTCGAAGGAAGTCTTTGTCGGTCAAATGGGAAATGTTATAGGCTCCATATTCTCCAATAATATCTCTTTTGAAAAAGCTGGACTAGGAGCAAAAGGTTAGAAGCATGTGGCGACTCTTTATATTATCTACAGGTGCAAAGGTTATGTGTTGTCGAAGGTCATGATCGATAATGGATCAACGTTGGACATCTGCTCTATGTCTACTTTAAAGCAAATGAAAGTTAACTTTTCCACCTTCCGGGCAAACAAAACTGTTGTTCGAGCTTTCTACGATTCAAGAAGAAAAGTACTTGGAACAATTGACCTTCCAATCGAGGTAGGTTCATATACATTTGGCATTACCTTCAAAGTGATAGACATTCTGAACTTCTTTAGCTTGCTCTTGGAAGGACCATGGGTTCATGCACTCGATGCAGTTCCTTAAACCCTACATCAAAGATAAAAGTACATAATTGACAACCACCTCGTTACCGTAAGTGGGGTTGGTGATTACAACATTTACCAGGAGACAGTAGTGCTCTTGATCAACACTAGTGAGGATGAACTCCCATTCTACTCCTTCATCATAAAGGATTGGGGTGAATCTGGGCTCAGCAAGGAAGAAGTTATGGTTGTAAAGGTCATGTTAGAAAATAATTTATTCCCGTGAGGTGGTCTTGACATCAGGAACCAAGGCATTTCTCAACCCCTGAAGCTAAAGGAAAATGTATACAGATATGGCTTAGGACGATCGGTATGCAAGTGAGAGACACCAACCAATGCATCCTAGGAGAGCCAATAAAGCAAGGCAAATGGACAACCCTCAACTAGTGTCACAAGTAGACCTTAGGCACTATGGTCGACCCTCAACTATGACATTTCCAGGACCGCAACATATCATTCAAGTCGAGAACGAGTAGACCTTAGGCACTATGGTCGACACTTTCTCTTCTAGTGTCACAATCGAAACTCAACTTGAGGAGTGCTCGCCAAATATTTATTTCGTCTGATTTACCGAAGGATGAGTCACTACCAACTGAATTTTACTACCTATTCTCACACCTTCGTTGGGCATTAAGAACAATCAAAAGTATTATGAGACATATGATAATGCTGTCTCATCTGAAAGAAGTCATAATTGAGTTCGACCATATATTTTACTCGGAGGGGTCTAACAATGATGAAATCCCTAATGAAATAAGGGAAAATGGGAACATATACGGAATAAGGAAACCATTATTTGTTGAACTTATCTAAATAATCAATGTTGGCATAGAAGATGAGTTCGCGCAAACTCAAGATCGGGAAGAATCATAGCTCGACCCGAAGGGCTCAAATGATTGAATTATTAAGAAAATATAAATAAATCTTTGCTTGATCATAATCCGACATGCCAAGCCTGGATCCATCAAGCAAGAAATTATAACACACATCAACGTTGGTTTTCTGGTATTGTACAATTACTCTAAATGGGTTGCAAATATTATCCCCGTACCCAAAAAGGATGGTCGAGTCTGAGTATGTGTAGATTACCATGATCAACAACGCTAACCCTAATGATAACTTTCCTCTTCCTCACATATCGCAACATGTTGGTGGATAACACGACCATTCATGTTATGTTTTCATTCATGGATGATTTCTCCAGGTAAAATCAAATTAAGATGGTTAAAGAAGACAAGTCAATGCCCACAGTCGTTACAATATAGGGCACGTTGCTCATGCCTTACGGATCCAGGAATGCTAGAGTGACTTAATAAAGAATTATGGTGACTTTATTCCACGACATGATGCATAACAAATTGAAGTATATGTCGACGACATGATTGTGAAATCCCAAGAAACGGAAGATTAGTTCGTTAATCTATGCATACTTTTCAACAGGCTTAGCAAGTTCAAGCTCGGGTTGAATCCAGTAAAATACACATTTGTAGCCACATCTGGAAAGTGTTTGGGCATCATAGTTAGTAAGAGAGGTGTATAAATAGACCCTAACAAGGTCAACACAATTCTAGATATTCCATCTCCATTCAACTTTAAAGATGTCAGCAGTCTACAAGAGTGATTTATTTACATATCTATATTCATTGCAAATCTAACAGATAAGTGTCAACCATTATTTCACCTTCTACAGAAAAATGAATCAGTTGTGTGGTGTGAATAATGTCAACAAGATTTCAATTCAATTAATATATATTTAATGAATGCTCTAGTGATTAGGGTGTATGTTGGGGGAACTAGACGATGTTGGTAAAACATAACCTATTAGTTCTTTAATATATTAAACTCATTAAGACTTATACAATATAAAATTATATTATAATTTAAAAATGACAAAATTAATAGCAAAATATTTCCATTTTATTAATACTAACTACACTTTTTAAATTATATGAATAATATTATATAATATGCAGATTAATTATACTTTTCATTAAAACAAATAGTAAGAAGTAAGAAGTCATAGTAAAATTTAATATCAATAATTGTTAGGTATCGATAGTGACAGGCCAATACGGAACAAAGCCCATCAAGCTTCAGAGGCCAAATATCATTTCAGAGGGGTACAACCCAAACCATTCAAGACTGGGCAGACCTACACTAAGGGTAAGCTGGATCCCATCAATCAATTCATCGAAGCTCCGGCGAAATCTTTCAATCATCAATCAATCAATATCCAAATCACTAATGAATGAGCATCCAGTCATCATCCACGAAATCGAGTCCCAATATATGGCGTCGTCTTTGAGAAATGAGCAAACAGTCATGCAGACTCGGTCTAACAGTAATCGTCATAAATATACCATGAATGAGCAGTCCCAGGATAGCTACAAATCCACCACCCTTGGCCGCTCCATCAGCCAGAACCTGCTAAACATGTGATTCCCAATGTAGTTCATTCAAGACCGTCACAGGAACACGTTGACAATTCAAGAACGGCTCCAATTCCTCCCCCATCGAAGTTCAAATCGAAAATTGTCCAAGTGGCTGGGGAAACCATCCAGGTCACCACAAATATGCTATCCCTCTTGGAAACTATCATAGGGATGGCCCGCAGACAAGCTCGCGCTCCTCATGAAGATACTCCTCCCGCGGGGCGACCAGAAGTAAAAACTGGAAATCTGAGTGTCGCTGCTCCTCTAGAAGACCAACAGATGACCTCTAGACATCAATCCATGCATTCGACCTCCCCAGCAGTGCCGACGGTCACCAACTCTGTTAATCTGTTGAGTGCTTCACCCACCGGATAATAGCAGACTCAATTTACTATTGGCCAAGTTGAGGAGCTCATCAACAAAAAGATAAAGAAACAACGCGGAGCCGTCATAGCCCCATTTTAGAGAAAGATCCTCCCATCCATTCACCGCTGCCCTCATAGCTGTCAGAATTTAAAGTATATGGTGGCAAAACCCATCCCTGAATACATTGGCAGAGGAAATCCCTTGATCCACGTTAACGAACATGAAACCTCTCTTTTGGGTAAGTCAGATAATGATTACCACTTAGTCCTGTTATTTTCGTCAACCCTCTTGATAGAGACATGGTGTGACTTAAAGAATAAGTTCCTGCATCGATATATGTGTGAACGCCAATTGCTGAAAAGCGAGGTCATAGACCTATAGTGGGAAAACACTGAAGTTAATTTCCTTGGATCAACCTTGCCAAAGAGTATTCCAGAGCCCTAACGCAATGGGGAAAAGGAAAAGAACAAAAAGTGAGACCGGGAGAAGCCTATAACCGAATCCCCCAAGTCAAGCTATCAAGAGGTTCTCGAGTATTTTACGCCTTTAAATAGGCATATCTCGACGATAGTAGTCGAGATGGAAATAAGGTCCCTAACAAGACCACCCATACCTCAAAAGCATGCTAAACCCAAAGGCAAAGATACGGAGAGGTACTGTCGCTACCATAAAGTAAAGGGTCACAATACCGATGATTTCCACATTCTCAAGCGCGACATCGAAAAACTAATCCACAAAGGCATGCAGAAGGAGTTTGTGGCAGGAAGAGAGTGAAGTCGAACGCCTCCACGTAGAACCCACTCGCCAGTTCCTCAAGACCAATCCTACCCATCACAGGGCAAGAGGGTAATCAACTAGATTGCAGGATGGTTTGGAGCCGAAGGCGAGGGGTAGTGGTGGTAATCAACGAGAACATCATCATCTCATTTTCTGAAAAAGACCTGGCACATGTCACAACTCCGCACGATCATGCGTTAGCCATCACGGCTGACATCGTTGGGTGCGATATGAAAAGAATTCTGATCGATGGGGGAAGTTCGACAGATATTCTATTTCTTGACGCTTTTGAAAAGATGGGCAAGTCCAAAACAGACCTCAAGCGAGTCAACTTTCCACTCTCCGTCTTTGCTCGGAGAACAACATACCCACTGGAAGCCATTACCCTGCTGGTAATCTTGGCCAAGGATGGAAGAGCATAGAGCTGTCGCTCGCCTTCATAGTGGTCGACACACCTACCTCATATAACGCCATCCTAGGGAGGACCACCGTCAATCCAAACACTATTGTGGCCTCCACGGTCCACCAGAAGATGATGTTCCCCACACTGAATGGGATCGAAAGAAGTCTAGGCTATCATCCATCCTCACACCAATGCTATGTGAAGATAGAGGACCACCAAAGGGCAGTACTCCCCAAAAAAGGAAGTCTTTGAAGAAGTGCCAATCGCGGAGCCCCGTGTTAGGACCCTCTTCTTAGCCCCACCTCCTTGAGAGGTTGGGAGCAGCATGATCAGTCACGTCGTCGTTAACTTGCCTAAGGGCAGTAGCCACACTCTTAGGAGAAGAATATCCCCCGGGACCATAACGGTCCTCGCCAGAACTCCTAGCCTTCTTCGATGGAGCAGAAGCAGAAGCCGCCTCAGCTATGACCTTCTTTGAAAACAAGCAAAGAGGGTGTAAACCCTAAAGGCATGTAAAAACTAGACAAGGGAAGCAAATGTTATAACCTAAAAAATACCTCTTTGGAGATAGCCAGAGGTAGTCCCAGGAGATTCCTCATCAGTCCTACGCTTGGTCGTGCGCCTGGAAGGAGGAGGAGGTGGACTCAATGTCGCTTGGGCATCAAACAACCTAGTCTTAGCCTGATTGGAAAAGAGACTGAGAAATTTAGGTCCCCGAGTGCATACAACACAAAAGGCTGAAAAAGAAACGGGTCAGAAAATTACCGAGACAATAGAAAATGTTGAATTCCCGAGTGCCCATCATGGACTGTTGAATGTACGCCAGCCTAAGCGTGGACTCTGAATTCTCCGCGACCGAGTGGACCGAACAGAATCCCAACTGCTTGTGACGTTGGAACAAGTCATCAATGGCATTACTGTCACTCCCGAACAACTCGCCAACGCTCTGGGGAGCATCCCGCTCCAGCTGATAAATGTCCTAAGGCACACCACCCTTTTAGAGGAGATAGTACTTCTTGTAATTTGAGTTGGTGGCCCAGAAGTCGTCCATCAGTCGAAAGTGAACATTCAATTTCCATGCTTGGCTCCTCCATTCCTCAAACATTTGTCAGCGAGTTTGGAAGTAATGAAGCTAGTTAGCCCCGACAGACAACCAGTATAAACACAGGAAAAGAGAAACTGAATATGTTCATCCCTGATGTAAACACATAAACTTAAACTGAACCCACATCCGGATGGCGTAGGGTACCAGCTGCGTGGGACTAAAATAGCAAAAACGAGGAAGTTTTACCGTTTAAAGGGAAATGTAAAGATAAGAAAACTACCTGTTGGGGAAAAGGCCGAAACACTGATCTCAATCACGTGCACCATGATAGGTGCGACAAAGTGACTCTCAGAGGATTGATTCTTGTTTCCAACCCTGATCGTAAAAAAAACATTTTTACTTCAGACGAAAAGGCTTAAGAAAAGTTTGAACAAAGGATGAAGGCACAAAAAGGGGGCAGAAAAACACTTGAACTCTAAGAATAAGAAAGCTTGGACACGTAAAGTGCTAACTGACATAGGTTGGCTTTTTATAGCCAAATCTGGGGAAACCGAACGGTTGTCTTCGAAAATATCAGACAATGATTACACCCTTTTAGGGTAAAACCGAAGCAACGTCAAAACCTAAATTGTTACATTGGGAGAGAAAGGGTCGAAACAGTAGTCATAGAGACATGCTTGCATCAGACGTCCTTTCGACTTTTTAGCTACGAACAGTGCATTCATTAAATGCTCAAAACCCTACGAATAAAAGTGCTTCCAAAAAGAACTCAAGCAAATCTCTCATGAGACCCTAGCAACGGTAAGGTTCACCAACAGTGTAGCAAATGAGCATCCACAAACCCTAGAAATCAAAGCGTTCGCCCAAGAGAGTAAAGGATCAACATTCGAAACTCTAGAAACCAAAATCGTTTGCCAAAGGATACGGAGCATCAAAAGGCATAAAGATTAAGCAAGACATCAACTGTCCAATTGAGAAATCACTATTTGAAACCCTTCCTCACAAGATGAAGCTCGACCGAAGTAACTTCACTCAAGCTTCAGGGGAAACTGTTGGGCATCGATAGTGGCGGCTCAATAAGGAACAAAGCTCATCACGCTTCTGAGGCCTAATATCATTTCAAAGGGGTAAAACTCTAAACCATAAAGCGGTAAAGCATCCAACCCGGAATCAAGGTGGTCGCCAAAGTCCTTACTTGTCACCAAATACCAAGGACAAAGCCTCCGGCTGCTCACCATGGGAGCGCTCGCTAAGAGAGTCAAACCTCTCACCTCTTGTCCTTAAACCGACACTTAATATACAACCACGATGTCCCGCATATCTCCGAGACATGTTCTACAAATATCACATAAGGAACCGCAATATTACGTGATAACTGTAATATCTGCTATCCTTGTCTGCAGCATCACAATATTTACACATATATTCGGTTACCAAAAACGGTTTGGTCTTCCATCCCTATAAATATTTCTACTTTAAATATGTTACATTACATTATGAATTCATACAAATAGCATACTCATTTAAGCATCGGAGTAGGACCCAGAGGAACCCCCTCTGTTGCGCTCCACTTCTTGCAGGTAAATTGGAGCTCCAGCGAAAACTTTCGATCATCAACCAATCAACATCAAAATCACTGCAGCATACGGGAAATCTAGTCCAAACAATAATCATTAACTTGATGTTAATTAATATTTTAACATAGTTTAATGTCGTTATTAAATATATTATTGTCGTATGCTTATAAGAAAATTGTTGAAAGTAATAGGATGTTATGTTGAAAGTAATAGCATGTTTTTCGATATTTTTAATAGTAACGAACATCTGTTTTAGTTATACAAGTGACATTTTTATAATTCGTAAACTAATTGAGTTTAGTAACTAACTCTAATTGTCATTTATATTCAATTATACAAACGATATTTTTTAATTCGTAAAATAAGTTGAGTCTACAAGTATATAAAAGGTAGTTAAAAAATTATAAAAATGTATTAGTATACTATATTAATAATATTGATAAGTTTTCATACATGTGTTAAATATTATAATACATGCATAATTATAATTAGGTACGTGATGTTAGATATGTGATGATCATACATATATGAAATTACGCTTAAATTTAAATTGTGAGAACAATTTTTATATCATACTTGATTTCATAAAAATAAGATTATAATTCTTAGTATTTGAATAAAAGAGAATTAATAAAAAAATATCAATGTATATGTGAAATAAAGAGAAATTAGTAAACTTCACTAACTAATGTTAAGAATGAATTGAAGATTTTAAATTTAGTTATATATCATGTTACAAATACGTGAAACAAAAAAAATTTATGTAAGCCCTTTGTCAAATAGACAATTACATTCATAGTATACATTCAATCCATAATATGCATATAATATATTTACACTTTTTACATTTTATTTTTAATAAAAATAAAATTCACTAATTTAAAAATAAAATATAAATAAATTTCTTGAATAAACGTTATTAGAAATGGAGAACTATTAATAGAGATGTTTTAATAAATAAAAGGGTTAATTGTCAATTTTTCCCCTAAAGTTTGGACCAAATTTGATATTCCCCCTTAATGTTTAAAATTTTAAATTTTAGTCCTAATGTTTGGACAAAATGAAATTTTTCCCCTTAGCGTCATTTTTCCGTTCATTTTGGACGGAAACTTAGTCACGTGCCAAGCAGGTGAGTTTTATTAATTTTATTTGGACAAAATTGTCCTTCCTAAGTCACTCCATGTCAGCTTCCTGTCCTCTTTGCTCCTCTTTATGGTTTCTTGCTCTTCCTGCAAATCAATGGCGTCGGTCACTACTTTACTTCCAGTCAATACAAGACATACACAATGCTCGACTTACTACGATGATAGCTTGAAGAACAGCGGGGTTCTCTGTGATCGAGAAACTTGAAAATCCAAGTGAGGACAGTGGCGGTGGTGTCTCGGGCGACGAAAATAACACCGATCACATTGTCCGCTATCTGTTGGTCGGTAAGGTCTTCTTTTTCGTCCATAAAGGAGGACAACAGGTCGTTCTGTGTCGTCTCTTTGTTTCATCTCCTTCCCTCTATGATGGTGCCCAGAATCTTGGCTAGTTCGGTCCTTACTTTCATGGACTTGTGAAATAGAGTCCCTGGAAATTTGATCGGCATCGCATTGTATCCTCTTTCCATAATGTAGTACCGTTTCTTCTGCTCTTCTGTGTTCACGGCTTTGGCATCGTTTCCAAGATTGAATGCAGAGCCACATTTCAAGTGTACAATTCGATGCCGATGTTTTAAAGGTTTAGATAGAGTCAGTGTATGTCAATGATAAAATGGGTTTCTCAAATGAAAATTTTAGTGTTTGCATTGTTTATTGTTCTAATAATCAGTTGATCAACATGAAACTACAGCAACACAGACTAGCCAAAGGAAAATAAAAATAGATTACAGTTACTAATCGCCGTGCAATCGCCAACTTATATGAACGAAAGCTAGAATTCATGCGCCTTGAAAACATCTGAGCCATTAAACCTTTCGCCTCCATGAATCGCTTCTTCTCAATCAAACCATACAAGACCTCCTGATGTGAACTATCGTTTGGATCACAGCCCTTGAGCTTCATCCGCTCCAGAAGCTCCATTCCCTCTTCGACTCTCCCCTTCTTCGATCCTCAGCCACGAAATATATATTAAAGGTGATTGTATCTGGATATGCCCCTTCCTTCTCCATCCTATCTAAAACCCTAAATGCATCCTCCATTTTACCTTGCTCAATCAGGCCGTGCATCAGAGTTGAAAAAGTTCTTACATTTGGGCTGCATCTTTATTTAGGAAATTCGTCGAGCTATTGGTGTGCATAACTCACTTTACCACTTTCACACAAGCCCTTGAAAGCATCAATTTCAACCCCCAATCTCGGAGCAGCCATATACACTTCGTGAACAACATCGTACATCTTCAACACCACCAGCAAATTCAACACAAAATTGAAACTTTTGATGCTTTGCAAAACGTTGTACCTTGTTGGCATATCAAAGAGTGTCTCAACGGCTCTGTGATCAGTTACATTAGAGAGGTATAGAGTTGCAGAAGAGAGAGAGACAGGAGTTGCTCAGGAAGGACAATTTTGTCCAAATAAAAATAATAAAATTCAGGTGCTTGGTACGTGACTAAGTTTCCGTCCAAAATGAACGGAGAAATGATGGTATGGAGGGAAATTTCATTTTGTCCAAACATTAGGACTAAAATTTAAAATTTTAAACATTAAGGGGGAATTTCAAATTCGGTCCAAACTTTAGGGGGGAAATTGACAATTAACCTTAAATAAAATATTAGAAAGCTAAGCTTGTAGAAAAATTAAAAACACATTGACATATTGGTTTGTGATAAATTAATGATAAAACAAATATTTACAAGATGGAATGTGGTGTCGTTGAACAATTTTAAAGTGTCCAGATATACAAAATATGATGTCACGTAATTGAAACATACAATGTAGGTGGACCAATTAAATTGAGCAAAAAATAATTTGAACGCCCTAGTCAAATTAATATAGACATAGATATAGATAGATTAACAAACATTTGTACAAAAACAATAAATTCCTTAGTCATATATATATATTAATTTGGTTAAAACGTCTAAAATGTTACACATAAAATTTATTAAGTAATTTGTTTATGCTAATGTCAAAATACTTGGTTGTTATTGATATAGCATCAAGGGCGTGAAAAGCCTTAGCATCAAGGGCGTCGCTTGGAAAGGCCATTTGAAATTTTTGATATAAGTGTTAGACCTCTATAGCTTGAGATAGCAATGATGGCTAAAGAAAGCGACAGTCGACGTGAGAAGGAAATGCTCTTTGGTAAACTAGAGAGAGAAACTTATAGTGATTTAGAGAACAGATGGAAAAAAGTGCTAAGCTGAGGAGTACTATTTATAGGGATAAAAACATCCAACGGTAACTTCCTCGGAAAACGAAGAATCATGCTAACTTTGGTCGTTGGATTATAACGGTAAAAATATAGATGCTGATGTTATATCTGAAGATGATAATATCATATTAGGAATATGAAGCATTTTGACGTTTTTTGAATTTTTACAATAACGATTCCCCCGTATATGATGATTTGGCATTTTATCCTACGCACGTCGATAAATAGTAACCACGGCTAAATGTTTTCTTACCACAGTAAAAAGTTAACTCGATCAATGAGTTCACTCCTCATATAAATGTCCAACATTTATCGGTCTAAAAGACCTGAACTGACTTAATTATCAGGGGAGAAACAAACGAAAAACTCGGAGTTTTGTTTTGTACAGGTCTTGGAGCATTAAGGAGTGACGCATGTTAGGTCTGGAATTCATGGATGCTGATTCAACAGTGATTTAGAATATGTTTGATTGATGACCAAAAGCCTTCGTCGAATCTTCGATGAACCTGCAAGAAGGGGAGCGCAACAGAGGGGGTTCCTCAGGGTCCCACTCTAATGCTTAAATGAGTATACTGTTTTTGTATGAACTCACAATGTAATGTAAGATATGTAAAGTGAGTATTTTTAGGGATCGAAGGCCAAACCATTTTGGTAACCGTATATATCTGTAAATATTGTGTTGTTGCACATAAGGATAACAAATTTTCCGGTTATCACAATATATTGCAGTAGACTTATGTGATCTTTGTAGAATATGTGCCCGAGATATGCGGGACATCGCGATGGTATATTGGGTGTCGGTAGAGCTTGATCTTGTGAGGAAGGGTTTGAGATATTGACTTCTCGATATGACATTTGATGTCTTGCTTAATTTTCATGCCTTTCGATGCTCCGTATCCTTTGGCGAACAATTTTGGTTTCTAGAGTTTTGGAATGTTGATCCCTTACCCAATTAGGTGGATGCTCATTCTGTACTCTTTTGGCGAACACTACCGTTGCTAGGGTCTTAGGAGAGGCTTTCTTGAGCTCTTTAGTGAGCACTTTAGGTCGTAGGGTTTTGAGCATTTAATGAATGCACTGTTTGCAGCAAGAAGTCAAAAGGATGTTTAATGCATGTGCGTCTCTTTAACTACTACAATAGCGGGTAGGCTGACAACCATTTTGTACTGCTTCGACCCTTTGTCTCCTCGATGTAACCCTTTAGGTTCTGACGTTGCTTCGAGTATTACCAAACAGGGGTATAATCATTGTCTGATTTTCTCGAACAACCGTTAGGTTTCCTCATATTTGACATAAAAAGCCAACCTTTGTCACTTAGCACTTTACACGTCCAAGTTTTCTAATCCTCAAAGTTTAACTGTCTTTCTGGTCTCTCTTTGTGCCTTAATCCTTTGTTCAAGCTTTTCTCTTAAGCGTTTTCATTCATGGTAAATATCTTTCTTTTACGATCATGGCTTGCAACAACAATCCAACTTCTGGCAAGGGTTCATCTTATAAACATTCTCCATCCCATTCTACGTATGGGAAGAAGGCTGCTTCTAGGGCCTTTGATGCCCCAGTGCAGGACCAAAGGGTCTCTATGCCAAAACCAACCTTCGAAAGCCAAGATTCCGCACCAATTGTGGTTGACGTGCCTGAGACTAATATCCCTTCCTTTTCCTCGACATGTAGTTTTTTTCTTTTCCTTTTTCTCTTTAAGCGGTAAAGTTTCCTTATTTTTTTTCTATTTTAGTCTTGTTCTTGCCTTGCCATGATGTTTTCTTAGATATTAAGCCCAGTGAGTTGAGGCCGGCTCAGTTCAAGGTTGTGGTTTCCTTGACGGGTTTAGGAGAAGCAGACGCACCTAGGTACCCAGGCCTAGGTCTGCATTACCGGCGGGAAGGAGAGGCGTACATCTATGTGGTCCAGATTGATGTTGAGTTGCGTTTTCCTCTTTGCAAAGATTTGAAGGCTCTATGTTGCTATTACTGGATAGGTCCCACGCAACTGGTATCCCAACTCCATTTGGATGTGGGTTGGGTTTAAGTTTCTTCAGGGATGGACGTACTCACTTTCTCTCTTCTGGTTTTCTAACAACCACCTACATTGCTTCGAAACTCGCTGGACGAATTTTGAGGAATGGGGGAACCAAGCATGGAACTTTAATGTTCACTTTCGACTGGTGGACGACTTCCGGGCCACCAACCCAAACTACAAGAAGTATTATTTCTTTTTTAAGGGTGGTGTGCCTTGTGACCTTTATCAGCTAGAGTAGGATACTCCCCCGAGCTTTGGCGAGTTATCGGGGAGTGATAGGACCTTCATTGACGACTTGTTCCAACGTCACAAGCAATCGGGATTCTGTTCGGTCTACTAGGTTGAGGAGACTTCAAATTTCATACTTAGGCTGACGGGCATTCAACAGTCCGCGTTAGTCTCTATTGACTGAATAATATTCTGACCCTTTCTTTTTTGCTTTTTGTGTTGTAGGCATTCAGGGACCTAAACTTCTCAGTCTCATTTTCAAGTAGGCTAAGATAGGGTTTTGTTTGCTACCCAAGCGACATTGAGTCCACCTTATCCTCCTTCTAGGCGTGCGACCAAGCGTAGGCCTAAGGAGGAACATCCTGGGGCAACCTCCAACGATCACCCAATATCTACTTTTAAGGATATAACCTTTGCTTCTCTTGTCTCTTTTTGACTTGCCTTTAGGTTTTACACCTTTCTTTTCTTGTTTTCAGAGAATGTCATAGCCGAGGTGACTTCTGCTTATGCTCCAGCCAATAGGGCGAGGAGTTTGGGCGAGGGGATATTTTCCTTCCCGAAGCGACGCTCCTACCCTCGGGCAGGTTAATGCCCCTTCAATCCATCATGTTGCACCAAACCCTTCCAGCGTAGCTGGGGCTCGGAAGAGGGTCCTGGCCCGGGGCTCCGCAATGGGAACTTCTTCAAAGTCTCCCTTCTCTAGGGAGTACAGCTCTTTGATGGCCCATTACCACCCGCCCATTACCCCTTGCCGTAATCTCTAGAAGCTGGAGATTTCTGACAAGATGATGTTGTGGGGTAAGCCAGACCTCTACATGCACCTGTTGAATGCGATCCTTCCTCCTAAGGAACGGGGAAGGTCCCTTCTGATTTGAACGCATCTTGAGCGTCTTGTTCTGGTAAATTCTTACTCATCCTTGATCATTTATAGACTTTACTGTTTCTCTTTATTGCTCATCATTTGTTTTTAACTCCTTGGTCGCTTTTAACTTGCCCGTTTTTTTTTCCTGTTGTCAGCTTGTCTGTGAGGAGACGGCGATCGGGCGTTGAAGCAGTTTCGGAGTTTGGGGTATACTCTTAAGAACATGAAGGAGATAAAGAGGAACGTTGAGACGTCCACTAAGTTGGTGGAGCAGGCATGTCAGGCGTTTGTAGAGAGGGAGAAGGAGCAGCTCACCTTGATCAAGAGGAGGGAGAATCGGGTGGTGCTCACCGAGGATGGCAGCCTTCTAGCTAAGCTTCGAGCCAAGGAAGCTTACAAGTACTCTACTCAACTAGAGGTTTGTTTCACTCCTTTAGGCTTATGAGGAAGGACTGTTGCCTTTTGTTAGGTCGCCCATTTCCTTTTCCAAGTTTCTTAAGGAGCTGTTACCCAAGGATTATGCCTTTAAGGAAACTGTTATACTTGATGGATTTGTTTCTCTTTTAGGATTTCGGTTCTTAGGTTCGTTCGCCTATTCGTGAGGACCTGTTACCTAAGATTCGCTTGCCTTTTAGGAAGTTGTTACCTTAGATTTGGTCGCCTATTTGTAGGGAACTACTACCTAATATTCTCTCGCCTTTTAGGAAGTTGTTAACTTAGATTCGTTCGCCCATTTGTGGGGAACTGTTACCTAATATTCGCTCACCTTTTAGGAAGATTTTACCTTAGATTCGTTCGCCCACTTCGCTTTTCTGAGGAACTGTTACCTTAGATTCACTCTCCTTTTAGGAAGTTGTTACCTAACATTCATTCGCTCTCTTAAGCTTTTCATTGAAGAGACTTTTACGTTGGCAGTTCATCCCCTTCATTCTGCCCAACTTAAGAGCTATGATGCCCTTGATACGGGTTCATTTTCCTTTTGTGTCAGGTCTTTATTTTGCCTAACTTTAGGGAACTGTTACCCTTTATATGGGTTCGTTCGCCTTTCGCATCAGGTATTTCGCCTTGGTTTAAGGGAACTGTTACCTTGATGGTTCGTTCGACTTTTAGCTTAGGTCTTTGGTTTTCCTTTCTTTAAGGGAATTGTTACCTTGGTGGTTCGTTTGCCTGTTAGCTTAAGTTTTTGTTTTGCCTTACGTTAAGGGAATTGTTACATTGGTGGTTTGTTCGCCTATTAGCTTAGGTCTTTTTGGGAGAGGAACAGTTACCTTTTGAGGTTTGCTCGCAATCCTCTTTTTGACTATCTAATGAGAGTGTTACTTTGGTTGGTTCGTCTACCTATATGCGTTAGGTCTTATCTTCGGAGGGACTAGTTTCCTGATGATTCGTCCAATCTCTGGGCTTGTTTCGTTTTGGTTCAAGTGGTTATGCTTTATATAAAGGAATGGTTTATTTCAATGTTATGCATAGGCAGAGCAGCTTGTTTCATCAATGTTAAACCCATTTCAACAATATGACGATGTTTCCTTTCTACAATCCCGTTCTGCTCAGAAGTATAACGACATGTGAACCTGTGATTGATACTGAATTGAATAAGATAGGAAGCCAAAGCTCGAAACTCACCTCCTCCAATTGTCTGAACAGATTTAATGCTATGGCCTAATTGATTCTGAACAACTTTGTGAAACTAAGGAAATACAACAGCAACATCACTCTTTTTCTTAAGAAAGTAAATCCATGTGTATCGAGTACAAACATCAACAATACTCAAGTAGTATAGATTGCCATTTGACGAGACAGGAGTTGGTCACAATAAATCCATTTCAAGAAGATCTAATGGTATATGATATTCAGAACTCGAAGCATCAAATGGTAATTTGCAACTTTTTCCAACAGCACACGCCATATCGTGAGGTATATTAGTGTTTAAATTCAATTTTTCATGCTTGATTATTAATGAAAGAACTTGTTGAGAAGGATGACCAAGTCTTTAATGAAGAATAGTAGGAGACAGTTTTATTTGACTGATATTACAAACCATATCAGAATCTAGATTTGTAGCATTACAACTATATGAAGACAAACATTTATTTTTATTACTAACCAACTTATCCCTATGACAACTATCAAACGAACTAAAATAAAGCTTGTATAGCCCCTATGTTCTTTACCACGAAGAAGAACAGAATGAGTTTGAGAATCACGCACCAAACAGAGAGTATCATGAAACTCAAAGGAGACACGATTATCCTTGGTAAATTGCGAAACAGAAACCAAGTTTTTAGTAATCTGAGGAATGTATAAAAGATTGTATTGTATAAGAGGTTTATAACAGATGTAGCAATGCTATTAATGTCCAAGTTACTTCCATTAGCCACTTGGACTTTACCTAAACCAACATATGATTGTGACGCATGAGCCGGAGGAACAACATTGGAGAAGTGATTCGTGGATCTTGAATCTGGATACCAAGCCTTATCAACTGCAGGTAATCCAGCTGCTGAAGTGGTAGTTGTAGTGAAATTGGCTTGGTTTCCAATATCTGGAGTTACAGATGACACACTCGGAGACGTAGAAGATATTGGTTTCCAATATCTTGAGATCTATGATGACAACTACCTGATTCTTGATTATTTTAAACATTCCACAACCTTCTAACACACTCTACACACTTCCTTACACATTACGGCACCTTACCTTAAGCACTAAGCTATGTACAACACGTACATATTCATACATCCTAACATTCCCTTGAGAAGTGTGATTTCCTTTTGTTTCTCCAGCTCACACTTAGCATGCTTTCTTAATCCTGTTTGTCAAATAATTTGAGTCATGAATTGCAAGCCTTTAAGCTCTGCATCCGCATTCAATATATATCTTGTTGGATCGTGATTTCCTGAATGCTGATCTGGCAATGAATTGAATGCCAAGGAGATGGTGATTGCGCGCTTTCGCCTGAGCTCCGATGAACCTGCAAGAAAGGGATCGCAACAGAGGGGGTGCCTCTGGGTCCCTCTCCGATGCTTAAATGAGTATATGTGTGTATATAGCTCAAAACGTATTGAATGTATGTAAAGCAAAGGTATTTATAGAGTAGGAGATACCAAACCGTATAAGGTAACTGTATATCTTCGTGAATATTGTGTTGTTGAAGATTTAGATAGTAGATATTGCGGTTACGGCGAGATATTGCAGTTACCGTATCTAATCTTTAGTGAATATGTGCCCGAGATATGCGGGATATCGTGGCTATATCCTTATTAACGGTTGGTGGGACCAGAGGAGAGAGGCAAGGCTCTCTTGATGGCGAGCACTCCTATGGCTGCGACCTTGATTGTTGGCGAGCACTTCCTGGGCACTCCCTTGGCGAGCACTCCCATGGCGAGCAGTGGGAGGCTTTGGCCTTGGCCAATGGCGACCTGAAGTGGCACTTTGGCGTCCACTTTAGTTTGGATTCGATACTGGACCACTTTATGAGGGCCAGAGTAACCTTACTGTGGGTTGGCCTTGTTTAAATGGTATGGGTTGCACCCCCCTGCAAATTTATTGGGCCTTCGAGGCCTTTCCCATATTGGGTCGTCACTATCAATACCCAACATTTGCCCCCGAAGCTTGAGTGAAGTTTCTTCGGTCGAGCTTGATTCTGTGATAGGGTTTAAGATAGTGACTTTTGGACTGGATTTTTTGCTTTCTTATATGCTATTTGTGCCTTTTGATGCTCTGTATCCTTTGGCGAACGATTTTGGTTGCGTAGAGTTTTTCGGAATGTGTGATACCTTACCCCATTAGGCGAACGCTTTAGGTTTCCAGGGTTTATGGATGCTCATTCTTCACTCTTTGGGCGAACACTATCGTTGCGAGGGTGTTAGGAGAGGTCTGGTATAGCTTTTGGCAATCACCTTTTTTGTGTAAGACTTCGAACATTTTAATGAATGGACAGTTAGCGGAAGTCGAGAGGACTTTTGAGGCATGTCTGTCCCTTTGTCTTCCGTAACCCGTGGGCAGACTCACAGGTTTTTCGTGTCGTTCCAACCTTTTGTCTCCCCGATGTAACCCTTGGAATTCTGACATTACTTCGGTTTTACCCAAAAGGGTGTAATCATTATCTGAGCCGTTTCTCACATGCCCGTTCGGTTTCCTTCGTTTTGGCTAAAAAGGCCGAACTTTAGCATTTAGTCTTTTACGCACTCAATTCATTTGCATTCCAGAGTTCATATCTTCTTTCAGCCTTCTGTTTCAATTTTTCATTTCTCTCTTTTTATCCTCGAAAAAGCTTTCTCAGCCAGAACGGGATACTCCTTCGAGCTTTGGAGAGCTGTCGGGGAGTGATTGGAACATCATTGATGACTTCTTCTGACATCATAGGCAACCAAACTTCTGTTCAATCCGCTCAGGGGCGAAAACTTCAGAGTCGATGCTTGGGTTAGCGGGCATTCATCAGTTCGTACAACTGACGCTCAAGGTTGGGGTTCGTCCTTCCACGCCAGTCTTTATTGATTGGATAAATTTCTGACCCATCAGTCTGGGACGTAAATTCATTGATCGCACTTGAGGACCTAAATTCTTCAGTCTATTTTCCAAGCGGGCTAAGACGAGGTTGTTTAGCTGCCTAGGCGTCTATGAGTTTCGGATCAAGGATGTCGACCAGTACTCTGTTTGGCTAGAGGCAGAGAATGGTGACCTCAGGGCTCAATTGAAAGAGTCATGGGTGCAGAGGGATGCCTCGATGGCTGAGCAGGAGCATCCTTCCTTAAATCGTAAGGCTGTCCCATCCCCCCTTAGCGTGGACTTTAAGAAGTCCGAGGAGTTCTCTGTCTGCGCCTTGGAGGTGATAAAGGCCGAGGCTGCTTCCTACCTCCAGATCTTGGTCGACGAGATTCAAGGGATTGATCCCAAGTTTCCTCTCTGGGAGGTGAGGTCTCTTCAGGACTTCATTGAGAGCGGCTACACCAAGGAGGCTTCTTGGCGATGAGGCTGCCCCCGAGGCCGAGAAGGAAACTGCATTCCCTGATGAACCCAGACCTTGAGGTCTCAGGCCTTCAGGCGACCGAGTCGATGCAGAGTTTCAGGTCAAGGGAGCCTGTTCATCCTCCTGCTTTTTGCTCATCCTTCTTTTTATCGATAATCACTTTTACTTCCCTTTGTTTTTGGGATAGTTGTAATTATTCTTTTGATTTCAGACTCGGATATTATTATAATGAACGCCTTTAATTTCGTAAGCCTTTACTCTTTTTCGACTTCGAATGTGTTTGGTCGTTCTTCCGATATCTTTTCGTTCGAACGCTTTAGGAAGTTTTACCATATTTGTTTTCAACTTCTCTTTAGCTTATGTAGGAGAGTCTCGCCATATAGGATCTTGGACCATCCATTCCCTTCACCAAAGTTTTTTAAGGGAACTGTTACTCGAAGATCATACCTTTAAGGAAACTATCATCTTTTGTAGATGTGTTCGCTTTGTTAAGGTTTTAGACCTTTGGAGTGTTCGTCTAATCACGGGGAACTGTTACCCGAGGCTCATTCATCTTTTAGTAAGTGGTCGCCCTAGGTTCATTCGCCCACTTTCTTTGTGTTTGTTTCGCAAAGGAACTGTTACCCTTGATATGGATTCATTCGCTTTGGATGTTACTTCTCAATTTTTGCCCAACTTATAAGAGAACGGACTCCTTGACGGATTGCTCGCCTTTTGTGCTAGGACTTATGTCTGATTTTTATATTTAGGCCTTATTTGCCTAACTTTTTCCTTAGGTCTTTTCGCCTGATTTTGATAACAGGTCTTGTGCCTGACTTTGGCATCAGGTCTTTCGCCTAACTTTGGTGCTAGGTCTTTCACCTGATTCAGTCATCAGGTCTTTCGGATCTTTTGGTTTGCCTAACTTTGGCGTTAGGTCTTTTTGCCTAACTTTGGCGTTAGGTCTTTCGCCCAATTTTGGTATCGGGTCTTTTTGTTTCGTAAGCCTTGGTTTTTGTTTGACTTCGAGTATACTTGGTTGTTCTTCCGATGTCTATCTTGCTTTAAAGCTTTAGGAAGTTTTACCATACTTGTTTTCAACTTCGCTTCAGCTTTTGTAGAATAGTCTCGCCTTTTTGTTTTCATTCAAAGGGTCTTGGACCTTTCTTTGGAGGAAACGTTACCCTTTAGAGGTTCTTTTCGCTCCTTTAGGTTTCGGGGGAAGGACCGTGGCCTCTTATCGGCACGTCCGTTCCTTTCGCCATGTTTCTTAAGGAAACTGTTACCCAAGGATTATGCCTTTAAGGAAACTGTCATCCTTTATGGATTCGTTCGCCTTTTAGGATTTTGGTCCTTAGATTCGTTCGCCTAGTCGTAGGAAACTGTTATCTAAGATTTGCTCGCCTTTTAAGAAGCTGTTACCTCGGATTCGTTCTCCCTTTTTGGGGAACTGTTACCCAAGATTCGCTCGCCTTTTTAGGAAGCTGGAAAGCTTTAGGAAGTTTTACCATACTTGTTTTCAACTTCGCTTTAGCTTTTGTAGAATAGTCTCGCCTTTTTGTTTTCATTCAAAGGGTCTTGGACCTTTCTTTGGAGGAAACGTTACCCTTTAGAGGTTCTTTTCGCTCCTTTAGGTTTCGGGGGAATGACCGTGGCCTCTTATCGGCTCATCCGTTTCTTTCGCCATGTTTCTTAAGGAAACTGTTACCCAAGGATTATGCCTTTAAGGAAACTGTCATCCTTTATGGATTCGTTCGCCTTTTAGGATTTTGAAGACTGCGCTCTGAAGATGATGAAGTCGGCGATCGCCGATTTTCTCCAAGTCCTGGTGGATGATGTCCGGGCGGTCGATCCCAATTTTCCCCTTGAGGAAGTTGGGTCCTTGAGGAGCTTCCTCCGGAGTCGTAACTCTTAGTCTACCCTTGTTGCTGAAGGGGTTATTCCAGCTATGGCTGAAGAGGTTGTTCCCGAAGGCGGACCAAGTCTTCCTGCCCCCGAAGGCGAGCAAATCGTCCCTGCCCCTGAAGGCGAGCCAGTGCCTCTGCCCCCGAGGATCCCCAAGCCTGAAGTCTCCATCTCTTTTATTAACAATATTTGCCTTTTGGATAGCTGTTTTTTGTTTTCCTTGTAATTATTTATTTGATTTAAGACTTGGCTTCTTTTATTGAATGCCTTTATATTCATAAGCCTTTTATTCGACTTTGAACATGCTTGGCTATTTATCCAACGTCTTAATCATAATTACTCTTCGACTTCCTTTTGACTTGTAATGTCTTCGACTCTTGAAGTCTTAGACCAAGCATAAGTCGATCCTTCTAAGGAAAATACTTCTGATACTTAAAAGCATAAACTTCTAAGTTCAAAGAGATATTACCCTCTTTGAAGTTTAGACCTTCGAGGTCATCCTAAGGCTTTGTCATCCATAGTGATCGCCTAAAATTCTTTGTTAGCAGATCCCTTTGTTTGGTTTTGGCGTCTGCTTCTCATCTTGCCTAACTTTATTGCTAGGTCTTTTGGCCTGACTTTGGCGTCATGGATTTTTTGTTTTGCCTAGCTTTATTGCTAGGTCTTTTGGCCTGACTTTGGCGTCAGGGATTTTTTGTTTTGCCTAGCTTTATTGCTAGGTCTTTTGGCCTGACTTTTGGCGTCAGGGCTTTTTGTGCCTGATTCGGTTATCAGGTTTTTGCCTGACTCTTGGCGTCAGGTCTTTTGAGGTCTAACTTTATTGTTAGGGCTTTTGTGGCCTAGTTTTGTTGCTAGGGCTTTTGGCCTGTCTTTGGCGACAGGGCTTTTTGGCCTAGCTTTGTTGCTAGGGCTTTTGTGGCCTATCTTTGGTGATAGGGCTTTTGGCCTGTCTTCGGCGACAGGGCTTTTGTGGCCTAACTTTGTTGTTAGGGCTTTTGGCCTGACTTTGGCGTCAGGGCTTTTGTGGCCTAACTTTGTTGTTAGGGCTTTTGGCCTGACTTTGGCGTCAGGGCTTTTGTGGCCTAACTTTGTTGTTAGGGCTTTTGGCCTGTCTTTGGCGACAGGGCTTTTTGGCCTAGCTTTGTTGCTAGGGCTTTTGTGGCCTATCTTTGGTGATAGGGCTTTTGGCCTGTCTTTGGCGACAGGGCTTTTGTGGCCTAACTTTGTTGTTAGGGCTTTTGGCCTGACTTTGGCGTCAGGGCTTTTGTGGCCTAACTTTGTTGTTAGGGCTTTTGTGGCCTATCTTTGGTGATAGGGCTTTTGTGGCCTAACTTTGTTGTTAGGGCTTTTTTGTGGCCTATCTTTGGTGATAGGGCTTTTGGCCTGTCTTTGGCGACAGGGCTTTTTGGCCTAGCTTTGTTGCTAGGGCTTTTGTGGCCTATCTTTGGTGATAGGGCTTTTGGCCTGTCTTTGGCGACAGGGCTTTTGTGGCCTAACTTTGTTGTTAGGGCTTTTGGCCTGACTTTGGCGTCAGGGCTTTTGTGGCCTAACTTTGTTGTTAGGGCTTTTGTGGCCTATCTTTGGTGATAGGGCTTTTGTGGCCTAACTTTGTTGTTAGGGCTTTTTTGTGGCCTATCTTTGGTGATAGGGCTTTTGTGGCCTAACTTTGTTGTTAGGGCTTTTTTGTGGCCTATCTTTGGTGATAGGGCTTTTGGCCTGACTTTGGCGTCAGGGCTTTTTTCTTCGATTTGCTTCGAGTGAACATGTTTATGAAGGAATCACTTGCTTGTATGGTCCTTCCCACTTAGCTGAAAGTTTATTCTGACTGTCCAGCCTTGTGAATTCATTCCTTCAACATTCCTATCTTTATCAGCTTTTCGATGTCGCGCTTGTGCTATCTGCAATAGCTCTCGGTGTCATTCCCCATGGGCTGACCACTCTTGCGGGGTCTCGGTGGCCTTTCCAGAGACCTTTCCATCTCGACTAGTACCGCCGAGATCTGCCTGTTTAAAGGCGTGAAATACTCGGGGACCTCTGGATGTCTTGGTCCTGGGTTTTCCGATCTAGGCTTTTCTCGACCCTTCTTACCCTTCTTGATCCTGCAGAGACACCAAAGAACCAAGACGGCGCCGAACCCAAAAGGGTCGACAGAAATAATAGGGCTAAGTGATTCGGATCAGTCGACTTACCCAACAGAGAGGCTTCATGCTTATTAACATGTATAATGGGGGCGCCTCCACCTCTATACTCGGGGATGGCCCTGACGACGACATCCTTTGGGGTCTTGACGCGTTGTTCTTTGAGTCTCTTAGTGATAAGCTCCTCAACTTGGTCAAGAGTGAATTGGGGTTGCTGTCCTCCAGTCGGTGCAGAACTTGATGGACTGACAGAGCGAGTGACCGCCGGCGTCTCAGTGGAGGCCGGAGGTAAGGATTGGTGTCCAAAAGTCATCTCTTGATCTTCTTGAGGGGCTGTGGTGCCAGGATTTCCAGTTTCTGATTCCGGTGGCCCCGCAGGACGAGGATCCTCATGAGGAGCAGGGGTTTTTCTGCGGGCCTGTCCTATGATGGTTTCCAAGAGGGATATCATCTCTGCGGTTACCTGAATGGTTTCCCAAGCCACTTGGATGGTTTGTCGATCTGGAATCTCTGCGACGTTTGGAACAGGGGTCGTTCTCGAATTGCCAATGTGTTCACGTGCCGGTCTCGGAGGGACGGCATCACAGACTGCTTGGCTAGCAGGTTCTTGGTGGAGTGCGAAGCGGCAGCGGAATTAGAGCTATCCGAGGATTGTTCGTTAGCTTCTTTCCGATGATTGCGGTTAGAGCGAGTATGTATGACTGTTTTGCTCGTTTTCCCACAGACGGCGCCAAATGTTGGATCGTGATTTCCTGAATGCTGATCTGGCAATGAATTGAATGCCAAGGAGATGGTGATTGCGCGCTTTCGCCTGAGCTCCGATGAACCTGCAAGAAAGGGATCGCAACAGAGGGGGTGCCTCTGGGTCCCTCTCCGATGCTTAAATGAGTATATGTGTGTATATAGCTCAAAACGTATTGAATGTATGTAAAGCAAAGGTATTTATAGAGTAGGAGATACCAAACCGTATAAGGTAACTGTATATCTTCGTGAATATTGTGTTGTTGAAGATTTAGATAGTAGATATTGCGGTTACGGCGAGATATTGCAGTTACCGTATCTAATCTTTAGTGAATATGTGCCCGAGATATGCGGGATATCGTGGCTATATCCTTATTAACGGTTGGTGGGACCAGAGGAGAGAGGCAAGGCTCTCTTGATGGCGAGCACTCCTATGGCTGCGACCTTGATTGTTGGCGAGCACTTCCTGGGCACTCCCTTGGCGAGCACTCCCATGGCGAGCAGTGGGAGGCTTTGGCCTTGGCCAATGGCGACCTGAAGTGGCACTTTGGCGTCCACTTTAGTTTGGATTCGATACTGGACCACTTTATGAGGGCCAGAGTAACCTTACTGTGGGTTGGCCTTGTTTAAATGGTATGGGTTGCACCCCCCTGCAAATTTATTGGGCCTTCGAGGCCTTTCCCATATTGGGTCGTCACTATCAATACCCAACATATCTACATACACTCAAGAGCACCTATCAGCCATCATCATCTTCAAAAACTCACAACATTATTTCGAGACTAGGATCATCATCTTATTTCAAGACAAGCCTTCAACATATCAATCCTGACACCACTCATTATTTGTAAACCAACCATCGAATCTCACATATCACACCAAACAACTTATTAACATACATCATTTGAACAAATGACAGAGATAGACTATACCTCATTCACCATGCTTGATATTTTTACATCAATTCTTTGCTTTGCTTTGACATTTCAATTCTCTTTTGTTTTATTCAATACTTTCCTCTTCTTTGTTTTACTAATAGAGAGGTTTCCATTTTTCTCTATCTTACCAATGAATTTGGGAGGTTTTCATTTGCTTCCATCTTTTCATCCTCAAACAACTTCTCAAAGTAGCTTGAATGTTTTTCTTTGAGAAGTAGCTATTTTTGGTCTCAAACTTCACCCTATGTCAGTACTGCATATATATATAGTCTATCCTTGCACATTCGAACAGAGATCACTGATCATAAGTTGATAGCAGATAGTAGGAAAAAAAACTGAAAGAACAAGCAACATCATGATGTCAAAGAAGAGTGAAGAAGGCTCAGTCTGAAATAAAACTCAGATCAACGAACTGAAACAATAGCATGTGAATCCCTGAATGATAATGCAGGTGACAATTGCTCATCAAATGTAGGCAACATATAGTCGAAGACAAAGTAAGCAAAGGACATGAATTCAAGCACTTACAACATTATCTAATAAACAGAACAAAGATGCAAGCCTAAGGAAAAGCAGAGAACAAACATAACCCAATCCGTCTAACCCAAAAAAAAACTCCAAAACTAGACAACCAGGACACAACAACAACCAAACAAACTATTGATCTATATCCAATTCATCACTGACAAACTCGGACTCAGAATGATCACTTACGGAGACATGTATAAATTCTTTGAATAACATCACCCCAAGCTTCCTTCGAAAAGGAGCAAACTACTTTTCTGTAACCGGTTTCATCAGAATATCTGCTAATTGTTCTGATGCAGGTACAAGATTCAGTAAAACCTTTCCATTTTGAACCTTTTCAGAGACAAAACATAAATCAATCTCAACAGGTTTCATTTTATAATGATGAATTGGACTTTCATTTAATGCTACAGCACTAGTGTTATCACTCTGGACAATAGGAACAACAGTTAACTTGATATCCAGTTTAGGTAATAGATAAACAACCCACATGATCTCACAAACCGCATTTGCAATTGCCCTATATTCCGCCTCTATAGAAGAACGAGATGTAAAAGGCTGCTTTTTAGAGCTCCAAACAACAGGATTTCCATTAAGAAGAATATAATGTCCATATACAAATTTACGATTAACTAAGTCACTACCACAATCAGCATCAGCATAGGATATTAGCACAACATCAGAGGAAGCAACTGAATTAGTTCTAAACAATAATCCATGATCAATTGTTCCTTTAAGGTAACGCAACTCATAGAGAACGGCTTTCCAATGACACAATAATGGATGTTGCATATACTGACCGAATTTATTCACGGGCAAAGTGAATATCTGGCCTAGTAACACAGACATGTTGCACAACACCCACAATACTTTGATATAAATGAGGATCGGCAAAAGGAGACTGACCTTGAGTTTGTGAAACTTTCGCCAAAACATTACCAGACATTGGTGTAGGAAGAGCTGATGCATTCGATTCTTCAGCCTTCAAAAGAAGATCCAGTATAGAAGCACACAATCATCCATAACCTGCACATCCATACCAGGAAAGTAGTTAAGTGTACCAAGATCTTTCAACTTGAACTCACTGTTAATTCTACTAATAACTAACTCAATAGCAGAACTATCATTTCCAGTTATCACTATATAATCTCCATATACTAAGAGAAAAACCATACCTGAATCAAATTTCTTAACAAACAAACAACTATCCGCTAATGATACAGAAAAACCAAGAGAATTAAGAAGAAAACACTTGAGTCTTTCAAACCAAGCTCTCGGTGCTTGCTTAAGACCATATAAAGCTTTGTTAAGCTTGCACACAAGAACATTTCCAGTATTATCACACTTCTCAAATCCAGGCGGCTGAGTCATAAAAACATCTTTAGATAACTAACCATGCAAAAACGCATTGTTCACATCAACTTGACGAAGTTGCCACTTATGTGTTAAAGCCAATGTAAGAATGATTCTCACAGTTGGTGCTTTATCCACAGGACTAAATGTACCCTCAAAGTCAAAACCTGCTTTTCAGATAAGCCCTTAGCAACAAGACGAGCCTTATACCTCGCAATAGAACCATCTGAATTACGTTTAATTTTAAAAAGCCATTTACACCCTATAGGAATCCTACCACCACATAAGGGAACCATTTTCCATGTATCATTAGCTGCCAAAGCATTCAACTCATCTTGCATAGCAGCTGCCCATCTGAAATATTTCATCGTAGTATGTATATCATGAGGTTCATGTTGTTCAAGCTCATTAGAATCAACTATATATAGATGTAGTAAGAGCAGCAAGACTTCTAGTCTTGGACCTGGTCTGCATTGGATGAAAATTTTTATGTTCTGAATTAACATGATTAAGAGGAGTATGGCTAGATACCTCAACTGTGGATGCCAGTATGATAGATGATTCCCTGAGCACATACCTTACAGTAGGAGGATTAGGTTGCTGCAGTGGGGCTGCAATATTATCTTCAACTTGCACCATTGGTGCTTCAGTATCATCAATATTTTGCTGATCAGTATCTGACTGTCTTGCATCTCCAGAAGGAGTAGAGATAATATCAGCAGATGTGTCTAACGTCGGATCTGACTTTTCCCGACCCTTTTTTGGAAAATATTCTTATTTTTGTTCGTTCGAAAATGTCGAGTCTTGGCGAGCGACGGGTCCGGTTAAGAGGGGTCATCAACCGGAGCGAAAAATGTGAAAGAGTCACCACCGATTAATTAAAGGCTAAACAGAATCCTAAAATTGCCTAGGGTACATGGTGTTAACATTCTAGGTCTTGGAAAGGTCTACGTCCAGAGAATCGAGTTCGGTATTTTAGTTTGCTTTTGAATTTATCTTTTTTGAACTTGCCTGATTTACCCAAATTGTCCAATTTCATCATGTTTGGCTAAAGAGATGACATGCATTTTTTTTAATTAAGAATATACAAGCATTTTTTTTTGGAGTTAATTTAAAATAAATAAACAAGAGAGAATAAACTTAATTGTGCTAAAAAATGAGTGGTTTAACGTTGGGGTCATTTTAAGTCGTGTCAAACGTATACAAATATTTTTGAAAATACGAAGCATATTTGACTAATTTGTGACACCTTGAGAAGTAATGGGATGTTCAGAAAAGTTTAGGGATCAGGATGCAATTATTTAAAATTTCGAGCTGATTTGGAAAAATCTTTTGAAAATTGCATAAATTACCCAAAACCTTTCTGGTTTGGTTTTTAACACTCGGTAAAATCCCTAAATGACCCGAGAGTCCAAGGAACGAGTTGTACCCATCATCAAAGTTTTGGAATGGCCTAATTCATTTTCGAAAATATTATTTATCTTTACTTAAACAACCCCATAACTTTCACAAATGTCTAAAATGACCCCAAAGTTATATCGAACTTAAAATCGATTACGATTCTTATATGAAATACAACTATTAACACATAATATCGATGCAACAAACTTCATTCACATTAAGAAATAAAAATATCGAGCACGAGAGGAGATATACCTAAGTTATTCAAAGTTTAGATACCTCACGAGGAACCGAGACCGATATTCACCGATTTTTCTTCACACAATTTCTATATATTTTTTTTCACTCACTGTCACTCAAATCCTCACTTTGAATTTTTGTCTCTCTTTTCTTCTCTTCTCTTTTCCTTTCTTTCCTTTGTGTTTCTTTCCATTTCTTTGAACAAGCTTACGGCAAGCTTCTTCCAAACAATCCTTTGATTTCTTCTTCTTCTTTCAACCGTAGCTATCCCTTGCTTTTGCAAAGTTTTCTCCTCCAAATAGATGATAAACATGGACAATACATGGTGGATGGCAAAGGTGATAACAATTGGGCAAACGTGATTGACAATTGGGAGGTGATTGGCAATTAGGAGGAGTTTTGATGATAATTGGAGAGAATTTGGCTAAGGATGAGCAAAGGTGATCAAGTGGTCAAATGGTGATGGCAATTAGGAGACTTTTGGTGCCAATTGGGAGTGATTTGTGCCATGGTGGAAATTTGGACGAAAATGGATAGCATGGTGGGTGTTTGGCCAAAAAAATGGGTTTAGGGGATTTATGGTTTGAGTTTTATGGTTTGGGGTTTATGGTTTGGGGTTTAAGGTTTGGGGTTTAGTGTTTAAGGTTCGGGGTTTAAGGTTTTGGGTTTACGGTTTAGGGTTTGGGGTTTAAGGTTTAGGGTTTGAGATTTTAGAGTTTGGGGTTTAAGCTTTACGATATAGAGTTTGGGATCTAAGGTTTAGGGTTTGTGATTTTAGGGTTTGGTGTTTAGGGTTTAGGGATTTAGGGTTTGGGGTTTAATGTTTAGGGTTTAGAGTTTGGGATTTAAGGTTCAAGGTGTAGGGTTTGGGGTTTAGGGTTTTTGGTTTAGGGTTTAGGATTAATTTTATTTTAATTTTGCTTTTTTCTTCGTCTCGATGTTTCTCAGATCGGTTCCTCGCGTACGGTATTTTGACCCCGAGCCAAAATCATATGCTTCAGAAGCTGGACATCTACAGTTTCTGATCGTTGGGGATGACTTGCGGAGGCTGAGCACCTAAAGGCCCCGTTTGTTGGCTTGTGACTCCTAGAAGCTGGTTAACTACAGGTCCTGGTCGTCGAGAATGACTTGCGGAGGTTGAACACCTAAAAACTCCGCTCATCAGCTTGTAATTCACTTTGGAGGTAAAAACTCTTCTTGAGATGTCTGACTGCTTGTGGGGACATCTCATACTGTTTTCTCATTAATCGACTTTGGAGTTCTTCTTGATGGAGTTCCCTAAAGCCATTCATGCTATGTTCACAAGGTGTATCCATGCAAGTTGTCGAGGCAACTCAAATTAATGTCGATCACAACTTCATTTTATTACGGTTGTGGGAAATACTGTCGTCTACGTTTGAGCTTTGTTTTTTATTTTTATTTTTTATCTCGTGATTTTCTTTCCTATTGCTACATTATTTTTTCTTTTTACCGCACCTTTCAGTTCCCTTCTTTTTTGCCTAGGTCTCCCTTTTGGGTTTTCCACCTTGCAGGGATTTGATATCTTTCCTTTTGTCATGATCGCCCTTTTGTCCTAAACCGCCCTTTCGGGTTTTCGATTTAGCTGGTATTTCTCTCATTTTTGGAGGCTCGCTTTCTGATTACAAGTTTTTTTATTGCATCCACATTGATTGTACTTAGGAGTTCTCCGTTATCCATGTCAGTGATGATCATGGCTCCCCCGTTGAAAATCTCTTTGATGACATAAATCCCTTCATATTTAGGTACAAACTTGCCCCGAAAGTCTGAATTGACTTGAATGATTTTTTTCTTCTGAGAATTAGATTGTGTGCTTGCAATTCTCTCGGGCGCATCTTCCTGTTAAATGCACGAGCCATACGTTTCTGGTACAATTGATCGTGGCATAGAGCGATGAACCGCTTTTCTTCTATGAGGTTCAATTGCTCGTATTTACATCTCGCCTATTCTTGCTTGTCCATTTCTGCCTCAGTGAGGATCCTAGCTCAGGGGATTTTTACTTTAATTGGCAACACAATTTTGGTCCCGTAAACAAGGGAGAATGGGGTTGCTTTTGTTGAGGTCCATTTAGAAGTTTTGTATGCCCTGAGTGCCGCAAAGTTGCTTATCATGTCAGCCCTTTAATTGCTGCTTCCACTGCGCGATTCATTTATGGGTGATATGGAGATGAATTTTTATGCTCGACCCATTTATATTTCTGGCATTGCTGGTGATGATTGATTTTGGCATCCCATGACGCACGATGATGAACTGGCTGATGAAAAATTCAATGGTCTTTGCCGTTATTGATGCCAGGTTGATAGCCTTTACCCACTCGGTGAAATAATCGATCGCCGCTAATATGAATTAATGACCATTGGGTACCTTTGGGAGAAATCATGTTGACTACATCGATGCCCCATTTTGAAAAAGGTCATGGGGAAGTCATGGGATAGAGCTCGTGCAGTGGCGTGTGGTTTTGGTCTGCGTACAATTGATAGAGGTGACAGTATTTGACGTATCTCACACAGTCGGGCAAAAGTATCAAGTCTCGCACACTCATGTGTGGTCCGCAACAACCTTCATGAATTTCTTCCATTAGACGCTCAACATTTTCAACATTCACGCATCTCAAACGGGTATCATCGAATGATCATTTGTATAGAGTCGAATCCCGCAAGGGTCTCCCACTAACGAGTCAATTCCTGTCTTTCACAAGGGGGCTTCATTGAGCAAAGCTCCAATTGTGATATCGGTTGAAAATAAGCTTGACAAGCCCTCGTGAGCATCAATGTCATCGAGTTGGATCACTTGTGGTGGGCATGAAAATGAAACGGCGAGAAGAGGAAACAACAATGTCCCTAAAATTTCGGCTAAATTTTTCCTCCAGGCGACTTCAGAATCTTTAAAATTAGGACGAAAACCCTGTCCTAAAAGTGTCTTTGTCCTTCCGGGTGTAGGAAGGTCATATGTGGGAGGTGGGCCTTGGTCAGGATGTCCCTATGTGGGAGGTGGAGCTTGGTCAGGATGGCTAAAGTGCATGACATGGATTGATGAAGTGCCACAATAGTAGTGTTTCTCGAGAAGACGAGATCGGGGATACTGTGGTAGTCACGTCTGCTTGGAGCTCAGAAGAGCCAAAATTCGCTTGACCTAGGAGGTTATGCCAACCATTGACTGCACTGTGTAGGAACTCATGGCGTGCATGTTTTGTACTAGTAGGATGATTCTCTCATCGTGTTCTTGAGGTACTGGAGTCGTCGAATGTCGCATGGATTCCCGAAAACCTAAGTTCAAAATACCATAGTTAGAAGGATGAATACCAATTTGATCATTTATGATTGATTTCAAAAATTCTGCATGTTCCGTTCATTCCATTCGTATACTTTGATTGCATGTATGGCAAAAACAAAATTAAAAAATACTTTAAAATGATTTGCCCAATCGATGTCCAGTTCTTAAGACATTTCACACGACGACGTAGCTTATTCAGTACAATTGTTGCTTGTTCCTTGGTTCGAGAGAAGGTTGAGGACACGTATTTTGAAAATCTTTTTATTTATCTCGTCCTTGGTTTGAAGGAAGGTCTGAATTATTCAAGGGTGTCATTCAACTCAGGTACGTTGCCCCCACATTTTCCCAAGGTGCCCCCCACATTGCTAGAATGACAGTGGTTGTTCGTGTCTATCCATAATTATCTCCTCCAGGTTGAAAGGCGAACTTGCAGGTGCCGAATGGAACTTGTAAATGTATTCCATTGTTGTTAATCATGAAGATGACACTTTCCACGTTCTAGAAGTTAAACAAGGTGTCAAGGAGAGCCCAATTGACTTTGTAGTTTACGAGCCTGTGAACCTCGCCAATCTTCTTGTTCACGTATTTCTGATTTCCTTTTGTCATGGATTTCCATATTCGGGCAATTTCAACCGTAGGGGGCTGTATGGCCTTAATGTGAGGACAATTATTTTTTCATCCTTACTAAAGATGGTGCGTTAAACGTCTTAAGGATACAAGATTGAATGAACGAAACTTATATTTTTTTTAAAAAATGCAATGCAAGTGCGGGAATTAAACTTCATTAGTAAGACTCGTATTACATTTAAAACAGTCTGGAATATATAATACAAAAGACCCAATCCTATACATGTCATGATCTAGGGCCAAAACAAAACAAATTTTCATATTGGGCTGAACATCCATCTAGAGGTATTGGGATGATTTCTAATTCCCAACACGATGTGGAGCTTTTGGTCTAAATGGATGGAATTTCTAGGTCCTCTGAACCAGCGGAACCTCACCCTCCAAAGAGGATCACGGGCTCATTTCGATCATCGAGTTGAGTTGTTTTGGTGCGTGCCGACGGTCCAAAACGCTCTGAGCGCATTCCCCTACAAAACTCCCTAAGCTCTTAATGTGCTCCAGGTCCGAGCAGGTAATGGTAACCAGTGTGGTGTCTGCAAAACAACAATTTAATTTTTTTTGTTTGAATTATTACAATTACATCGTCTTTTGGACAAAATTTAAAACTGCAAGCATGAGCAAATGGCCAAAACGAATAAGGCAAAATATAATATGGCAAAGCAAATATGATAAAGCCTAAACCCTCTAAAAGAGATCTCCAGCAGAGTCGCCAAATTGTCAGACGTCGGATCCCACTTTTCCCTACCCATTTTGGAAAATATTCTTATATTTTTTTCGTTCGAAAATGTCGGGTCTTGGCGAGCGACGAGTCCGGTCGAGAGGGGTCATCAACGAAAGAGCGAAAAATGTGAAAGAGTCACCACCGATTAATTAAAGGGTACATGGTGTTAACATCCTAGGGCTTGGAAAGGTCTACGTCCAGAGAATCGAGTTCGGGGGTTTGATTGCGTCTTAAGGGCTCGTAATCCCATAACCGGCCTTTCGATACTTTAGTTTGCTTTTGAATTTATATTTTTTTTAACTTGCCTGATTTACCTAAATTGTCCAATTTGATCATGTTTAGAGATGACATGCATTATTTTAATTAACAATATACACGCATTTTTTTTTAATTTTTTAGTTAATTTAAAATATATAAGCAAGAGAAAATAAACATAATTGTGCTAAAAAAAGAGTGGTTTAACTTTGGGGTCATTTTAAGTAGTGTCAAACGTATAGAAATGATTTTGAAAATACGAAGCATATTTGACTAATTTGTGACACCTTGAGAAGTAATGGGATGTCCAGAAAATTTTAGGGACCAAGATTCAATTATTTTAAATTTCGAGCTGATTTGGAAGAATCTTTTGAAAATTGCACACATGACCCAAAACTTTTCTGGGTTGGATTATAACACTCGCTAAAATCACAAAATGACCCGAGAGTCCAAGGACCGAGTTGTAACCTTCATCAAAGTTTGGGAATGACCTAATTCATTTTCGAAAATTGTATCTTTTTTCACTGAAACAACCCCATAACTTTCACAAATGTCTAAAATGACCCCCAAAGTTATACCGAACTTAAAACCGAGTACGATTCTTATATGCAATAGAACTATTAACACATACGATAAAATACACTATCCTTTGGTTTCTTCTTCTTCTTTAAACCGTAGGTATCCGTTGCTTTTGTAGAGTTTTCTCCTCCAAATAGATGATAAACATGGACAATACATGGTGGATGGCAAAAGTGATAGCAATTGGGCAAAGGTGATTGACAATTAGGAGGTGATTGGCAATTGGGAGGTGATTGGCAATTAGGAGGAGTTTTTATGATAATTGGAGAGAATTTTGCTAAGGATGAGCAAAGGTGATCAAGTGGTGAAATGGTGATGGCAATTAGGAGACTTTGGGTGCCAATTGGGAGAAATTGGGAGTGATTTGTGCCATGGTGGAAATTTGGACGAAAATGGATAGCATGGTGGGTGTTTGGCCAAAAAGGGGCACTACAAGAAAGTAACACTATAGTCGCGGCATAAAATCGTTGCTAAGTTGGGTTTTTCCGCTGCTAAGATGACATGCTGAAGCTAAGGGTTGTGCCTGAAAGCCCCGATGCTAAAGGTATCCGCACGGACAAAATGCTGATGCTAAATGTCTGCTGCTGTTGGAATGAACCGTTGGTCATACCTTTAGCATTAATATATTGTCAATGGTGTTCATGCGTAATTAGCGTCGGTCCTATATGGATGCTATATAGCTGGTTCAGATACAATATGCATTGATGGTAAAATGGAGCTATCGCCTACAACATATATGTGTTGATGTTTCATGGTTTTTGTGTCTACCATATGTGGATACAGTTAGGTGATATTAACGTCTAAAAGATTTAGAAACTAATTATACATAAATAGCGTTACAAAATATTTGTGGTCGATGCAAGTCACAAGTACGACCTATGAGGTTATTGTCTACGTGGTCATAAATACAAAATATTTGTGATCGATGCAAGTCACAAGATATTTGCACTATTTGCTTGGTGTTGAGGTTATTGTCTACGTGTAGCTGTAGTAATTGTCGTTGCCTACTTGACTACTTTTGGTGCAGTTAAAAGGTAATTTCATCGGGGGTTTTCTGACTGTATTTGGCGCATGTATTAGTAATCAAATTTCCGATGCTAATATAGCTATACCAGTTTCTGAATAAATGTTTTGGATTTTCACCAGCTAGACATTACATATAATGCATACCATCCAGAACCAACCATTCTAGCATTTCCATATACAAAGTGTCCAACCTTAGCATAAACAGAGTACATATATAGCAGACAATAAGTTTCAACATGTACATTGGTCCAAAAGGACCAAAACACAGAACAAACAAAGACAAAATACTGTTAACATGTTCCAGCATTACAAAACGACACATTTTCTGTTTCAAGACAGATACTATACTAGACCTAACCCAACTATACATCCAAGCAAGTGTTGCGTCATATATCAAACATTTCGATCTGCAAACCAATAGGTTGAATTAGAACAACCTCACATTAACATGCCTAAAAAACGAGTACCATCACTCAAACAAAGACTTGTTTACTGTACCTTATGCATCTGTATCATCGAGCAATGCACCATTGGCTTGCAGTGCCCTTCTCATGATGGCCATATCTCTTTGGACTGCGGTCATGTTTTCTTGGAACTTCATTAGAGTTAATTCTGCTTCCTCTACCCCATATTTCTTTGGACGACGGTCATTTTTTCTTGGAACTTCATTAGAGTTAATGCCGCTTCCTCTGCCTTCCTTGAACTCTCGTCTTCCTTCCTTAAGCTCTCCTCCGCTAACCTCTCCAGTTCTGCAGTTTCAGCTCTAGCTAGAGCCAATTCTTTCCTCTCTTTCTTCAACTTCTCACTCTCCATCATCCGTGCAATTTTGGATACACGAGATCGGCGACGGTCAGGCTTACGAATTTCATCATGCATCCTTGTCAACGGGAACGTCCTCTTCAGCTTGCAGTTCAGCAACCCTTTGTTCAACTGCAGCCTACAAACCAGTACAATCCAATCTGATGTGTTAGGTGTGAAACATTTTAAAAATTAAGAAGGAAGAGGAAGTCTTATCGCTTACCAGGATTGCTTGACTTTTCGGATCTCGAGGAACCCTCTTGTTGTCCACATGGGTCTTCCGAAACATCTGGTATTCACCTGGATGCACCACATTATTTTTCATAATCTGCATTTTTAAAAACAAGCACTGTCACTGAGTGGTTACTAGATTCTGCAGAGTGTGGGTGTATGGGTTCATTACCTCTTCCTGTTCCGTCTTGGCAAAGCTGCATGTCCCCGCAGTGTGCCTGATGACTTGGTGAGCTTTGTTTGCTTTGTTACGCTCACTCCTCACCTTCAATTAAAGTATAAGTACACAAACATTCATATGGTTAATAATATATAAAAACTTGCTATAAACCTCAGACCAGTTAATAAACATAAACTTGCTATGCGTTCGGAACCTTATGTGTTCTTAGGATATTGTGCGAAGTATCAAGGGTACAAATGTCTGTCAGCCTCTGGATGTGTTTACACTTCCAGGAATGTTAATTTTCATGAACAAAGGTAGTTTCTATTCGGAAAGGTAGTTTCTGGACGTGTTAATCTTTCCTTTTGCTGATTCCAAAGGTAGTTTCTTTACTTCTTCTGCTCCTATTCAGAACTACACCTCTGTTCCATTTTTCATTCCTTGTGATACGGTGTTTAATAAAAGTTCTTCTAATGATGCTGTGGCTGATCCTGTTTCTTTTCCTTAGTTAACTCCTCCTTATGTTAATAGGGATTCTATTTCATCTCCTAACAATTAAAATTTGCAGTCGAATGATTTTGTTGACATGGATCATTCTGATATGAGAATTGTTCCATCTAATCTGGATATTTCAGCTCGGGAGGTAGGATGTTCTTCTAATTTACCTGTTTTACCTTCTGTTACTTATAGATTACAAGGTTCTAGTCTTGTTCCTAGTAATGATAGATTGTATGATGCTTCTATGGAGCCTACTGATGTTACTTCACGTATATCCCGTTCGACTGTGCCTGGTAATGTTCATCCTATGCAGACCAGGTCGAAAACTAATATGTTGAATAGCTCTTCTCTTCAGGGTTTACTTGTATCTGTTGAATTACAGGATGCCTTAGTTCATGATGAGCCCAAGTCGATCCATCATGCACTTAACTCTCCCCACTGGAAGGCTGCAGTTGAAGAGGAATATGCTGCTTTGCAGGATAATAAAACATGGTCAATTGTGGAGCTGCCTTCTGGTCGTATTCCAATAGGATGTAAGTGGTTGTTTAAGATCAAGAAAAATGCAGATGGCACCATTTCTAGATACAAAGCCGGGTTAGATTTTCAAGATACGTTTAGTCCGGTTGTTAAATCAGTTATTGTAAGGATTGTTTTGTCTCTTGCTTTGTCTCACAAGTGTAACATTCGACAGATTGACATAAATAATGCCTTTCTTCATGGTGAATTGACAGAAGAAGTGTTTATGCTTCAACCACTAGGATTTGAACAGGCTTCGTGAATTGATGCCTCACTTGTGTGCAAACTGACAAAGGCTCTTTATGGCCTTAAACAGGCTCCTCGTGCTTGGTTTTAAAAGCTCAAATGCTTTCTGGTTTCTCAGCTTGACTTTCATGCGTCCATTGCTGATAGTTGCTTGTTCATCAGAACAACAGGTTTGTCTTTTGTCTTTCTTCTAGTATATGTAGATGATATAGTTGTAACAGGTCCATCTGCTTCTGATATTTCGAATGTTATTCTTGCTATTTATAAAGAGTTCAAGTTTAAAGATCTTGGAAGTCTGAGTTATTTTCTTGGCATGGAGGTGATAGCCACAGATGAGTTTTTGCTTTTAAACCAAACTAAATATGCTCAGGAGTTAGTTGATCGCCTCGGTCTGTCAGATGTGACTGGGTTTTCTACTCCTATGACTGGGTCTTGTTTATCTAAGACAGGTATGGTCAATTCTTCATATTTGTTTGATGATGTTACATTGTATAGAAGTACAATCGGTGCTTTACAACATATATGTGTGACAAGGCCTTATATTAATTTTTCTGTAAACAAGCTTAGTCAGTATATGCAGACTCCAAGTGTTGGGCATGGGAAAGTTGTTTTACATGTTGTGAGATACCTGAAGAATACTATAGATCATGGATTAATGTTTCGAAAAAACACATTTACTGTCAAAGGCATATCCCTGACTCATTTGCTGATGCAGATTGGGGAGACGATGTCAGTGATAGAAAATCTATTTCAGGACATTTTTTGCTGCTGAATGGGAATCCAATAATATGGAGTTCCAAGAAACAAACCGTGGTGGCAAGATCGAGTGCAGAGGCAGAGTTTCGTGCCATTGCAAATGCAGTTTGTGAAATTTTATGGGTGAAGTCATTGCTCACTGAAATGGGGCTGAATCTTTCCTCTGTTCCTATAGTTTGGACTGACAGCACAAGCTGCTACACTGTCTGAAAATCCAATACAACACTCGAAAATGAAGCATGTTGAGATAGATTTGTTTTTTGTCAGAGAAAAAGTAAATTCTGGTTAAGTGTTGGTTAATTTTGTTCCTTCCAATGCTCAAGTTGCTGACATTTTAACTAAGCCGCTAACCGAGAAGTTATTTGTGCCTTGTAGGAAAAAACTGGGTGATTTCTCTGTGGATGAATTGACTTGTGATAGTATGGCTGTTCAAGCTTCATCCATAGCTTTATCTGAGGTATTTGAGTAATCTCTGTCATCTATATGTTGAGTCATCTGTGATATATGTCTGGTTAGATGTTGTTATTTGTGATTCAATTGTCTCATTGCTTGTGTCTATATGTACTGTGTTTTTTCTCTCTGTTTTTTTTTTTCTGATTATGTGTTTTTTGTTATATGTCATGGTTTTCTGCATAGCATGTCGATCTTTCTTGGATCATTTGACTCATCTATCATTGTGGAACTATTAATGATTGTTCCTTAGGAATTCATACTGTGTTTTATACTATGATCATGTGTGGTGCTGTCATCGGCTTGTACAGCTTGCAGTCTGTGTTTGTCTTTCAGCTGTCTCATTGCTCATCTCTGGGTTGTTCATCTATCTGAAAAGAAAAAGAGAAGAATGCAAAGAAGATATTAAACAAAATACAATCAAGGTGATTGATATATTGGTATATATCAGGCTTGATTCCAAAAACATAATCAGTCTAAAGAAAACGGCAAGAAACTTTAGATTGATTCTTGAGGAAGAAAAGAAAAGGGCTCAAACCCTTCAGTCATGGTTAAAAGAAAAGGGATCAAACCCTTTTGCCAAGTAGAAAAAAAAAAAAAAATCAAAATAAGTGAGATTCAAAATTAAGCATCAAGAGGTTGATCGGATATGCACAGAGTATGATCAGTTGACAGTTGCTTAGTCATTCTGGATTTCTCGATGTACACTCTGGTTGGATATGCACATCATGAATGGTAGTGTATAATGAATATGTGGATATATGATAATGATCATTGTGTGTTCAAGCAGTTGAATTTGATTTATTTGAGCTGTGAAAGATTTATATGTCTATGTTGAGAAATGTGATAATATGATAAGGAAATGTCATAGATGGTTAAAACAACAGAGGGATTAAGTGCTGTGTATATATGTCATAGAACAAGGATGATTTCTAAAATCATGAATAATTGAATGTCTATTGACATATATTGCGATGATATCTTCATATAGTAGGGTGGCAAGATTTATTTCAGCTTTCAGGTTGCAAGCAGAAGCGAAGGACAGGAAAGTTCAAGAAGAGCTTAGAGAAGCTGATTTCAAAAAAAGTTCAAGAAGAACTTAGAGAAGTTGATTTCAAGAAGAAATTGGATCTTGAATGGGGAATGTTAGGGTATATGTATAAATACATATATGTTGAGGATCAGTGTAGAATTAATAATGAGGGACTGAAGTGAAAATAGATAGAAATATAGGCTATAAATAGAAGTCGGTTGTAACGATTACAACTACTTTGAAATCAAGCTGATTTTAGTTGTTCTTAGTTTACAAGCAATCTCTCTTTTCTTTTCTGTTAATGATCTGAAGATCAGAACATACACTGTTGTCAAAGTTCCTCATCTTTGACCGCTCATTCGTGTGGAAAATGAACCCATTAGCTTTATATCCAGTATATGTCTTCACGCCATATAAAGGACCCCGACAGAATACCTTAAGTTGACGAAATTTTTCATCCTCATGCAGACCAGACATTCGATCAACCTGATGCAATAAACAATTCAATGTACACATCAATACATTTATCATGAGTCGTAAACAGGGTTGGATTTCATACCCTTCCTTCTAACCACTGGATGCATGTTCTCTTGTGCAACACATCGATGTCCCGTCTATTAACCCTAGCTCCAATGAGCTGCCGCGTGTGTGCCCTTTTTAAAAAACATCCAAATGGAACGAGTTAGACATAATTGACTTATGCTACTTTGTTCTAAACGAAATAATACATTGAAACACTTACTCAATGAAGGGCTTGACCTCTTCACATTTAATGACAACGTAGCGTTGACACTGTCCCTATTCTTCGTTGGTCAGTTTGCGAACTACTGCACGTCCAATGGGTGCTCCAGCCGGACAAAAGATGCCTAACCCACTTGTCGTTAACCTAAGAACCCGATCTTGAGGAAAATCCGTATTGTGTTTGCTAAAATTAGTCTCAATGTCATGTAAATATCTGGAACAAAATGTCAACCACTCTAGCGCAATATAACCCTCAGCTATTGAGCCCTCCGGACGACTTATGTTGCGAATGAATGACTTCATTATACCCATTATCCTATCACAATAGCATATCATCAGCTTATAAACCCATATTAAAACTCATTTAAAAACTTGGTACTGTAGTACTGACCTTTCAATTGAATACATCTATCAATATTGAACTGGCCCTGCTACTCTTGCCCCCTCTGCAAGGTGAGTTATCAAATTTACGGTGATGTTGAAGAATGATGGTGGATAGATTCTCTCTAGGTTGCACTTTGTGGTTGGTAACTGCGTCCCCATTTTCATTAGATCTGCCATGTGCAACTCCTTGGAGGATAGCACTCTGAAGGTGTTGCTCATGTCTATAAGTGCCTTGCATACATTCTTGGGCAGTAATCCCTTAATTGCAACACTGAGTATGCGTTGCATTAGAACATGGTAGTCATGACTTTTCAGTAGATTCTCCCATCCCATGACGCACGTGAATATGCAAAGTCCAAGAAAGAGGTAACACCTGCCTTATATTCATGACTTTGTCGATGTTTGGTCATCAAACTTTTATCCATCCTTAAAGAGACTCTGTTTAGAAATGAGAAAATATGAAAACCAATATCACAACGTATCATGTAAGTAGACACTACTGTTTTCCACCTGTTTTCCACCCACCAAGTGTTTTACAACTGCTTTGTCTATAAAAGGAAATTATCAATTCTGTTACAAAACTAAGATCCTATTCATACTTTGTAATCCAAGCATTTGTTAACTGCTGTATAATTATGTTGATTGAAGCTTTACCCGAACCCATGATAATTAACCTACTTTCTTCAACGACAAATTCAGTTAATTCTATTACTGTAACAAAGCAGCAATCGTACAGTGTGTATACACTTAACCAAAAAATCAAACAGACGTTTTGTAGTGAAACACGACAGAGATTGGGAGAAACGGACACATTTTGTTATGTCTACATTCGGCAATCGCTTCGTACGAATCAGTTGCTTGAGACACATACCCAGTTACTCAATTCGTTAACCGATTAGAGAAGCTGCTCTTTACTTGATGTACACATAATGAAATACATTGACAACACAGCAGCTGGGTGAATTTCATTGTCTTAGATCAAAAAATTAGACGTCAATTCATAATTTGAGGAGGAAACCGTACCTTTTCGTAATGCTGCAGGAGAAAGGATGACGATGCAGGGAAGTTAAGTGAAGGTTGTCTCGGGTTGAAGGTTGGGAAGGTTGGGTAGATCGGTTGTTAAGTGAAGTGAAGGCTATCGTAAATAAGGTATGCAAAGTAGCTTCGATCGATTTGTCCTGGTGTAATTACGGTGAGATTGTTTATGGAATTGCTTTGAAGTGAAGGTGTCGGTTGATTCAGAAGTCTGGGCTGAGGAAACGGCTATGTAGGTCATCTGCTGGTAACAACGCTCGATGGTGAAATGGCTAAGGGACTGTGATTGCAATACTACCTTCTTTCATCAAACCACAATAGCACGGAGAAGGCGGAACCAAATATGTCGCCTAAGGGGAACAAATGGGGAGTGGTTAGATGATGAAAGAAGCATAATCGAGGAGCTATATGGATAGTTTGGGGGCATGTTTACATTGAAACAAACCGACAGGGGGATGATTTCCTAAGATATGTACCGAACCAGATTACACTTGAGATGAATGCAAACTTGACAAGGGAGGTGACTGACGAAGAGATAAAGTTGGCAACAAACCAACTAGGGTTCGGACGGGTTCCCTAGCCTGGAACATCGTGGGTGCGGACATTATCACTGCGGTCAAGGCTTTCTTCAGAACAGGTACTCTTCTAACCCCCCCCCCCTGAATAATACAGATATAGTGCTTATTCCAAAAGTACCAAATCCCACGAGACCGACGAATTTTAGACCTATAAGTTGTTGTAACTTCCTTTACAAGATCATATCAAAAGTGTTGGTCAACCGATTAAAATGTTATTTATCAGAGCTTATCACTCCTTTCTAGAGTGCATTTGTATCAGGTCGACACATATAGGATAACATCATGGTAACCCACGAGGTATTCCACCATCTTAACATGGACAACCACGAGAATAAAGTAGAAGATTGACATGTATAAAACGTATGACAGAGTGGAATGGGATTTCCTAATAAACACACTCACAAAGAGAGGATTTGAAGAGCAATGGTTGGGATGGATAAAAGAATGCATATCTACGACCACATACCAAGTGGTGGTTAAAGGGGAACGCACGAACTCCATATCCCCAACTCGGGGTATCAGACAAGGTGACCCCCTTTCACCCTATCTATTCATTTTACTAGCGGATGTGCTATCACGAATAATGGACGGGGCAGATAGGGAGGGGACTATACAGGGAATCATGCTTAGAAGACAATGTCTGGTACTCCACCCCTTATTCTTTGCAGATGACTCCCTCTTTTTCATAAAGGGAACACCCGAGAACGCGAGAGGTCTTTGGGGTATACTTCGACCCTCTTTTTCAACAGATAAATCGACCCTATTTTTCAACAATGGGGCTTGACCGAATGAGAAGAGGTTGGTGGAGGATGCACTACATATCTGAAGCATGGGTGACCCAGGCAAATACCTAGGCTTACCATCAGTCTGGGGACGATAAAAAAAGGAGGCACTAGGATCACTGAAAACAAAAATCAGGGACAAGTTGTGAGGGTGGAGGCAGAAAACACTAAATCAAGTGGGAAAGGAAGTGCTCATTATGGTGATCATCGCGGCGATACCGACGTACTTAATGAGCGTGTTCCAACTTTTAAAAACCTGGTGCTCAGAAACGGATGCTCTCATTGCAGATATTTGGTGGGGGCAAACCACGGAGGGAAAGAGAACACATTGGAGAAGATGGAAGTCCCCCACAAAGGCCAAAGAAGTGGGGGTACTAGGATTCTGGGAACTCCAAAGTTTCAACACGGCGCTCCTAATCAAAATGGCGAGCCGAATCATGACTAACCCCGACACCATTTGCGCGCAAGTATTAAAGGGACTCTACTTCCCAAGGGTTCACTACTAGAGGTAAAGAAGGGTGGTCGAGCATCATGTGGATGGACTAGTATACTACACGGCCGAAATGTAATTAAGCACGAGGGAATGTGGACAATCAGGACGGGAGAGAACATCCAAGTCTTTGAGGACCCATGGATATACACCAAGGAGAGTGTGAGAATACTATATAGATTAGTCTAATGTTTTCTAGTTTTAATCAATATTAGTCTAGGTGTTTACTTATCATGTTACCTAGGTTAGTTTAGGGTTTTACCTAGCTTGCTCTATATAAGAGCCTTATCTCCTTTGTATTGAAACAACTTGAGCAATACAATGTTTTCTCTATTGAAAGCCCTCTGCTCATCTTTCTCTCCACATAATCAATAAACCTAACATGGTATCAGAGCCATTCGATTAGGGTTTTTATCGTTTTTTTTCTGCTGCAAATCATAGGAATTCCATCTTCAATCTCTGTGTCTTACTCTTTAATAGGCACGCAGTAGTAGGAGAGACGCACAGAGCAATCGCAGAAATGGCGCTGAAGTAGCCAAGCACCGTCAGCCGGAATCCTGACCTGGTTCGCGGTATTGGAAAGGTTTTTACCAGATCTAATATGTACCACAAAAGAGGTCTCTGGGATATCAAGGCAAAGCACGGTGGCACCTTCCCCCGCCACGAGGCACAGTCTACACCCGCTGCCACCGCCGAAAAGCCTCCCAAGTTCTACCCTGCAGATGATATGAAGAAGCTTCTTGTTAAAAATAGGAAGCCAAATCGTACCAAGCTCAGGGTGAGCATCACTCCAAGAACCGTACTTATCATCCTTACTGTAGCTGGAAGGTTTGACATCGTCGGGGTTGGTCTAGCTTCCCAAGGCTTCATTCTAGGTGCTAAGCGAGGATCAGAAATTTGGAGCTGTCCAGAGAATTCACTTCCCTAGTAGTGACAGAGTCTTTGATCTCACTAGAGAGCTTTCCTTCCCAAACCTGCTTCTGCTGCTGTTGCCTGGACTTCTTCTCTTGAATCACCTTTTGACGGTTCTCATAAAACTCAAAGTCGTCAAGAAGACAAGTTTTGGAGTTGTACTCCTTGAAGATCTTCACCATTTTCAGCCTGTGTTCCAACTTAACCTCTTGGGTGTCTCTGCTGTTAGTGACTGGTTTATGATGTCAAGGGTTTTCATTAAACAATGTTGGTGCAGTATACAATGCTTTGATTAAACTATGCGTTGATTAAACAATGCTTTGATGCTGGTGATTAAACAATTCGCTGCTTTGATGCTGGTGATTTAAACCTTTGATTAAACAATGCTGGTGGGGTTCTCTGTCAATGCCATGGCTGCATTAAACAATGTATGAACATGAGCTACAAAGAAGAGGAATCTGTGATCTGAAATTTTTTATGCTGCAACGAAGTGGATTTAACATGTGCCAACTCAGGTTATTCTATTCATCAGTGTTGTTTGCAGACAAGATTGAATACAGAAGATGACACCCCAACTGGAGCAAGAGTACATTCTACTCGGTTATTTCAGTCACTTAATCATGATTGCTTCTTTGAGGTTTGTGATGTCCCGTTTTGTCTACCCTGGTTCTTTACTGAATTTTACTGGATTATTTGCTCGGTTATTTGCTGGCTCTATGCTGAGATTTGTTGAGTCAATACCCCTGCGACCAATGCTGATTTATTTGTGCCGAATAGCTGGTTTGGTGACGTGACGATATGTGATCATGTTGAGTTTGGACAACCAAGTTTTGATGATTTACAATGGATTTGATACAAGTTTGAAGTGTTGAATTCAGATTTTAGTATTAGTTTCTTCTTCAACGGCATGACCACGACGAGATGAAAGAGGTGACACCGCGATGGCATGACCGAATCTTCCTTCTTCTCGTTTAGATATCAACTTGAAAATATTGTGTTTGAATGTGGAGTATCTCACCGAAGATGAAGGTGTGCAAGCTCAATTAGGTTAGAGATTTGATCGAGATTGAACTTGGGATTTGTCACGAGCAAAGGATCATTGGAAGTTTTGGGGTCAAAATTCAGCAGCAAATCAAAAAAAGCAAAGACCATGGATGAATGTCAGAGCATACAACATAAATAAAAACAAAGAACTTGGGTGTATGTGAGAATACTATATAGATTAGTCTAATGTTTTCTAGTTTTAATCAATATTAGTCTAGGTGTTTACTTATCATGTTACCTAGGTTAGTTTAGGGTTTTACCCAGCTTGCTCTATATAAGAGCCTTATCTCCTTTGTATTGAAACAACATGAGCAATACAATGTTTTCTCTATTGAAATCCCTCTCCTCATCTTTCTCTCCACACAATCAATAAACCTAACAGAGATCAAAAGAGTAAATGGGGATATAGTAGTGGAGCATGGGGGAACCTAAGAGTAAGCGATCTAATTCTCCCGAATGGTACGTGGAATGAGACACTCATGAGGAACATACTTGACCACGAAGATGAAGCCCACATTCTCAACTTTCCATTACCACGAGAAGGGGTAAGTGACCAATACTTATGGCCACACACAAATGATGGTAGCCCACAAGTCCGATTGGTCTACCACAGAATAAGAGAGCTAGCTGAACCAAGACCAAGGCCGAACCCAAACACGGATGGCACCTTTTGGAAAAAAAATTCGAAAACAAAGGTAATACCAAAGGTGAAGAACTTCATGTGGAGACGAACGCCATTGCGGTCAAAGCAAACATGGCGTGTAGGGGAATAAATGTTACCTTGAATTGTCTGATGTGTACGGCGGAGGACGACACAGGTATGGAGCGGCACACTCGGGATACAAGTGGATAGGCAACATGGGCTAGACATGACGGAATGGCTCAAAAGGATGAAGACGGGTCTACATGGAGGAAATACTGAGAGTGACAAGAGGTGGGCACTTACTATAATCACTTGTTGGCACATTTGGAAGGCTAGATGCACGGCGGCTTTTGAAGCGAAACACCCAAACCCGAGTGTTGTGATAAGGGAAATCCAGCAAGCCTACGAGGAGAAAACGGAGGCAAACTAACCGAACCAACCAAACTGCATCCCCTACGATAGACCGACACAACAATGGACACCACTAAATGGTCATACGATCACGGTCAATTGTGACGCATCATGGTGCAAGGAAACGAAAAGAGTCTGCATAGGGGGGTGGCAAGAGATAAAAATGGCAAGGTAGTAGGTGGGATGTACGGAGGCAAAGGAGTGGCGACATAGAAGCGATGGAAGTCATGGCTATACAAGAAGGAGTGCGACTAGCGATTGAAGCGGGATGGCAAAGCATCATAATAGAAACGGACTCACACACGATTCACCAACAAATCATGGAAGGACCGAATCATTGGAGATTGTCCACGATCATACCGAACATCCGAGCACTAGCACAACAAGTGGAGCAAGTGCAATGGCGAGCGATTCCAAGGACGAGCAAAGAATGTGACAATTGGATAGAGAAAACAGCAAGAATAAAAGTGAGTCTTGATGATTGGGTCGAACGACCACCACTACCCTTTGTATGTTTAGTAGCAAACGATATGATGTACGAACATACGTGACCTCAAGTCACGACGTTTTATTTCTTAAAGTAAAGCGATTATTTGATATAAAAAAAAGTATAAACAAGTTTTATATAATTTATTTTGAAATACGATCCAATTAGTTATCCAAAACTGTTCACAGTAGGTTTTGGTTCCAAATTTAAACGGGTAAGATCCAGTTCCAAATTCAAATATTTGTATGTACTTGGGTGGGGCCGGAAACCACTTAAATTACAGGGTATCCATAACCGTTCACCCCTGAATTTTGACTTAAACATGTCAGTCTCAACTTGTTTGGTTAGTCTATAATATTAACTTTAACATAGTTCCTATAGTGAAGTCAGTCCTAATATCTAAAATTAAAATTTTGTTTTATGGCATTAAACTTGTAATTTCACTTTTTATTTATGATAATATTCAAAACAAATGTAGAGAAAGGGTTAATAATTCCTTTATAAATGAAAAGGCACTTAGTGGCCTAAAAAAAGAGGGAAAATCAGTCCCCTCATATATTACGGGCAACATATACGTATTTGTCAAGAATTCTTTTGGAACTAACACAAATAGTCGCGGCAAAAGTACACACTAAAGCATTGTTTAAGCTACGACAAACCGTCCGACTCGAAAACAACTCTATTCCCTCGAAAAATAGTGTTAACACAAAACATGCTTATTAACAACGACTACCTAGCAACAACACAATATTTTCGTGGATGTTGAGGCAGATTCTTGTAATGGGGTGCCATGAGTTTACGGGTTTATGATTTGGGATTTATGGTTTGGGGTTTATGGTTTGGGGTTTAAGGTTTAGGGCCTAGGGTTTATGGTTTGGGGTTTAAGGATTAGGGTTTGGGGTTTAAGGTTTGAGATTTTAGGGCTTGGGGTTTAAGGTTTAGGGTTTAGAGTTTGGGATTTAAGATTTAGGGTTTGGGATTTTATGGTTTGGGATTTAAGGATTATGGTTTAGGGTTTGGGATTTAAGGTTTAAGATTTTAGGGTTTAGGGTTTAAGGTTTAGGGTTTAGAGTTTGGGATTTAAGGTTTAGGGTTTGGGATTATAGCATTTGCGGGTTAGGGGTTTAGGGTTTAGGTTTAAGGTTTAGGGTTTGGGGTTTAAGGTTTAGGGTTTGGGATTTTAGGGTTTGGGGTTTTAGGTTTAGGGTTTAGAGTTTGGGATTTAAGGTTTAGAGTTTGGGATTTTAGAATTTGTGGTTTAGGGTTTAGGGTTTCGGGTGTAGTATTTAGTATTTATTTTCTTTTCTTTTTTCGTTTGTTCTTCGTCTCGATTTTTCTCGGCTCGGTTCCTCGCGTACGGTATTTTGACCCCGAGCCAAAATCAGGTGTTTACAAGATGTATTAGAAGGAATGGGACTTTGATGATGAGCTAAACTATCAGCATCAATAGGAGTGCACAAAGAAGAATTAAATGGTAAGAAGAAAGGCTCTGATGTTGCAGTGTTTTTAACAACACCAGATTGCATGAAAGAACAAGATTTATCTGCAAACGGAAAAACATTCTCATTAAATCTAAAATGACTCGAAATGTGAACACTCCCGTATGCATCTAAACACTTATAACCATATGCTAGTTTGAGCAGTATCCAATGAACACACATGGAGTTGATCTGAAATCCAATGATAACAAAGACACCCAAATGGTAGTCTATTAATGAGAAACACATATGTAAAAAACGAATCACTCCAGTATTGCATAGGCTGAGCAGTTTCTTTCATCAATGTTAAACCTATTTCAACAATATGACGATGTTTCCTTTCTACAATCCTGTCCTACTCATAAATATAAGGACATGTAAACCTATGATTGATACCGAATTGAAGAAGATAGGAAGCCAAAGCTCGAAACTCACCTCCTCCATCTGTCTGAACAAATTTAATGCTATGGCCTAATTTATTCTGAACAACTTTGTGAAACTGAGGAAATACAACAGCAACATTACTCTTTTTGTTCAGAAAGTAAATCCATGTGTATCGAGTACAAACATCAACAATACTCAAGTAGTATAGATTGCCATTTGACGACACAGGAGTTGGTCACCATAAATACATTTCAAGAAGATCTAATGGTGTATGATATTCAGTACTCGAAGCATCAAATGGTAATTTTCAACTTTTTCCAATAGCACACGCCATACAGTGAGGTATATTAGTGTTTAAATTCAAATTTTCATGCTTTATTATCAATGAAAGAACTTGTTGAGAAGGATGACCAAGTCTTTGATGAAGAATAGTAGGAGACAGTTTTATTTGACTGATATTACAAACCATATAAGAATCTAGATTTGCAGTATTACAACTATATGAAGGCAAACAGATATTTTTATTACTAACCAACTGATCCATACGACAACTATCAAATGAACTAAAATCAAGCTTGTATAGCCCCTGGTGTTCTTTCCCATGAAGATGAACAGAAGGAGTTTGAGAATCACGAACCAAATAGTGAGTATCATGAAACTCAAAGTATACACGATTATACTTGGGAAACTACGAAACAGAAACCAAGTTTCAAGTAATCCGAGGAATGTATAAACGATTGTGCAGTATAAGAGGTATAGAAGAGGTTTTTATAACAGATGTACCAATGCTATTAATTTCCAAGTAACTTCCATTAGCCACTTGGACTTTACCTGAACCAGCATATGATTGTGACGCATGAGCTGGAGGAACAACATTGGAGAAGTGATTCGTGGCTCATGAATCCGGATACCAAGCCTTATCAACTGTAGGTAATCGAGCTACTGAAGTGGCAGTTGTAATAAAATTGGCTTGGTTTCCAATATCTTTAGTTACAGAGGACACACTCAAAGACGTAGAAGGTATAGTAGAATGATAAAGCTTCATTGGAGGAGCAGAAGCATGAAGCTGAGGCAACTGAACCATAGAAGGCGTGAAGGTTAGGGGCTGATAAGCAATAGTAGAAGCTTACATATATGGACTGAACACATGCAGCGAAATGACAGGTTGAGTATATGTTGGAGGTACACTAGACACAGGGACATAACCAGAGGCTGAAGAGAAGCTCAAACTGGAACTACCAGCATTGCTACTGCAATATTGATTCTTTTGAGGGCCAGAGTTGGAGTAGGAGGTTTCATCTACATCATTCCATTGATTAGTGATGAGATTTGCACTCATATGATCATTAGATTGAGCAGTGACTCCCTGAAAATGAACATTGAATCTCTGAAAACACTGGTGGACTAGATGATAGAATTTTCCATAAAGCTGGCACTGTGGCTTGTTATTTGCAAAACCACGCCTTCTGCGTCTTCCACGTCCATAGGATGCGTTGTTTGGCTTGTAATCATGAGTTTTGTTGACTTGATTGTTCTGAGACTGTGACTGAGAGTCAAGGACATTTTCTTGTCCATAATCCATCGGAGGAGGCTTCTCAACAACATTATTCACAACAACATTAGCAGATGACAACGATGTTTCAAACAGAGTATCTCTTTGACTAGCTTCAGCATCAAGCAAAACAGATGATATAGAAGCAAGATAATATGGATTACGACTTGCATGAATGACAGCAATAACACTATCATATTGTTCCTTCACACCATTCAATATGATAGATATCTGCTGCATTTCTTCAATTGGATGCCCACAGCTTGCCAAGCTGTTGCATGTCAATTGAATTTCAGTTAAGTAATCTCTCATATGTTGGTTTAGAAGTTTTCAAACCATTAGGCGATCATAAAAGCTCATAATCCGAGTAGTGGATGAGGAGGAGAAGTTTTGATGCAGCCTATTCTAGGTTGATGCTGCTGTCATACATCCGAATAATCCTTTGTTGATTGGTGATGAAATAGAAGCAAGGAGACATGAAGCCAGAGAACTATCTTGTTGAAAGAACTTGTTGAATTCTGGATTCAAAATCCTGTTGCCTTCTTCGTTGTCAATCAGCCGAGGAACAACCAAAGTTCCAAACAGGTATCCTTCAAGATTCAGCCCTCTAACATCTAAGAATACATGTTGTTTCCAGGACTGAAAATTATCCTCACCCGTTAATTGGCATATTCTTTTGTTGAAGAATGCAGGTATCAACTTGTCCATGGCTCGGAGTACAGATTGATGTTCATCAGGAGTTATACTTGATGATGATATCTTCAATGGAACAGAGATGCAGAGAAAAACCAATAAAAATACCTTCAATGAAACGTAAGATCTTTACTGCAACAGAAATGATAACTTTGATGACGAAAACTTCAGCGGAGATGAGGATTTAGAATGGCTCTGATACCATTTCAGTAATCTCACCCTAATCTAGATGAGTTTGAGAGAGAAGGATGAAAACAGAATGAAGAAGAAGAATAACAGAAATAACAGCTTTCTTTCTTTCACAAGTAATCTTCATACATCATCTAAAGTTACCTCAAACTAAGATATAAGGACTCTATTTATACAAGATATCTATGATGACAACTACCTGATTCTTGAATATTCTAAACCATTCCACAACCTTCTAACACACTCTACGCACTTCCTTGCACATTATGACACCTTACCTTGAGCACTAAGCTAAGTACAACACATACATATTCATACATCCTAACACTGCCTGAGGAGTCTGGTTTTATCAGGAAGTGCTTGAGGGGCTTGTTGGTGAGGACTGTTATAGCATGGGCGTTGATGTACAGTCTGAGCTTTCGGGCGAAAATAATCAACGCATAAAGATACTTCTCAATTTCGATATATTTTATTTTGACAGAATCGCAAACTTGCTTACAAAATACACTGGACTTTGTTTACCTTTTTCTTCTTTAACTAAGACTGCACTAGCTGCGACTTTGCCAACATTTATATAAAGGAAATGTGTCTCATTGGGAACAGGTTTCGCTATGGTCAGGAGTGTCTGAAGGTGCTGCTTGAGTGATTGAAAAGTGTACTCGCACTCCAGCGTCTACTCGAACTTGCGGTTTGCCCTTAGTGTTTGGAACAATGGGAGGGAAATGTCGTTCTCCCTCGAGAGGAAGCGATTAAGTACGGCTAGGCAACCGTTCAGACTCTAGACTTCATTGTGGAAACTCAGGGACTTCATTTCTTCTATGGACTTCAGTTTCTCGGTGTTTTCCTCGATGCCTCTTTCGCTGACTAGAAATCCTAGAAATTTGTCGGATTGCACTCCAAAGGCACATTTTGCTGGGTTCAGGCGAACATTGTGCCTTCCCATGCATTTGAATGCTTCTGAAGGTATTCTATATGAGAGTTCCCCTTGATCAACTTTATAAGCATGTCGTCTACATAGGCTTCCATATTTCGCCCCAGCATCTCTCTGAACAGTCGATTCAGCATTCGTTGATAGGTTGCGCTTCCGTTTATCAAGCAAAGGACAACACTTTATAGAAAGGATATCACCGTCAGCGTAGAATGTTGTATGGGATTCATCGTCTGGGTGCAGTTAGATCTGGTTGTAGCCTGAATAAGCGTCCATGAAGCTCAGCATCTCGTGACTAGAGGTGGCATCCACCAGTTGGTTAATTCGAGCCAGAGGGTACGAGTCTTTTTGATAGGTCTTGTTTAAGTCGCGGGAATTAACACAATCTTCCATTTTATGTTTCACTTCTTGCCCATCCTTGGTTGGCGACCCAACTTTGGAAGCGTACCTCCCTAAAAAAATTTAGCTTCGAGCAATCTTCCTACTTCCTGCCTGATTGCCAAGCGCTTGTCCGATATGAATGACCTTCTCTTCTGAGCAATGGGTTTGACCGAAGGGTCTATCCGCAGCTTGTGGGAGATTATGTCGGTGCTGATGACTGGCATGACACTGGGTTTCAAACCGGACAATTCTTTGTATTCTTTTAATAGGGAGGTCAAGAAGTCCCTTTTGTGTTCGTTCAAGATGGCTCTGACGTGCACCTTATTTTCTGGACCATCTATTTCGATTTCTTCCATTGGGTCTGGTAAAGCTTTATCCTCACAAGGGCCAGCCTTTGTCTCAATGGCGAGAGACTCCCTTTAGTTCTTCCTGCAAAGGCAGTTCACATAGCATTGGCATGAGGATGGTTGATCGCCTAGAACTTCTTCGATCCCATTCGGTGTGGGGAAATTAATTTATGGTGGACTGTTTCAGCAATCTCACACAAAGCTATATGTATTTTAGAGAGAAAGAAGATGAAGAATAACGAAAATTATGAACATAATAGAAAAAAACATAATTACTTGCTTAACAAGTTTCTTTACTCGTCAATTCAAGTTAAAGTTAGATATGCCTAATGATCCTATTTATATAGGATTTACAAGACTTTAACTACATAATTCTATAACAACCTAGACCCTTCTATAATCTTCTACGGCATTCTACAAGATTCCTTACAACTCACTGCACAATACCTTGGTGACTAAGCTAAGTACACCACACACCTATAGATACATCCTAACATTCCCTTAGGAGATTTGATTTTAAATTTTGATTTTCATCTCCACTTAACATGCTTTCTTCATCTTCATTTTGATAACCAAATATACTTGTTTAATCTTGAATCTCTGACTTTAAGCTCTGTATCTGCATTTAGTATAAAACTCCATACAAATGAGAGCAATCAACGAAACATGATTGACCTTAACAATAGTATCTACTGAATCATTTCAACTCTATGATAATCTGCTTCTTAAACAGACAATCCTTCAACATATCAACCTTAACAATACTTTCCCATTTGACTTTTCAGATATTTCAATCTACATATCATACCCACAATTCTAATCACAGATCAATCCGTCCAATAACAAAGACAGACTTCACTTCAATCTTTTTTATTCAACATATTTATTTCATAGAATAATTTTTCTTTCAATTCTTCTTTGCTTTGCTTTGCTTCATCTTTTTTCTCTTTGGTTTTATCAACATTTCTGACAAAAAGGTTTTCATGTGCCTCTATCTTACCAATGAAGTTGGGAGGTTTTCATTTTCCTCCATCTTTTCATCCTCAAACAACTTCTCAAAGGTTCTTGAATATTATATTTGAGAAGTGTTATTTTTGGATTCAAACTTCACCTTATGCCAGAATAAGAAGTCTATCCATGCTCATTCCGACTGAGATCAAATGACAGAATAGGCAGTAGATATGGGAAGAAATCACCAATAGACAAACAAACACTATTGTAAATAAGAGTTATGAAGGTTCCATCTGTAATTGACTAAAGAATCATAGACCTAAAACAATATTGAGCATGCAACTTAAAACAAAATATCATATACCATCAATGCTCTGTAAGTTTAAATGCTCTATACATGAATGAAGAACAATCAAAAGGCAGAAATTCAACACAAACAGGACTATTTAGAAATAGAATAAAGAGAAAACAACTCATCAAGTGAAATAGAGAAACAAACTTACCTAACAAAAGCAGAAAACCTTCATTATAAACCAGACCATCATTATAAACCAGACACCAGAATACTCAACAAGACACCTAATCCAGACCTAGCTAACACACCAGACTATTGATCTAAATCAGAATCATCCATCACACATTCTGCAGCACACTGAGTACTTATAGAACTAGGCATCAACTCTTTGAATAACATAACTCCAAGCTTGTGTTTGAAATGATACAAATTGCTTTTCTGTAATTGGTTTAGTCAAAATATTAGCAACCTATTATGTAGAAGGAACATAGTTCACCAACACTTGTCCACTTTGAACCTTTTCCCAAACCAAACACATATCTATCTTGACATGCTTCATTTTGGAGTGTTGAATCGGATTTTCAGATAATGCTACTGCACCTGTGCTATCAATCCAAACAATAGGAACAACAGTTAATTTGACACCTAAACGCTCTGCTCGTCGGCTTGTGACTCGTTGGGGATGACTTGCGGAGGTTGAACACCTAAAGGCTTCGCTTATCGGTTTGTGACTCCCAAAAGCTGTATAACTACAGGTCCTGGTCGTCAGGGATGACTTCCGGAGGGTGGAAACCTAAAGGCTCCGCTCGTCATTTTTTTTTCACAATCTGGATAACTACAGGTCCTGGTCGTCGAGGATGACTTAAGAAGGTTGAACACCTAAAGGCTCCGCTCGTCTTATTTTTTTTATTCCTAGAAGCTGGATAGCTACAGGTCCTGGTCGTCGAGGATGACTTGCGAAGGCTGAATAACTAAAGGCTTCGCTCTTCATTTTTTGTTTATTCCCATAAGCTGGATAACTACAGGTCCTGGTCGTCGAGGATGACTTACGAAGGTTGAACACCTAAAGGCTCCGCTCGTGTTTTTTTTTTGCCATCAACGAGCTAGAAGTTGAGGATTTCTCTATGTAGAAGCGTCGTTGAGGTTTAAAGTTTAGGGTTTGAGATTTTAGAATTTGGGGTTGAAGGTTGAAGGTTTAGAGTTTGGGATTTAAGGTTTAGGGTTTGGGATTTTAGGGTTTGGGGTTTAGGGTTTAGGGATTTAGGGTTTGGGGTTTAAGGTTTAGGGTTTGGGGTTTAAGCTTTAGGGTTTGGGGTTTAAGGTTTAGAGTTTGGAATTTAAGGTGTAGGGTGTAGGGTGTAGGGTTTGGGATTTTAGGGTTTGGGGTGTAGGGTTTTAGGGTTTGTGTTTTAGGGTTTAGGATTAATGTTATTTTAATTTTGCTTTTTTTTTTCATTTCGATTTTTCCCGGTTCGGTTCCTCGCGTACAGTATTTTGACGTCGAGCCAAAGTCAGGTGTTTATAGTTTCCCCTATTTAAACACACGATCATAGAAGTGATCTCATGAGTGTGTGTTCAAAGGCAAACAAGTGATTTTGGCCCCTCTTTATTCATTATTTACATATTAGACAAACGTCATCACGATACTTTAGGAAGCTAGACACCTATAGGACTCGATCGCTGACGATTATTTGCGGAGACTGAGCGCCTAAATGTTAGGTTATATGTATAATTACATATAACATAGGTGTCAAAATGTAAAATTAGAATAAGGACCAATCTGCAATTTCCATGTTTTGAACTCTATATATACGTTAGGCGTGTAACAGATTTAACTAACTTGGAGAAATGAAAATCAGAGTTATCTTGGTTACTTCCTCTCTAAGTAAGTACTTTGTTCTTCAATTTCTTTAATTCAAGAATCTTAATATGGTATCAAAGCTGTTCCGATCTTGCGATTACTGTATTGCGACAAGTTCTGTGTGAATTTGCTGCTGCAATTTCATCTTCTCCGCTGCATAATCTGGTTCGATCTGTTGCTGCGTTTTTTTTCTATCTGGTTCTGTTTGCTGTTTGTATCAATGGAAGAAATAGCTCAATCCTTCTTCAATAAGAAGGTATGTCGGTTGGAAGGTGAAGAAAACTTCCAATCCTGGAGACAACAGGTATTATTGGCTGTTAGAGGATATAATCTGGAAGGACATCTGCTTGGAAATCCGACGATTCCTCCGCGCATTCTAACAGAGGATGGTGATGAAGAACCAAATCCTGAGTACAAGAAGTATGTCCAGAAGGATAGATCATTAGCATCATGGATGCTTGCTTCGGTATCTTCTCAAGTGAGCAGAGGACTCATTGGATGCATGACAGTGTCTGCGATCTGGCAGAAACTTCATCGGGACTTCTCGTCTTCATCGACAACTCGAATTATGCACCTCTATGATCGCCTAAAAGTGAGGAAGCTGCCTCATCAGAGCATGAGAGACTACCTGACCTCCATCCAGACGGCATGTGACAGCCTTGCAAGTTGCGGACATCCTATAGAGGAGATGCAGCAAATCTCCATCATACTGAACGGTTTCAAAGGACAGTTCGACAATGTGGTGTCCGTGATCCATGCAAGCAGGAATCCGTATGATTTGGCTTCGATCAGCTCGGTTCTTCTGGATGCTGAAGCAAGACAAGTAGATTTGATGTTTGATTCTAATGTCAGTGCGAATGTTGCTGTCAATTACTCACCTAGTGTGAAGAGTAATCAGTCTGGAGGAGCTGAATCAGCCATGTCTCTGAATGTTAATACGTCCTCTAATGGTTCTACAGCTGATGGCCTTTTGCCCAATCCACCTGCTGCTTATGCTGTCAATCAAAATCAAAATTACAATTCAGCTGGATCAGGAAGAGGCAGAGGCCGTGGGCGTGGATTTGGCAACAATCGCCCTCAGTGCCAGCTGTGTGGGAAATTTGGACATCTTGTCCACAGATGCTATCACCGTTTTAATGTCAATTTCACAGGGGTGACTGATCCTGGTAATGCTGTATCACCGTCTGTCAATCTATGTTCTACACAGTGGGATGATCCTGTTGAACAATTTCCTACTGAAAAGTCAGGATCACTGCATATGTCATCTGCACCTCCTCATGTACCTTCTGCTACTTCTTCTCATGTGCAACATTATTCTATGTCTTTTATACCTGCCAACTACTATCCTGCTGCTAATAATCTTTCTTCTCCTTATGTGATACCCTATCAAACTCAGACTTCTTCATTTTATAACAATACTTTTCCTGGACCTAATGCTGCGTATACTAGTATTGCTGTTCCGAATGGTTACACGGGACCTTCTGCACCAATGATGTATGCACCTATGTTATCTTTGCCTCATATGGTTCCAAGCACACCGTATGCCCCGTCTTCTATTCAAGGTATAGGTCAAGCCTTGGACACTCAATCGGTCTTCAGCAATGCTCAGGCCAATTCTGCAGTGTCCACTTCTGGAGTGCAGCACGACTCGACTTGGTTCCCAGATTCTGGTGCAACCAATTACTTGACAAATGCAGCTCCTTCATATATCAATGGATGCATGCCTTACAATGGCCAAGGTAAGGTTACAGTAGGTAATGGTTCTTCACTTAGTATAGCTGCTATAGGATCAGCTGCTATTCCTGTAAATTCTGTTGATAGAAATTCAAAAAATCTGTTTCTGAATAATATGCTTTATACACCTTCGGTTACTAAGAATTTGTTATCTGTCTCTCAGTTCGCCAAGGATAACAAGGTTTACTTCGAGTTTCATGCCAATCACTGTGTTATCCGAGATGCTCAGTCACATCATGTATTGCTTAGAGGATTGGAAAACTCTGGTTTATACAAACTCGACTTCTCAAAACTGTCTCAGTGTCAATTTGCCAAATCTAGTGTTTCTGTTAACAATAGTTGTAATTCTGTGGAAGTTGAACACTTTAGCAATGAATTTTGTAAGATGAATGCTGGTTTATCTGGTTCGAATAAAGTTGAGTTTGGTAATAAATTGAATCTTACTGTGATTCCTCCTGTTGTTGTTTCGTATGATCATTCTTCTGATATATGTGCTGATTCTGGTAGTTTGATGAATTCGACTATGGCTAAATCTGCTGATAAAGAGAGTCTGTTGTCTATTCGTATTGATTCTAAAAATGTGAATTCTGATGTTATCACAGCTGAGTCTATTGATAAACTGGATATTGATTGTTTGGTAGCTACATTAGACAGCAAAGAGTCATCTCAGGTATGGCACATGCGGCTTGGGCACCCATCGAACAAAATTCTCGTTAACTTCTTAAGGTTACATAATCATCCAGTGGTTCACTCTCCTATTCAATGTGTTGCTTGTGCTGTGGGTAAGAGCAAGAAGCAACCTTTTCTTTCTTCAAATACAGTTTATACTCATCCTTTGGAGCTTGTTCAGGTTGACCTTTGGGGACCTGCTGCGTGTGCATCGAATGGAAATCTGTATTATTTGAGCATTGTAGATGCTTTTAGTAGGTTCACTTGGATTTATTTTTTATCTAAGAAAAGTGACGCTGCTCAGTACTTTGTGGAATTTCACAGGATGGCAGAGAAACAGCTTGGACATTCACTCAAAGCTGTACAATCTGATGGGGGTGGAGAGTTTCGGTTTCTGTCTGCATATTCAGCTCAGTATGGGATATCTCATAGGATCACGTGTCCGTATTCGTCTGAGCAAAATGGAATTGTAGAACGCAAGCATAGACACATCGTGGAGCTTGGTCTCACATTGCTGGCACAGGCTTCAGTACCCTTACATTTCTGGTCAGACGCCTTCTTTACTGCTGTATTCCTCATAAACAGACTTCCTTCTTATAGTTTAGATAAGAAATCTCCTCATGAAAAGCTATTTGGTTCTGTTCCTGACTACTCCTTCTTACGGGTGCTTGGTTGTTTATGTTTCCCACATTTAAGGCCCTATAATCGACACAAACTTGCTCATAGATCAGAACCTTGTGTTTTTTTAGGATATTGTTCAAAGTATCGTGGATACAAGTGTTTGTCTGCTACAGGTAGAGTGTATACGACAAGGAATGTGGTGTTTCATGAAAACACGTTTCCTTTTGCTGATAGCAAAGGCAGTTTCTTCACGTCGGTGTCTCCTACTCAGAATTACACTTCATTACCGTTCTTCTTACCATGTGATACTCACTTCTCTTCTTCTTCGTCTGAACAGGTGCTGGATTCAGGACCATCTCAAGCATCGTTTCCTAACTTAACACCACCTTCTGTTATTCCTAACTTCTCTTCTTCTTCTCCTTCAAATGTGGTGTCTACTGATTTACCTGTGCCTACTTCTAATCAATTTCTATCTTCTAGTTCTCATTCTCCTGTTGCTATAAATTGTCCTGATGTTAGCATCAATGATAATACCTTACATAATGCTCCGGTAATGCAAACTGATAACTCTTCTCTTCCTACTGTTACATATCGGTTACAAGATTCATATTTGGTTCCAGTGCAGACTTCTGATGTTACTTCTATGTCTAAGTCTATTCCTATCAACTCTCATTCTATGCAGACTCGCTCGAAAAGCAGAGCTGCTTCTCATAATTATATTCAAGCTCTACTTGTTTCTTCTGAACCTTCAGATTCATTGATTAATAATGAACCAAAATCTGTGTTTCAGGCTCTTCATTGTCCTCACTGGAAGGAGGCTGTGGAAGCTGAGTATTCTGCATTACTGCAGAATAATACTTGGACAGTGGTTGAGCTTCCTCCTGGTCGCATTCCAATTGGGTGCAAATGGCTCTTTAAAATAAAAAATGCAGATGGATCGATTGCAAGATACAAAGCCAGGTTAGTAGCTAAAGGTTTTTCTCAAAAACCAGGTTTTGATTTCCAGGAAACATTCAGTCCGGTTGTTAAATCAGCTACGGTGCGTATTGTTCTGTCTCTTGCATTATCTCACAAATGGTCTTTACGTCAAGTCGACATTAACAATGCGTTTCTCCATGGTGATCTATCTGAGGAAGTCTACATGATTCAACCTCCGGGGTTTGAGCAAGTGACTAATTCAGATTCATTACTGGTTTGCAAACTGAGGAAAGCGCTATATGGCCTTAAGCAAGCACCACGTGCGTGGTTTGAAAAGCTCAAGAATTTTCTTATTTCTAAGCTGCAATTTCAAGCATCTGTTGCTGATAGTTGTCTCTTTATTAAACATTCCAATATTGGTTCTGTCTTCTTGTTAGTATATGTCGATGATATTGTAGTTACAGGTCCTTCGTCGACAGCAATAACTGAGGTGATCACGGTTATTAATGAGGAGTTTCAGCTTAAGGATCTTGGGAGTTTGAGCTACTTTCTGGGAATGGAAGTCACTGCTTCGGATGAATTTCTGATTCTCAATCAAAAGAAATACATTCAAGAGCTGGTTTGCAAGTTAGATCTCTCGAAAATGACTGATTTTCCTACACCTATGACAGGTAACTGTTTATCAAAAACAGGTATGGTTATGTGTGATGAATTGTTTGATAATGCTACTTTGTATAGGCGTACCATTGGGGCGTTACAACACATATGTGTAACTAGGCCAGCCATTAACTTTTCTGTGAATAAACTCAGTCAATACATGCAAACACCTTCGGTAAGTCATTGGAAATCTGTTTTACATATTGTTAGATGTCTGAAAGGGACTCTGGATCACGGTTTGGTTTTCAGAAATAATTGTTTTCCTGTTAAAGAGGTATCCTTAACTTCCTATTGTGATGCAGATTGGGGAGGGGACATTGCTGATAGGAAGTCAATCTCTGGTCATTATCTCCTCCTAAATGGGAATCCGATCATCTGGAGTTCTAAGAAACAGTCTGTTGTTGCTCGATCTAGTGCTGAAGCTGAATTCAGGGCAATTGCCAATGCGATTTGTGGAATTCTTTGGGTGAAATCTCTTCTTTCTGAAATGGGTTTATATTTGTCTGTTGTACCTACTATCTGGACTGACAGTTCAAGTGCTGCGGCTATCACTGAAAATCCCATTCAACATACGAAAATGAAACATGTAGAAATTGATATGTTTTTTGTCCGTGAAAAGGTGAATTCTGGACATGTCTTGGTTAACTATGTGCCTTCCAGTGAGCAAATTGCTGACATACTTACTAAACCTCTGACTGAGAAGATGTTTGTTCCGTGTAGAAAAAAGCTGGGAGTATGTTCTATTCAGGAATTGGATGTGTCAGAGTCAGGTGGAGGTATGGCTCTTCTTGCTTTTGATGAATGATTATGTGTTATGTTTTCTGGGGTCTATACTATGTTATATGACATCTGTTGATGCATTTGGTCGCTGGATATTGATTATGATCATAGTATTGACTGATATTCTGATTGGTATTTGCTGTCATCAAGTTTGTTCAGTTAACTTTGCGTTTCTGCTGTAGAGTCGTTACAGTCATGTTCATGCTTCGTAGCTCAGTTTTGGCATATGTCTGGTCATGTTTGTCTATAATTGTAGGCATTTGCTTTGCTTGCAGAAGTTCATCATATAGACAATCACTGTGGGTATATGTGGGTTTGTAATTGATTCAGAATGATGCATAATGAATTGTAGCTGTCAATATGTTCAGCTGAGCAAGCTATCTGGTTGTCAATCTAAAAGAGTAATTGGCATAGGACATGGTTTGATTCCAAAAACAGAGTTCGGCTCAAAGAAAACGTCAAAGATACTTTGAGTTGTCTCTTGAGGAAGAAAGGATGAGGGCAAAAACCCTCCAACCATTGTTGATAAGATAAGGGCTCAAACCCTTCTGCCAATAATAAAAATAAAAATAAAAGAGTGATAAGTCAAAGACTTGATCATACTCAGAACGATTGTATCTGAAATGAAAAAAAAAAGAGAGAAAGGATGATAAACAGATGTGTAATGCTCAGCTGAGATATTTGAGTAGTAACATGCTGTTATGGGTCATTTTTGGTTAATTCTATGATCCATTATACTTTCTGTGCTGGTTGTGTATAAGGTTTCTTCTCTAGTATTGCATATGATTTGCAAGGATAGACAGCATGATAGTCATATGCTGAAATGGATCTAGGTAAGCATGAGTATGAGTGTGTTGTTCTATGCAGAAGATACTGCAAAGTTCTGCTGAAATTCGTGATGGAAGCCTATACTGATATCAAGAATATCAGCTGATATATATGATCAGTAGTCTATCCTTTAGTGATCGAGTGATTGATGGATATTCATACATATGAGTATATGATTCTATGAAGACAGCACACAGAGTTGTTCGTCATCAACACAGAGTTGCTTACACAGGTCTGGAAAGTGACATCAACATGTGGTCGTCAACTTCAAGATTTGATATCAGCATCAAGGAAAAATGGAAAGTTTAGAAAGTGGAAATTGGATCTTGATTGGGGAATGTTAGGTTATATGTATAATTACATATAACATAGGTGTCAAAATGTAAAATTAGAATAAGGATCAATCTGCAATTTCCATGTTTTGAACTCTATATATACGTTAGGCGTGTAACAGATTTAACTAACTTGGAGAAATGAAAATCAGAGTTATCTCGGTTACTTCCTCTCTAAGTAAGTACTTTGTTCTTCAATTTCTTTAATTCAAGAATCTTAATACTAAACGCTCATCAACTTGTGACTCCCATAAGCAATACACCTACAGGTCCTGATCGTCGAGGATGACTTGCGGAGGCTGAACACCTAAAGCCTCCACTCGTCGGCTTGTGACTCGTTGGGGATGACTTGCGGAGGCTGAACACCTAAATACTTCGCTTATCGGTTTGTGACTCCCAGAAGCTGGATAACTACAGGTCCTGGTCGTCTAGGATGACTTGCGGAGGCTGGAAACCTAAAGGCACCACTCGTCATTTTTTTTCAAAAGCTGGATAACTACAGGTCCTGGTCGTCGAGGATGACTTGAGAAGGTTGAACACCTAAAGGCTCCGCTCGTCTTTTTTTTTCCCATCAACGAGCTAGAAGTTGAGGATTTTTATGTCCAGAAGCATCGTTAAGGATGATTTGCTGGGGTGAGCACCTCAAGGCCCCGTTTGTCGGCTTGTGACTCCTAGAAGCTAGATAACTATAGGTCTTGGTTGTCGAGAATGACTTGCGGAGGTTCAACACCTAAAGACTCCGCTCATCAACCTGTAATTCACTTTGGAGGTAAAACCCTTCTTGAGATGTCTGAATGCTTATGCGGACTTCTCAGACTGTTTTCTCATTAATTGACTTTGGAGTCCTTCTTGGTGGAGTTCCCTAAATCCATTCATTCTATGTTCAAAAGGTGTATCCATGCAAGTTATCGAGCCAACTGAAATTAATGTCGATCACACCTTATTTTTATTGCTGATGTGGGAAATACTGTCGTCCACTTTTGAGCATTTTTATTATTATTTTTTATCTATTGATTTTCTTTCCTTTTGCTATAGTATTTTTTTTTTACCGCACCTCTCAGTTCCCTTATTTTTTTCCTAGGTCGCCTTTTGGGGGGTTCCACCTAGCAGGGATTTGGTTCCTTTCCTTTTGCCATGATCGCCCTTTTTAGGGATTTTTAATCATGCCCTCTTCCCTAAATTTTGCCTAAACCGCCCTTTCTGGTTTTTGATTTAGCGAGTTTTTTTATTGCATCCACATTGATTGTAGTGGGGAGTTCTCTGTTGTCCATGTCGGTGATGATCATGGCTACCCGCCGAAAATCTCTTTGATGACATAAATCACTTCATATTTAGGTGCAAACTTGCCCCGAAAGTCTGAATTGACTTGAATGATTTTTTTCTTCTAAGAATTAGATTGTATGCTTGCAATTCTCTCGGGCGCATTTTCCTATTAAATGCACGAGCCGTGCATTTCTGGTACAATTGCTTGTGGCACAGAGTGATGAACCGCTTTTCTTCTATGAGGTTCAATTGCTCATATTTGTATCTCACCCACTCCGGCTCGTCCATTTCTGACTTAGTGAGGATCCTAGATGACGAGACTTTTACTTTAGTTAGCAACACGATTTTGCTCTCGTAAACAAGGGAGAATGGGGTTGCTCCTGTTGAGGTCCATTTTGAGTTCCTGTATGCCCTGAGTTCCGCAAAGCAGCTTATCATGTCAGACCTTTAATTCCTGCTTCCACTGCGCGATTCATTTATGGGTTATATAGAGATGAATTTTTATGCTTGATCACAACCCATCGACCAATTTAGATTTCTGGCATTGCCGGTGATGATTGATTTTGGCATCCCACGGCGCACGATTATGTCCTGGCTGATGAAAAACTGAATGGTCTTTGCCATTATTGATGCCAGGGTGATATCCTTTACCCACTTGATGGAATAATCGATCGCAGCTAATATGAATTGATGATCATTGGGCACCGTTGGGAGCAATCATGTTGACAACATCGATGCCCCATTTTGAAAAAAAAGGTCATGGGGAAGTAATGGGATAGAGCTCGTGCAGTGGCGTGTGGATTTGGTCTACGTACTCTCGATAGAGGTGACACTGTAGGACGTATCTCACACAGTCAGCTAAAAGTATCAAGTCTCGCACGCTCATGTGTGGTCCGCAACAACCTTCATGAATTTCTTCCATTTGACGCTCAACTTTTTCAACATTCACGCACCTCAAACGGGTATCATCGAATGATCATTTATATAGAAATGAATCCGACAAGGGTCTCCCACTAGCGAGTGGATAGACCAAAAGGCCTAAGGAAGATTCATCGAGCAAAGCTCCAATTGTGATATCGGTTGAAAATAAGCTTGACAAGCCCTCGTGAGCATCAATGTCATCTAATTGGATCACTTGTGGTGGGCCTGGAAATGAAACGGCGAGAATAGGAAAAAAATAATGTCCCTTAACTTTCGGCTAAATTTTTCCTCCGGGCGACTTCATAATCTTTGAAGTTAGGACGAAAACCCAGTTCTAAAAGTGTCTTTGTCCTTCCGTGTGTATGAAGGTCATATGTGGAAGGTGGGCCTTGGTCAGGATGACCCTATGTGGGAGGTGGAGCTTGGTCAGGATAGTAAAAGTGCCTGACATGGATTGATGAGGTGTCACAATAGTAGTGTTGCTCGGGAAGCAGAGATCGAGGATACTGTGGTAGTCACGCCTGCCTGGAGCTCAGAAGAGCCAAAATTCGCTCGACCTAAGAGGTCATGTCAACGATTGACTGCACTGTGTAGGAACTCATGGCGTGCATGTTTTGTTCTAGTAGGATGATTCTCTCATCGTGTTCTTGCGGTCTTGGAGTCATCGAATGACGCATGGATTCCCGAAAATCTAAGTTCAAAATACCATAGTTAGAAGGATGAATACCAATTTGATCATGCATGATTGATTTCGAAAATTCTGCATTCTCCGTTCATTCCATTCGGAGACTTTGATTGCATGTATGGCAAAAACAAATTTCAAAAATACTTAAAAAGGATTTGGCCAATGGATGTCTAGTTCTTAAGATGTTTCACACGACGACGTAGCTCATTGAGTGCATTTGTTCCTTGTTCCTTGGTTCGAAAGAAGGTCGAGAACGCATATTTTGAAAATCTTTTTATTCGCCTCGTCCTTGGTTTGAAGGAAGCTCTGAATTATTCTAGGTGTCATTCAACTCAGCTACATTGCCCCCACATTTTTCCAAAGTGCCCCTCACATTGCTAGAATGATGGTGGTTGTTCGGGTCTATCCCTGATTATCTCCTCCAGGTTGAAAGACGGACTTTCAGTTGCCGAATGGAACTTGTGAATGTATTCCGTTGTTGTTAATCATGAAGACGACACTTTCCACATTCTAGAAGTTAGACAATGCGTCAAGGAGAGCCCAATTGACTTTGTAGTTAACGAGCCCGTGAACCTCGCCAATCTTCTTATTCATGTAATTCTGATTTCCTTTTGTCATGAATTTCCATATTCGGGCAATTTCGACCGTAGGGGGCTGTATGCCCTTAATGTGAGGGCAATTGTTTTTTCTTCCTTACCAAAGATGGTGCGTGAAACGTCTTAAGGATACAAGATTAAATGAACGGAACTTACATTTTTTTTAAAAGAATGTAATGCAAGTACGAGAATTTAACTTCATTAGTAAGACTCGTATTAGTCTAGAATATATAATACAAAAGACCCAATTCTATACATGTCATGATCTAGGGCCAAAACAAAACACATTTACAGAATGGGCTGAACTTCCATCTAAATTATTGGGATGATTTCTAATTTCCAACAGTTGGGCCGAATATTTTTCATGAATTGTGGGGAGAGCTGAAGCATTAGACACTCCTGCCTTCGAGAGAAGATCCAGAATATACTTGCGTTGTCCTAGTAACAGACAATCATCCATAACCTGTACATCCATCCCAAGAAAGTAGTTAAGTGATCCTAATCTTTCAATTTGAATTCACTATTAATCCTACTAATGACTAACTCAATAGCAAGAACATATCTTCCAGTTATCACAATATCATCAACATAGACTAGAAGAAAAACAGAACCTGCAGTCGATTTAAGAACAAACAGACAATTATCAGCTAAAGAAACAGAAAATCCAAGATTGTTTAAAAGAAAACACTTAAGTCTTTCAAACCAAGCTTTAGGTGCTTATTTGAGACCATACAAAGCTTTATTAAGATTGCAAACTAGCACATTTCCATCCTTATCACATTTTTCAAACTCGGATGGTTGAATTATGTAGACATCTTCAGCATGTTCTCCATGCAAAAAGGCATTATTCACATCAACCTGTCTAAGTTGCCAATTATGTGTCAGAGCCAAAGTAAGAATGATCCTTATTGTTGGAGCTTTAACCACAGGGCTAAAGGTATCCTAGAAATCAAAGCCAGGTTTGTTACAAAACCCCTTAGCAACAAGCCGAGCCTTATGCCTAGCAATTGATCCATCCGAGTTACGTTTAATTTAAAAAAGCCATTTGCAGCCTATTGGTATTCTACCACCGGGTAAAGGAACCAATCTCCATGCATCATTAGCTATCAAAGCATTCAATTCATTATTCACAGCAGAAGACCACACACCAGACTGCACTGCAGTATGAATATCTTGCGGTTCATGCATATCAATCTCATTAGAATCAACCAATGATGTAGAAAGTGCAGCAATAGACATTGTCTTAGACCTGGTCTGCATTGGATGACAGTTAACCTGAGATGAAGAACTAGAAATATTCACATTTGGACTAGGTAAGTCATCAGAACCAACTTGAATTAGATCAGATTCCTTTAGAAAATACCTCACAGTAGGTTGTGACTCAACATCTAAAGAAACAACAGGGGAAGACGAGTTACCATTTTCTTGTCTAAGAGAAGTATCCACATCAGTCGAATGGAAGAATGTGGGTTCAACATGAACAATATTTGATGGATCAAAGTCAGATTGACGAACATACCCAGAAGGATTTGGAATACTATCATTTGAACGATTAATATGAACATAAGTAGCATTGTTATGAACAATATCATCATCCAAAGGATTACATAAAGAAGAATTAAATGGCAAGAAAAATGGAATAGATGTTGCTGTGTTTTTAACAGCACCAGATTGCATAAACGAACCAGATTTATCTACAAAAGGAAACACATTCTCATTGAATTTAACATGTCTAGAAATATACACACGTCCAGAATCATCTAAACACTTATAGCCATGTTGATTGGACCAATATCCAATGAACACACGCAGTGTAGACCTGAATTCCAGTTTGTGTTTATTCAAAGGTCGAATTAACGGAAAACAAAGACAGACAAACTCTATTAGAAATTCGTACTCAGACACTTTGAAAAATAGTTTTTCATGAGGAGAAATGTTTTTCAAAGCTTTGGTAGGTAATCTATTAATAAGAAACACAGAAGTAAGGAAACCATCAGTCCAATATTGAAAGGGAAGAGCAGCTTGTTTCATTAAGGTCAATCCCATTTCAACAATATGTCTGTGTTTCCTTTCCACAATTCTGTTTTGTTCAGATGTATAAGGACATGTAAACATGTGACTAATGCCGAGCAGACTCGGATATGCTGCCAAAGCTTTGAACTCTCCACCGCCATATGTTTGAATAGACTTGGTCTTATGACCCAACAAATTCTCCACAACCTTGTGAAACTGAGGAAAAATAACAGAAACATCACTCTCTTTCTTGAGAAAATAGATCCAAGTATATCTAGTACAAACATCAACAATACTCAGATAGTAAAGATTTCCATTCGAAGAAACAGAGTCTGGTCCCCATAAATCCATTTCAAGAAGATCCAAAGGAGTATTATATTTAGTTAACGAATCATGACATGGAAATTTACAACTTTTTCCAATAGCACATGCCACACAATGAGTTATTTGAGCATTTATGTTCCACTTAGCATGCTTTATTAATAAGGAAAAAATTTGTTGAGATGGATGTCCAAGCCTTTGATGTAAAACCATAGGAGAAATATTTTTGCAGTTCATATTACACATCATACTATAGTTCAACATACCATAATTACACCCCAAAGAAGACAAACAACATGGTTTACTAACTATAGAGTTTCTAATATTGCTGTCAAACGAACTAAAATCGAGTTTGTAGAGGCCTTGATGTTACTGTCCACGAAGAAGAACAATGTGAGATTCATAATCACGTTTACATAATGGGCTGAACTTCCATCTAGAATTATTGGGATGATTTCTAATTTCCAACAGTTGGGCCGAATATTTTTCATGAATTGTGGGGAGAGCTGAAGCATTAGACACTCCTGCCTTCGAGAGAAGATCCAGAATATACTTGCGCTGTCCTAGTAACAGACAATCATCCATAACCTGTACATCCATCCCAAGAAAGTAGTTAAGTGATCCTAATCTTTCAATTTGAATTCACTATTAATCCTACTAATGACTAACTCAATAGCAAGAACATAACTTCCAGTTATCGCAATATCATCAACATAAACTAGAAGAAAAACAGAATCTGCAGTCGATTTACGAAAAAACAGAGAATTATCAGCTAAAGAAACAGAAAATCCAAGATTGTTTAAAAGAAAACACTTAAGTCTTTCAAACCAAGCTTTAGGTGCTTATTTGAGACCATACAAAGCTTTATTAAGATTGCAAACTAGCACATTTCCATCCTTATCACAATTTTCAAACTCGGATGGTTGAATCATGTAGACATCTTCAGCATGTTCTCCATGCAAAAAGGCATTATTCACATCAACCTGTCTAAGTTGCCAATTATGTGTCAGAGCCAAAGTAAGAATGATCCTTATTGTCATTAGACTCATATTGAGTAGAAACTATATTCGGACTCATATTGTCATTAGCAGGAGCTGTGACCCCCTGAAAATGAACATTAAACCTTTGATAACATTGGTTAACCAGATGGCCAAATTTACCGCAAAGCTGACACTGTGGTTTATTATTTGCATAACCACGTCCTCTGCCTCTACCTCTCCCATATAAGGTTGTATTTGGCTGATAATCAGGTGTTCGTTGAACAAAATTAGACTGAGACTGTCCAGAATCAATAGCATTTACCAGACTCTCCAAATTTTGCTTATCCTCAACATTCTTAACCATTACATTTGCAGCTGATAGAGATGTATCAAAGATAGAATCTCTTTGCTTTGCTTCTGCATCAAAAAGAACAAAATAAATAGAAGCAAGGTCATAAGCATTACGTCTAGCATGGATTGCAACAACAACACTATCATATTGACCCTTTACTCCATTCAATATGATAGATATTTGTTGCATCTCCTCAGTCGGATGCCCACAGCTCGATAAACTGTCACATGTCAGTTGAATCTTGTTGGATCGTGAAATCCTGGATGCTGATCTGGCAGTGAATTGAATGCCAGACAAGGTTGGGAAGACGCTTCTTCTTCAACTCCGGTGAACTTGCAGGTAGGGGAGCGCAACAGAGGGGGTGTCTCTGGGTCCCTCTCCGATGCTTAAATGAGTATATGTGTGTATGAAACTCAAAACGTAAAGAACTTATGTAAAGCAAGGGTATTTATAGGGTAAGAGAGATAGAACCGTATAAGGCAGCTGAATATCTTAGTGTATATTGTGTTGCTGAAGATTCGGATCGTGGGATATGGCAGTTACCAAATCTAATCTTTAGTGAATATGTGACCGAGATACGCGGGATACCATGGCCACCTCCTTATTAACGGTTTTGTGGGACCAGAGGAGAGAGGCAAGGCTCTCTTTGGGGCGAGCACTCTCATGGCGAGCAGTGAGATGTCGCGGCCCTAGTGAAGAATGGCGAGCACTCAGGGCATTCTCAGAGTCCTTGCGCTCGGTTCTGGGCCATTCTCTGGAGGCCGGTCCGGTTCAAAAGGGTTTACCCCCTCTATAGTTATTGGGCCTTCGAGGCCTTTTCCTTACTGGGCTGTCACTATCGATACCCAACATTTGACCCCGAAGCTTGATTGAAGTTTCTTCAGTCGAGATTTATTTCCTGGTAGGGTTTTAGATAGTGACGTCTCAGATTCGGTTTTCTTCGTTTCTTATACTGGTTCATATCCTTTGAGGCCTTTCGAGCTCGTTTGGCGAGCAGTTTTTTCTTCGTTCGAAGCTGAAAAAATATCCTTCCTTTGATTCCCCTTTGGCGATCACTCGAGGTAATCTAGGTTCATGAAAGTCCATTTTTCTTGGTTGGGCGATCACTACTCGCCTGAAGTATTTTTGGTAAAGCCTCTTAGTGCGCTGGCGACCACCTTGTCTCCTTAGTGGATTTTTAGCATTTAATAACTGCACAGTTGTCCAGAAATCGAACGGTCACTTGAGGCACGCCTGACATTTACTTTTCCGTAAACCTAGGGTAGTCTGACAACTGTCCGTGTCAGCCAACCGTCTGTCTCCCCAAGGTGTCTCTTGGAATTCTGACATTGCTTCAGTTTTTTCCAAAAAGGTGCAATTATTCCTATGTGTCGCTTCGATTTGCTCGTGGCGGTTACTCCCTTCTTGGTCTATATAAGAAACGTCAGTTTCTATATTTTGTTTTTTACGCTTATCCACTCCCTCAGATTTCCAGAACTTCGTTGCGAACCATTCTTCTTTCTTTTCCAACCTTCCTCAGCCTTCTTCATCCATTTCCATGGCTCCCCGAAGTCAGAGAGTCAAGCATATGGCCTCTTAGGGTACTAACAAAGCCAACGCTCCTAGGAACGTCGACGCCCCCTTGACCATCAGGGATGCCGCCGTGCCCCCCTCAGTGGGGGAACAGACTGATCTGGGAAGGTCTGCAACCGCTCCCGTAGTGGTGGACGGGCCTGAGCTGAACACGCCTATTTTTTCCCCGAAAGGTAAACTTTCGCCCTATTACTTCTCTGTTTTGGAAATATCCTCTGTTTTCCTTTGTTTTTTATACTTGTTGTGCTATACTTGAACCGTTCTGAGTAGATGTCAAGCCTAACGAATTGAAGCCGGCTTACTTTAAAACCATGGTGGCGCTTGGTGGCTTCAGTGTGGAGGATGCTCCTAGGTATCCTGGCTTAGGTCTGCATTTTCCTCACGACGGAGAGGTTTACATTTATGCGGCCCAGATCGATGCTGGGTTGCGTTTTCCTCTCTGTGAGGATTTACAGACCTTGTGTCAGTTTTACGGGATTCACCCCACGCAGCTTATTCCGAATGCCCTCAGGATGTGGGTCGGTTTCAAGTTCCTATGCATTCGCCAGGAATGGGTGTATTCGCTGGCCTTCTTCCAGTGTTTCTTCTGACTGGCAGCAGGGGTAAACTACCTCCACCACTTCTAATCCCGCTGGCCGAAGTTTTCAGAGTGGGGAGGCCCTCAGGGATGGGTTTGGAACGTCCATCTCCGCCTGGTCGATGATTTCCGGGCCACTAACTCCAACTACAAGAAGTTTTACTTCTTGTACAAGGGGGGTGTACCCTTGAAATTGTTAGCTCCGGACAAGGATATTCCTCCCTCCTTTGAAGAATTGTCAGGGAGTGACCGGAATGCCATCGACGACCTGTACCCGCTGCATCGGTCATCCCAGTTCAAGTCCATCCGCTCAGTGGCGGAGACTACCGAGAATTCCCTTGAGATGGCGGGCATTCATCAAGCCACGCCAATCTTTGATGATTGGTTAATTCTCTAACTCTTATCTTGTTTTATTACTTGTAGGCAAGGTCGTAAGCACGAGCCGAAAACTGATAGGTCTCTTTGATGACCAGGGATCGGCGGGATTGTCCTCCGACCAGGCGCTGCTAAGCTCTCCCCCTCCTCCCTCTAGGCGTTCGTCCAAGAGGAAGTCCGAGGAGGTGCTTCCTTCGTCCACTACTGGCCCTCGCCAACCATGTATATCGCTTCGCCTTTTGTGGTATAATGTTTTCACATTCTACGGTATTTTGATTTCTGACTTATTGTCTTCGGCCAAGAGGAAGTCCGAGGAGTCTTCGGCTGACGTGGCCCGGGGTCCTCTTCCTCCTCCTCCTAAGAAGGTCAGGAGTGAGGAGCACCCTGAGGTCGACCAGCATCCTCCTCCTCCCCCTCCTAAGGGCCCTTCTGCCAGCAAGGGGAAGGGTTTGGACATGGCGCCCCCTTCTCCCTCTCCTCAGGGCCCTTCCGCCACTAAGGAGAAGGCCTTGTCTTTGGAGCCTCCCGCCCCTTCGGTGCCCACGGTTCCTCCTAAAGAGTCTGGGGCCCAGAAGAAGGGGCATGCTGCTTATAGCTCCTCGAGGACTCCCGCCGAGGAGTACTGCTCCATGGCGAGTTTATTCCAGCCTTTTAAGGCCGTGGACTCTCGGATGCCTTGGGTCCCTTGTGGGGACCTTGCCAAGAAGGGGTACCCTACTCAGAAGAGCCTCCGGGGTAGCCCGGATATGTGCATGCGGCTCCTTGATGGGATAATTCCCCCCAAGGACCGTTCAATTGTCCCTACGGAGCTTCCTCAGATCGAGGGGTTCTTGCGGACCCACTTCGAACGAGTTGCCCTGGTATGATTTCGCCTTCTTTCCATTATTTCTTCCTTGTCATTCCTTTTTATTTTGATGACTTGACATTTTTCATTGTGTTTTTGTTGTCAGCTCGTTCGGGAAGAGGTGATCCTCGGCCGCGTCGTCAGTGAGCTCGCCGACAAGCACTCTGGAGCAATACCGAAGCACGGGGGTCACCCCCGGGCAGTTGGAGGCCATCAAGAAGACCGCTGACATGGCGATCACCTTGGTGGACGGCGCCCGGGAGGAGTACTTCAGGAAGGAGCAGCGCCTCCTTGCTGATGTCAAAAAGAGGGAGGCTGATGCTGCAGCCTTTCTTCAAGAAGCTGAGTCCCTTCATCGGTGCCTTGATGAAGGGGAGGCGGTCCGTGCTCGCCTGGAGGCCGAGTTGAAGGAAGCTCGTGCTCAGGTGGTCGAGTCGAACGCTCTTAGGGTCGCCGCGGAGGCCCAGAGGGATGCTGTTGAAGCTAGGGGGATCGCCCTGGAGGAGGAGAAGAACCGGTTGGCTGATCAGTTGAAGGCGGTTCCTTCACCCCAAGCCGTGGTTGAGGAGTTCAAGGCCTCCGAGGACTTTGAAGACCAGGCCTTGCAGGTGATGAAGTCGACCATTGCCGAATTTCTCCAAGAGCTGGTGGTCGACCCCAACTTTCCCCTTAGGGAAGTGGCATCCTTGAAGAGCTTCTTGCAGAGTCGCCCTTCGCGGCCCTGTGTTGCTGAAGAGGCTCCTCCTGAAGGCGAGCCCGGTACTTCTGCCCCCGAAGGCGAGCAGAGCATCCCTGCCCCTGAGGATCCCAAAGCTTGAAGCCCCCAACTCCTTGGCGACCATATTTTTTTATCTTTTTTAGATAACTATTTTTGTAATTTCTGTTTTTGGTTTGTAATTATTTATTTAAGACTTGGTTTTTTCTATTGAATGCCTTTTTGAACATGTTTGGCTATTCATCCAATGTCATAATTACTCTCCACTTTTTATTGCTTTGTAATGTCGTCGACCCTTAAAGCCTTAGACCAATCATAAGTCGAACTTTCTAAGGATAATACTTCTGACACTTAAAAGCATAAACTTCTAAGTTCAAAGAGATATTACCTTCTTTGAAGTTTAAACCTTTGAGGTGTTGGCATAATACCAGGGGACTTGTAATTTTTCAGGCCTTATCATCGATAGTGATCGCCTAAAATTTCTTTGGCCTGACTTTGGCGTCAGGACTTTTATTTTGCCTAACGTTTTGCTAGGTCTTTTGGCCTGACTTTGGCGTCAGGGCTTTTGGCCTAGCCTTGTTACTAGGGCTTTTTTGTTTTGCCTAACTTTATTGCTAGGTCTTTTGGCCTAACTTTGTTGTTAGGGCTTTTTGGCCTAGCTTTGTTGCTAGGGCTTTTTGGCCTGACTTTGGCGTCAGGGCTTTTGGCCTGACTTTGGCGTCAGGGCTTTTGGCCTAGCTTTGTTGCTAGGGTTTTTGGCCTGACTTTGGCGTCAGGGCTTTTGGCCTAACTTTGTTGTTAGGGCTTTTTGGCCTGACTTTGGCGTCAGGGCTTTTGGCCTAGCTTTGTTGCTAGGGCTTTTGGCCTAACTTTGTTGTTAGGGCTTTTTGGCCTAGCTTTGTTGCTAGGGCTTTTGGCCTAGCTTTGTTGCTAGGGCTTTTGGCCTAACTTTGTTGTTAGGGCTTTTTGGCCTAGGTTTGTTGCTAGGGCTTTTGGCCTAACTTTGTTGTTAGGGCTTTTTGGCCTGACTTTGGCGTCAGGGCTTTTGGCTTCGGCTTGCTTCGAGTAGACACGCTTTATGAAGGAATGGCTTTCTTTTATTGACATAACAGTTTGATTACAAGCTATGCATAAAATCTTCTTAAATGCTCAGAATTAAATGGACGGGGTAACCTCTCGCCTTCGGTGGTTTCCAAATAGTAGGATCCTGGTGCGGCGATCTCTACTAGTTTGTACGGTCCTTCCCATTTGGCTGAAAGTTTGTTTTTACTGTCCAGCCTTGTCCAGCCTTGTGTCTTTTCCGAGAGCCATCTATTTTCCTCTGCTAAGTCGAGGTCAGTTCTGCGCTCGATCTCATTTGCCTCTGCGTTAAAGTGTAAGACTCTGTGGGTAGGCACTGCTAATTCGGCTGGTGCTACTGCTTCTGATCCGTACACTAAACTGAAAGGAGTTTCTCCTGTGGCCGCCTTAGGCGTTGTTCTGATTGCCCATAATACGTTTTCCAGTTCATCTGCCCAGTTCCCTTTGAATGCTCGAACCCTTTTCTTGAGTCCTGCTAAGACAACCTTATTGGCTGCTTCAGCTTGCCCATTCGTTTGAGGATGATGTACTGAGCTGAAACGATGGTCCACATGATATTCTTCACAGAGCCATTTCAGCTCCTTTCCAACAAATTGCGGACCATTATCGCTGATGAGTACCTTAGGAATGCCAAACCTGGAGAATATGTTGACCTACAGGAACTTGATGACCTAAAATTCTGTTGTCGAAGCTAGAGCTTTCGCCTCTACCCACTTAGTGAAGTAGTCGATTGCCACTATAATGTGAGTACGCTGACCAGTGCTAATGGGAAAAGGACCCAATATATCGATTCCCCATTGAGCGAAAGGCCAGGCACCTGCCATTGGGGATAATAATGTCGATGGTCGACCCGATCGTGGTGCAAACTGCTGGCAAATGTCACACTTCTGTGTTAACTCGGCTGCATCTTTTCCCAAGGTCGGCCTGTAATATCCCAATCTGAATAATTTCCTACTTAGTGATCGAGCACCTTCATGACATGCTGTTGCCCCTTCGTGAGCTTCTCGAATAACCTTTTTCCGTTTCAGGATGAGCAACACACCTCAAGTAAGGCGTCGAATAACCTCTTCTGTAGAGTTCTCCATCGATAATTAGATAACTAGCTGCGAGTCTTCTAATCCTCATGGATTCTCCTTCGTCCTCAGGGAGGATTCCTTCTTTTAAATAACTCTGGAACGGGGTCATCCATGTGACTTGTCCTTGGATGTTGAAGACCTCTGCTCTGCTTTCCAGGACTGAACATAGAGCTTTCTCCAGAAATTGTACATCCTGGACTGTCGCCCCTCCGAAGGCTAGTTTAATCAAAGAATCTGCCATCTGGTTTTCTTGGCGAGGAATAAACTCAATCGCGAAATTTGGGATTTTCGCGACCAGCTTTTTGGCAATGCCGAGATATTTCTTCATCTTTTCTCCCTTTTCCTCGTAGGCGCCATTAACCTGATTGACAATAAGCTCTGAGTCACTTTTTACCTTAAGCGCAGTTATACCCATTCCTTTTGCTAGTCTGAGAACAGTGATAAAAGCCTCATATTCTGCTTCATTATTGGTCGCTTGAAATGTCAAGGCGATCGCGTACTTCAGAGGCTCGCCCTCAGGAGGAATAAGAATTAAACCTGCTCCCGAGCCTTCCTTTGATGAAGACCCATCCGTATAGAGTTCCCAGATTTGATTGTCGTCTGCTGACTGACTTGGCCTGTTTTCTGCTTCTGTTTGACCGTTACTCGTGCTTTCCACTATAAAATCTGCTAGTGCTTGACCTTTGATAGCCGTTTTTGGCGCAAATTTGATCTTGAACTCGCTCAGCTCGATCGCCCACTTGACCATTCTTCCTGAAGAATCTGGCTTCATCAGGAAATTTTTGAGAGGTTGATTGGTGAGGACGGTGATGTCGTGCGCATGAAAGTAAGGTCTCAGCTTCCGAGCAGCAATAACTAAGGCATAGAGATACTTCTCAATCTGGACATATTTTATTTCTGCCGAGTTGAACATTTTGCTAATGAAATACACTGGACTCTGAACATTATTTTTCTCCCTTATTAAGACAGCACTGGCTGCCACATCGCTAATGCCTAGATAAAGGAAAAGCTGCTCGCCTGGAACGGGCTTTGCCAGAGCTGGGAGTGTTTGGATATGCCTCTTCAAGGCCTGGAACTTTTCCTCGCAGTCTGGCGTCCACTCGAACTTGCGGTTGGCCCTCAAGGTTTTGAAGAATGGGAGGGACCTGTCGCTCGCTTTAGAGAGGAAGCGGTTGAGAGCAGCTAGGCGTCCATTCAGGCACTGGACTTCCTTGTGGCAGGTTGGCGACTTCATTTCCTCTATGGCCTTTAGTTTTTCTGGATTTGCTTCGATTCCTCTTTCACTGACCGTACTACCCAGAAATTTACCGGACTTGACCCCGAAGGCGCATTTGGCAGGATTCAGGCTAACACTGTGTCTTCTCATGCATTCGAAAGCTTCTCGGAGGTCCGCCGTGGGAGGATTGCCCTTGATGCTTTTGACGAGCATATCATCCACGTAGGCCTCCATGTTCCTTCCCAGCATGTCCTGGAACAGACGGTTCACCATCCGTTGATAAGTTGCCCCAGCATTGATAAGGCCAAAGGGCATCACTTTGTAGCACAGAATGTCCCCATCAGCATAAAAAGCGGTGTGAGCCTCACCGTCGGGATGCATTCTGATCTGGTTGTAGCCTGAGTAGGCGTTCATGAAGCTCAGCATCTCATGACCCAAGGTAGCATCGACCAGCTGATCAATCCTCGGAAGGGGATATGAATCTTTGGGGCAAGCCTTGTTCAAGTCGCGGAAGTCGACGCACTCCTCCACTTGCCGTTTGATTTCCTGACCAAAACTGGGTTGGCGACCCAGCTCTGGAATCTTACCTCTCTGACGAAGTCAGCTTCAATCAACCTGCCGACTTCCTGCCTGATCGCCAAACGCTTATCCGTCCCGAATTATCTTCTCTTTTGGGCGATCGGCTTGATGGAGGGGTCTATCCTGAGCTTGTGGGAGATGATATCTGTCCTGATTCCTGGAATGTCGCTCGGCTGCCAGGCGAAGAGCTCTTTAAATTCCTTGAGGAGGGCGGTCATGGCCTCCTTCTGAATGCGCACCTTTTTGTCTGGACCATCGATCTCGACCTCCTCCAATTCCTCCATGGGTGCTGGCCGAGGCAAGTCCTCGCGGGGGTCGGCCTCTGTTTCGATGGCGAGCGCCTCCCTTTGGTTCTTCCTGCGTAAACAGTTCACATAGCATTGCCGCGAGGAAGGCCGATCTCCTAGCACTTCTCCAATCCCGTTCGGAGTAGGGAACTTCATCTTCTGGTGGACAGTGGATGCCACAATCTTATTCGGGTTGATCGTGGTCCTCCCTATGATGGCGTTGTAGGATGTAGGTGAATCGACCACCAGGAAAGTGACCGACACCTTGATGCTTTTCCACCCCTCGCCAAAAATCACTGGCATGGTTATAGCCCCAGTGGATAAGTTGTTCTTCCCGCAAACCCGATCAGCGGAAAGTCGACCCTCTTCAGGTCGCGTTTGGACTTGCCCATCTTCTCAAAGGCATCCAGAAATAGGATGTCTGTCGAGCTCCCTCCGTCGACCAGAATCCTTGCAACATCACAGCCGTCAATATCTTCCGTGATGACCAGAGCATCGTTGTGGGGCGTGGTGACATGTGCCAAATCATCTTCAGAGAATGAGATGACAATGTTCTCTTCAGGTCGGGTCCGCTTCCCCAACTGAACTGCTGTAGAGATCTGAGTGGCGTAGACCTCTCTGGTGCTTGACCTCTCGCCGCCTGCACCGAATCCTCCTGCAACCAGATTCACTCTCCTCTTGCTTCCAGAAGGCTCAGCTTGCTCTGCAGGGGTTGGCGAACGATGCCTTCTGGGGGGGCGTTCAACTTCGGTCTCGCCCTGCCACAAATTCTTTCAACATTCCCCCCTGAATCAGCCTCTCTATGTCCCGCTTCAAAATCTTGCAGTCATCTGTCTTGTGGCCCTTGCACTTGTGGTATCTGCAGTAGCTCTCGACATCCTTGCCCATGGGCAGCCCACCTCGACGAGGCATCGGTGGCCTCGCCAAGGATCTCCTCTCCATCTCGACTAGTACTGCTGAGATCTGCCTATTTAAAGGCGTGAAGTACTCAGGGACCTCTGGATGGCGAGGCGCTGGAAGAGACTCGACTCGGGGCTTGCTTTCCTTTCCCTTCTTCTCCTTCTTTACCTCCTTCTTACCCTCGCGTCGGGGTTCATGGGTTACCCTTAGCGAGGTCATCAGGAGGTTAGCCTCGATGTTTGCGCGTTCAAGGTCTATGAAACCTTTTGCTCTGGATGCCAGCTCCTCCAACGTTTCAATCTCCTTCACGTGATAGCTGTTTCGCAGCTTTCTCGAGGCCTTGTTGGCCACATCCAGACCTCTGTAAAAGGCTCGAATGATCTCCCCATCCGAGATTCGGCGATCTAATTTTGTGACGTTCTGATGAAAACGCCCGTAGAAATTGGACAGCGACTCTCCCGGCTGCTGTTTGACTGAGTCAAGGGCGACCACGCTCTTCAGCAACTGGCGCTCGCCCATATATCTTTCCAGGAACTTGCTTCTTAACTCTGCCCAAGTTCCGATTGATCCTGCAGGGAGGCCGACGAACCAGGACCAAGCCGAACCCGAAAAAGTAGATGGAAATAGCAAAGCCAAGTGATTGGGATCATTTGACTTACCCAGAAGGGAGGCCTCATGTTTGTTGACATGTACGGTGGGATCTCCTCCACCGCTATACTCAGGTATGGCCCGAGCAACCACATCCTTTGGGATTTTGATAGCGACGAGCCCGTCGGTAAAAGGATGACAGTACTGCTCCTTGAAGGGAGCTACAACTGTCAACTGTCTTTCCTAGAGCCTTTTGTTGAGGAGGTCATCCATCTGATCCACAGTGCAGTACATGGGAGAGGCTCCGGGTGGAGGAGGACCGGAAGGATTGGCAGTATATGCGGCTGCTGGCTCCTTGGTGTGTGTCGGGGGTAGGGACTACTGACCTGACGTCATCTCCTGATCCTCCTGAGGCGCAGTGGGACCAGGATTTTCCGCTTCCGAAGGTGAGGGCCCTGTGGCAGCAGGGCGGTGGTTTTCCTTAGGAGCAGAGGGATTGTTTTCTTGAGGAACAGGGGCTTGGCGGCGCGCCTTTCCTAGGATGGCTTCCAGCAGGGAGACCATCTCGGGGGTTAAATTAATGTCCTGCCCCGCAATGTGGACTGTCTGCGGTGCCGGGGCTCCGTTTTGATCAGCAACGGGGGTCGGTCTTGAATCACCGACATGTTCTCGAGTTGTCCGCAGAGGAACATCATTAACTCCTGCTCGGCTGGCAGGTTCCTGTTGAAGCGGTGAAGCGGCGGCGGAATTAGAGCTATCTGAGGATCGCTCCCTGGTCTGGTTCCGACGGTTGCTTTGGGATCGAGTTCTCATGGTTGAATTGCTCGTTTCCCACAGACGGCGCCAAATGTTGGATCGTGAAATCCTGGATGCTGATCTGGCAGTGAATTGAATGCCAGACAAGGTTGGAAAGACGCTTCTGCTTCAACTCCGGTGAACCTACAGGTAGGGGAGCGCAACAGAGGGGGTGTCTCTGGGTCCCTCTCCGATGCTTAAATGAGTATATGTGTGTATGAAACTCAAAACGTAAAGAACGTATGTAAAGCAAGGGTATTTATAGGGTAAGAGAGATAGAACCGTATAAGGCAGCTGAATATCTTAGTGTATATTGTGTTGCTGAAGATTCGGATCGTGGGATATGGCAGTTACCAAATCTAATCTTTAGTGAATATGTGACCGAGATAGGCGGGATACCATGGCCACCTCCTTATTAACGGTTTTGTGGGACCAGAGGAGAGAGGCAAGGCTCTCTTCGGGGCGAGCACTCTCATGGCGAGCAATGAGATGTCGCGGCCTTAGTGAAGAATGGCGAGCACTCAGGGCGTTCTCAGAGTCCTTGGGCTCGGTTCTGGGCCATTCTCTGGAGGTCGGTCCGGTTCAAATGGGTTTACCCCTTCTATAGTTATTGGGCCTTCGAGGCCTTTTCCTTACTGGGCTGTCACTATCGATACCCAACAAATCTCAATCACATAATCCCTCCTAGAATGGTTTAGAAGTTTACGAACCCTGCGTCTATCATATAGTCTCATAATCCTTGTCATTGTTGAAGAAGAAAAGTTCTGATGCATCCTATTTCATATTGAATATGCTGTCATACGATTGGAGAAGCTATAGATGCCAGAAGTCCTTTAAGATTTAGTCCACGAACAGCTAACAACACCTGCTGTTTCCAGGACTGAAAATTGTCCTCACTTGTTAACTGACATATTCTCTTGTTCAAAAATCCAGGTATCAACTCATCCATGGCATCGATCAATATCAACAAATGAAAACTTGACAAGCAGACGATGAAATATGCAGATATGAATTTTTAGACGAACAGAGTACATTCAACAGAATATCAAACCTTCAGAAGTTGAATTGATTCTCTTTTGATGACGACAAATGCAGCGAAACTTGAGGAATTAGCATGGCTCTGATACCATTTCAGCAATCTCACCCAAAGCTAGATGTATTTTAGAGAGAGAGAAAATGAAGAATAACGAAAATGATGAACATAACATAAAAATAGAATTACTTGCTTAACAAGTTTCTTTACTCATCAATTCAAGTTAAAGTTATATATGCCTAAAGATCCTATTTCTATAGGATTTACAAAACTCTAACTACCTAATTCTATAACAACCTAGACCCTTCTATAATCTTCAACAACATTCTACAAGATTCCTTACAACTCACGACACAATACCTTGGTGACTAATCTAAGTACACCATACACCTATTCATACATCCTAATAGACTGTGGAGGCCACAATCTTATTTGGATTGATGGTGGACCTCCCTAGGATGGCGTTGTACGAGGCGGGTGCGTCGACCACTATGAAGGTGACCTATACCTCTATGCTCTTCCATCTTACACCCAAGATTACCAGCAGGACTATGGCTCCCAGCGGGTATGTTATTCTCCCTACAAAGACGATGAGTGGAAACTAAACTCGCTTCAGGTATTTTTTAGATTTGCCCATCTTTTTAAAAGCATCTAAAAATAGAATGTCTGTCAAACTTCCCCAATCGATCAGAATTCTTTTCATATCGTACCCAGCGACGTCAGTTGTGATGACTAATGTTGGGTATTGATAGTGACGACCCAATATGGGAAAGGCCTCGAAGGCCCAATAAATTTGCAGGGGGTGCAACCCATACCATTTAAACAAGGCCAACCCACAGTAAGGTTACTCTGGCCCTCATAAAGTGGTCCAGTATCGAATCCAAACTAAAGTGGACGCCAAAGTGTCACTTCAGGTCGCCATTGGCCAAGGCCAAAGCCTCCCACTGCTCGCCATGGGAGTGCTCGCCAAGGGAGTGCCCAGGGAGTGCTCGCCAACAATCAAGGTCGCAGCCATAGGAGTGCTCGCCTTGAAGAGAGCCTTGCCTCTCTCCTCTGGTCCCACCAACCGTTAATAAGGATATAGCCACGATATCCCGCATATCTCGGGCACATATTCACTAAAGATTAGATACGGTAACTGCAATATCTCGCCGTAACCGCAATATCTACTATCTAAATCTTCAACAACACAATATTCACGAAGATATACAGTTACCTTATACGGTTTGGTATCTCCTACTCTATAAATACCTTTGCTTTACATACATTCAATACGTTTTGAGCTATATACACACATATACTCATTTAAGCATCGGAGAGGGACCCAGAGGCACCCCCTCTGTTGCGCTCCCCTTCTTGCAGGTTCATCGGAGCTCAGGCAAAAGCGCGCGATCACCATCTCCTTGGCATTCAATTCATTGCCAGATCAGCATTCAGGAAATCACGATCCAACATTTGGCGCCGTCTGTGGGAAAACGAGCAAAACAGTCATACATACTCGCTCTAACCGCAATCATCGGAAAGAAGCTAACGAACAATCCTCGGATAGCTCTAATTCCACTGCCTCTTTGCCACTCCACCAAGAACCTGCAAGCCAAGCAGTCTGTGATGCCGTCCCTCCGAGACCGGCACGTGAACACATTGGCAATTCGAGAACGACCCATGTTCCAAACGTCGCAGAGATTCCAGATCGACAAACCATCCAGGTGGCTTGGGAAACCATTCAGGTAACCGCATAAATGATATCCCTCTTGGAAACCATCATAGGACAGGCCCGCAGAAAAACCCCTGCTCCTCATGAAGATCCTCGTCCTACGGGGCCACCGGAATCAGAAACTGGAAATCCTGGCACCACAGCCCCTCAAGAAGATCAAGAGATGACCTTTGGACACCAATCCTTACCTCCGGCCTCCACTGAGACGCCGGCGGTCACTCACTCTGTCCATCCATCAAATTCTGCACCGACTGGAGGACAGCAGCCCCAATTCACTCTTGACCAAGTTGAGGAGCTTATCACTAAGAGACTCAAAGAACAACGCGAAACCGTCATGACTCCCTTTAAGGAACGATCAGCTCATCTCTTCACCACTGACCTGGTCGTCATCAAGACCCCAAAGGATGTCGTCGCCAGGGCCATCCCCGAGTATTGTGGTGGAGGCGCCCCCATTATACATGTTAATAAGCATGAAGCCTCTCTGTTGGGTAAGTCGACTGATCCGAATCACTTAGCCCTGTTATTTCTGTCAACCCTTTTGGGTTCGGCGTCGTCTTGGTTCTTTGGTGTCCCTGCAGGATCAAGAAGGGTAAGAAGGGTCGAGAAAAGCCTAGATCGGAAAACCCATGACCAAGACATCCAGAGGTCCCCGAGTATTTCACGCCTTTAAACAGGCAGATCTCGGCGGTACTAGTCGAGATGGAAAGGTCTCTGGCAAGGCCACCGAGACCCCGCAAGAGTGGTCAGCCCATGGGGAATGACACCGAGAGCTATTGCAGATATCACAAGCGCGACATCGAAAAGCTGATAAAGAGAGGAATGTTGAAGGAATGAATACACAAGGCTGGACAGTCAGAATAAACTTTCAGCTAAGTGGGAAGGACCATACAAGCAAGTGATTCCTTCATAAACATGTTCACTCGAAGCAAATTGAAGAAAAAAGCCCTAACAACAAAGTTAGGCCACAAAAGCCCTGTCACCAAAGACAGGCCAAAAGCCCTAACAACAAAGTTAGGCCACAAAAGCCCTGACGCCAAAGTCAGGCCAAAAGCCCTAACAACAAAGTTAGGCCACAAAAGCCCTGTCACCAAAGACAGGCCAAAAGCCCTAACAACAAAGTTAGGCCACAAAAGCCCTGTCACCAAAGACAGGCCAAAAGCCCTAACAACAAAGTTAGGCCACAAAAGCCCTGACGCCAAAGTCAGGCCAAAAGCCCTAACAACAAAGTTAGGCCACAAAAGCCCTGTCACCAAAGACAGGCCAAAAGCCCTAACAACAAAGTTAGGCCACAAAAGCCCTGTCACCAAAGACAGGCCAAAAGCCCTAACAACAGAGTTAGGCCACAAAAGCCCTGTCACCAAAGACAGGCCAAAAGCCCTAACAACAAAGTTAGGCCACAAAAGCCCTGTCACCAAAGACAGGCCAAAAGCCCTAACAACAGAGTTAGGCCACAAAAGCCCTGTCACCAAAGACAGGCCAAAAGCCCTAACAACAAAGTTAGGCCACAAAAGCCCTGACGCCAGAGTCAGGCCAAAAGCCCTAGCAACAAAGTTAGGCCAAAAAGCCCTATCACCAAAGATAGGCCACAAAAAACCCTATCACCAAAGATAGGCCACAAAAGCCCTGACGCCAAAGTCAGGCCAAAAGACCTAGCAATAAAGTTAGGCAAAATACAAGCCCTGACGCCAAAGTCAGGCCAAAAGTCCTAACAATAGAATTAGGCAAAGACAGTCCTAAAGCTTTCCAGCTTCCTAAAAGGCGAGTGAATCTAAAGGTAACTGTTCCTTTGAAAAGCGAAGTTGAAAACAAGTATGGTAAAACTTCCTAAAGCTTTCCAAAATCCTAAAAGGCGAACGAATCCATAAAGGATGACAGTTTCCTTAAAGGCATAATCCTTGGGTAAGAGTTTCCTTAAGAAACATGGCGAAAGGAACGGACGAGCCGATAAGAGGCCACAGTCCTTCCCCCGAAACCTAAAGGAGCGAAAAGAACCTCTAAAGGGTAACGTTTCCTCCAAAGAAAGGTCTAAGACCCTTCCTAAAGCTTTCCAGCTTCCTAAAAAGGCGAGCGAATCTTGGGTAACAGTTCCCCAAAAAGGGCGAACGAATCTGAGGTAACAACTTCCTAAAAGGTGAGCAAATCTTAGATAACAGTTTCCTACGACTAGGCGAACGAATCTGAGGTAACAGCTTCCTAAAAGGCGAGCAAATCTTAGATAACAGTTTCCTACGACTAGGCGAACGAATCTAAGGACCAAAATCCTAAAAGGAGAACGAATCCATAAAGGATGACAATTTCCTTAAAGGCATAATCCTTGGGTAACAGTTTCCTTAAGAAACATGGCGAAAGGAACGTACGAGCCGATAAGAGGCCACAGTCCTTCCCCCGAAACCTAAAGGAGCGAAAAGAACCTCTAAAGGGTAACGTTTCCTCCAAAGAAAGGTCTAAGACCCTTTGAATGAAAACAAAAAGGCGAGACTATTCTACAAAAGATGAAGCGAAGTTGAAAACAAGTATGGTAAAACTTCCTAAAGCTTTCAAGCAAGATAAACATCAGAAGAACAACCAAGTATACTCGAAGTAAAACAAAAACCAAGGCTTACAAAACAAAAAGACTCGATATAAAAATTGGGCGAAAGACCTAACGCCAAAGTTAGGCAAAAAGACCTAACGCCAAAGTTAGGCAAACCAAAATACCCGAAAGACCTGATGACTGAATCAGGTGAAAGACCTAGCACCAAAGTTAGGCGAAAGACCTGATGCCAAAGTTAGGCACAAGACCTGTTATCAAAATCAGGCGAAAAGACCTAAGGAAAAAGTTAGGCAAATAAGGCCTAAATATAGAAATCAGACAGAAGTCCTAGCGCAAAAGGCGAGCAATCCGTCAAGGAGTCCGTTCTTGTATAAGTTGGGCAAAAATTGAGAAGTAACATCCAAAGCGAATGAATCCATATCAAAGGTAACAGTTCCTTTGCGAAACAAACACAAGAAAGTGGGCGAATGAACCTAGGGCGACCACTTACTAAAAGATGAATGAGCCTCGGGTAACAGTTCCCCGTGATTAGATGAACACTCCAAAGGTCTAAAACCTTAACAAAGCGAACACATCTACAAAAGATGATAGTTTCCTTAAAGGTATGATCTTCGAGTAACAGTTCCATTAAGAAACTTTAGTGAAGGGAATGGATGGTCCAAGAACCTATATGGCGAGACTCTCCTACATAAGCTAAAGAGAAGTTGAAAACAAATATGGTAAAACTTCCTAAAGCGTTCGAACGAAAAGATATCGGAAGAACGACCAAACACATTCGAAGTCGAAAAAGAGTAAAGGCTTACGAAATTAAAGGCGTTCATTATAATAATATCTGAGTCTGAAATCAAAAGAATAATTACAACTATCCCAAAAACAAAGGGAAGTAAAAGTGATTATCGATAAAAAGAAGGATGAGCAAAAAGCAGGAGGATGAACAGGCTCCCTTGACCTGAAACTCTGCATCGACTCGGTCGCCTGAAGGCCTGAGACCTCGAGGTCTGGGTTCATCAGGGGATGCGGTCTCCTTCTCGGCCCCGGGGGCAGCCCCATCGCCAAGGAGCTTCCTTGGTGTAGCCGCTCTCAATGAAGTCCTGAAGAGACTTCACCTCCCAGATAGGAAACTTGGGATCAATCCCTTGAATCTCGTCGACCAAGATTTGGAGGTAGGCAGCAGCCTCAGCCTTTATCACCTCCAAGGCGCAATCAGAGAACTCCTCAGACTTCTTAAAGTCCTCGACCACGCTAAGGGGGGATGGGACAGCCTTAAGATTTAAGGAAAGATGCTCCTGCTCAGCCATCGAGGCATCCCTCTGCACCCAGGACTCTTTCAGTTGAGCCCTGAGGTCACCATTGTCTGCCTCTAGCCAAACAGAGTACTGGTCGACATCCTTGATCCGAAACTCATAGACGCCTAGGCAGCTAACAACCTCGTCTTAGCCCGCTTGGAAAATAGACTGATGAATTTAGGTCCTCAAGTGCGGTCAATGAATTTAGGTCCCAGACTGATGGGTCAGAAATTTATCCAATCAATAAAGACTGGCGCGGAATGATGAACCCCGACCTTGAGCGTCAGTTGTACGAACTGATGAATGCCCGCTAGCCCAAGCATCGACTCTGAAGTTTCCGCCCCTGAGCGGATTGAACAGAAGTTTGGTTGCCTATGATGTCGGAATAAGTCATCAATGATGTTCCGATCACTCCCCGACAGCTCTCCAAAGCTCGAAGGAGTATCCCGTTCTGGCTGAGAAAGCTTTTTCGAGGATAAAAAGAGAAAAAGGAAAAATTGAAACAGAGGGCTGAAAGAAGATATGAACTCTGGAATGCAAATGAATTGAGTGCGTAAAAGACTAAATGCTAAAGTTCATCCTTTTTGCCAAAACGAAGGAAACCGAACGGGCATGTAAGAAACGGCTCAGATAATGATTACACCATTTTAGGTAAAACCGAAGTAATGTCAGAATTCCAAGGGTTACATCGGGGAGACAAAAGGTTGGAACGACACGAAAAACCTGTGAGTCTGCCCACTGGTTACGGAAGACAAAGAGACAGACATGCCTCAAAAGTCCTCTCGACTTTCGCTAACTGTCCATTCATTAAAATGTTCGAAATCATACACAAAAAAGGTGATTGCCAAAAGGTATACCAGACCTCTCCTAACACCCTCGCAACGATAGTGTTCGCCCAAAGAGTGAAGAATGAGCATCCATAAACCCTGGAAACCCAAAGCGTTCGCCTAATGGGGTAAGGTATCACACATTCCGAAAAACTCTACGCAACCAAAATCGTTCGCCAAAGGATACAGAGCATCAAAAGGCACAAATAGCAGATAAGGAAAGCAAAAAATCCAGTCCAAAAGTCACTATCTTAAACCCTATCACAGAATCAAGCTTGACCGAAGAAACTTCACTCAAGCTTCGGGGGCAAATGTTGGGTATTGATAGTGACGACCCAATATGGGAAAGGCCTCGAAGGCCCAATAAATTTGCAGGGGGTGCAACCCATACCATTTAAACAAGGCCAACCCACAGTAAGGTTACTCTGGCCCTCATAAAGTGGTCCAGTATCGAATCCAAACTAAAGTGGACGCCAAAGTGTCACTTCAGGTCGCCATTGGCCAAGGCCAAAGCCTCCCACTGCTCGCCATGGGAGTGCTCGCCAAGGGAGTGCCCAGGGAGTGCTCGCCAACAATCAAGGTCGCAGCCATAGGAGTGCTCGCCTTGAAGAGAGCCTTGCCTCTCTCCTCTGGTCCCACCAACCGTTAATAAGGATATAGCCACGATATCCCGCATATCTCGGGCACATATTCACTAAAGATTAGATACGGTAACTGCAATATCTCGCCGTAACCGCAATATCTACTATCTAAATCTTCAACAACACAATATTCACGAAGATATACAGTTACCTTATACGGTTTGGTATCTCCTACTCTATAAATACCTTTGCTTTACATACATTCAATACGTTTTGAGCTATATACACACATATACTCATTTAAGCATCGGAGAGGGACCCAGAGGCACCCCCTCTGTTGCGCTCCCCTTCTTGCAGGTTCATCGGAGCTTAGGCAAAAGCGCGCGATCACCATCTCCTTGGCATTCAATTCATTGCCAGATCAGCATTCAGGAAATCACGATCCAACAACTAACACGTCATTGTGCGGAGTTGTGACATGTGCCATGTCTTCTCCAGAAAATGAGATGACGATGTCCTCCTCGGGATGCGATCTTTTTCTCAGCTGTGGAGATATGTGTGGCGTACACATCTCTTGCATGGGACCCCTCGCCTCCAACTTCAAACTCTCCTGCAATCACGTTTATTACCCTCTTGATGTGGGATGAGCCAGATTGTTCTTGATGAACTGGCGAGCAGATTCAAGGTAGAGGTGTTCGACTCCGCTCTCTTCCTACCATGAACTCCTTTAGCATTCCTCTCTGGATTAGTTTCTCGATGTCATGCTTGAGAATGCGACAATCATCAGTCTTATGTCCCTTCGCTTTATGGGAGCGACAGTAGCTTTTCGTATTTTTGCCCATGGGTTAAGCATTCTTCCGAGGATTTGGCCGTCTTGTAAAGACCTTGTTTCCATCTCGACTAGTATCGCCGACATCTGCCTGTTGAAAGAAGTAAAATGCTCGAGAACCTATTGATGGCTTGGCCTGGGGGCTTCGGATCTACGCCTTTCCCGGTCTCGCCTATCCTTATTTTCCTTTTTCCATCGTGTCGAGGCTGTTGAATAGCCCTTAGCGAGGTTGGTACTAGGAAATTAGCCTCGGTGATGGCCCTCTCCAGGTCGATGAAACCTTTAGCCTTTCTTGCCAGCTCTTCTAGTGTCTCTATTTCTTGAACGTGGTAGTTGTTGCGCAGTTTTCTTGAGACTTTGTTAGCTACATCCAACCCTCTATAAAGAAATTGAACAATCTTTCCATCTATGACTCGGCGATCAATCTCTGTGATGATCTTATGAAAACGCCCATAGAAGTCAACCAAAGTTTCTCCTGGTTGCTGCTTGATGGTTTCTACGGCGACCACACTCTTCAGCGCTCGCCCATATATCACTCTAGTTACTTGTTCTTTAATTCAGACCATGTCCCTATTAATCCTGTAGGGAGACCAAAAAAACAAAACGGCGCTGAAGCCAGAGGGTTGACATAAATAATAGGGCAAAGGGGTTGTCATCCTCTGACTTACCCAAAAGAGAGGTGTCATGCATGTTGACGTGGATCATAGGATCTCCTCCACTACTATATTTAGGGATGGGTCTTACTCCACATCCTTTGGTATTTTGACAGTTTTGAGGGCGACAGTGAATGGATACGAGGCTCGTTATCTGAAAGGGGGTCATGACGGCTCCGCGTTGTTCCTTTATTTTTTCGTTATGAGCTCCTCAACTTGGCCAAGAATGAATGAGGCTGTTGTTCACCGGTCGGTGAGGCACTCGACGGATTGACTAAGTGAGTGATTGTTGGTGCTACGGTAGAAGTCAAAGGCATGGACTAATGTCCATAGGTCATCTCTTTGTCTTCTTGAGGAGCGACGACACACGGATTTCCAATTTCTGCTTCTACTGGCCCCACGGGATAAGGATCTTCATGAAGAGTAAGGGCTTCTCCGCGGGCGTGCCCTGTGCGAGTTTCTAAGAGGGATATCATCTCTACGGTGACCTTGATGGTTTCCTCAGACACCTGGACAGTTTTCCGAACTGGAACCTTGGTGGGAGGATGACCTGGAGTCGGTCTTGAATTGTCGACGTGTTCTTGTGTCGACCTCGGAGGGACGACATTGGCAATTGTCTGGCTAGCAGGTTCTTGTTGATGGAGTGGCGAAGCGGCGGTGGATTCATAGTTATCCTGGGACAACCTGTTCACAATTACCATAAACAAACAATTACAGTTAGAGCGAGTCTGCATGACTATTTGCTCGTTCCCACAGACGACACAAAATGTTGGGGCTGGAAATCCCGGATGTTGACTGGATGTTGATTCAGCAGTGATTTAGAAGATGATTGGTTGATGACCGCAAGCCTTCGGCAGAGCTCCGATTAACCTATAAGAAGGGGAGCGCAACATATGGGGTTCCTCTAGGTCCGACTCCGATGCTTAAATGAGTATACTGTTTTTGTATGAACTCAGAATGTAATGTAACATATGTAAAGCAGGAATGTTTATAGGGTTGGAAGGCCAAACCGTTTTGGTAACCGAATATATCTGTAAATATTAGGTCGTTGCATATAAGGATAACATATAATACGGTTATCATGTAATATTGCAGTTGCCTTATGTGATCTTTGTAGAATATATGCCCAAGATATGCGGGACATTATGGTTGTATATTCGGTGTCGGTTGTTGGACCAGAGTTGAGAGGTTTGATTATTTTGTCGAGCGCACCCATGGCGAGCAGTGGGAGGCTTTGGCGTTAGTGTTTGGTGACCAGTAGAGACTTTCGGCGACCACCTTGATTACGGGTTGGATAGTGGAGCGCTCATTGATTACGGGTTGATTATGGGTTCCAGCTTACCCTTAGTGTAGGTCAGCCCAGTCTTGAATAGTTTGGGTTTTCCCCTCTGAAATGTTATTGGGTCTCCGAAGTCTAATGAGCTTTGATCCGTATTAGGTTGTTAGGCTTGTTCATGAACCAGTTTGACCCCAAACCGGTTTAGAACTGAACTACTCTGGTTTGTAAAAAAACAGTGATTTTTTCTATTTCTAAAAAACCAAGTCTGGTTTATGTTAAAAAAAGCTGGCCTGGTTCGAACCGATTAAAAATCTCGAACTGGTTTGGTCTAGTTTTGTTAATAACTGTTTTGGTTCAGAAATAATCTGGTTCAATCCGAAACTGAACCGGCTGAAAAGTCTGTTCAACACACTTAACCGATTGAAAAAATACTTAACCAACTAAAAAACACACTGAACCGACTGAAAAAACACTGGACCGACTAAAACATACATTGAATCGACTAGAAAATACACTGAACCAACTGAAAAACACACTGAACCGTTTGAAAATTTGTTCCACAACCAACATACGAGAGTCCAATACATTTGTAGGTTTGGTGTATTAAAGACATCTCTAAGTTTGGTTTAATTTCAGACCGGTTTAGTTGATTTTGCTTCAAACCGGTTTAAAATTATATAGGTTTAAATTGGTTTGATTTAAATTAAAGTATAAACCAGTATAAAAAAACAAGTCGATTATAACTGATTCGAACTGAATTTTTGGTACTATTTTGAACTGGTCTACTTGAAGCCTAAAAACACTTATTTAGTTTTAATAATAGTTCGGTCAAACCGGTTCGAACCAAACCATACCAGTTCAACCGAACCGGTTTAAATGAACAAACGTATATGCTGTTACTAACGATACCCTACTTAAAGGTGCAAGTTATATCAATTTTGGTATAATTTGCACTCTTGAACACTCGTATTAATATTTTTAAATTAGAAAACATATATTCATTTTTCTAAACATTATTTCCTTAAAAAAAAATCATAATAGAAGAGCGTGTCTTGTTTAGTAGAGAAACTCAAATGACAGACGTCTGTAAGTTTGTTTGGCTGATGAGACTGAAAGGGATACTGGAATATGGAGCAAGCAAGATGACGGGAATGGTGGTCATATGAATTAAATAGTAATAAAACTTGAAAATAAGTTACAATCTAAGCTTAGCCTCTGACCATCTAGAAAGAAGATTAATGAAAATAATAGTTGGGTCCATCTAGAAACCCTCTATAATTTTTAATATAATAATAATAATGACTCGAAATATTATTCTGCCAACTCACCCCATTTTCCTTGTCCTCTCTGGTTCTTTCTTCTAGATGTGCGTCCATCCTTGAAGATGGTTCTGTACGTATTTGGTTTTGTCTGGTTGTTCATCTAGAAGGTATGCAGGGCAACCTTTCCACTGAGAAACATCCTATCCTTTTTATATATTTTAATCCACTTCTTTTTTCAACACATATAACATATAAATTGACACATTTTTTGCTGTTTATTTTCATAGAATTGAAACTCCCACACATTACGTAGCTACTTCAATTCTCCTACGATAATAATCCACCAAAATGTTGGCGACAGAACAAGTGTACGAAACGGGTTTCGAATATCCATATGATGATGAAGATGAGGCACTCTCCTTCTGCGACCTCCCAATTTATGGTAATGATGATGCAGAGAATGAGAGTGATGCCTCTTCAAGATGGAACCAGAACAGTTCATCATCTTCTTCTTCTTCCATTAATGAGGAGGATGACTGTTTCGAGTTCTCATGCTCATCAACCCAGAGCTTATCGGAATCCTGTCTTTCAACTGTTCGTCGCCGACATGAGAGCATCATGTTTTGCGGAAAGATCATCCCACCTCGAAAAGAAGATCCGTTGACTAAGAAATCAGCTTATTGCAAGGGTCAGCAGTTAAACCCCAGCTCCAAAGTTCTGCCATTAATTGAGAAGAGGCATGATGATGTGAGGAAGATTTCAGCGTCTAGTTATAAGACATCCAAGTGGTATATGCTTATGTTCGGTCTGGTGAGGATTCAAGGTCCGATGGAGTTGAAAGACATCAAGAAGAGGCAAAACAAGCGAAGTCGACGGTTGACCCCCCATTCCAGCGATTTGGTTGGGGGAGAAGAGATTTTAAAGACCGGAGGAGGGAAGGGGATGTGGAGTTTGTTAAGAGCTTTTAGCTGCACAAGCACAAGTGAGGTGGACTGTAATGTCAAAGCTTCCCTCTGGTGTGTTCATCAATTACGACCCGCACAGTAGAGTACCTTCACAGTTTGATAGGACTGCACCTGTAGATTATATACAAATAGGGTAGATTAATCGAGTTCAATGGATAATAGGTAATAATTTTAGTGAAGAGGACAACACAGGAATGAAGGAATCATTTTTGGTTGGGTTAATGGTTTCAAACCTATCTTATGAGTTACTACCTATGGTGTTTATTTTTTATTATCAAATTTCCGCTTTACTTTAAGAAATAAAACGTCATGACTTGTGGTCACGGAAATTCGTACATCATATCATTTGCAATTAAACATACAAAGGGTAGTGGTGGCCTTTCAACCCAATCGTTAAGACACACTTCCATTTTCGTCTGCTTAGCTATCCAATTTGCACATTCGTTGCTGGTCCAACTTGCTCCACTTGTCTAGATAGTGCTCAGATATTTAATATGATTGTTGACAGTCTCCAATGTTTTCGGTCCCTCTATGATTTGCTTGTGAACCGTGTGTGAGTCCGTCTCTACTATAATGGTTTGCCATCCCGCTTCAATTGCTAGTTGCACTCCTTCTTGTATGGCCATGGCTTCCATCGTTTCTATATCATCGCTCATTTGCCTCTGATTCATCCCTCCAACTCGCTTTCCATTCTTGTATCTTGCCACCACACCTATGCTAGCTCTTCGCGTTTCCTTGCACCATGAGGCGTCGCAATTTATCTTGATCGTGTTGCCCGTTGGTGGTGTCCATTGCTGGATCGGTCGGTCTTCTGGCATGCGGTTCGGCTGAGTAATTCAGTTGGCCCGTATTTGCTCCTCGTAGACTTGCTTGATTTCCCTTATAACGACCCACAGGCTTTGTTGCTTTGCTTCAAAGGTCGCCGAGCATCTTGCCTTCCATATATGTCAACACGTGAGTAGGATTAAAGCTCACCTCTTGTCATTCATTGTACTTCCTCCATGCAGTTCCGTCTTCCTCCTCTTAAGACATTCCACCATGTCGAGCCCGTTCGGTCTATCAATTTGTATCTCAAGCGTGTCGCCCCAAATTTGTTCCATTCAACCACATTCCATGATCATTTGCTCCTGTGTCTCAACTTCACCAATAATTGACACGTCGAAGATACATTCATCCCCCTATGCACCATGTTTGCTTTGAGCGCAATGGCATTAGTTGCTAGTCGCCATATGAAGTTTTTCACCTTTGGTATTACCTTTGTTTGCCAAATGTATTTCCAAAAGGTGTCGTTGTGGTTTGTGTTCTCCATTGGTCTCGGTTCGGCCCTCTACCTTATTATGTGGTAGACCAATCGAACTTGGGGGCTTCTATCCTTTGTATGTGGCCATATGTAGCGATCTCTTCCCCCATCTCGCGGCAGGGGTATATTGATGATGTGTGTTGTGTCTTCTTGGTCTACTATGCTCCTTACGAGTGTCTCATTCCATATACCATTTGGGATAATGATATCACTTACTCTTAAGTTCCTCATTCACTCTTTTGCTCTCCTTGGTGTATATCCATGGATCTTCAAAGACTCAGATGTTTTCCCCCGTGCTGATTGTCTACATCCCTTCTTGTTTGATTACATCTCGGACATGTAAATTACTACTCCATCCCCATGAGGCTCGACCTCCCTTTTTCTCTTCTAGTAAGGAGCATCTTGGAAAGTAAAGTCCCTTTAAGACTTGCGCGCAAATGGTATCGGGATGGGTCATGATTCAGCTCGCCATTTTGGTTAGGAGTGCTGTGTTGAAACTTTGGAGTTCCCGGAACCCTAGTCCCCCCACCTCTTTGGCCTTTGTTAGGACCTCCCATCTTCTACAATGTGTTCTCTTCCCCTCCGTTGTTTGCCCCCACCAAAAGTCCACAATGAGGGCATTAATATCCGAGAACCATGATTTTGGGAGGCGGAAGACACTCATGACGTACGTGGGTATCGCGGTGATAATAGCCTTAATGAACACTTCCTTCCCCGCTTGGTTTAAGGTTTTCGACCTCCTCCCTCCCAACTTGTCTCTGATTTTTGTTTTCAAAGATCCCAGTGCCTCTTTCTTTTATCGTCCTCAGATTGATGGCAAGCCTAAGTACTTTCCCGGAACACCCGTGCCACGTATGTATAGCGCATCCTCTACCATTCTCTTCTCATTCAGTCCAGGCCCCTATTGAAAAAGAGGGTCGATTTGTCTCTGTTTAGTCGTTGGCCTGATACCTGACAATAAGACTCAAGGATACTCCAAAGACCTTTCTCGTTCTCGGGAGTTACTTGTATGAAAAATAGGCAGTCATCGGCAAAAAATAAATAATGGAGTTCCGCGCATTGTCTCCTTAGGATGATCCCCTGTATCTTTCCTTCCCTAGTCGCCCCTTCCATTCTTCGTAATAGTACATCCACACGTAGAATGAATAGGTAGGGTGATAGTGGGTCGGTCACCTTGTCTGATACCCCGTATTGGGGAGATGGATTATGTTCGTTCCCAGTTAACCACCACTTGGTATGTGGTCGTGGATATGCATTCTATTATCCATCCCAACCATTTCTCTGCAAATCTTCTCTTCCTAAGTGTGATGATCAAAAAGTCCCATTCCACCCTACATGTCGATCTTCAGTGCGCATTCTACTTTGTTCTTATGCCGGTTCATGTTTAGGTGATGGAATACCTCGTGGGCTACCATAATGTTATCTTGTATGTGTCGACCTGATACAAACGCACTCTGTAAAGGAGTGATAAGATGTGATAGATAACATTTCAAAGGGTTCACCAATATTTTTTATATGATCTTGTATAGGAAATTGCAACAGCTTATTGGCCTAAAATCCGCAGGTTTAATCGGGTTTGGAATTTTGGAGTCAGCACTATATCCGTATTAGTTAGAGGGTTTAGAAGATTACCTGTTCTGAAGAAAGCCTTAACCGCGGTGATGACGTCTGCCCCCACGGTGTTCCAGTTCCTTTAGTGAAACACACACGGAAAACCGTCCGGACCTGGCGCTCGTGATCCGCCAAGTTAGTTTGTAGCCGAGTTTATTTCTGTTTATATAACCTCCCTTGTCAATTGTGCATTTATCTCCGGTGTGATTTGGTTCGGTACATACCTTAGGATCTCTTCCCCCGGTTGGGTTTGTTCTGATGTGAACATTTCTCCAAAGTATCTGTGGAGCTCATCGGCTATCCTGCCTTCATTTTCTATCCATTCCCCATTTGCTCCCCTTAGTCGGCATATTTGGTTCCGTCTCCTCCGGGCTATTGTGGTATGATGAAAGAAGGTAGTATTGCGATCCCCGTCCCTTAGCCATTTGACCCTAGGCCGTTTTTTCCAATATGTCTCCTCCCTCGCCCAAAGGCGTTGGAGTTTTCCTTTCAATCTTTTCTCTTCTTGTATTGCATCATCGGTCATCACCCCTTGCATGTTTCTCCTTAGTGCCTCTTTCGTTTTAGTGATCTCTTGCATGGTGAGGTCGAAAGTACCCTTGCTCCACCCCGTGAGTTTCAATCGGGATTTGTGAAGCTATTTGTATACCCCTTGGATTTTTCTTCCCGTATTTGGCCTTTCCTATGCTTCTTTTATTACCTCCGCACATTTCGGGGTTTCCATCTATATAGCCTCGAATTTGAACCGTCTTCGAGCTCTCTTCCTCGGTTGCTTGAGTTGGACCACCAATGGTGCATGGTCCGACCCAATAGCTAATTCGTTGATGTATCTCCCCTTTTGGTACCATGATGCCTAATTCATATTTATCAATACCCAGTCTAGACGTTCGCCTATGCTCTCCGCACAACCTCTATTGTTACACCAAGTGAACGAGTTACCGTTTTCTCCCAAATCCTCCATTCCTAAGTCCTCGATCACTTGCTTGAATTCGTAAATTTGCCTTTGGATTTCCTCCTTCCACCTTGTTTTTCATGTGGGTGGCATATAGTATTTAAATTTCCAAGTATCATTCATCCTCCCCTTCGGCCCCTCCCCATTGTTCTTAGGAGGTTCCAAAACCGTGTCATCTCTCGTGCCTCCATACTTGCATATGTCCATGTCACAAATGTTGGTTCGGCATGGTTGTCTATGTGTACCTCACAATCAATGCAATTTGGGTCGGCATACAGAACTGAAACCCTAGTGTCCGTCGTCCACCACAATGCAAGCCCTCCCGATGTCCCATTCGGGCTAACATAGTGTGTGTTGGTCATCCTCATCCGAGTTCTTATTTTCTCGCAGTAGGTATCCCCATTCTTTGTTTACATTATGAATATGATGTTTGGGCGATACCTCTTGTTGAGGTCTTGCAAGTGCTGAATTGTCAAGGCATACCCCATACCTTGACAATTTCATGAGATGGCACTCATGGGGCACTCGTGGCTGTTTCGGGATAGCCACCAGAACCTGTGGTTGTTTTGGGACAACCCCTGCTTCCTTTCGTTTCTTCGTGGTTCGCTTTTTACGGTTCAGATTTGCCATGTTCGCTCTCCACCTAAGGCTTATGCGAACCCTTGCCTCCTTTCCACCGGTCCCTCCTCGGGCACCCTCCACCTTTTCAACCCTGGTTGGTCTTCCATTTCCTCCCTATTCCGTTTGAGCGTCATCTTGTCTAGGTATGGGCTTAGGCCGGATGTGGGGTTTTGTATCATGGGGTTGGGGGATGCGGGTGGTGTATCAAGTTGGTTCTCTACGATGTATGTTTGGATTAGAGTGGTGGTATCGGTAGCATGTGGTTGAGTTGGGTTATCGGGTTGGTATGTGATAAGGGGTTGGGTCGGGTTTATGGTGTGCTCGGGGGGGGGGGGGGGGGGGGGGGGGGAGGGTTCTCTACTATGTAGGTTTGGGTATATGTATTGGTATGGGTCATGTTGGGTTAGGGTGTGGTGATGTCGGGTAGGCATATGATCATGGGGTGGATTGGTTCAGTGAGTTTCTCGGTTAGGAGCTTGGTTGATTGGTTTCAGTTCGGCTTCACCTCGAGGTCATGATCGGGTAGGGTTGTAGGATATGGTTCGGTCGGGTTTGGGTGATATGGATGGTTAGGGCTCTCGTTCCAGGGGGGTCCTCATGTGTGGGCTCAGATTGCCCTTGTGTTGAGGCTGGGATTGGCTCGGTGTCCATGGGATCGGTTTCCATGTTATCAGTCGGTTGGCTAGTGTGTGGCTCCTCCCAAGCCGTGGTCTTGCTGCATGGTGTCCCATGCTGCCCATGATCGTGCGCCCCCTCTCGGGTGCTTTCCCTCGCCTCGGCCATGATATCGAACCACGACTTCCTTCCACCTTATTTATGTTGTGACCCCTGTCCCTCTTCCCCTCCCACGGTTTGCTTGGCCTTAACTTGTTTAAGTCTCACCCCAACAAGCCATGACCCATACATCGGTATACTTTGATCGTGCTCTGCGAGTTCTATGTCTGTTTTCCATGCTTGAGTTGTGTGGCCTAGCATGCCACACCCATAACAGTAATGTGATAAATGCTCATACTTAACAGATACCCATTTATCCCCTCCTTGGGAATTCTTCCACCAGAAACCCGCCATCAGAAGTTTCTCCCCATCAACTTCTACATGTATTCTCATATAGCTTCTACTGATCCTCCCCACATGCTTTTCTTTTTCTAACCATTTTCTTCTCTTATTACCTATCTTCCACACATTTGTATCGCTACGTTTTTCCAGGCCTAAGTCATGCACTTGTGTCCAGAAATGTACCTTTTGGAAATCGATCTCTTTCACTCCCATACTCGGGTCCCAACGCTTGATATTGAAAATGTGGCCATTTACTGACCACGGTGACCGATCTAGAATTTGGTCAGCATCTTCTTATCGCTCAAAGTGAAATAACAATATATCTTCCTCCAATTCTGATATCGAGACCTTCCCATATCGGGCCCATGCGGACCTTAAGACCGCAGTTATCATACTTTGCTTGATCGGTTTTGGGATAGAACCTTACCAACGTACCATGTCTCATTCTGAACTTGTTGATTCAAATAAAAGGTCGACCACGGTTCCCCGAAGCCTGTTTGTCCCTCCGGAACTGAAACTACAACCAATTTGTTTGTCAATCGAGTCGTCGTGGGTTCAACGCCCTCACCTCGGGTGGCAGCTCCCTACGAGAACATGAAAAGTAAAAGGTGAGAATGTGTTTATATTTTAGTTCGGGATTCAGATTCGAATACAGTGCTGAGCTGCAATTCTGGACCAGGGTTCGGTCGAGACGCGCTGCATCTCGTGTTCCTTGGGTGGTTGTTGCTGGGACCACCTACTCCGATGACGTGCGAGCCTAATTGGATTGGTTCCCGATTTTTTGGTCGATATTAGCTAACTTTTGAATTGAAGAACAATATGATTCCTTCTCTTCCAAGTAAGCTTCATTCTTTCATTTTCTATTGAATATGAGGTTCCTAACATGGTATCAGAGTCGCTTTCAATCCTGCGACTTTGTTAATCGTTGCTTTATCCGCTGTAACTCTGGTATGTGTGGTTGTTTACGGTGATTTGGTATATTAGTACTTTTGTGCGATTGTTTTCTCTGATTGTTGATGAAATGGAAGAAATTACTGCATCATTTGTCAATAAGAAGGTTTCTCAGCTCGAAGGAGAAGAGAACTTTCAATCACGGAGGCAACAGGTTCTTCTAGATGTTCGCGACCATAACCTTGAAGCACGCTTATATGGAAATGTCACGATTCTGGTATCAATACCTGGACCTGATGGAGCAGAAGAGCCGAATCCAGAATATGCGAAGTATGTACAGAAAGACAGCTCTCTGGCTTCATGGATGCTCACGTTTGTTTCGTCGCAAGTTAGTCGTGGCTTAATTCGATGCATGATAGCAACATCGATTTGGAAAAGGCTTCACAGATACTTCTCTTCATCTTCGACGACTGAGATCATGCATCTGTATGATCGCCTCAAGGTTAGAAAACTACCACATCAATCAATGCGTGATTATTTGATGGTTGTTCAATCTGCTTGTGACAGCTTAGCAAGCTGTGGTCGCCCGATCGAGGAAATGCAACAAATATCAATTGTTCTTAATGGTGTTAAAGGACAATTTAACAATGTAATCTCAGTAATACATGCTAGCAGGAATCCATATGATATGGCATCAGTTAACTCTGTTCTGTTAGATGCAGAAACAAGACTGGTTGATCTTCTATTTGATCGCAGTATATCTGCTAATGTCGTGGTCAATCAGTCATCCTCCATGAAGAATGAAATATCTGGTTCCAGTGTCAATTCTGTATCCACCACTGCAAATCCTATTACTCAGACATCCTCTAATAATCAGTTCCAATCCTCTACCAGTGCTGCTTCAAATCATAATCAGAATCAGAATTTCAACTCAGGTAGAGGCAGAGGTAGAGGTCGAGGATATGGATCAAATCGACCTCAATGTCAACTTTGCAGAAAATTTGGTCACATAGTTCACCGGTGCTATCACAGGTTTAATGTGAATTTTACTGGTGTTATAGATCCAGGGGCTTCATCTACACCGAATGTAAACCTGTGTTCGTCTCAGTGGGAGGATGAAGGTGATCTACCTTCCTCTGTTACTCATCATTCTACCCGTCATTCTCCTCCGATGTACTCTTTGTTTGCTCAGCCTTCTTACAATCCGTCTACTAGTAATCCATCAGTTCAACTTCCTTCATACTTCCCTTCCTATCCAAATGTTTATGCTAGTCCCCCTTCTTTTAACTCACATGTTTTCTATCATCCTCATGCTTATCAAGCTGTCAATTATCCATATGTTTATCAGTCTCCTTCTGTTTCTTACCCTCCTCATTCATCTATACATCCATATATGCCTGGTACACCTACTGCTCCCTGCGTAGCTGGATCAATTTCAGGAGTCACATGCTTCAACATGGACACACAGTCGTTATTAAGTCATTCGCAAGCACATATTGCATCTATTGCTCCAGTTGTTCAACATGACATGAGTTGGCGCTACTAATCACCTTACCAATGCATCTCCTCATCTGAATGCAACCTGTGGTCCTTACTTAGGTCAAGGTAAAGTAGTCGTTGGTAACGGATCTTCACTCAATATTTCAGCTATAGGTTCTGCAGTTATTCCTTCTCACTCTCGTTCTCTTCATATTCACAATATGCTTTATACTCCTTGTGTGACTAAGAATTTGCTTTCTGTGACTCAGTTCGCAAAGGATAATCGAGTGTATTTTGAATTTCATCCTACTCACTGTTTGATCAAAGATTCACACACTAATCAAGTTTTGCTTCATGGACATGAGAATGCTGGATTATATAAGCTTGATTTGTCAAAATTCTGTCAGTTTTCTTTTGATAATAAGTGTATGTTTAGTAAACATGGAAGTATGAATAAGTTTGTGAATGCAAATTCAGCTGAAATGAATAATTGTTGTTCTTAGTTGTCAGATGACACTAGTATGTCTATGAATAAGAGAAATGATGTTTTGATTGCTGATGTGCTATCTGCTTCATTGATAAAGACTGATTCTGATATCAATACTATTTATATTCATATAGACTCACCTAAGTCTTCGTTGTCGTCATTTATCACTTTTGATGTTCTTGAAAATTCAAATTTTGAATGTTTTGTGTCATCTTTAAATAACCATGATTCTTCGTCATTGTGGCATATGCGTCTGGGACATCCGTCCAACAAGATTCTTGTTAATTTTCTGAGATTGCATAATCATCCAGTTTCTCATTCATCCTCGCAATGCACTCCTTGTGCTATTGGCAAAAGCAAGAAACAACCATATCATTCTTCTGTGTCTGTCTATACATCTCTTTTAGAGCTTGTTCAAGTTGATCTGTGGGGGCCTGCGTCGTGTGCTTCTAATGGTCATCACTATTATCTTAGCAATGTAGATGCATATAGCAGATATACATGGATTTATTTTCTTAAAAAGAAAAATGATGTTGCTCAATGCTTTGTTGAATTTCATAAACTTGCAGAGAAGCCGCTCGGGGTTTCTGTCAAAGCAGTTCAGTCAGATTGTGGAGGAGAGTTTCAGGTCGTGTCTTCATATCTTCCTCAATTCGGCATAGCTCATCGAATAACTTGTCCGTATTCATCGGAGCAAAATGGAATTGTGGAGCGAAAGCATAAACACATTGTTTAATTGGGTTTAACTCTGTTAGCTCAAGCTTCTGTTCCACTCCATTACTGGTCTGATGCGTTTTTCACAGCTACTTTTCTTATTAATAGGCTACCATCATCTAGTTTGCAGAAATTGTCTCCGCATGAAAAACTTTTTTGTTCTACACCTGATTATTCATTATTGCGTGTGTTTGGTTGCTTATGTTTTCTTCACTTACGACCATTTCACAAAACCAAACTTGCTCCTCGTTCTGAACCGTGTGTATTCGTGGGTTATTGTGCAAAATATCATGGTTACAAGTGCTTTTCTGCGTTTGGACGTGTGTATACTTCAAGGAATGTAGTTTTTCATGAGTCAGTGTTTCCATTTGCTGATGCTAAGAGTAATTTCTTTACATCTACTACTCCAACTCAGAATTACACATCTACTCCTTTCTTTATTCCTTCTGATGATCAGTTTAATTCAGCTGTTTGAACTCATTTTGTTCTTCCTCATGATTCTGTTTCTTTTCCAATTTTGACACCACAATTTTTAGGATCTCCATCTCCTGATTATGTTCCTCATAATGCTACAACTTCATGTATTCTGTCTTTCAATAGTACTAATAATGCTGATATTTTTTATGATTCTGTGTTAAATCATGTGATGCATCCCGTGTCTCAATCTTCTTTACCTTCTGTTTCTTATAGGCTCTATGGTTCTCAGTTAGTTCCTATCTCTTCATCTTTTCCTTTATCAGATGTTCATACTGTTGTTGCTAATAATACACCTACTTCTAATATTCCTCCTAATGTTCATCCGATGATTACTAGATCTAAATCTCATGCTCAGCAGCATTCTTCTCTTCAGGCCTTACTAACGAATGTTGAGTCTTCTGATGTGTTACTTACCACAAAACCTAAGTCCATTCATCAAGCCCTTCACAGTCCTCACTGGAGAGTAGCTGTTGAATAGGAATTTCCAGCTCTTCAAGCAAAAAAAAACTGGTCGACTGTTCAGCTGCCATCTGGAAGGATTCCAATTGGATGCAAATTGATTTTTAAGATTAAAAATAATTCTGATGGATCCATTGCTCGGTATAAAGCTCGACTGGTTGCTAAGGGATTCTTCCAAAAGCCTGGATTTGATTTTCAGGACACGTTTGGTCCTGTTGTCAAATCAGCTACAGTGAGAATTGTTTTATCCTTAGCATTGTCTCACAAGTGGACATTGAGGCAAATAGATATCAACAATGATTTTCTTCATGGTGAGTTATCCGAGGAAGTCTTCATGGTTCAGCCTCCTGATTTTGAACACAAATCTGGTACTAATGCTCCGTTAGTTTGCAAACTTCACAAGGCTCTCTATGGTTTAAGACAGGCGCCAAGGGCATGGTTTGAGAAGCTAAAGTTTTTTCTACTCAATCAATTGCAGTTCAAGGCTTCTGTTGCAGATAGTTGCTTGTTCATCAAACAAATAGTGAGGTTGGTTTTGTTTTTCTTTTGGTTTATGTAGATGATATTGTTGTTACAGTACCTTATGCTGTCATGATTTCTGAAGTCATTAAGGCTATAAATAAGGAATTTCAGCTTAAAGATTTGGGAAATCTCAGTTGTGTCTGATTGTTGGTCTCACTACTGTGTCTGATTGTCCAACTCCGATGACTGGTACATGTTTATCCAAAACAGGTATGATTACTTGCTCAGACAATTTTGATGATGTTACTTTATATCGTAGCACTATTGGTGCACTTCAACATATATGTGTTACTCGTCCTGATATCAATTTCTCGGTCAATAAGCTTAGTCAGTTCATGCAAACTCCTAGTGTTAATCATTGGAAAGTGGTTTTACACATTGTCAGGTACTTGAAAGGTACGATTGATCATGGTCTTATGTTTCAAACTAATCTGTTTCCTGTAAAATAAATTTCTTTAACTTCATACTCTGATGCAGATTAGGGTGGTGATATTTCAGATCGTAAGTCCATTTCAGGTCACTATCTGCTGTTAAATAGCAATCCAATTATTTGGAGTTCTAAGAAGCAATCAATTGTTGCTAGGTCGAGTGCTGATGCTGAGTTTCGTCCAGTTTCTAATGCTGTGTGTGAGATTATATCGGTGAAATCTTTGCTCACTGAGATGGGTCTGCTGTTATCTCCGGTGCCAATAGTATGGACTGACAGTACGAGTGTTGCAGCATTGTCTGAAAATTCGATTCAACATTCCAAAATGAAACATGTTGAAATTGATTTGTTTTTTGTTCGTGAGAAAGTTAATTCTGGTCATGTCATTGTTAATTTTGTTCCATCCAGTGAACAGGTAACAGATATTCTTACTAAACCTTTGATTGAAAAACTGTTTGTGCCTTGCACGAAAACGCTTAGGATATTTTCTGTGGAAGAACTGATGGATCATCGTGGACATGAAAGGCATGTGTCTGTTGAAGATGCTGAATCTGAGTAATTCCTGAAACTCTAATATTATGTTGTGTTAGTTCTTATATCTATGATGCTGATGTTTTCTAGTGATTGCTGTGTTGATCAGTTTCAAAATTGTTATCTTGGTTATATCTTCTGTCAATATTTTGTATGTCCTTCATTCTGTTGATTCATGTTTGCCTATGTGTGCTGTTGTAGTACTGTCTCCTTCATGTTGGTTAAATCAGTTTCTGGCACTTATAGTTTCATTGTTTGTTTGGTTAATTCTCTGGTTTACTATATGATAGTTACATGACCTGTTTATCTTATATTCTAAGTGTGTGGTGCAATGGCTAGAGTTTGCTGTCTAGAAAGATTTCAGGTCTGTTCTGTTTTATTGTTGAGAATTGATGTGACAGTTGTAGCTCGGGAAACAAAAAGAGTTCAATTGCAGTACAACTCCTTGGCATAAAACATAGTTTGATTCCAAAAATATAATTCAATCTCAAGACAACGTTAAGATACTTCAGATTGGTTCTTGAGGAAGTAAAGATATTGTTGATAAGATAAGGGCTCAAACCCTTCTGTCAAGGAGTACTTCAGATCAGATACAATAAGTCTGGAATAAAAAAGAAGAGAATAAGAAATCAAAAAGAATGAATCAAAATAAATTCAATAGTCTGAATTACATTGTCATTGTATTTTATCTTGAATGGAATAAGATTTGTTATTGAGCTTTTTGATGCAAATTGTAGCTGTCATGTCCATCTATTGGAATATAAGTGTGCTGCTATGTATCTTGAGTGTGGTTTTCCATGTGAAATTATAAAAACAGAACTTTGAAGTATATATGATGTGAATGATTTCTGCATCTATAAATCAGATTGTGCTATAATGGTGCACTAAGTCAAGATTGATCTGTAAGAGTGAGGCATTATCCAAGATCATTCTGCAGATTGATAAATCAGTTGATGAATATTTTGAGAGTGATCAATCTTAATCATTTGGATATGTTTAGCAGTATAGTATGAGTACTTTCATATGAGAAGTCAGATTTCAGAATTGTTCAGATTAGCAAGTGAAGTCAGCAACTATTAATTCAGCAATCGAGCTCTTTTCATATCTGTTTGTTCATCTTATCTCCTTTGCAGCTTATGTGTGATGACAAGAGTGGAAAGAAATAAAGAAGAATAGTTCAAACAAATTCAAAATCAGATCTTCAATAGGGAATGTTAGGACATATGTATAATTACATATGTTCAAGGATCTGTTTGTAATTAAATAAGAAGGATCTGTTTGCAATTATAGGATAGCCGTGGGTTATAAATAGTAGAAGATGTAACAGATTGCCTAACTTTTGAATTGACGAACAATCTGATTCCTTCTCTTCCAAGTAAGCTTCATTCTTTCATTTTCTGTTTAATCTGAGGTTCCTAACACCTGACGGATATAAAGTAAAAATACAAAAAATAAATAGGGGGAGAGAGAATAGGGGGAAATGAAAAAATAGGAAAATGTTAAAAATATATTTTAAAACTTTATATCTAAATAAATATATATATATACACAGAGAGAGAGATAGAGAGAGAGAGAGAGGGAGAGAGAGAACATAGTAAAGATAAATTCAAAAAATATAAATCTAAATTCTAAAAAATAAAAATAATTATATTCAAATTAATAAATTGAAAAAAAAACTATACACGGACCCATGGAGTCCAATTGACCCAACCTAGGGTCGAACCCTGGTTTGGGTTGGACCCCAATCAGGTCGCCTGATCTGGGCGACTAGGTCTGGGTTAGACCCAGTCTTGGGTTCGATCCAAACTGGGTCAATTGGACCCGAAGGGTAAATTGGACCCCAAGGGTTGTTTACCTCTCAGATCTAATTGACCCAGCCTAGGGTCAAACCATTTGTTGGGTTAGACCCTAACGAGGTCGCCTGACCTAGGCGTCTAGGTCTGGGTCAGACCTAGTCCTAGGTTTGATCTAGGCTACGTCAATTGTACCCGAAAGTTAAACGACCCTTAGGGTCCAATTTACCCTTCGGGTCCAATTGACCCAGCTTGGCTCAAACCCACGACTGGGTCTGACCCAGATCTGGTTGTCCAGGTCAGGCGTCATAGTTGGGGTCTAACCCAACCAATCCTAGGTCGGGTTAATTGGACCCAAGGGTACTTGTGTAGTTTTATTTACATTTATTCTTGTTAATTTTTTAATTTCCAAATAAGTTTTCTTATTTATAAATTATTTTCTCTTTTTTTTATAACAATTTTTAGTTTTTTTAGATTTTAGATTTTATATTTATTTACTTTTATTATTTAAATTAAATATTATATATCTACGTGAAAATGACGTGGCTCAACATGTGTAAGTCACGTGATCATTTAACAGGAAAATGTAACGGAAAACTAATGGAGAGACTAAAGAACAACATTCTCAATCATAGAGTACCATACGTTCACCCAAAATTTTTAAAGTACTATCTAATAACATGGGTCAAACATAAGGTACTATTGGAGCCATTAACTATTTTTGTTTTCAAACTAGTATAATGTGAAGAAAAAAAACAAATATGAAAATAACGAATGACATTAGCAGGCAATGACGTGGTGTTGACGTGGCTCAACATGTGCAAGTCACATGATCATTTAACAGAAAAATGTAATGGAGAACTAACGGAGAGACTAAAGAACAACATTCTCAATCATAGAGTACCATTCGTTAACCCAAAAATTCTTAAAGTACCATCCAACAACATGAGTCAAACATAAGGTACTATTGGAACCATTAATTCTTTTTGTTTTCAAACTAGTATAATGTGAAGAAAAAAACAAATATGAAAATAACGAATGACATTAGCAGGCAATGACATTATCTCATCAACGTGTTTCTTTAACTTGCTTGTTGTTTTCTTATCTAACTTCTTGGAAAGCTGAGTAATAAGCTTGAAACCATGCATCTAGTTCATTGAAAAACATTATAATTATAAATATAATAATTAATTAACCATGAAATTAAAAAGTTAAAGTTAAACTCGTCAACAACATTGTTTAGTTTTCATGTAGCACAAAATGGCATAGTGGGTAGAACGTCTGCTTGAGTTGTTTCTAATATTTCTATCAGGTATCTATAATAAATAGTTAGCATCATCCTGAAGTACCATTCCAAGTATGTGGATCAATGTACATGTATCTCAAGTTCACTTACCACATGTAGACCCCTTTTAGTCCAAACTTGGATGTGTGCCTAATGCTTTTTGACCCAGACAGTTTACACAACTTTTTATCCTAGCATAATTTCTGAAGCATATTCCAATGTTGATGATCTTCAAATGGTTGTGGAAGAGGTTGGTAGAAACATAATTGGCATAACACATGATCAATAATAGATCATTGAATGTTATTGAATTAGATCAGTGGCACTTTGGTCAAATAAATATGCATGTCTTGCCTTGATATGGGGGGGGGGGGGGGGGGTGCTCTCCAAACGGTATGGCGTATAAGAGTCTCAATTTCCCTTAAACATCATAGTAAATATGTTAATTTCGTATTATTTAATTTCTTGAGAAAAACATTGATCGATACACATATGTCTAAAATTTACATGGAACTCTAATAGTGCAACAAATTCATCTCGGTAGAACTGATGCATGTTGGTTTTAGACTTAGTAGGAAGAATTTTAGAATTAAGGCACTATAATGTATTAATAGATGCTTATATGTAAACACCTTTAACTATTAGACTTATAAATTCACTTTATTACCACTTGTATTACCTAAGAAGTTATGCAATGTACCATCTGACTCTCATCACTGCCTTTTTTTTATTGATGAACCAAGGTTGGGTCGCTTGTTTTTCTCTCGAACAATCCCTCATAAAGAATATGGAGACCTCATTCTAGGTGATCTCGTGTCTCTAACAAGATAGTATGTTTCTCAATAGTCTTCGACAGAGCTCGTGCAGTTGAATGTTGTCTGGAGCGAGCCGATACTCATTGTTGGGATGTATCAATGAGATGAATAGAGTACATGAAGACCCGACAAAGGATGGAATCAAGTTAAACACAATCTTCATCAAACACTCATGCTTGATGTCTCCATATGTTGTAGAAAGTTCAAGAATTTCTGTTATTAACACTACTGTTAAACCTCTTGTTCTGCATAATATGTTGTATATACCTCAAGTTAGTAAGAATCTTGTGTGTGTATCTTAGTTCACCAAGGATAATAAGTTTTTCTTTCAATTTTACTCAACCTGCTGTCTGGTTCGTGATGCTATAACAAAGTAAGTTTTGTTGACTGGTGCTAAATGCGGAGGCCTCTACAAACTAGATTTCAGTAGAATGTGTAATAGGAATAATACTAGGTGTGCTCAGTGTAATAATCTGTCTGCTCAAGTTTCTCAGGTCAACTAAAGGTATCTTCAAATGTGTTACACAAAAGGCTTGGCTGTCCATCTACAAAAACTCTTGCGTTGATAATAAAAAACACAAACATGACTGTTTCTACTGATATATCCCATTGTGGTTCTTGTTATGTGGGTAAGAGTTGTAAGATTCCATTCAAAACATCTGGAATTGTGTATGATTGTCCTTTAGATTTAGTGGAAATGGATCTTTGAGGTACTGCTCCTGTGATTTCTAACAAATGGATCTTTAGTATAGTGGATGTGTACTCTAGATACTCTTGAATATACTTTCTTCGATAGAAAGGTGATGTTTCTAAGGCTGTTCCTCAATTTCATAAGGTAGCAGATAATCAACTTGGATGTTCATTAGCCATACAAACATATGGGGGAAGAGAGTTCAAATCTCTTGCTCCTTAATTGACTCAGTTTGGAATTGCGCATAGGGTCACCTGTCCCTATACTTCATAACAAAATGGCATAGTGGAAAGGAAGCATCGTCACATTGTGGAGATGGAACTTACCCTCATGAAGCAAGCCTCACTACCTCACTAGTACTGGAGTGATGCCTTCTTCACCTCAATATTTCTCATGAATGGATTACCTTCAAAGGTACTGTCTAATCAGATGGCCAAAAACAAGGTATTGTCTAATCTGTCTCCACATGAGAAATTATTTCATACCTCTCCTGGCTACAACTTACTTAGGGTGTTTGGTTATCTATGTTACCCTTTTCTTCGTACTTTCAACAGACATAAACTTAATTTTTGATCAGCACCTTGTGTTTTTCCAGGCTACTGTTCGAACCAGCATAGCTACAACTGTCTTGATGCTTCTAGTCACATTTATATTTGTAGGCATGTCAAGTTTCAAGAATCTACCTTTCCATTTGCTGAATCAACATGTTCTTTTATGCAGTCATCTCCTGTCAAAAACACTACTACCTCAGCACCATTCTTTCATCCCATTAATTCTTCCTTATGTACACCTATTAATGATGTTTCTACGGTTCATCCTATTGATGGTGTTCATCCAGTTAATAATTCCACTATGAATATCAGTACAGATAATGAAAATGGTCATAATTCCTATTTCTGTTCATTCTTCATCATCCAGTTCTAATGCTTTTCCTAATACTGTAGATACACCTTATAATGTTTTGTGCAACAATTCTTTTCCTGACTCTATTTCTGGTAGTGTGTAATATATTCCTAAGGGTTATACACTCACTTTAGCGGATGATCAGTACACATGACTAACACTTGATCTGCACTCCCTTTCGCTTCAACCAGATTCTTATGATCCAGACACTCAACTAGTTGCTTCTGGATCAACAGATTCAACTACTGTCAGGTATACTCTTGGTGATTCCAGTCTTATTCCTGTTATGACTTCACCTATCATCACTAATGTTTCTCATGTTCAGGAAATGGTCACTCTTCATCATGAGATTTGCCACCTAACACTAATGTTCACTCCATGATGACAAGATCAAAATCTAAGTTTCTGTCTAATCATCTTGTGCAGTCCAGTTCACAGGTTTCATCCACCTCATTACATGCAATGAAGACACGTTCGAGGTCACAATCTGGAAAACTATTGGAAGCTCTCACAACTTCAATGCCTTCCTCAAATGAGTTGGCAAATACTGAACCTGGAGATATGTAATGTGCAATGCAGTCCTCACATCCGACCACTGCTGTTAAGAAGGACTTAAATGCCTTAACAGTTAATAACACTTGGTGTATGACTTCTCTTCCAGGTGGAAGGAATCCAGTAGGATGCAAATGGTTGTCCAAAATAAAAAGGAACTCTCATGGCACAATAGCTCGGTACAAGGTCAGGCTTGTTGTCAAAGGCCTCCCAAAAACCTGGCTTTCATTTCCAGGATACTTTCAGTCCAGTTGTTAAAAGTTGCAACTGTTCGCATCATTCTTACATTATCTCTAACACGCGAATGGTTGCTTCGACAGGGGGATGTTAACAATGCTTTCCTCCATGGTGAATTTAAGAAGATGTGTATCGGACACAACCTCCTGGATTTGAACAGCAAGATCAAAATGGACAGCTTTTGGTATGCAAGCTTAATAAAGCCCTTTATATCCTCAAACAAGATCCTCGAGTTTGGTTTGAGCATTTCAAGTTCTTTCTGATCAGCACTCTTCAGTTTCATGTTTGCCTAGTTCGTTCTTTTTTGTTTATTAAGAAAACTACACAAGGTCATGTGTTTCTTCTTGTCTATGTAGACGATATTGTTGTCACTAGAATATATTCAACTACTATTGAAAATTTTATTTATCAGTTGAATGATGAATTCAAATTGAAAGATTCAGGCTTGTTAAACTACTTTCGTGTAATGGATCTGCAGATTGGTGAAAAATGCTTGTTGGTGGGACCAAACAAAGTATATTTCGGAGCTTCTGGTCAAGACAGGACTATCCAAAGGTGGTCGATTACCAACACCAATGTCAGGTATTTTTTTTACAGAAATTTGTTTCTAAAATGGATTCCCCGTTTGCACATATGAATCTGTATAGGAGCACAATTGGTGGCTTACAACATGTATGCATTACACAAATAGATATCCACTTTGCAGTAAACAAACTCAACCTGTTTATGTAGCAACTTTGTTAGTATCATTGGAAAGTTGTCATTCGTGTCCTTGAATATCTCAAAGGTACAATTAATCACTGGTTGTTCAGATCTTTTCCTTTGTCATTTTCTGAAGTAAATTTAGTTTCGTTTGTTGATGATGATTGGGGGAGTGATATCTGAGATAGAAAGTCTGTGTCATTATTTGCTTCTCAATAATAACCCCATTGTATGGAGTTTAAAGAAGCAGTCAGTCATTTCTCGATCTACTTCCGAAGTCGAGTATAGTTATGTAGCCAATGCAATTAGTGAAGTGTTGTGGGTTGTTTCATTATATAATGAACTTGATATGCATTTATCTAACATTCCCATTGTTTGGTGTCATAATACAGGACTTGTGGCTCTTATGGATGTAGCAGGGACTAAACCTCTAACGGAGAAAGCGTTTGTTCACTTTCGAAACAAACTTGGTGTGATATCTGTAATGGATGTTCAGACTGCTGATGATGAAGTGAGTGTAAGGCTAACACTGATAATGAAGAGTAGTGGCTGAAGTTGTGTTGAATTGATTCTGTCTAGGTTGTGTTTGTTGTGAGTGTATTTGTTCTGTCTCTGTTTGCACATCTCTTCATACTTCTATGAGGTTTGGTTTTCTCTTATTTACTATGTATTATACACTTGAGTTTATCATGAATGTGTCAATTCAATTCACTTCACAGAATGATCAAGATTTATTTGTGTTGTCTCTGTTTTTTTTCCTGGCTTGGAATGTGTTGTCTCATATGTCTTGGCTTGTGCATCAGTAGTTTCGTTTCATGCCTAGATATGTTGATTCTTGTTATGAGTTGCATATGTCTAGATCATCTTGTTTAACCTGCATGATGAACTTGGTTGACGCATTTCATCGTTGTTTAGATGCTTCTATTCAATGCCTAAATCATTGAATATCTCAGTCCTCCTCGTTGCTAAATCACTGCCATAGGGTGAAACTTAGATTCCAAAAATTGTTTTACAAGAGACAACGTCAAGATACTCATGCTAAAACTTGAGGAAGGTAAGATGGAAGCTCAAACCTCCCAGTTTAAAAAAAATCATAATGTCAAGAAAAAATAAGAAAAATGAAGAAAAAAAATAACAATAAATGTGAATATGAATGTGTGAAAAGAGGAAATGAAATGGATGATATGAAGTATAAGGTGTATGTATCATTCAGTTATCTGAACAGAGGTATTTGTCCCATATGAACTAAATGGTGTATGTTTTTGAGCTGATTTGGGTAATACAGGTCTGAATTTGAATTTGCATGATCTTTGTGTGAAGTTGTAAATGTAATGCACAGGACAGGATAGAATAAAGAATGTGTATGGCATTCTTTTGTTTTTAAATAAAAAATAGAGGTATCATGAATATGAGGTTATGAGTTGGATGGATTGTTCACAAGGGTGGTAACATCAAGTGGAGATTGGATATTTTCAAGAAAAAAAAAAATTGTCATGGAGGAATGTTGGGATGTATGAATGAGATGAATAGAGTACATAAAGACTTGGTAAAGGATGGAATCAAGTTCAACACAAACTTCATCAGAGATTCTTACTTCGGCTGCCCATATGTTGTAGAAGATTCAAGGATCTTCATGTGTAGTCTAGTACATTCATGGAGACACCGAAAGATTCAAGAGTATTCACTTGTGAGTGTGCATTCAAGCCTATATAAAGGATGCCTTAGTAGTTGTAATGGTAACCTTATATGAATGAAATACACAATAGATTGGTTTGTTTTCTATGTTTTCAAGTTAGTTAAATTTCTGTTAAACTGATTCCATGCTCTCCAAGATTTCAACTTCATCTTCTTCATTCTCAACCTTCATCTTAATCATTCAAGATCTGCTTCAACCTCAGATCACTGACACTCATCTGTCAAGGGTGGTCCCAAAATAAGTTGGACATCCTGCAGTTTTACACTCATTGCACTCTATTGTAGGTGGAATTTGTGCATCTAAAGACGCCACCTCTCCATGGGAGAGTGAAGTAATTATGCATCAACATGGATGTGAGATATGTCTAAAGCCGAAAAAAACAGTTATATCCACGTAATGTAGCATATGCGGATCTAGCAGTCAACATTTGTTTGTCCTCGAATATTTATCATCTCTAGATTTTACACTAACAGTAACCTAGAATATTAATTGTGGTTATAATTCTAACAATAAACGGTACTATATCAATGGCAAATATTAAAATTATGCAATATTACACTATCATTTGAAGCTTGTTGTGGCATATGAAAGGTTGACCATATAGCAAAGAAGGGTCGATAACTTCATTTGGTGAACTGAAAGAACCTATAGATAAGTTGTTTTGACCATAATCAATGTCTGATACACGAAAATAAAAAGTATGATGAGTTTTATACATATGTAAGTCGAATTAGTCATTCAACATAAATAATAAACCTCAACATAAAATCTGATTGACATCATACTTACAATTAGTCTTTACAATATCGTTTATTGTGGACTATTTCACCATATTTACCACATTCTTTCGGTTTAGGCACACTAGTCAAATCCCTCTCATTATGAATTCTTCCTTATCGTGGCCATATAAGAGATTAGCATCTGTGGATCACACCTAACTATTAACCCATTCCATGTCTACTCGTCTGGTAGAAGGTGTAATTTAGATAAGTATGTCCACTTAAAAGCTTCAAGACGAAAATGTGGATCAATGTAAATATTTAAATCCATGTTTCATAGTTAGATTGTTGCCATTGTATGTTTATATGGTCGTTGAAATAACGCTCATTAATTTCAAGCACGCACATTTCGTATGAGTAAGTCATTACCTCAAAACTAAGAGAAGCTTCATCAATGTCCGCCAAAATTTCTATTACTTTGTCGTAGACTGCATCGACATAATTATGTACGTGTAGTCTAGATTTCAGCAAATAGGGTGTAACATGTGCACAAGGAATTCCAGCCAGACTCCATTCCAGACAGCTGCATGTTCTGATGTTGATATCTACTATGTACTGGCATTGTGTCCCCACCAGCACTTCGTACTCACCCTCACCCGCATATAGTACACCCATCCCTCTTGAAGCATCGTTCTTTTAAAAAAAAAAAAATTTCTAGAATATTAATAAACAGCAACCCTAGTGTTTGCTAGCCTCTTCCCTCCTTGTAGTGAAATTATTTATCATGATCCTTCGCAATGTTTTCATCAGGGTTATTGGCATTTTATCGCTAGCATCCTTAATCTTCGCATTCCAGCTCTCTGCGACATTGTTCATTACTAAAACTATCTTTGAATCAGGATGAAATTCCTACCTGCACCAGGTCTTCCTATCAATCTTGTCCAAGTACTCCCATGCATCAGCATAGTGTTGTTTCAAGTAGTCCATGTGCGCCTTGTGCCTTTGGAAATTGTACGAACAAGTCGCTGCCCAGAAACGTGACTTCAGTCAAGCGTCATTGTGTTTGGCAGCAAGCATGTTCTGATGAATGTGTCGTGCACAAAATAATGCTCTGATGCAGGTAGGATCTCCTCTACTGCAGTTATTAAACTCTAACAAACATAATTCATCATACAATTAGAATTACAAACATTTGGCATCAACTTTTTAAATAATGAAAACATAATACATAACATATTTAAAATATTACCACTTAATACATAATATTTTACAAAATTGAAAACGTAACGGATAAAAGTTTTAAAAACTGAAGACGTAATAAATTACACAGCATACCTTTTGCCTATCTAACATGATGATCCAGGGATCCCCATCAACGAGGTCTGTCTTTAAAATCTCCACGAACCACGTCCACGATTCTCTGATTTCAGCTTCGACCCATGCATAAAATAGAGGGAAAACTCTATTGTCAGCATCTCGAGATATGACACTTAGCAATTGTCTCCCATCCAGGCCTTTCAGGTGACACCTACAAAAGCCAATAAAGGGTCGACAACTATCTCTAAACCCTTCGACACAACCCTTCAAACAGACGTACAAGCGTTCAAATTTAGGTCTTAAAGTGTTGGGCACCGGATCAACCTGTATGTACACCCTTCTTCCTAGGTTATGGATCATCACAGTCCCAGTGTAGTCCCTTAGACGTTCAAACTGTCATAACCTATCTACACGCAGCTTCTCTCTCGCTAATCTTATCCCTTCACATATATTCCATCTCTTGACATCGAAGTTGAAGCTTTTTTTTTATTTCGTCCGCTATAGTCGCACTTCAAACCTTTGGTTCGTTCTGAATAAACTCCATGAAGTTTTTGCATATCTACTTCCCCCCCCCCCCCCCCCCAATCTTCTTGGTATGGAATACTAGACCACACGCATGCTGAAAAATTGCTTGTTTCTGAAGCCGAACAGCTCACGACTTAACTCTACCTCATAACCCTCTTGAATGGTTTGGACCATTCGATCCCTTGGACTCCATCTCATAACCCTCTTGAATTTTATGTCCAATCATGTAATCCCTAAACGCGTTCGCATCTAGGAACTTCATACCAAGTTTGAGTTCGTATTTTCTGGTTGCTTGATCGAACTAAGCATTCACCTCTTCATTAATAAATGTTGTCCTATGTCTGGTTATAAGGTCGTCCTCAATGTCCGAGTCAGACAGAGTCCTCAAGGTCTCGCTTAGACGGTGATCCTCAAGGTTCAACATGTCAGCATCGATGTTCGCCTCAATACCGGCAGCCGTATCACCCCACTCACCTTCCATCGCACCCACTAAGTCGGGTATATGACTAACACCTTTAGTTTAAGGGGCTTAGTTTCGAATTCGCTGCCCATGCATTTTTGATTTCTTTGGTGGCACTTCATCCCCCTATCTGTTAGACTCCTCTTCACACTTTTTAGCCTTCCAATTGGGGTCATAAATGCCCTCGGAGTTGGAATACATCTCTTCATATCGTGAGGAAGCACTAGTCTCGACCATGGGTGATTTTCCCTTAGCTTTCTCACTCAATCGTTCTGCGGATAGTTCGTCTATCCTTGCGAATGCCATGCTTCTTTTATTTTCAATTTGCTTCAACGTGTTGTTCCGCAGTTCTTCCAACCATGGATCTCCACGACATGCTTCCTCATCAAATGGTGGAAGCACATACAAATTTACTTCGTGTACACTTTGTTGTTTATCCTTAATTAGGCAAACATCTTCATCATTGCATACAACTTTGATGTTAGGTTTAGGATCTCTATTTGGTGGAACGCAGATGATTACACCATCCCTCTTCAAACTGTAATACTCCAGGAGAACAACGACATTGGAGTAGACAAACAAATGGTTAGACAAGTCCGTCAAATATACTTTTCCCTTGTAAACACGTCCACGAAATTACAATCGTAGTGGATTTGCATAAACCACTTCTTCTCACTTGAACTTGACATTCTACAAAACAAATCGGTAATTAAACAAACAAGCCCCACATAAACATCTCTATACTTAAACATATCGTCTCTATATACAACCAGAACATAACTAATTAACCTTTCAATAGGCATTTTTTCCCGTCAACTTTGGAAAATTTCGAAAATTTGATGGATAATTTTTCAGTAGATTCAACGTTTATACAAGATGTTTGCACAGTCGGAACTTACCTATTAAGAATAGCCCGGATTCGCGCCGCACTTCGAAATAGAATGGGAGAAATTGTACCAGTCGCGTCGCAGGGGAAGGACGTGTCGCTTCGGTTTCAGTATGGAAGAACCGAAATTCCATTAGTATGTTTGTAGCTTCAGTCATCGCAGCAGCGGGAGGTTCAGACGTCGCACCAACGGGGACGATTAGGATTCTGAAAAAAGGTCTTCTTGGGGAGCATTGCATCGATTTGGGATTTTAGGGGAAGAGAGATCGGTTCGGTAATTGAAGTGAAAGAGAGGTTGAGGAGGAGATAGAGGGACACCGGTTCAAATATTGGAGGGGAAATACTACGAGGCTGGTTTCAGTAGTTTTAATTATTGTTTTTTTAACGTTGAAAAAAAGCACATGAGCTGCACGTGTCCAATTTAAACGGATAAATTGACGGACAAACAAACGTTTCATCAAAAACCAACAAAATGAAACATAATACATCAAAATCCCCCCAACCCAAAACAAGTTACATCAGTTACCAATTTTGGAAAACATATTACATCGTTTTCCTACTTTTCCCATAAAAATAAGCTAATAATAGTTCCCCATACCACAATGTGCCCTCAAAACCTAAACTATTATACACGGCTAGCTGATAGCATTGTCTTCAAGAAAAGGCGTAGTCGTTAATGTGCAAACAATCAATTTTCATAGCCACCAGTCTCATCATCATCAGAGGTTGAGGTCGGCACGTTCTCTGGTCAGCAATTGTGGTTTGCTCAATTCGTGCATCTAGTCTTCTTTGAGCAGCAACTATTCGTTTTTCATCAATTGGATCACAAATGAAAAAAGAAGTGACGATTTTGAGAATTATTAAAAATATATTATAAGTAGAGTTTCAAGAATTATTCACAGGTACAAGTTAATTGTCAATACGAATGTCCTACAATGAGTTGCGAACCTGAAGGTCCTAAACCCAAACCCATTATTCTTTGAACCATAACCCTTGTGTACTATACTTCTACTTGATGGGCACTCATCTTCTTCACCTGCATCATAAAAACTTGTCAATGAATAGTTAATCAACTCTCATAATGTATAATATCATTCCTGACAACAGTGCTAGAAAATTTTCATCTCAGCATGTTAAATTAGTTGCTTAGTAGTCCTGAAATATTTTCAAATATTTGCTTTCTATTATTTCATATTTACTTTATGTTATTTAATATTTAGTTAGATTTCATAATCCATTGATTTTTGGAAGTTGTTAAATTTAGTTTTCTCTTTATCTCTATTTAAACAAAGAGAATCAATGAATAAAATATAGTTCTTGCAACATATTTTCTTTTTTTGTTCTGTTTTCACAACAACTGTTATCAGAGCTTTTTTCTTAAGCTGTGAGTGTGAGTTCTCTACCAATTTATCCACCACCTCGTTTGTTAGGGAGGAAGGATCAAGTGCGTTCTCAGCCATGCCATCGCCAACATTCGATGGAGTTAACAACCAAGGATGGGTCATGTGGATGGAGGCATATGTACAGTTCCACGATTTGTGGGAAATGGTGGAGGAGGACTATGATATCCCTGCTCTTCCAAACAACCCAACATTGGCACAAATCAAAGTCTAAAAGGAGAAGAAGACAAGGAAAGCTAAGGCAAAGTAATGTATGTTTTCTGCAGTCTCTCCGACGATCTTCAATCGAATCATGACCCTCAAGTCAGCAAAAGACATAAGGAATTTTCTCAAATCTGAATACAAAGGTGATGAGAGGATCAGAGGGATGTAGGCGATGAATTTGATCCACGAGTTCGAACGACATCAAATGCTGGAGTCAAACACCATCGAAGAATACTCTGACAGACTGAGTGGTATTGCAAACAAAGCAAAAATTCTTGGCACCGATCTTATGGACAGTAGATTGGTACGTAAAATCCTTATTTCATTACCTGAAAGATTCGAGGCAACCATAGCAGCTTTGGAGAACACGAAGGATATGTTTACATTACAATTGACAGAACTTCCAAGATCTTTATAGGCTTAGGAATATAAGAAAATAATGAGACTACAACCCTCTGTGGAAGGTGCATTGACTGCAAAACTCCAAGACTTGTAGAAATCTAATAAGAAGCAGAACAACAAGACGCAGCCACATAACTAGCAGAGCTCGAGTAGCAGTCAAGGATCGAGCAAGGTGAAGACTCAAAAGAAGGACTTTCCACCTTATCAACATTGTGGAAAGAAGGGTCATCCACCATTCAGATGGTGGAGGAGACTAGAAGCCAAATAAAACAAGTGTAACAAGATGGGGCATGAGGCAGTGATTTGCAAACCATAGAAGTCCATGGAGCAGGCTCGAGCTACTGATATCGATGAGGAAGAAGATTGGAATTTTGTGGCTCAATGCTACTCCACTATCAATGCCTTAGAAACCTGGTTGATTGATAGTGGTTGTACAAACCACATGACCTTTGAGAAAACCCTTTTCAGAGAGTTAACTCCTAGATAATCCAAAGTTCAAATTGGTGATGGAAGGTATGTTACTACGAAGGGCAAAGGAATAATGGTTGTTTAGACTAAATCAGAAACTAACGTAATCTAATATGTACTTTACGTTCCTGATATTGATCAAAATCTTCTGAGTGTGGGACAACTAGTGGAGAAGAAATACAAGCTCTCCTTTGAAGATGACCATTGAACCATCTATGATGCTGGATGAAGAAAGGTTGTAAGGGTAAAGATGAGAGGCAAAATATTCTTATTTGATCCAAGCGACGAAGATTAGGAAGGTTATATGTCTCAGACAAATGAGACTGAAGTTTGGCACAAGAGGTTAGGTCATTGCAGCCTCTAAAGGATGCTTGAATTGAAAAAACAAACTTGTCAAAAGATTTGCCTCAACTTGTTGTGAAAATACCAGATTGCATAGCTTGTCAATATGGGAAGCTGCACAGGAGCTCATTCCCAAACTCAACACGGAGAGCCTCCAAGAAGCTACATTTAGTTCACTCGAATCTAGCAGGACCTCAACGAACACCTTCTCTACATTGTAGTCTCTATTACATTCTCTTTATATATGACTACTCTAGAATATGTTGGATTTATTTTATGAAGTTTAAGTCATAAACTTTTGGTGTGTTTCACAAATTAAAAAGCCTTGTAGAGAATCAAAGTGCTGAAAAAATTCAGATATTGAGGATCGACAATGGCTACGAATATGCATCCTCTGAATTCAGTGCGTTATGTGTCGAAGCTGGGATCGAACACAAACTCACCACCCCATACTCTCCACAGAAAAATGGGGTTAGTGATCGAAAAAACAGGGCAATCATGGAGATGATGAGATGCATGATGCACGAGATGGATCTTCCTAAGGAATTTTGGGCAGAAGCTGTAAACAGTGCAATGTTTCTTCAAAATAGGTTTCCCACTAGAGCTTTAAAGAACAAGACACCATTTGAATCATGGTATTGTTCAAAACCTTCCTTGCATTTCTTAAGAGTGTTTGGGAGTACATGTTATGTTCATATTACGCAGCAAAAGAGGGACAACCTAGACAAGAGGGTTGTGGCTGGAATCTTGGTTGGATACAGCTCAGTGTCAAAAGCTTACAAAATCCATCACCCTCAAACCAAGAAGACGACTGTCTCAAGAGATGTCCATTTTACTGAACAACAAAAGTGGGATTGGGGGATAGCTCGAAGACTCGAAAAACTCCTCAAGATGTTGACTCTTACACTCAAAGTTAGAACATTGATGATATTCCAGCTAGAGGAACCATGTTGCTTTCTCATATCTATTAGAGATGTAATTTAGCTATATGTTAACCCGGAGGAGCAGTTGAAGCCTTGGAGGATGAGAAGTGGAAAAAGGCCATGGACAAGGAGTTGAGCATGATCAAGAAAAATGACACATGGGTACTAGTTGATAGACCAACCGAAAAGAATGTTATCGGAGTGAAATGGGTCTTCAGAACCAAGTTCAATTTAGATGGGTCTCTCAACAAGCACAAGGCCAGATTGGTGGTGAAAGTATATGCTCAAATATTTAGTGTGGACTAATCAGATACGTTCTCACTTGTGGCCCGACTTGATACAATCAGGCATGTACCTCTCTGCCACAAGACCAGACATTCAGTACTCTGTAAGTGTATTATCATGTTTCATGCATGGTCCAAGTGAAATACACCTAATTGTTGCGAAGAGCGTACTAAGGTACACTAGAGGCACAATTGACTTCATAATCAAGCTGAAAAAGGGTCAAAACTTCAAGTTTGGAGGAGTCTTTGATAATGATTGGGGTGGTTCAGTTGATGAATTCAAGAATACATCAGGCTACTTCTTCAGAATTGGTGATGGGATCTTCTCGTAGAACTCAAACAAGAATAAGACAATGGCTTAATCAACTGCTGAACATGAAATCGTGGTTGCAGCTGCTGCAGTAAATCAAGCACTCTGGTTGCAGCAGGATGGAAAAATTTCCTTAGTCTATTGCAAATCAGAAGTCCAGCTAGCGCACATCTTCACAAAGTCACTTCCAGCTGAAAAGTTCAAGATACTATGAGAAAAACTTGGTGTTTGAATTCCAACAAGCAAGGAGGAGTGTTAAATTAGTTGCTTAGTTGTTCTGAAATATTTTCTAATAGTTGCATTTTATTATTTCAGATTTACTTTCTGTTATTTAAGATTAAGTTAGATTTCATAATCCCTTGATTTTAGGAAGTTGCTAAATTTAGTTTTCTCTTTATCTCTATTTAACCAAAGAGAGCCAATGAATAAAATATAGTTCCTTCAACATATTCTCTGTTTTTGTTCTCTTTTTACAACACATCATAAGTAAAGTCAACAATTCGGTTTATTCTAGCCTGATGCCTCAAAAAGAACGGACGGAGGTGGATCGTGTACACTTGTTTTGATCTTTGATCATCATCATATTAGATACACACAAAAATAAAAAGTCTAAAGGTATGTACACTACCAAACACATTAAACCCAGAAAAACATGTAAGCAAATGAGAGTGAAATAACGACGCAAAAAATCAATAGGATGCTAGTCATTCTCATTCTCCCCTATCATTTTTTGTGACATTAGGATCTGTTACATATAAGAGATGAGAAGACACAGAAGGGAAAGGGTGGTCACAGTTGTGTCAATTAAATAGATCAGGAGATTTTTAGAATGTAGTTTGAAACGTCATATTTGTGAAAGTAGAAAAAACCGCAAACTCGGTTTGGTGTCCGTAAGTTGGTTGGAAATGGAAAATCCTACAATGGTTAACGCCAATGTTCACATCTTCTCTCATGGAGTAAACGACATTCAGATGTTTCATAAATATGAATATGCTCCTACATGAATTGTAGAATATTGAGACGATTTTTGGATTGATCTGAAGTCGTGAAGACACTTTCATATTAAAACTTTTTGGTGGTTCACCCAAAATATCAATCAGATAAAGTCAGAATCTAAACAAGAACTGACTATGAATATTTGTTTTGTTGTGTATGATCGAACCAAAAGAATGACCAATATATAGTGTCTCTCGCCCCTAAACTTGGCGCCAAAGGCAAGTTGCCCCTTTTCGGCTCAAACTTGGCGCCAAAGGTAGGTTTCCCTTCTTCGGCTCAAACTTGGAGCCAAAGGAAGGTTGCCCCTTTTCGAATTAAACTTGGCATCAAAGAAAGTGATTAAAAGTACGTGTCCAAAATCGGGATTTTTTGGGTAAAAAATAAGTGATTAATTTCAAAAATTCAAAATTCAAATTAATTTTTAGAATAGGAATTTAATCAGAACAAGCGGTTCCCACCCCTTGGACCCTAACAAGGGGCACTGCCCCGGACCAACTGCCAAGGTTTCCCCTTGGAACCCCCATTACTTAGGGGTTTCACCCCTAATAACCGATGAGGTTCTGATACTGGGAATCATAACAAACTCAAACAATTGTACACTCCACATCCTCGTGACTTGCTTGATAAAATATTATGATCATATTGGTCAATTAGGCAATCCAATTACACTAAAATATCTAACATGGATCCACCAATTTAGTGCGATCCTTGATTAACTAAAACATAATCACAACAAACTTATACATAGATGAAATATCGTGACAATTGAATTTCATCTTAGTATATTACACAATTCAAATATTTGAATATCAAGGTGTCACTATGGATTGAACCTTTACTATTCACAGTGAATACATGAAGATAATATACGCATAAATTAGCATTCTCAAATGTTCTGACTCGACACTATCTTTTACTAGCATTGTGTCCTAATCCTTCACAAACCTATCAAAGCCAAGTCCTATATTCTTGAAACGGCTAAACTTCATGCTCATATAGGTAGGCATTTTACTCTTGCACCTGCATATGTAATTTTTTAAGATAACTATTAAGAAGTTAAACTTCAACCTCCTCAACTTGCAGGCCTCAACACATACCTTGGGATGATATAACTAATGTGTTCCAATCTCTAGATGTTAAGCTTTCCACATTGAATTCAACACCTAATGTCATATTAGGTGCGAATTGGGTATACCAACATGAGAGATTTTAAATGGACTTTCATCCCATCCTTACATACGACTTATGCACAAGATATCTTCTTAACCTTTTGGTCAGATGATCGCCTAAATTATGTTGAGATTTTATAAACTCCATTGATATGACACCATGCATTATGAGCTCAAAAATCATGTTGTGTCTAAACACCTAAGTGTCTAGACTTGCCTTTGTACACTTTTCTATAAACATTAGCCAAGGCAGACTCACTATCACATCTGATAGATATAGATTATATTAGTTTAGGCGACAATGTAATTTCATAAATCAGATTTCTTAGCCACTCAGCTTCTTTACCAGCTGATGTTACTGCCACAAACTAATATTCCATTGTTAAGTTAGTAATACAACTATGTTTCTTTGATGCCCAAGAGATAGCACCTCCCCAAAGAAGGAATACCCATCCTCTTGCAGAAGAATGATTTTCCAGATTGGAAATCCAACTTCCATCTAAATACCCTTCAAGAACCGAAGGGAATGCAGTATAAGTCAAACCATAATCTATGGTTCCTTTCAAGTACTTGAATACCCGTTTTAAAGCTCGCCAATGATGTGAACTAGGATTGCTAGTATATCTACTACGCTTTCCAACGGCATATGCAATATCACGCCTAGTGCTAATCATTGAATACATACGACAACCAATAGCTCTTGAGTATTGAAGTTGAAATACTACAACACCTTTATTAGGTAGGAGGTTAAGACTAGGATCTATATCAGTGCTAACTAGTGAACAATCTTTAAAGTTAAATTTATTCAGAATCTTCTCAATATAATGGAATTAAGAGATTGAAATACCATTGTTCTTTTACTTGATCTTTATACAAGAATCACTTCAGCCTCCCCCAAATCCTTCATATCAAAATTAGATGACAATAATTTATTGGTTTTATCAACTTGATTTCGGTCAGTACCAAAAATCAACATGTCATCTACATATAAACAAATTATAAATCCTTTACCAAAAGTATCAAACTTTCTATATAAACACTTGTCTGCTTGGTTAATAAGAAAACCGTTAGACAAAACCACATCATCAAATATTTGATGCCCTTGTTTTGGTGCTTGTTTTAGACCATACAATGATTTCTTCAACTTGCACACCTTGTTTTCATAACCAGGCATAACAAACCCTTATGGTTATTTCATATAAATTTCCTCATTCAAATGACCATTCGATAATGTGGTTTTCACATCTATTTGATGAACTACAAGGTTGTGTATAGATGCAAGTGCTATCAACAACCTAATAGTTGAAGTCCTAACAACGGGAGCATATGTATCAAAGTACTCAATCCCTTTATTTGCCTAAAGCCATGGATAACCAATCTGGATTTATACCTATCTATAGTACCATCCACTTTTATTTTTCGAAGATCCATATGTTTCCCAATACTTTACAACCATGAGGTCGATCAGTCAATTCCCATGTATTATTATTCATGATAGAATCCATCTCATCATGGATAGCTTCTTTCCAGATGCCATAGCTTCACTAACTTTTCTTGGATCCTCTTCAATAATAAAACAATATTGATACACATACCCAATCTCATCGCTTGACCCTTCAACCAAATAAAGTTGAAAGTTAGATACAAAAGATTTGTTTTTTCTAGCACTAGTGCTTCTCCTTGGTTTTACGGTCCAAGTACAAAAACAGTACCACCAGATACATCTTCAACTTGAACGGAGTTCCTATTGAAAGAATTAGGAATCATATCTCTTGGTCTAGGTATAGATGTAAATTTGTCTTCACCAAAGTCAACATCTCTTGACTCTATAACTGTGTTCACAGAGACATAGTCATTATATTATAAAACATAGTACCTATATGGATAGGAATGCTCAACATACCCAATGAAGATACAATCTATACCTCTTTAACCCAAGTTTCTCCTTTTGGGTTCAATGAGCCTTACAACTGCTCTACATCCCCAAACTCTCAGAAAACTCAATTTTGGTGGCCTTTTATACCAAAGTTCATATGGGGTAATCTTATTCCTATTAGTAGGAGTTCTATTCAATAAATAGCAGGCTATTAACATAGCCTCACCCCAAAAACCTTCACTCAAACCTGAATAGGATAACATGGAATTAACCATCTCATTCGTCCTTTCTACAACACCATTTTGATGTGGTGTATATGGAGTTGTGGTTTCATGTATTATACCAGTAGATTTAAAATATACTAGATCATAATACTCACATCCTCTATTAGTACATAGAATTTTAATCAAATTACTTTGATGTAGCTTAACTTCTTCTTAATAAATTTTAAATTTATCAAGAGCTTCATCATTAGCATTCAACAAATAAACATAACAATATCTAGATGCGTCATCAATAAAAGTAATGACATGTTTTTTATTTCCTAATGAAGGCATAGCATGAAAATCACATAAATCACTATGTATTAGTTCCAATACTTTGGATACTCTGTTAATATCCTTGAAAGGTTTTATGGTTATCTTAATGAATATTCAAGTTGTACATTTCTCATTGTTTATATCAATAGAAGGTATGAGACACATTTTAGACATATATTTTATTATTTTATAATTTTATAATGTACATGTCCTAGTCTAGCATGTCATAATTCAAATATATTCAAATTATCCCTACAAGAATATGTTGCAACAACGACGAAACTTTTGTGTTGACGCTAGCAGTTGTAGTTGAATATATGTAAATTATGTCGACAGTTTTTGTTGTCGTTATTATTACTTATTAGGCACAATATGTTTTACACCGTTATAAGATACATTTGGTGTTAATTTTTTCCGTCACTTTATTTTTTAACATGATTGAATGTGTAATGTTGACCAATACTTGATGTTAAATGACTCCATCGGTAACATATGACTTTTCCGTTGTAAATGTACATATTCAAATGCGAAAAGTTTTGTCACAATATATAGGGATAACAACAACGTTTGTTTGCCAATACTACTCAATTTTGTCGTCGTTCAAACATAAATAGCAGAGAAAATGTAAGAATAGGTTTGCGTGTCAATATATTGTCGACATTAGTATTCTTATTCAGTAACAGATTCAATTGTTTTGGTAAAATAGTTTATTTAGTGGCGACTACTGTTGATGCCAATCATGCAGAAAGAACTATGGCATATTGTCGACTAACATTAATCGTTGTCGTCACTAAATGTTAAGAACCCCTACTAAAACGATAGAACTGCCACTAAACTGAATTGAACCACCATTTTGTTTTTAAAAAATCCATATTCTTTTCAATTGAACCGAATTAAACCACCACTAACCTAACTCTCTATCCCTTCTTTTCATTTCCAAAACCCTCTAACAGCTTCTCTTCCTTCAGTGGTTTCTCATTTCCTACCCCTCCCTACCGAATCCATCTTCTCCAACTTGGAAAGGAGATCCTCCTTCAGTCGGTGAATAACAGCAGGAAGGTAAGTTTTCATATTTCTATCGTTGGTTTCTACGGAAGCGTTGTTGTTTGAATGGATTAGGGTTTGCTTGATTGTGTATGTTTTCGGATTTGCTTGTTCTTACTGTCTTCTGAAGCAGATAATCGAAGACTCAGGGTTCGTGGAACCCAGAATCGATGTTTCTGGGTTCGTGGAACCCATAATCGGTGTTTGTGGGTTCAGATGAACCCATAAGCTTTGGCCCTGCTGTTGGTGAGCGCAAGTATGACTGGGAAAAGAGACTGATGATTGTTTTAATTTGCTTGTATGGATTTTACTAGTACTAACAATATATTGCTAGTACTAGTAAAATCCATACAAGCAGATTGATTATCAAACGAAACCTTAACATTCAACATAAACATACCATTACATAAATAACCAAAGCCTACAAAAGTATCATGTTTTGACAAGATATACTTGTCACTTTCATACACCTATTTGTAACCATGATTATTCAATACAACACACTTTTTAAAGATACACATTTTCCAGAAGTAAAAAAAAAAAAAAAAACGTTTTACATTTCCTAGTCCTTTGATTGGTTCAGTCGCAACATTTCCCATATTTGACATAGATCCATCTTCTATTGGTTGAAACTCTTTGAACCAACGAAGATCTTTACACACATGACTTGTTGCTCTCGAATTAATCCACCACGCAATATTATCATCCTGCACGTTAAATGCCTCGGATATTAATGATACATAATTCTGACCCGAAATATAATTTTATATTAAAATACGATCTTGTTGCTTTCCTGGATTCTTAGATCCTCTTGGACCAGAATTATTATTTCTTTACCAACCCGACAATCCCTTTGGAAATGAACAGGTTTGCCACACTTCCAACATGCCAACTTAGTCTTCTTGTTGTCATCTACTTTAAACATACGCTTGTTACCCTTGTCTTTGTTCGAATTCTTAGAAAATCCACCCTCTTCAATCATGTTGACAGAAGAGTTACCAACTTGGTTCTTACCCTTAGGGTTATTGTCGACTTCTTGAGCCCTTAAGGACTCTTCAATCCTAAAGTGACTTCCAAGTTGAGTCCTTAGGGTTATTGTCGACTTCTTAAGCCCTTAAAGACTCTTATTGTGTTTCAGGGTATGTTTGAAATCTTTCCATGATGCTGGTCATTTGTCTATAACACTAGAAACCGAGATGGATTCATCCTTCATGTTATGTTGAGCAAACTGTCCCAGAATCCTTATCAGTTCATTATACTGTTCCATGACCGGTCTAGAATCAACCATCTTGTAATTATGAAAATTACTAACCATAAACTTCTTGCTTAAAGCATCTTCGACCATGTACTTGGATTCAAGGGAATCCCACAATTCTTTTGTAGGCTCAACGTTTTGGTATATGTCAAAAATGGAATCAGACATACCATTCAAGATGTGATTGCGACATATGTAGTTATCGTTCTCCCATTTGCAGCGCCTTCTAGTATGTTTTACTGTTTCATTCTCGAACACTTCCGACATAGAGGTACTCAAAACGCACACAACTTTCAGTGTTGTCAAAAGAAAGTGCATCTTTTTTTGCCATCTTCGAAAATCATTACCTTCAAACTTGTCCAGTTTTGCAAACTTGCGTGTCATATCTTTTGCAGATTCTTTGTTCGTCATCTTCAGATCACTAGTTTCAATATTTGTAGAATATTTAGAGGATTTCTGGTTTGATCTGAAGTCGTGATGACATTTCAAATTGAAACGATTTGGTGGTTCACCCAAAATTTCAATCGGATAAAATCATAATCTAAACAAGAACTAAGTATGAATGTTTGTTTCGTTGTGTATAATAGAACCAGAGAGAATGACCAATAAATAGTATCTCTCGCCCCTTTTGGACGAAACTTGGCGCCAAAGGCAGGTTGCCCCACTTAGGCTCAAACTTTGTACCAAAGGCAGGTTGCCCCTCTTCGGCTCAAACTTGGCGCCAAAGGCAGGTTGCCCCTTTTCTAATTAAACTTGGCACCAAAGAAAGTGATTAAAAGTAAGTGTCCAAAACCGGGATTTTGGGGGTAAAAAATAGGTGATTAGTTTTAAAAATTCAAATTTTAAATGAATTTTTAAAAGAGCAATTTTATCCAAACAAGTGGCTCCCGCCCCTTGGACCCCGACAAAGGGTGTTGCCCCCAAACCCCTGCAAAGGGGGGCGTTGCCCCCGTGGAAACCCCATTGCTTAGAGGCTTCACCCCTAACAAAAAATGAGGTTTTGATACCAGGAACCATAACAAACTCAAACTTGTTTGATGAAATATTATGATCATATTGGTCAACTAGTCAATCCAATTACACTAAAATATCTAACATGAATAACACTATTGCTAGACCAAGAAAACAATTTTTTCATCAGTATATATATCATTAAACACTTGACAAGTTTTACGTATATTATAATGGTCTGCTAATAGTTTATTTTATATGATATTGAATTAATGGAACATGTAGAAGTTTGACAAGTTCAAACGAAAACTAGGAATGGCCGACTAGGAACATGTAGAAGTTTGACAAGTTCAAACGAAAACTAAGAAAAATATTTAATAAGAAAAACCTTACTGAATCAAGTTTTACAGAGTACAAAGAATATCCAACATAGTATAGAGTTGCGGATGGATCAAGACTACCAAAATCGAGTCCAAATGCTTTAAGAGTGGTTTTTAAAATTTTAAACACTTCCTTTTATTCCCACCGATGCTCCTATTGCTTATTAACCAATCAATTATTCACAACTTCATGACTTCTGTAGTTTTCTTTCCTGCGCATCCCAACCTTTACATCTCATATTGATGACTGTATGACAACTTCATGGGACTTAGTGTTAACAAATGTAAACTAGATATCTGAATACTGAAGTAATTCTGTATTTCTCTCTTAATCAATAAACTGAATCCTTACTACATACTTATAGATACATTACACTACATTACACTGACTATGCTAGGTCTAAGTCAAAGTTAGAGTAGAGTACATAATTGTCTAAATCATATGAATAAAAGTCTAAAGCAGGATTTGTGGCTTGACTTTCAACACTCCCCCTCAAGTGGAATAGTGGTGGGATCACCAATATTCAACTTGCACAATACATCTTTAAAGGTTCTTCCATTCACGACCTTTGTTAGAATATCAGTCAGTTGATCTTCAGAGTGTACAAAGGGAAGAGTGAGGATCCCATTCTCCAAGTTCTCATTGATAAAGTGACAATCCACCTCAACGTGCTTTGTTCGGTCGTGTTTCACTAGATCTCAGATATACGAATGGTCGCACGATTATCGCACATCAGTTGACATACCTCTTGCACTTTGACCCCAATTTCTGTTAGCAGGTTCCATAACCATAACACTTCTGTCAACCTTGAGCTATTCCTCTGAACTCTGCCTCAACACTTGAAAGAGCTACAACCTTCTGTTTTTTACTTTTCCATGCAACTAAGTTCCCCCCAACTAGAGCAAAGTATCCTGAAGTTGATCTCCTATCCATCGGACTGCCTGCCCAATCTGCATTTGTGTATGCTTCTATTCGTAGGTGTCCATTCTTCTGAAACAGAACCCCACTTTCGGGCGACTGCTTTAAATATCGAAGAACTCTCAGGGCAGCATCCATGTGATCTACTTGTGGTTTATGCATAAACTGACTTAAAACTCCCACTGCGTATGAAATGTTTGGTCGCGTGTGAGAGAGATAAATCAATTATCCCACCAGATGCTGGTATCGCGTACAGTGTGTCGGCTCAGCTCCCTCTACTATCTTCAACTCATGATTCATCATGATGGGTGTATCTGACGGTTTACAATCAAGTAGCCCGGTTTCTACTAATAAATCTAGGACGTACTTTCTCTGAGAAATAAAGATACCTGTCTTGGAGCGCAGTACCTCTATCCCAAGAAAGTATTTAAGTTCACCTAGATCCTTCATTTCAAATTCTTGAAATAAACTTCTTCTGAGATTGGCTATTTCTTCATGATCATCTCCTGTAATAATCATATCGTCTATATAGATGATTAAACATGTTACCTTCCCTGCTTGTTTCTTGAGAAACAAGGTATGGTCTGAATTACTCTGCCTGTAACCATGTTTTTTCATAGCCACTGTAAATCTCCCAAACCATGCCCTGGGTGACTGTTTCAAGCCGTATAATGTCTTTCTTAGTTTGCATACCTCTGAGCCTTGAAATCCCATCCTGAAACCCGAAGGTGGTTCCATATACACTTCTTCTTCCAAATCGCCGTGTAAGAATGCATTCTTGACGTCGAACTGATGAAGTAGCCAATCCTTATTTGCTGCTACTGAGAACAAGACTCTAATAGTATTAATTTTAGCAACCGGAGAGAAGGTTTCTAAATAATCAATACCGTATGTCTGCGTGTAGCATTTATCTACCAATGTCGCCTCGTATCTTTCGATTGATCCGTCAGCTCGATGCTTTATAGTGAACACCCAACGATATCCCACTGCTCGTTTTCCGGGAGGCAACATACATTTTTCCCATGTCGCATTTTTTCTTAATGCATCCATTTCTACCTCCATAGCCTTGCACCATTTTGGATTTGCAAGAGCTGTTTCTGTTGATCTGGGAATATCTTGATTGCATATGGCTGTAGTGAAAGCATTTGCAGTCGGTGTTAGGCTCCCCCTGGCTAGATTGACTACAGGGTACCGACTTCCTTTTGGATTGTACTCTGGTTCATACCGGTTGGTGGAACCCCTCTGTTCTTCCTTGATGGCAACACATATTTCTCTTGGATTGGTTCCACTGTCTCCTGTATTTCTTCATTTTATGGTCTTGTATTACCAGAATTATATGTGGATGATTGAATATCATACTGAACCATAGTAGGAGTACTAACCTTAGGAGTATTCGTTGGGGTTGACGTGTCTGAGGCATCAGAGGACTGTACTATGGGCTTCAATGTCTCGGTGGTTCCGCCAACTTGCTCTGTTGAAACTATTTCGGACCACACTAGAGTGACTATTTCGGGACATACTGGAGTGATCAACCAATCTAATGAGCTACTTACATTCTTCCCCGTGCTAGTAGATTGGATGGAACGAGACTCTCCAGAATAGTAATATTCTGTTTCAAGGAAATCACAATCCATCGTGATGTACATACGATGATTGTGAGGATTATAACAGCGGTAACCTTTTTGATGTATTCTATATCCCACAAAAACACATTTAATGGAGCAGGGATCAAATTTAGAGCGCTCTGTTTTAGGGTTGTGAACAAAAACAGAACACCCAAAGACACGCGGTTCAGGTGTTAAGGCTATCAGAACACTCATATGATTGGATAAGATCTGGAGGGGTGTTTGAAGTGTCAACGCCTTTGTAGGTAGATGATTAATGAGATAGACTGAAGTTGCGACTGCCTCAGGCTAGAATGAGGTTGGAACTCGTGACTTAAGCATAAGGGCTCTTGTCACTTCTAGGATATGACAATTTTTCCTTTCCGCAACTCCATTTTGTTGTGGTGTATGCGGACAGGAAGTCTGATGAATAATACCGTTTTCCTGGAAAAAAAATTGAGCACAGAATTGACATATTCTCCACCATTATCTGAACGAAAAACCTGAATTTGGGTATGGAACTGTGTATGGACTAAGTTGTGGACCTCTACAAACGTAGACGAAACTTCAGACTTATGTTTTGGGAATTATACCCAAGTCATGCGAGGAAAATCGTCAATAAATAGTACAAAATATTTGAACCCATTATTTGACATGCATCTTTCATTATTCGGAGCAGGACCCCACACGTCTTAATGAACGAGGGAAAATATAGATTTAGCCGTAGAATCAGACTATGAATAGGATTGTTTGTGACTCTTAGCAAACATACATGTCTAGGGCTGGCAATGGTTAGGGTATGGTACGGTTATGACAAATAGCATAACCATACCATATTTTTAAACAACATACCATAACCATAACCATAACAATTACGGGTACAATTTTCAATACCATAACCATTAAAATAACCGTGGTTATTAACCATGGTTTTACCCGTATATCCATATTTATTCCACACATGTAATATAATAAAATACCGAAAATTGTATTTAAAAAAATACATAAATCTATATTGTCAACAATAAAAATATATAAAACTAACATCATAATTATTTATTACATGTATGTACATTGTTAGGGTATATGTATAAATACATATAGATTGAGGATCGGTTTAGTATTGAGAATGAGGGACTGCTGTGTAAATAAAGAGAAGTATAGGCTATAAATAGAAGAGGTTGTAACGATATCAACTACCTTGAAATGAAAATCTGATTTCAATTTCTTAGATTCCAAGCAATCTTTATTTTGTTTTCTGTTATTGATCTAAAGATCATAACATAGTATCAGAGCTCTTCCTTCCTGCGATTTCGTTCGTCATGAGGTGATTTTATCGTTTCATTGCTGCGATTGTACTCTGTTTCTTGTTCGATTCAAGTCGTCAGTCAATTGCGATAGATTGCGAGTGTTTCTCTGCTATGATTCTGCTGGTATTAGTCTCTGCTGTGATTTCTGCACTGTCTTTATCTGCATCTCGATTCTGTTATGTTGTTTTGGCATTCTATCTGCAATGGATGAAGGTACAGCAAGCTTCTTCAACAAGAAAGTGTCTAGACTAGAAGGTGAGGAAAACTTTTAGTCTTGGCGTCAGCAAGTTCTTCTAGCTGTTAGAGGTCACAATTTGGAGGCACACCTGTATGGAAATGCCACAGTTCCACCTACTCTGCCTGGAGATGATGAAGAGCCTATACAAAATCCAGACTATCATAAATTCATACAAAAGGACAGCTCGTTGGCATCGTGGATGCTGGCGTCGGTCTCTTCTCAGGTCAGTCGTAGTCTGGTAGGATGTATGACAGCTTCTTCCATCTGGTTGAAGCTTCATCGAGATTTTTCATCATCCTCTACCACGAGGATTATGAATTTATACGATTGATTAAAGGTGCGAAAGTTACCTCATCAGTCAATGAGGGATTACTTGACCTTGATTCAATCGGCATGTGACAGCTTGGCTAGCTGTGGTCATCCGATTGAAGAAATTTTGCAAATCTCCATAATCCTCAATGGTGTCAAGGGACAATTCGATAGTGTTGTCTCGGTTATTCATCCAGTAGGAATCCTTATGATTTGGCCTCCATCAGCTCTGTTTTGCTTGATGCAGAAGCTAGATTAGGTGATCTCTTGTTTGACAGCAACATTACTGCATATGTGGCCATGAATCAGTCTTCGGTGATAAAGAATGGGGGCTCATCATCATAACCAGTAGAGGATTCAGTTGCTACTAACAATGCTCTGTCCAGTGGTATGACAGGTCAAGGTGCACCACAGCAACAATCCTCTCAATCAAACAACTCGTCTTTTGGTAATGGATGTGGCAGTGGTCGTGGGAGAGGCTATGGATCTAATCGACCTCAGTATCAACTCTGTAGGAATTTTGGGCATCTAGTTCATAAATGCTATCACAGATTCAATGTCAACTTCACAGGCGTGACAGATCCTGCAAATGTCAATCAACAAAATGTAAATCTATGCTCGTCACAATGGGAAGATCCTGTGGAGTCATATCAGTCTGGTTCCTCTGCTCAGTCTTATTCAACAAACTTGCCTCAGCATCCATCAGTGTTCCCACCGGCCATTCCTATGCATCAGGCTTCATTAGCTCCTCATCAGGTGTATCTAATTCAACCTATCATCCAGGTTCTCAACCTAGTATCAAAATGTTATTCCTATCTCTAGTTTGCCTGCTGTTAATATTATGCCACAGCAACTGCCTTATCAGTCTATGTATCAGTCCTATCCTCATGCTTTTCAAAACACTTCTTATGTGCCATCTGGAGCTGCATCATTTACATCTGGCAGCGTTTACAATTTGGACACACAATCGTTAAATGGCAGTCCTCAGGTGAATTTAGCGTATGTTGCACCTGTCATTCAAAATGACTCCAGCTGGTTTCCTGACTCTGGTGCTACTAATCACCTGACGAACATGCATCCCAGCCAATTCCAAGTATGTGCTCCGTATTCTGGACCAGGTAAGGTAGTTGTAGGCAATGGTTCATCATTAAACATAGCTGCCATTGGTTCTGCATGTTTTCCCTCTGTCTCTCGGCCCTTACAACTTCATAACATGCTGTTTACTCCTGGTGTAACTAAAAATCTCCTTTCTGTGTCACAGTTCGCCAAGGATAACGATGTGTTTTTTGAATTCCATGCTTCTCACTGTGTCATCCGTGATTCGAAGACATGTCAAGCATTACTCAATTGCCATGAATGTTCGGGATTGTATAAACTAGATTTGACTCAGTTTAAGAATAATTGTACAATGCAGTCTAGTTCGAATGTCTCTACTACTGTCAATCTATCTTCTGTTTCTCCTATCAGTATGCCTTGTAGTTTGATCTCTGGATTTTCTGAAGTTCATAATAATAAAACTAGCACTACAAATTCTGTTTCTATGTGTTCTAATTCGATTGCTAATACAATTGAGATTGTTATTGATTCTCCGAGTAATTCTAATCTCATCACTTCTGAATGTACATCTCAGACAGCAATAGAATGCTTGGTTGCTGCTTTAAAATCAAAAGATTCAGCTCATCTCTGGCACATGAGGCTTGGACACCCTTCGTCCAAAATTCTCACTAACTTTCTAAGGATGCATAATCATCCTGTCAAGCATGACATTTCCCTGTGCCAAGCCTGTGCCATAGGTAAGAGTAAGAAGTTGCCTTACTCATCATCTACTACTGTTTATGCGCATCCTTTAGAGTTGATTCAAGTGGATGTTTGGGGTCCAGCTGCGTGCTCTTTCAATGGTAACAACTACTATCTAAGCATTGTTGATGCATTTAGTAGATATACTTGGATCTATTTCTTGTCTAAAAAGAGTGATGTTACTAAGTGCTTTGTTGAGTTTCATAAACTCGCAGAAAAATAGCTCGGCCATTAATTGAAGGCGGTACAGTCGGATGGAGGTGGCGAATTCAAATTTCTTCACACTTATCTTCCGCAGTTTGGAGTGCATCATAGGATCACATGCCCTTACTCATCTCAGCATAATGGGATTGTCGAAAGGAAGCATAGGCATGTGGTTGAACTTGGACTGACTTTGTTGGCTCAATATTCAGTACCTCTTCATTATTGGGCTGATGCATTCTTCACTGCAACATTTCTCATTAATAGGTTGCCCTCATCTAGTCTTAGGAACTTATCTCCTCATGAATTCTTGTTTAAGACAGCACATGATTACTCTTTTCTTAAGGTTTTTGGTTGTCTTTATTTTCCGCATCTCAGACCATTTAATAAACACAAGCTTGCTATGCGTTCGGAACCGTGTGTCTTCTTAGGATATTGTGCAAAGTATCAAGGATACAAATGTCTGTCAGCCTCTGGACGTGTATACACTTCCAGGAATGTTACATTTCATGAACAAACCTTTCCTTTTTCTGACTCAAAAGGGAGTTTCTTTACTTCTTCTGCCCCTACTAAGAACTACACATCTGCTCCATTTTTTTTTCTGTGTGATGCCGGGTTTAATAGTAGATCTTTTGAGCCTGATATGGCTGATTCTGTTACTTTTCCTCAGTTAACTCCTCCATTTAATAATAGAGATTCTAGTTCATCACCTAATGTGTCAAATCTGCAGTCGAATGAACCTGTTAACAGGGATCATGATGCTATGAGAAATGTCTCATCTGATTTGGATGTTTCAGCTAGGGAAGTAACATGTTCTTCTGATCTACCGGTTATACCATCTGTTACCTATAGATTACAAGGGTCTAGTCTTGTTCCAATCAATGATAGACTGACTGATGCATCTATTGAATCTACTGATGTTCCTCCCTCACATTCCAAATCTGTTGTACCTGGTAATGTGCATCCTATGACGACCAGGTCGAAAACTAACTCCCCTCTTCAAGGTTTACTTGTGTCTGTTGAATCACAGGATGCCTTGGTCAATGATGAACCCAAGTCTATTCATCATGCTCTCAACTCTTCTCACTGGAAAGCTGCAGTTGAAGAAGAATTTGCTGCCTTGCAAGATAATAAGACATGGTCGATTGTGGAGCTGCCGTCTGGTCGTATTCCCATAGGATGTAAGTGGTTGTTTAAGATCAAGAAAAATGATGATGGCACCATTGCTAGATACAAAGCCAGGTTAGTTGCAAAAGGGTTTTCTCAGAAACCTGGGTTTGATTTTCAAGATACATTCAGCCCTGTTGTTAAAGCTGCTACGGTGAGGATTGTATTGTCTCTTGCTCTGTCTCACAAGTGGAATCTTAGACAGATTGATATTAACAATGCGTTTCTTCATGGTGAATTAACATAGGAAGTGTATATGCTTCAACCACCTGGATTTGAACAGGTTTCGTCATCTGCTGTTCCTCTTGTATGCAAACTAGCAAAAGCTCTTTATTGTCTTAAACAGGCTCCTCGTGTCTGGTTCGAAAAGCTCAAATGTTTTCTGGTTTCTCAACTTGATTTTCATGCATCCATTGCTGATAGCTGCTTATTCATCAGGACAACAGGTATGTGTTCTGTTTTTCTTCTAGTATATGTAGATGATATAGTTGTCACAGGTCCATCTGCTGCTGATATCTCAGATGTTATTCGTGCTATATGTTGGATATTGATAGTGACAGACCAGTAGGGAAAAAGGCCTTGAAGGCCCAATAACTATAGAGGGGGTAAACCCATAACATTTGAACCGGACAGGCCTCCATAGAATGGCCCAGAACCGAGCCCAAAGCCTCTGAGGACACCATGAGTGCTCGCCATTCTTTACCAGGCCGTGACCTCTCACTGCTCGCCATGAGAGTGCTCGACCCGAAGAGAGCCCTGCCTCTCTCCTCTGGTCCCACTAAACCGTTAATAACAGAGTGGCCAGGATATCCCGCGTATCTCGGTCACATATTCACTAAAGATTAGATTTGGTAACTGCAATATCTCGCAGTAACTGCCATATCCCACGATCTGAATCTTCAGCAACTCAATATACACTAAGATATTCAGTTGCCTTTATATGGTTCTATCTCTCTTACCCTATAAATACACTTGCTTTACATACGTTCTTTACGTTTTGAGTTTTATACACACATATACTCATTTAAGCATTGGAGAGGGACCCAGAGACACCTCCTCTGTTGCGCTCCCCTACCTGCAGGTTCACCGGAGTTGAAGCAGAAGCGTCTTCCCAACCTTGTCTGGAATTCAATTCACTGCCAGATCAGCATCCAGGATTTCACGATCCAACATTTGGCGCCGTCTGTGGGAAACGAGCAATTCAGCCATGAGAACTCGATCCCAAAGCAACCGTCGGAACCAGACCAGGGAGCGATCCTCAGATAGCCCTGATTCCGCCGCCGCTTCACCGCTTCAACAGGAACCTGCCAGCCGAGCAGGCGTTAATGCTGTTCCTCTGCGGACAGCTCGAGAACATGTCAGTGATTCAAGACCGACCCCCGCTGCTGATCAAAATGGAGCCCCGGCACCGCAGACAGTCCACATTGCGGGGCAGGACATTAATTTAACCCCCGAGATGGTCTCCCTGCTGGAAGCCATCTTAGGACAGGCGCACCGCCAAGCCCCTGCTCCTCAAGAAAACAATCCCTCTGCTCCTAAGGAAAACCACCGCCCTGCTGCCACAGGGCCCTTACCTTCGGAAGCGGCAAATCCTGGTCCCGCTGCGCCTCAGGAGGATCAGGAGATGACACCAGGTCAGCAGTCCCTACCTCCGGCACACACCAAGGAGCCAGCAGCCGCATATACTGCCAATCCTTCCGGTCCTCCTCCACCTGGAATCTCGCCTATGTACTGCACTGTGGATGAGATGGATGACCTCCTCAACAAAAGGCTCCAGGAAAGACAGTTGACAGTCGTAGCTCCCTTCAAGGAGCAGTCCTCTCATCCTTTTACCGATGGGCCCGTCGCTATCAAAATCCCGAAGGAAGTGGTTGCTCGGGCCATACCTGGGTATAGCGGTGGAGGAGATACCACCGTACATGTCAACAAACATGAGGCCTCCCTTCTGGGTAAGTCAAACGATCCCAATCATTTGGCTTTGCTATTTCCATCTACTCTTTCGGGTTCGGCTTCGTCCTGGTTCTTCGGCCTCCCTGCAGGATCATTCGGAACTTGGGCGGAGTTAAGAAGCAAGTTCCTGGAGAGATATATGGGCGAGCGCCAGTTGTTGAAGAGCGTGGTCGCCCTTGACTCAGTCAAACAGCAGCCGGGAGAGTCGCTGTCCAATTTCTACGGGCGTTTTCATCAGAATGTCACAGAATTAGATCGCCGAATCTCGGATGGGGAGATCATTCGAGCCTTCTACAGAGGTCTGGATGTGGCCAACAAGCCCTCGAGAAAGCTGCGAAACAGCTATCACGTGAAGGAGATTGAGACGTTGGAGGAGCTGGCATCCAGAGCAAAATGTTTCATAGACCTTGAACGTGCAAACACAAGTCTCTTCCAGCGCCTCGCCAACCAGAGGTCCCTGAGTACTTCACGCCTTTAAATAGGCAGATCTCAGTGGTACTAGTCGAGATGGAGAGGAGATCCTTGGCGAGGCCACCGATGCCTCGTCGAGGTGGACTGCCCATGGGCAAGGATGTCGAGAGCTACTGCAGATACCACAAGTGCAAGGGCCACAAGACAGATGACTGCAAAATTTTGAAGCGGGATATAGAGAGGCTGATTCAGGGGGAATGTTGAAAGAATTTGTAGCAGGGCGAGACCGAAGTCGAACGCCCCCCAGGAGACATCGTTCGCTAGCCCCTGCGGATCAAGCTGAGCCTTCTGGAAGCAAGAGGAGAGTGAATCTGATTGCGGGAGGATTTGGTGCAGGCGGCGAGAGGTCAAGTGCCAGAGAGGTCTACGCCACTCAGATCTCTACGGCGGTTCAGTTGGGGAAGCGGCCCCGACCAGAAGAGAACATTGTCATCTCATTCTCTGAAGATGATTTGGCACATGTCACCACACCCCACAACGATGCTCTGGTCATTATGGCAGATATTGACGGTTGTGATGTTGCAAGGATTCTGGTCGACGGAGGCAGCTCGACAGACATCCTATTTCTGGACGCCTTTGAGAAGATGGGCAAGTCCAAGCGCGACCTGAAGAAGGTCGACTTTCCTCTGATCGGGTTTGCGGGAAGAACAACTTATCCACTGGGGGCTATAACCATGCCAGTGATTTTTGGCGAGGGGTGGAAAAGCATCAAGGTGTCGGTCACTTTCCTGGTGGTCGATTCACCTACATCCTACAACGCCATCATAGGGAGGACCACGATAACCCAAATAAGATTGTGGCCTCCATTGTCCACCAGAAGATGAAGTTCCCTACTCCGAACGGGATTGGAGAAGTGCTAGGAGATCAGCCTTCCTCGCGGCAATGCTATGTGAACTGTTTACGCAGGAAGAACCAAAGGGAGGCGCTCGCCATCGAAACAGAGGCCGACCCCGGCGAGGACTTGGCTCGTCCAGCACCCATGGAGGAATTGGAGGAGGTCGAGATCGATGGTCCAGACAAAAAGGTGCGCATTGGGACCACCTTGAAGGAGGATCAGAAGGAGGCCATGATCGCCCTCCTCAAGGAATTCAAAGAGCTCTTCGCCTGGCAGCCGAGCGACATGCCAGGAATCAGCACAGATATTATCTCCCATGAGCTCAGGATAGACCCCTCCATCAAGCCGATCGCCCAAAATAGAAGATCATTCGGGACGGATAAGCGTTTGGCGATCACGCAGGAAGTCGGCAGATTGATTGAAGTTGACTTCGTCAGAGAAGTAAGATTCCAGAGCTGGGTCGCCAACCCAGTTTTGGTCAGGAAATCAAACGGCAAGTGGAGGATGTGCGTCGACTTCCGCGACTTGAATAAGGCTTGCCCCAAAGATTCATATCCCTTTCCGAGGATTGATCAGCTGGTCGATGCTACCTCGGGTCATGAGATGCTGAGCTTCATGGACGCCTACTCAGGCTACAACCAGATCAGAATGCATCCCGACGATGAGGCTCACACCGCTTTCTATGCTGATGGGGACATTCTGTGCTACAAGGTGATGCCCTTTGGCCTTATCAATGCTGGGGCAACGTATCAACGGATGGTGAACCGGCTATTCCAGGACATGCTGGGAAGGAACATGGAGGCCTACGTGGATGATATGCTCGTCAAAACCATCAAGGGCAATCCTCACACGGCGGACCTCCGCGAAGCTTTCGAATGCATGAGAAGACACAGTGTTCGCCTGAGTCCTGCCAAATGCGCCTTCGGGGTCAAGTCCGGTAAATTTCTGGGTTTTATGGTCAGTGAAAGAGGAATCGAAGCAAATCCAGAAAAGCTAAAGGCCATAGAGGAAATGAAGTCGCCAACCTGCCACAAGGAAGTCCAGTGCCTGAACGGCCGACAAGCTGCTCTTAACCGCTTCCTCTCCAAAGCAAGCGACAGGTCTCTCCCGTTCTTCAAAACCTTGAGGGCCAACCGCAAGTTCGAGTGGACGCCAGACTGCGAGGAAGCATTCCAGTCCTTGAAGAGGCATATTCAAACACTCCCAGCTCTGGCAAAACCTGTTCCAGGCGAGCAGCTTTTCCTTTATCTAGGCATTAGCGATGTGGCAGCCAGTGCTGTCTTAAAAAGGGAGGAAAATAATGTTCAGAGTCCAGTGTATTTCATTAGCAAAATGTTCAACTCACCAGAAATAAAATATGTCCAGATTGAGAAGTATCTCTATGCCTTAGTTATTGCTGCTCGGAAGCTGAGACCTTACTTTCATGCGCACGACATCACGGTCCTCACCAATCAACCTCTCAAAAACTTCCTGATGAAGCCAGATTCTTCAGGAAGAATGGTCAAGTGGGCGATCGAGCTCAGCGAGTACAAGATCAAATTTGCGCCAAAAACGGCCATCAAAGGTCAAGCACTAGCTGATTTCATAGTAGAAAGCACGAGTAACGGTCAAACAGAAGCAGAGAACAGGCCAAGTCAGTCAGCAGACGACAATCAAATCTGGGAACTCTATACGGATGGGTCTTCATCAAAAGAAGGCTCGGGGGCAGGTTTAATTCTTATTCCTCCTGAGGGAGAGCCTCTGAAGTACGCGATCGCCTTGACATTTCCAGCGACCAATAATGAAGCAGAATATGAGGCTCTTATCACTGGACTCAGACTAGCAAAAGGAATGGGTATAACTGCGCTTAAGGTAAAAAGTGACTCAGAGCTTATTATCAATCAGGTTAATGGCGCCTACGAGGCAAAGGGAGAAAAGATGAAGAAATATCTCGGCATTGCCAAAAAGCTGATCGCGGAAATCCCAAATTTCGCGATTGAGTTTATTCCTCGCCAAGAAAACCAGATGGCAGATTCTTTGAGTAAACTAGCCTTCGGAGGGGCGACAGTCCAGGATGTACAATTTCTGGAGAAAGCTCTATGTTCAGTCCTGGAAAGCAGAGCAGAGGTCTTCAACATCCAAGGACAAGTCACATGGATGACCCCGTTCCAGAGTTATTTAAAAGAAGGAATCCTCTCGGAGGACGAAGGTGAATCCACGAGGATTAGAAGACTCGCAGCAAGTTATCTAATCATTGATGGAGAACTCTACAGAAGAGGCTACTCGACACCTTACTTGAGGTGTGTTGCTCATCCTGAAACGGAAAAGTTTCTTCGAGAAGCTCACGAAGGGGCAGCAGCATGCCATGAAGGTGCTCGATCACTAAGCAGGAAAATATTCAGATTGGGATATTACTGGCCGACCTTGGGAAAAGATGCAGCCGAGTTAACACAGAAGTGTGAGATTTGCCAGCAGTTTGCACCACGATCGGGTCGACCATCGACATTATTATCCCCAATGGCAGGTGCCTGGCCTTTCGCTCAATGGGGAATCGATATATTGGGTCTTTTTCCCATTAGCACTGGTCAGCGTACTCACATTATAGTGGCAATCGACTACTTCACTAAGTGGGTAGAGGCGAAGCTCTAGCTTCGACAACAGAATTTCAGGTCATCAAGTTCCTGCAGGTCAACATATTCTCCAGGTTTGGCATTCCTAAGGTACTCATCAGTGATAATGGTCCGCAATTTGTTGGAAAGGAGCTGAAATGGCTCTGTGAAGAATATCATGTGGACCATCGTTTCAGCTCAGTACATCATCCTCAAACGAATGGGCAAGCTGAAGCAGCCAATAAGGTTGTCTTAGCAGGACTCAAGAAAAGGGTTCGAGCATTCAAAGGGAACTGGGCAGATGAACTGGAAAACGTATTATGGGCAATCAGAACAACGCCCAAGGCGGCCACAGGAGAAACGCTTTTCAGTTTAGTGTACGGATCGGAAGTAGTAGCACCAGCCGAATTAGCAGTGCCTACCCACAGAGTCTTACACTTTAACGCAGAGGCAAATGAGATCGAGCGCAGAACTGACCTCGACTTAGTAGAGGAAAAGAGATGGCTCTCGGAAAAGACACGGGCAAAGATGCGCTTGGCGACCGCTCGGTATTTCAACAGAAAAGTCAGCGCTCGCCAATTTTTCATGGGGGAGATGGTTATGAGAAAGAATGAATTCACAAGGCTGAACAGTAAAAACAAAATTTCAGCCAAATGGGAAGGACCGTACAAAGTAGTAGAGATCGCCGCACCAGGATCCTACTATTTGGAAACCACCGAAGGTGAGAGGTTACCACGTCCATTTAATTCTGAGCATTTAAGAAGATTTTATGCATAGCTTGTAATCAAACTGTTATGTCAATAAAAGAATGCCATTCCTTCATAAAGCGTGTCCACTCGAAGCAAGCCGAAGCCAAAAGCCCTGACGCCAAAGTCAGGCCAAAAGCCCTAGAAACAAAGCTAGGCCAAAAAGCCCTAACGCCAAAGTCAGGCCAAAAGCCCTAGCAACAAAGCTAGGCCAAAAAGCCCTATCGCCAAGGATAGGCCAAAAGCCCTGACGCCAAAGTCAGGCCAAAAAGCCCTATCGCCAAGGATAGGCCAAAAGCCCTGACGCCAAAGTCAGGCCAAAAAGCCCTATCGCCAAGGATAGGCCAAAATCCCTAGCAACAAAGCTAGGCCAAAAAGCCCTAACAACAAAGTTAGGCCAAAAAAGTCCTAGCAACAAAGCTAGGCCAAAAAAGCCCTAGCAACAAAGCTAGGCCAAAAAGCCCTGACGCCAAAGTCAGGCCAAAAGCCCTAGCAACAAAGCTAGGCCAAAAGCCCTAGTAACAAGGCTAGGCCAAAAGCCCTGACGTTAAAGTCAGGCCAAAAGACCTATCAATAAAGTTATGCAAAACAAAAAAGCCCTGACACCAAAGTCAAGCCAAAAGACCTAGCAATAAAGTTAGGCAAAACAAAAAGCCTTGACGCAAAAGTCAGGCCAAAAGACCTAGCAAAACGTTAGGCAAAATAAAAACCCTGACGCCAAAGTCAGGCCAAAGAAATTTTAGGCGATCACTATGGATGATAAAGCCTGAAAAATTACAAATTCCCTGTTATTATGCCAACACCTCAAAGGTTAAAACTTCAAAAAAGGTAATATCTCTTTGAACTTAGAAGTTTATGCTTTTAAGTGTTAGAAGTATTATCCTTAGAAAGTTCGACTTATGCTTGGTCTAAGTCTTTAAGGGTCGACGACATTACAAAGGAAGAAAAAGTGGAGAGTAATTATGATTAAGACATTGGATGAATAGCCAAACATGTTCAAAAAGGCTCATGAATATAAAAGGCATTCAATACAAAAACCCAAGTCTTAAGAAAGTAATTACAAACCAAAACGAAAATTACAAAGACAGCTATCTAAAAAAGATAATAATAAATACGGTCGCCAAAGAGTTGGAGGTTTCAAGCTTTGGGATCCTCGGGGGCAAGGGTGCTCTGCTCGCCTTCAGGGGCAGGAGTACTGGGCTCGCCTCCAGGAGCAGCCTCTTCAGCAACAGCGGGCCGAGAAGGGCGACCCCGCAAGAAGCTCTTCAAGGATGCAACTTCCCCAAGGGGAAAGTTGGGGTCGACCGCATGGACCTCCTCCACCAGGTCTTGAATAAAATCGGCAATCGCCGACTTCATCACCTTCAAGGACTGGTCCTCAAAGTCTTCGGAGGCCTTGAACTCCTCAACCACGGCTTGGGGTGAAAGAACCGCCTTCAGCTAATCATCCAGTCGGTTCTTCTCCTCCTCCAGGGCGATCCCCCTGGCTTCAGCAGCATCCCTCTGGGCGTCAGCAGCGGCCCTTTGCGCCTCAGCGACGACCCGAAGAGAGTCCGACTCGGGCAGCTGAGCGCGAACCTCCATCAACTCAGCCTCTAGGCGAGCCCGGACCGCTTCTCCTTCATCAAGGCACCGATGAAGGGCTTCAAAATCCTGAAGGGCAGCCGCCACATCGGCCTCCCTCCACTTGATATCAGCAAGGAGACGCTGCTCCTTGCTAAAATACTCTGACCGGGCATTGTCTACCAAGGCGATCGCCGCGTTAGCAGTCGTCTTGATAGCCTCCAGCTGCCCAGGGGAGATCCCCGTGCTCTGGTATTGCTCCAGCTCGACAAGCAGGTCTAAATGCTTGCCGGCGAGCTCGCCGAAGACACGGCCGATCATCACCTCTTCCCGAACGAGCTGACAACAAAAGAAAAATGAGAATTGTCAGGACACGTACAAAAGGGAACGACTATGGAAAGAGGAAAAAGAAACGAGGCCTTACCAGAGCGACTCGTTCGTAGTGAGACCGAAGGAACCCTTCGATCTGAGGAAGCTCCGTGGGGACGGACGAACGGTCCTTGGGAGGAATTATCCCATTAAGGAGCCGCATGCACAAGTCTGGGCTACCCCAGAGGCTCTTCTGGGCAGGGCACCCCTTCTTCGAAAGGTCCCCACAAGGGAACCAAGCACCCCGAGAGTTCGCAGCCTTGAGCGGCTGGAACAAGCTCGCCATGGAGCAATACTCCTCCCCAGGAACCCTTGAGGAGCTGGGGGCATCGGAACCCTTCTTATGGGTCCCAGACTCCTTCGGGGGGATCGCGGACGCCGTAGGAGGTGGGGGAGCCAAAGATAAAACCTTCCCCTGGCCAGCCGTAGGCCCCTGGGGGGGAAGGAGGGATGACCGCCGAAGCAGGAGCCTTCCCTTTGCCAGTGGAAGGACCCTCAAGAGGAGGAGGATTCTGTTCAATAGCTGGCTGCTTCTCACTCCTGACCTTCTTGGCAGGTGGAGGAGAAGGGTCTCGAACCACGTCAACCTTGGACTTTTCTGCGAAACAAATAGAAGAAAGTCGCGTCAAACAAACACAGGAAATTTAGAAACAAGGTGGAATATGGAAATAATGCAATGTGAAACAACATACCTCGCTGGCAAGGGCCAGCAGGGGCCGAAGGAAGGGCCTCCTCTGGTTTCCTCTTGGATGATAGCCTAGAGAGGGGAGGAGGAGAGCTCAGCAGCACCTGGTCGGGGGTACAACCCCGCCGATTCCTGGTCATCAAAGAGACCTATCAGTTTTTGTCTCTTGCTTACGACCTTGCCTACAAGTGATAAGACAAGATAAGAGTTAGAGAATTACCCAATCATCAAAGATTGGCGTGGCTTGATGAATGCCCGCCATCTCAAGGGCATTCTCAGTAGTCTCCGCCACTGATCGGATGGACTTGAACTGGGATGACCGATGCATTCCGGTCGTCGATGGCATCTCAAGGGTAGAGGTCGTCGATGGCATTCCGGTCACTCCCTGACAATTCTTCAAAGGAGGGAGGAAAATCCTTGTCCGGAGCAAACAATTTCCAGGGTACACCCCCCTTGTACAAGAAGTAAAACTTCTTGTAGTTGGAGTTAGTGGCCCGGGAATCATCGACCAGGCGGACATGGACGTTCCAAACCCATCCCTGAGGGCCTCCCCACTCTGAAAACTTCGACCAGCGGGATTGGAAGTGGTGGAGGTGGTTTGCCCCTGCTGCAGTCGGAAGAAACACCGGAACAAGGCCAGTGAATACACCCATTTCTGGCGTAGGCACAGGAACTTGAAACCGACCCACATCCTGAGGGCATTCGGAACAAGCTGCGTGGGGTGAATCCCGTAAAACTGACACAAGGTCTGTAAATCCTCACAGAGAGGAAAACCCAACCCAGCATCGATCTGGGACGCATAAATGTAAACCTCTCCGTCGTGAGGAAAATGCAGACCTAAGCCAGGATACCTAGGAGCATCCTCCACGCTGAAGCCACCGAGCGCCACCACGGTCTTAAAATAAGCCGGCTTCAATTCATTAGGCTTGACGTCTACTCGAACAAATTCAAATATTGCAATGATAAACATAAAAAGCAAAGAACAGCAGGGGATATCACCAAAACAGAGCATTGAAAGAACAGGGATTTACCTTTCGGAGAAAAGATGGGTGTTTGAAGCACAGGCCCATCTACCACCACTGGGGTGGCCGCGGACCTCCCCACGTCAGGTTGTTTCCCCGCTGAGGAGGGCACAGCTTCATCCCTAATGGTCAAGGGAACACTGGCATTCTGAGGGGCGCTGGCTTTGTTAGCACCCTTGATGGCCATGTGTTTGACTCTCTGACTTCTGGGGGCCATGGAAATGGTCGAAAGGAGAACTGAAGAGGATTGAAAGAGAAAGGAGAGGGATTTGCAAAGAGGCTCTGGAAATTTGGAAGAGTAAATAAGCGTAAAGAACAAAACAGAGAAACTGACGTTTCTTATATAAGCCCAAAAAGGAGTAACCGCCACAGACGAATCGAAGCGACACAGAGAATAATTGCACCTTTTTGGAAAAAACCGAAGCAATGTCAGAATTCTAAGAGACACCTCGGGGAGACAAACGGTTGGCTGGTGCAGACAGCTGTCAGACTACCCTAGGTTTACGGAAAAGTAAATGTCAGGCGTGCCTCAAGTGACCGTTCGATTTCTGGACAACTGTGCAGTTATTAAATGCTAACAAGTCCACTAAAGAGACAAGAGGGTCGCCAGCGCACTAATAAGCGCTATCAGAAGTACCTCGGGCAGGTAGTGATCGCCTAGCCAAGAAATATATACTTTCATAAACCTAGATTACCTCGAGTGATCGCCAAAGGGGAATAAAAGGAAGGATATCTTTTCAGCTTTGAGCGAAGAAAAAACTGCTCGCCAAACAGGCTCAAAATGCCTCAAAGGTCATGAACCAGTACAAGAAACGAAGAAAACCGAATCTAAGACGTCACTATCTAAAATCCTACCAGGAAATAAAGCTCGACTGAATAGACTTCAATCAAGCTCCGGGGGCAAATGTTGGATATCGATAGTGACAACCCAGTAGGGAAAAAGGCCTCGAAGGCCCAATAACTATAGAGGGGGTAAACCCATAACATTCTAACTGGACCGGGCTCCATAGAATGGCCCAGAACCGATCCCAAAGCCTCTGAGGACACCATGAGTGCTCGCGATTCTTTACCAGGTCGTGACCTCTCACTGCTCGCAATGAGAGTGCTCGCCCCGAAGAAAGCCCTGCCTCTCTCCTCTGGTCCAACTAAACCGTTAATAACAAAGTGGCCAGAATATCCCGCGTATCTCGGTCACATATTCACTAAAGATTAGATTTGGTAACTGCAATATCTCACAGTAACTGCCATATCTCACAGTAACTGCCATATCCCACGATCCGAATATTCAGCAACTCAATATACACTAAGATATTCAGTTGCCTTTATACGATTCTATCTCTCTTACCCTATAAATACCCTTGCTTTACATACGTTCTTCACGTTTTGAGTTTTATACACACATATACTCATTTAAGCATCGGAGAGGGACCCAGAGGACCCCCCTCTGTTGCGCTCCCCTACCTGCAGGTTCACCGGAGTTGAAGCAGAAGCGTCTTCCCAACCTTGTCTGGCATTCAATTCACTGCCAGATCAGCATCCAGGATTTCACGATCCAACACAATACATAAAGAATTCAAATTGAAGGATCTTGGAAGTCTGAGTTATTTTCTTGGCATGGAAGTCATTGCCACATATGATTTTTTGCTTTTAAATCAAAAGAAATATGCTCAGGAGTTAGTTGATCGCCTCGGCCTGTTTGATGTGCTTGGTTCTCTACTCCTATGACTGGTTCTTGTTTGTCTAAAACATGTATGGTTAATTCTTCAGATATGTTTGATGATGTAACATTGTACAGAAGTACAATCGGTGCTTTACAACATATATGTGTGACAAGGCCCGATATTAATTTTTCTGTAAACAAGCTGAGCCAGTTTATGCAAACTCCAAGTGTTGGGCATTGGAAAGTTGTCTTACATGTTGTTAGATATCTGAAGAATACCATTGATCATGGATTAATGTTTAGGACAAATGCATTTCCTATGAAAGGTATATCTCTGACTTCATTTGCTGATGCAGATTGGGGAGGGGATGTTAGTGATAGAAAATCCATCTCAGGACATTTTCTTCTGCTGAATGGGAACCCGATAATATGGATCTCCAAGAAACCAACCGCGGTGGCTAGATCGAGTGCAAAGGCAGAATTTCGTGCCATTGCAAATGCTGTTTGTGAGATTATTTATGTGAAGTCATTGCTCACCGAAATGGGGCTGAGTCTTTCTTCTGTTCCTACTGTATGGACTGATAGCACAAGTGTTGTTGCACTGTCTGAAAACCTGATACAACACTCGAAAATGAAGCATGTTGAGATAGATTTGTTTTTTGTTAGGGAAAAAGTGAATTCTGGTCAAGTGTTGGTTAATTTTGTTCCTTCCAATGGTCAAGTTGCTGACATATTAACCAAGCCACTAACAGAGAAGTTGTTTGTACCATGTAGGAAAAAGCTGGGTGTTTTCTCTGTGGATGAGCTGACTTGTGATAGGATGCTTGTTCAAACTTCATTCACAGCCTTGTCTGAGGTAATTGAGTAATCCTTGTCATATATATGTTGAGACATCTGTGATATATAGTTAGATGATGTGGTTATTCGTGATTTTACTGGCTCGTTGTTTATCTATATATGTGCTGTGTTGTTCTTGCTGATTTTAGTCAGTCGTGTGCTTTCTGTTATATGTCATGTCTTTCTGCATATCTTGTCAATATTTCTTGGCTCATTTATCTCATCTATCATTGCTGAGCTATTAATGATTGTTGCTTAGAAATTCATACTGTGTTTTATGCTATGATCATGTATGGTGCTGTCCTCTGTTTGTTCAGCTAGTAGTCTGTGGTTGCCTTTCTGTTGTCTTCGTGATCAGCTCTGTGCCAGTTCTCTCTCGGGAAAAAAATTAAAAACAAAGCAGAATGCAAAGCATTAGAATACTGTCAAGAAATGTGATCCTGGTATATATCATGGCTTGATTCCAAAAATAGAATCAGTTTAAAGAAAACGTCAAGATACTTTAAACTGATTCTTGAGGAAGTAAAGAAAAGGTCTAAAACCCTTCAGTCATGGTTAAAAGAAAAGGGCTCAAACCTTTCTGCCAAGAAAAAAAAAATCAAATAAAAACAAGTGATGTTCAGAATGAAATCATCAAGAGATTGATAGGGTAGGCACATAGTATGATCAGTTGACAGCTGCTTAGGCATTCTGGATTTCTTGATGAACGATCTGGTTGGATATGTACAGCATGAATGATAGTGTATAATGCATCTGTGGATATCTGATAATGATCATTGTGTGTTCAGGAAATTGAGTTGATATATATGTGTTGTGAAAGATTGATATGCGTATGCTGAGAAATATGACAATATTATGAGAAAATATCATGATTTGTTAACATCAGAAAGTTCAAATGTTGTAGATATATGGCATAGTACAAGGATGTTTGGTAAAATCAGGAATAATTGATGTCTATTGCTATATGTTGAGATGTTATCTTCGTATAGAAGAATGGCAAGTTATGTTGAAGCTGACAGGGTGAACAGAAAGCGTAATATCAAGAAAATCAGAAGGTGTGAGTTCAGGAAAGCTCAAGCTGCAGCTGAAGAAGATCAGCAACTCAAGAAGATAGATCAACTGTTTTTGGAAAAGGAATTAGGAAATGGATCTTGAATGGGGAATGTTAGGGTATATGTATAAATACATATAGATTGAGGATCGGTTTAGTATTGAGAATGAGGGACTGATGTGTAAATAGAGAGAAGTATAGGCTATAAATAAAAGAGGTTGTAACGATATCAACTACCTTGAAATGAAAATCTGATTTCACTTTCTTAGATTCCTAGCAATCTTTATTTTGTTTTATGTTATTGATCTGAAGATCATAACATACATTAACTTCCATTATTTAGTATATATTGGTTTATTAATAACACTTAATTATTATATTTATATAATAACCATGGGTATAGCTCAAATACCATAACCATAACCATAACCATTATGGGTAGAAAATTCATCACCATAACCGCACCACACCATAATGGTACGGTTAACCATTTTAAATAGTAACGGTTATAACCATGGTTATGGGGTTTTCACCGCACCATTGCTGGCCCTATACATGTCTCATAGGAAATAGGTGTAGTAGACGAAAATAACTAAGGGAGTAATTTATGAAGGCACCCTGCGGACGGGTGTCCCAATCTTCGGTGCCACAACCATTGTTGCTTGTCAACCGTCCCGTGAGCAAGCATCGCAGTTCCGTTTTGAGTCACTTCGTCCACATAGTACAACCCCTGATACTCAGTACCACGTCAAATGATTTTTCACGAACGAATATCCTGCAATAGACAAAAACTTGGATATATTAGGTGTTAGGGTATATGTATAAATACATATAGATTGAGGATCGGTTTAGTATTAAGAATGAGGGACTACAATGTAAATAGTGAGGAATATAGGCTATAAATAGAAGAAGGCTGTAACGACTTTAACCACCTTGAAATGAAAATCTGATTTCACTTTCTTAGATTGTAAGCAATCTTTAGTAAGCAATCTGACTTCCCGATACCATCTTTTGATAGACTTCTGTTGTTCCTCCCTCTGTTGTTGTTCCTCCCTCTCGTTCCAACTCTGTTGTTTCTGGTAATGTGCACCCTATGACGACCAGGTCGAAAACTAACTCCTCTCTTAAAGGTTTACTTATGTCTGTAGAATCACAGGATGCCTTGGTCAATGATGAACCCAAGTCTACTCATCAGCCTCTCAACTCCTCTCACTGGAAAGCTGCAGTTGAAGAGGAATTTGCTACCTTGCAAGACAATAAGACATGGTCGATTGTGGAGCTGCCATCTGGACGTATTCCCATAGGTTGTAAGTGGTTGTTTAAGATCAAGAAAAATGTTGATGGCACCATTGCTAGATACAAAGCCAGGTTAAAGCTGGGTTTGATTTTCAAGATACATTCAGTCATGTTGTCAAAGCTGCTACAGTAAGGATTGTTCTGTCTCTTGCTCTGTCACACAAGTGGAATCTTAGACAGATTGATATTAATAATGCGTTCCTTCATGGAGAATTAACTGAGGAGGTGTATATGCTTCAACCACCTGGGTTTGAACAGGTTTCGTCATCAGTTGTTCCTCTTGTATGCAAACTAACAAAAGCTCTTTATGGTCTTAAACAGGCTCTCCTCGTGCGTGGTTTGAAAAACTCAAATGTTTTCTGGTTTCTCAGCTTGATTTCATGCATCCATTGCCGATAGCTGCTTATTCATCAGGACAACAGGTAAGTCTTCTGTCTTTCTCTTAGTGTATGTAGATGATATAGTGGTCACTGGTCCATCTGCGTCTGATATCTCGGATGTTATTAGTGCAATAAATAAAGAATTCAAATTGAAGGATCTGGGAAGTCTGAGTTATTTCCTTGGCATGGAAGTCATTGCCACAGATGATTTTTTGCTGTTAAACCAAAAGAAATATGCTCAGGAGTTAGTTGATCGTCTTGGTCTGTCTGATGTTTCTGGATTCGCTACTCCTATGACTGGTTCTTGCTTGTCAAAAACAGGTATGGTGAATTCTTCTGATATGTTTGATGATGTGACTCTGTATAGGAGTACAATTGGTGCTTTACAACACATATGTGTGACCAGGCCAGACATTAACTTTTCTATGAACAAGCTGAGCCAGGTTATGTAAACTCCGAGTGTTGGCCATTGGAAAGCTGTCTTACATGTAGTTAGATATCTAAAAAATACTATTGATCATGGATTAATGTTTCGGACAAATGTATTTCCAATGAAAGGTATATCTCTGACATCATTTGCTGATGCAGGATGGGGAGGAGATGTTAGTGATCGGAAATCCATCTCAGGCCATTTCCTACTGCTGAATGGGAACCTGATAATATGGAGCTCTAAGAAACAAACTGTGGTGGCTAGATCTAGTGCAGAGGCAAAATTTCGTGCCATTGCAAATGCAGTTTGTGAGGTTATTTGGGTGAAGTCATTGCTCACTGAAATGGGGCTGAGTCTTTCTTGTGTGCCCACGGTGTGGACTGATAGCACAAGTGCTGCTGCTCTGTCTGAAAATCCGATACAACACTCGAAAATGAAACATGTTGAGATAGACTTGTTTTTTGTTAGGGAAAAAGTGAATTCTGGTCAAGTGTTGGTTAATTTTGTTCCTTCCAATGATCAAGTTGCAGATATATTAACTAAGCCACTAACAGAGAAGATGTTTGTACCGTGTAGGAAAAAGCTGGGTGTGTTCTCTGTAGAAGAGCTGACTTGTGATAGGATGGCTGTTCAAAATTCTTTCACCGCCTTGTCTGAGGTAATGGAGTAATTCAATCCTTGTCATCTATATGTTGAGATATCTGTAATGTATAGTTAGATTATGTGGTTATTCATGAGTTTACTAGCTCATTGTTTATGTCTATATGTACTGTGTTTGTTCGTGCTGGTGTTAGTCAGGAGTGTGCTTTCTGTTATATGTCATGTCTTTCTGCATATCTTGTCAATATTTATTGGCTCATTTATCTCATCTGTCCTCTGTTTGTTCAACTAGTATTCTATGGCTGCCTTCTGTTGTCCTTTTGATCAGCTCTGTGCTAGTCCTCTCTCGAAAAAAAAAGTTAGATTAAAAAGAAAGCAGAATGCAAAGCATTCAAGTTCTGTCATGGAATGTGATCTTGGTATATATCATGGCTTGATTCCAAAAACAAACTCAGTGTAAAGAAAACGTCAAGATACTTTAAACTGATTCTTGAGGAAGAAAAGAAAAGGGCTAAAACCCTTCAATCATGATTAAAAGAAAAGGGCTCAACCCCTTCTACCAAGGAAAAATCAAATCAAAAGAAAACAAGTGATGAACAGAATGATAACATCAAGAGATTGATCGGGTAAGCACAGAGTTTGAACAGTGGACAACTGCTTAGGCAGTCTGGATTCTTGATGAATAATCTGGTTGGATATGTACTGCATGTTTGATAGCATATAATGCATCTGTGGATATCTGATAATGCTCATTATGTGTTCAAACAATTGAGTTGATATATCTGAGCTGAGAAAGATTGAAATGCATATGCTGAGAAATATGACACTATGATTGGAAATGCGTATGATCTGTTAATATTAGTAGGTTCAAATGCTGTAGATATATGGCATAGTTCAAGGATGTTCAGTAAATTCAGGGATAGCTGATGTCTATAGCTATATGTTGAGATGTTATCTTCATATAGAAGAATGGCAATGGTATGCTGAATCTGACAGGTTGAATAGAAGGTGCAAATTGGTGTTATGTCAAGAAAGCTCAAGGAAGCTCAGGCAGCTCATGAAGCTCAGCTCTTAGATTGTTGTGAATCAGATCTGCTGATTGGTGTGCATCAGATTTGCTGAAGAAAAGAAACTAGGAACTGGATCTTGGATGGGGAATGTTAGGGTATATGTATAAATACATATAGATTGAGGATCGGTTTAGTATTAAGAATTAGGGACTAAAGTGTAAATAGTGAGGAATATATGCTATAAATAGAATAAGGCTGTAACGACTTTAACCACCTTGAAATGAAAATCTTATTTCACTTTCTTAGATTGTAAGCAATCTTTAGTTTGCTTTCTGTTATTGATGTGAAGATCATAACATTAGGACCATACAATTCAATTATTTAGTCACATGACTGATAGATAGGAGTTTGCAGGACAAACTCGGCACAGAAAGCAATCTTTAGTTTGCTTTCTGTTATTGATGTGAAGATCATAACATTAGGACCATACAATTCAATTATTTAGTCACATGACTGATAGATAGGAGTTTGCAGGACAAACTCGGCACGTAATTTCAATGTTGGCGACCATGCAATAGTTCCAGCTCCATGGACTTTTGACAAGTCTCCGTTTGCATTCTGAATCATCGTTTTTGTTGGTATTCCGTGACTGATAAAATCATTCTCGTCATACGTCATAGTGTCAGTAGCCCTGCAATCAAATAGTCATTTACTATTTTCTTTCGTTCTGACATGGCTTGCGGTGCCGATTGATGTTGTGGTTGCTCTGAAATCACGATCAACATGGTCCCGTCGTTGTCTCTTCCACCATCGGGGAATCCTTTGAGTTCGAAACATTCGACCTGACTGTGACGAAATTTTCCACAATGACTGCACCTTAGGTTCCTCCGGTCCATACCGCGGATTACTGAACCGTACTATTGAACCTGACTGTAGCTGAAAAAAACAAGACCAGAAAAGCTAGACCAGACCAGATAAAACTGAACCGGATTAAAACTGAAATGGACTGAAATGCTGAACCGGACCAGAATTGGATTGTTGAACCGAACCGGATTACTGAACCGAGCCGAACCGGGCTAGATTACTACGCGTGCTGTCTAAAAAAATGTTGTCTTCCACTTGCTGAAAAAATGTTGTTTTCCACTTCTGTCTTCAACGTGGAGCTTTCTTCAATGGAGCTGTCTTCAAAATGGAGTTGTCTTTTACGCGTGCTATCCACCGAGGAAGGGAGCTGGTGTGTTCAAACTCCAAGGAGCTGCGGCTGGAGCTTCGACGACTAGAGCTGTCTTCGATCGGTGATGTCTGCAACGAGGCTGCTTGAGGAAGGCTGGAACTTCGACGACTGGAGCTGCGACTAGAACCTCGATGACTGGAGCTGTCTTCGATCGGTGCTGACGGGAACGGCACGGACGGGAGCTTCGGCGAGCGAGCTGAACTGGAAGTGGTGCAGCACGGGAACTTTGGTGAAGGAAGAAGCTCCGTACTGAACTGGAGCTTCGCACAGAAACGCACGGGAGAACCGAACTGGAGACACTGGAGCTGCGGGCTGAGCGCGGCTTAGCAAGGACTGAGCTGGGCGAGAACCAGACCGGACTGAGTTCACGGCTGAGGATGGGAAGACGGATAGAGGTAATTCTAATTTTGAATTTCTGGCTCTGATACCATGTTAACAATTGTAAACTAGATATCTGAATACTGAAGTAATTCTGTATTTCTCTCTTAATCAATAAACTGAATCCTTACTACATACTTATAGATACATTACACTACCTTAAACTGACTATGCTAGGTCTAAGTCAAAGTTAGAGTAGAGTACATAATTGTCTAAAGCAGGATTTGTGACTTGACTTTCAACACTTAGTTCTCACAGCAACAACAGAAAAGAATACTGCAGTTAAAAAGTTAAAAAACAAATGATGCACGGTCCAAAATACTATCCCCTCCTACCAATCTTTCGGCTACGTGTTATTGTTATTTGCAAACCTAATCATTATATCAATAATCCTCAATGTTAATTTTTAGCTGTAAAGACACATGTTTGTTTGTCAACAAAACAAGAGCAGCATTTGATAATATATGTTAAAATATCATTTGAAATCCATAAGAAGAACTTACGTTAACAATTGGAAGTTGCAACCAAACCAGAAATGCAAACTTCAGATGATAATAAAAGGAAACCCTGTTTAAGAAATACCAGTCAGTAAACATATTGGATTGTCGTATACAAACATTATGTACACAAACATTATATACGCTTGAATACAAGATGATACTGAAGATTAGCCATCATGTGTGAAATTACTTTATAAACCATCATCACCTACAACATTTTAATGTATTCTAGCAATTTCATCCATGCATATTATTAAAAAAAAATTCATTGCTAACCTATGTGTCAATATGCTAATAAACTAACACGTGAAAAGTCATAGTATAAGCAAACAAATAGAACAAGAAATGTTACGAATGACGGAACGGGAAAATAAAAGAAGGGTGCAACACGAGGACTTCGCAGGAAGTCACCCATCCTAGTACTACTCTTGCCCAAGCATGCTTAACTTCGGAGTTCTGATGGGATCCGGTGAATTAATGCTGGTATGATCGCACCTGTCATATTATGCGAATAAATTACATGTATATTCATTTATAGGACATAAAGAACCTGATTAACCATAACTTTTGATTCGGACATCCAATTGATGCGCCGTAAAAACCTATGTGTCAATATGACAATAAACTAACACGTGGAAAGTCAACGTATAAGTAAACAAATAGAACAAGAAATGTTACAAATGACGGAACGGGAAAAAAAGAGGGGTGCAACACGAGGACTTCCCAGGAGGACACCCATCCTAGTACTACTCTCGCCCAAGCACGCTTAACTTCGGAGTTCTGATGGGAGCCGGTGCATTAGTGCTGGTATGATCGCACCTGTCATGTTATGCAAATAAATTACATGTATATTCATTTATAGGACATAAAGAACCTGATTAATCGTATCTTTTGATTCAGACATCCGAATGATGCGTCGTAAAAGCGTATGTGTCAATATGCTAATAAACTAACACGTGGAAAGTCAACGTATAAGCAAACAAATAGAACAAGAAATGTTACGAATGACGGAACGGAAAAAAAAAAGAGGGGTGCAACACTAGGACTTCCCAGGATGTCACCCATCCTAGTACCACTTTCGCCGAAGCACGCTTAACTTCGGCGTTCTGACGGGATCCGGTGCATTAGTGCTGGTATGATCGCACACGTCATGTTATTCGAATAAATTACATGTATATTCATTTATAGGATATACAGAACCTGATTAATTATAACTTTTGATTCGCACATCCGACTGGTGCGCCATAAAAGCCTATGTGTCAATATTCTAATAACCTAACACGTGGAAAGTCAACGTATAAGCAAACAAGAAATGTTACGAATGACGGAACGGAAAAAAAAAGAGGGGTGCAACACGAGGACTTCCCAGGAGGACACCCATCCTAGTACTACTCTCGCCCAAGCACGCTTAACTTCGGAGTTCTGATGGGATCCGGTGCATTAGTGCTGGTATGATCGCACCTGTCATGTTATGCGAATAAATTACATGTATATTCATATATAGGACATAAAGAACCTGATTAACCATAACTTTTGATCCGGACATCCGATTGATGCGCCGTAAAAGCCTATGTGTCAATATGACAATAAACTAACACGTGGAAAGTCAACGCATAAGCAAACAAATAGAACAAGAAATGTTACAAATGACGGAACGCGAAAAAAAAATAGGGGCGCAACACGAGGACTTCCAAGGAGGTCACCCATCCTAGTACTACTATCGCCCAAGCACGCTTAACTTCGGAGTTCTGATGGGATCCGGTGCATTAGTGCTGGTATGATCGCACCCATCATGTTATGCGAATAAATTACATGTATATTCATTTATAGGACATAAAGAACCTGAATAACCATAACTTTTGATCCGGACATCCGATTGATGCGCCGTAAAAGCCTATGTGTCAATATGACAATAAACTAACCCGTGGAAAGTCAACGTATAAGCAAACAAATAGAACAAGAAATGTTACTAATGACGGAACACGAAAAAAAAAGAGGGGTGCAACACGAGGACTTCCCAGGAGGTCACCCATTCTAGTACTACTCTCGCCCAAGGACGCTTAACTTCGGAGTTCTGATGGGATCCGGTGCATTAGTGCTGGTATGATCGCACCCGTCATGTTATGCGAATAAATTACATGTATATTCATTTATAGGACATAAAGAACCTGATTAACCATAACTTTTGATCCAGACATCCGATTGATGCGCCGTAAAAGCCTATGTGTCAATATGACAATAAACTAACACGTGGAAAGTCAACGCATAAACAAACATATAGAACAAGAAATGTTACAAATTACGGAACGCGAAAAAAAAATAGGGGCGCAACACGAGGACTTCCAAGGAGGTCACCCATCCTAGTATTACTCTCGCCCAAGCACGCTTAACTTCGGAGTTCTGATGGGATCCGGTGCATTAGTGCTGGTATGATCGCACCCGTTATGTTATGCGAATAAATTACATGTATATTCATTTATAGGACATAAAGAACCTGAATAACCATAACTTTTGATCCGGACATCCGATTGATGCGCCGTAAAAGCCTATGTGTCAATATGACAATAATCTAACCCGTGGAAAGTCAACGTATAAGCAAACATTAGAACAAGAAATGTAACAAATGACGGAACTCGAAAAAAATGAGGGGTGCAACACGAGGACTTCCCAGGAGGTCACCCATCCTAGTACTACTCTCGCCCAAGGACACTTAACTTCGGAGTTCTGATGGGATCCGGTGCATCAGTGCTAGTATGATCGCACCCGTCATGTTATGCGAATTAATTACATGTATATTCATTTATAGGTCATAAAGAACCTGACTAACCATAACTTTTGATCCAGACATCCGATTGATGCGCCGTAAAAGCCTATGTGTCAATATGACAATAAACTAACGCATGGAAAGTCAACGCATAAGCAAACAAATAGAACAAGAAATGTTACGAATGACGGAACGCGAAAAAAAAGAGGTGTGCAACACGAGGACTTCCCAGGAGGTCACCCATCCTAGTACTACTCTCGCCCAAGCACGCTTAACTTCGAAGTTTTGATGGGAACCGGTGCATTAGTGCTGGTATGATCGCACCCATCGTTTATGCGAATAAATTAAATGTATATTCATTTATAGGACATAAAGAACCTGATTAACCATAACTTTTGATCCGGACATCCGATTGATGCGCCGTAAAAGCCTATGTGTCAATATGACAATAAACTAACACGTGGAAATTCAACACATAAGCAAACAAATAGAACAAGAAATGTTACGAATGACGGAACGCGAAAAAATAAAGGGACGCAACACGAGGACTTCCAAGGAGGTCACCCATCCTAGTACTACTCTCGCCCAAGCACGCTTAACTTCGGAGTTCTGATGGGATCCGGTGCATTAGTGCTGGTATGATCGCACCCGTCATGTTATGCGAATAAATTACATGTATATTCATATATAGGACATAAAGAACCTGATTAACCATAACTTTTGATCCGGACATCCGATTGATGCGCCGTAAAAGCCTATGTGTCAATATGACAATAAACTAACCCGTGGAAAGTCAACGTATAAGCAAACAAATAGAACAAGAAATGTTACTAATGACGGAACACGAAAAAAAAAGAGGGGTGCAACACGAGGACTTCCCAGGAGGTCACCCATTCTAGTACTACTCTCGCCCAAGGACGCTTAACTTCGGAGTTCTGATGGGATCCGGTGCATTAGTGCTGGTATGTGTTAGGAGTTATGATAAGCAAGTATGTTTATTATAGAGCACCTACATCTCTAGGATAGTTTCGGTTCATCAAGGTCATCTAGGTGTTCTTGAGTGTTCTTGAATGTTCTAGTGTCTTCATGTATCTTCTAGTCTAAGTCATAGTTACTTAGCTCCTAAGTCATAGTTACTTAGTCCCTAAGTCATTTCTCTTGTATTTACTCATTAGATTAGACTATAAATAGGTGATGAATCTGTTTGTAAACTCTAACTTGAATCAATTGAAGAATTTCTCTCTAAGTTCTCCATTGTTGCTCTGTTTTTCTGATATTCTGTTATAACAGAATTTTCAGATTCCTTCCTTTCCAAGTAACCTCATCTTCTTCAAGTTCTTCTCTCAATTCATCTTGAATTGATTAATATGGTATCAGAGCTGCAAGAATCTGGTGACTGCAACATCTGATTCGAATTCAAGCAGCAATCTCAGCCGCGACTTCAAATCTGCTCTGTTCCAGCCGATCGACTGCTCTGTTTTGGTGCTGCAATGGAAGATCTGCTTCCACCGGCCTTCTCCAACAAACGAGTGTGTCTTCTCACAGGAGATGACAACTTCCAGCTCTGGAAACAGCAGGTATTACTTGCTGTTCGTGGATTCAATCTTGAATCACATCTATATGGCGTAAGAGATATTCCTATGCAAATAGTTAATGAAAATGGTGAAAATGTGCCAAATCCTGTCTATGCTTCATACTTGCAACGAGATAGTGCATTGGCTTCATGGTTGTTAGTTTCAATCTGTCCTCAAGTCAATAGATACCTGCTAGGATGCATGACAGTGAGTTCTATCTGGTCCAAGCTGCATCAAATGTTCTCATCTTCATCAACTACTAGAGTTATGAGTCTCTTTGGAAGATTAAAGGCTAGGAAACTTATAACACAGTCTGTCCGAGATTACTTAGCTGACATACAGTCCACTTGCGATAGTTTGGCAAGCTGTGGTCATGCTATTGATGAAATGCAGCAGATATCAATCATTTTAGATGGAGTTCAAGGACAGTTTGATAATGTTGTGGCTGTTATACACGCAAGTAGGAATCCGTATGATCTTGCGTCTGTTAGTTCAGTTCTATTGGATGCTGAAACGAGAAACCGTGATCAGCTGTTTGATCCTTTAGTTCTACCTCAAGCAATGGTGCATAGCAATGAAGATGGTGTGAAGAATCAGCTGTCGTCTGCTGCAAATTCTGGTTTCAATTCTGGTTTCGGACAGAATGGAAGTGGTTCTTGCGGACAGAATCAGAATTCTGGTCCTCAAAATCAGAATCAATTTCAATACACAAATCAAAACAATGGAGGAAGAGGCTCTGGTCGAGGTAGAGGAGGAAACAGGCCTCAATGCCAACTGTGTGGCAAGGTAGGACATCTTGTCAACAGGTGCTACAAGAGGTTCGATGTCAACTTCCAAGGCATCAATTCAGGTGGACAGATATCTGCCAATGTCTGTCAATCTTCATGGAACAACTGGAATGAGTCTAATGATCAGCATCATTCGACTTCGAGCTATCAATCTGTGCCTCAACCTCAGCCTCATCAACAACATACCTTCGGTGCTTCTCAGCATTCTCAGCCTCTGGTTCAGCATTCTCAGCCTTCGTTTCAGCAGCATCAACTCGGTGCTTCAGCTGCAAGTCCTGCTATTAATCCAGCTGTGTACCTGCCTTCACCTTCAGCCTTCAATCCTGCAATGTATCTACCTTCAGCTCCTTCAGTTGGACAATATCCATACATGCTTCCCTATGGATCATCATTCGGTATGGCACCTCCTGGTGCTAGTGCTGCAGCTGCTCAAGAGATGAATTCTCAAGCAAACTTCACCTCTTTGCCTCAGCCACAACAGGTTCGTACAGATCAGATCTGGTATCCAGATTCAGGAGCTTCGAACCACATATCCAATGCCCAACCGGTTGGAGCTGAACCATACAAAGGTGCAGGTACAATTCAAGTTGGTAATGGTGCTCAATTGTCAATCTCTCATATAGGAACATCAGTGATAAATACTTGTTCTAAATCGTTATTTCTTAATAATCTGCTTTATTCTCCTGAAATCACTAAAAACTTAGTTTCTGTTTCTCAGTTTTCCAGGGATAATGCTGTGTTTTTTGAGTTTCATCCTACGTGTTGTCTCGTTCGTGATTCTGTATCTAAGAAGGTCTTACTTCAAGGAGAAGAATCTGGAGGGCTATACAAGTTAGATTTTAGTAGTTTTACTTCTAGATTGCATAATAAGAACTCTGATTTTGAGAGTAGTTGTCATAGTACTAGAATTGTTGATTCGGCAATGATATGGCATCAAAGACTTGGACATGCATCATCCAAAGTCTTAAGTTCTGTATTTTCTCAATTTGATAATAAGTGTTCAGCTTCTTATGGTTTATGCTCAGCTTGCTCTGTTGGAAAAAGCATATGTCTCCCGTTTTCTAACTCTTCAACTAAATACGATAAGCCTCTTCAGTTGATTGAGGTTGATCTTTGGGGACCTGCCCCGGTGACGTCTAATGGAAAAAGATTTTATATGAGTATAGTTGATGTCTTCTCACGATATACTTGGATCTATTTTTTAGAAAAGAAAAGTGATGCTGCGAATGTGTTCATCCAGTTTCATACCTTGGCCGAGCGACAACTATCATGTTCACTTCAAGCAGTTCAAACCGATGGTGGAGGTGAGTTTAAAACTCTCTCATCTTACTTTGTTAGCAAAGGTATTGCTCATAGAATTACTTGTCCATATACTTCTGAGCAAAATGGGATAGTCGAAAGAAAACATAGGCATATTGTAGAGATGGGACTAACACTTATGTATCAAGCAAGCTTGCCGATGCAGTATTGGAGTGATTCATTTTTCACAGCTGTGTTCCTTATAAATAGGCTTCCTACTCAGGTACTTTCTAATATGTCTCCTCATGAAAAACTGTTTGGAAAGGTACCTGATTACTCCATATTACGAGTCTTTGGTTGCTTGTGTTTCCCGTTTACTCGTCCATTTAACAAACACAAACTTGACTTTCGATCTACTCCTTGTGTTTTTCTGGGATATTGTTCCCAACAACATGGTTACAGGTGTTTGGATTCAAATGGTAAGCTTTATATTTCACGTCATGTTCGGTTTCATGAAAATGAGTTTCCGTTTGCTGAAAAAAATGGCAAGTTCATGTTATCCTCTGCCCCGAAAAACACTCATACAAGTAATCCGTTTTTTCTTCCATTTGGCTTTATTGATATACCTGCTGATCATGCTAATACATCTCCTGATTGTCCTGGAGTTTCATCTCCTTCTATGTCTCTTCCAACTAATGAGTTGTCAAATTCTGGTGTGGATGTACTAGGTGTTGAGTCGGTTTCTGAGGTGGAGGCTCCTGGAGCTGGTTCTTTGGATGAAACATCGAGGGAATATGATGGTGTAATCAGGTATGTACCTTCTTCTAACTTTGAATTAGTGCAATCTTCAAGATTGGTGACAGATGGTGCTAATGATCTTCCAATAGTGTCAGCAAATTCTGATGAGAACAGGTTCTCTAGTCGTAGACCGAATGTTCATCCCATGGTGACAAGATCAAAAACGAATTCTCAGTTTGCTGCATTGACTGAAGTTAAAGAGGATTCAAAGGACTTAGTTGATTCAGAACCGTCATCCATTCATGCAGCTCTTCGGACCTCACATTGGACTCAAGCCGTTCATGATGAGCTACAAGCATTATCAACTAATAACACCTGGTCTCTGGTCACTCTACCTGAAGGTCGTATTCCAGTAGGGTGCAAATGGATCTTTAAGGTAAAACGTAACTCTGATGGTTCGGTAAACAGGTACAAAGCAAGGTTAGTTGCTAAAGGGTTTTCACAAAAACCTGGCTTTGATTTTTATGAAACTTTTAGTCCTGTTGTTAAATCACCTACTGTTCGTATTGTGTTGTCTTTAGCCTTGACTAACAAGTGGCAACTTAGGCAAATTGATGTGAATAATGCTTTTCTTCATGGTGATCTTACAGAGGAAGTGTTTATGACTCAGCCTCCCGGGTTTGAGCAACGAGATTCCTTTGGGAAAGTTTTGGTATGCAAGCTTCATAAGGCTTTGTATGGTTTAAAACAGGCACCAAGAGCTTGGTTTGAAAAGCTCAAACATTTTCTTTTAGGTCGATTAATGTTTCAAGTTTCTAAATCAGATAACTGTTTGTTCATCAAAAGGTCTTCTACTGGTTCTGTGTTTCTCTTAGTGTATGTGGATGATATAGTTGTGACTGGTCATGATCAGTATGATATTGAGGAAGTAATTTCTAAGATCAATACTGAATTCAAACTTAAGGATTTAGGATCTCTTAACTATTTTTTGGGTATGGATGTGCAGGTAAAAGACGATTGTCTTCTTCTCAGTCAGCACAAGTATATTTCGGAACTGCTGAGTAAAACAGGTTTGAGTGATTCGTCTCCTATGCCTACACCTATGACAGGTAATTTCTTATCAAAATTATTGTGTGATAAGGAGAGTGTTCCATGTCCAAATGATGATTTGTATAGAAGTACTGTGGGTGCTCTTCAACACATTTGTGCTACTCGTCCTGACATTGCATTTGCTGTGAACAAACTAAGTCAGTTTGTTCAAGCACCGTTATTAGTTCATTGGAATGCTTTGGTTCATGTGTTAAAGTACCTCAAAGGTACCTTGTTTCATGGGGTTTTGTTTCAAGCTCCTCCTCTACCTACTAATGAAGTGTCTCTTGTTTCCTATGCAGATGCAGATTGGGGTAGTGATCCAACTGACAGGAAGTCTATATCAGGCCACTTTCTTCTTCTTAATGGCAATCCGATTGTGTGGAGTTCCAAGAAGCAATCGGTTATATCCAGATCATCTGCTGAAGCCGAGTACAGAGCAATTGCAAATGCTATATGTGAGATTATGTGGGTGACTTCCTTACTTCAGGAGCTTCAGGTTTCTTTATCATCTATTCCAGTTGTTTGGTCTGATAATACAAGTGCAGTTGGTTTGACAGAAAATCCCATTCATCATTCGAAAATGAAGCATGTTGAGATGGATCTTAGTTTTGTTAGGGAAAAGGTGACTAATGGTCAAGTGATTGTTAACTTTGTTCCCTCTGATGATCAGTTTGCAGATATTCTAACAAAACCACTCACTGAAAAGAGTTTTGTTCCTCTTCGGCAAAAGCTTGGTGTGTACTCATTGGAAGAAGTTGAGGTGTTGTCCAAATGTCTCACTGAAGGCATTAGCATTGATTTGGTTGAGGTTGATGCTTCTTGATCAATGCTTCTTAATTGTTGGTGTTGTTTGGTGATGATCTTTTCTATCTGTCTGAATATGATGCTCAATGGTGTTTATATCTGTCATGTGTCATATTTTGTGTATTCTAATCTGGTCTTGATTGTTTTCTAAGTATGCTGTTCGTTTCTTTTCTTGTGCTATCATCTCTTATGTGAATTAGATGACTACCATGTTCTTGCGTTTTGTGATTGAGATATTCGTCATAAAATAGTTGTCAACCTGGGTATATTGATTTCATACTCGGTATGTGTATCTTCATCTCTTCATCATTGATCATACTTTACTTGTTTTACTTGTGATCATATATTGGGGATCTCTGCCTTCTTTTGTTCTTCATGATCTCACCTTGATAAAGGCTATTCCTAGAGAATGTTCTATATTGATAGCTCATGGGGTTTAGTTCAAAAATATTCATTGAAGAAGACAACGTCAAAGATACTTCTTCTTTGATTTGAGAATGAAAAGATGAAGGCTCAAACCTTCCAACCCCAATGAAAAGATGAAGGCTCAAACCTTCCTATCAATAAAAAAAAAAAAGGAGAGAAGGAGAATCAATGAAAAAAAAAATTATGGTGTATAGAATGAAGGTGAAAAGAAAAGTGCATATGAAAAATGTGCTGAATCTCTATAAGGATGCCTAGATCAAGGTTGGAGTATATCATGAGTCTTTAGAAGGAATTTCTCTTATATATCTCATGAGGTTGAAACAAGTATTAGGAATGGTTGATTTGAATGAGAAGTTGTGCAGTATATAGAGTTGTGATCAATGTTAACAGGTTGAATCTAGTTTATGATGTTGATATCTTAAAAATAAATTGCAAGAATTGTGTGTTCTTTCTAATTCTTACTTTGAGATGATATGATGAAGAAAAGGAAGTTGAATGGCAGCTTAGAGCATGATCAAGGTTGATAAGAGCTGCACAAAGGTGGTCATGATGAGGTTTTAAAACATTGAGCTAAGTATGCAGAAGAATGGAAGATCATTTCAAACAAAAGCAACAATCAAGCAAGCTTATTCAAAAAGGATCTTGGATAGGGAATGTTAGGAGTTATGATAAGCAAGTATGTTTATTATAGAGCACCTACATCTCTAGGATAGTTTCGGTTCATCAAGGTCATCTAGGTGTTCTTGAGTGTTCTTGAATGTTCTAGTGTCTTCATGTATCTTCTAGTCTAAGTCATAGTTACTTAGCTCCTAAGTCATAGTTACTTAGTCCCTAAGTCATTTCTCTTGTATTTACTCATTAGATTAGACTATAAATAGGTGATGAATCTGTTTGTAAACTCTAACTTGAATCAATTGAAGAATTTCTCTCTAAGTTCTCCATTGTTGCTCTGTTTTTCTGATTCTGTTATAACAGAATTTTCAGATTCCTTCCTTTCCAAGTAACCTCATCTTCTTCAAGTTCTTCTCTCAATTCATCTTGAATTGATTAATAGTATGATCGCACCCGTCATGTTATGCGAATAAATTACATGTATATTCATTTATAGGACATAAAGAACCTCATTAACCATAACTTTTGATCCAGACATCCGATTGATGCGCCGTAAAAGCCTATGTGTCAATATGACAATAAACTAACACGTGGAAAGTCAACGCATAAGCAAACATATAGAACAAGAAATGTTACAAATTACGGAACGCGAAAAAAAAATAGGGGCGCAACACGAGGACTTCCAAGGAGGTCACCCATCCTAGTATTACTCTCGCCCAAGCACGCTTAACTTCGGAGTTCTGATGGGATCCGGTGCATTAGTGCTGGTATGATCGCACCCGTTATGTTATGCGAATAAATTACATGTATATTCATTTATAGGACATAAAGAACCTGAATAACCATAACTTTTGATCCGGACATCCGATTGATGCGCCGTAAAAGCCTATGTGTCAATATGACAATAATCTAACCCGTGGAAAGTCAACGTATAAGCAAACAAATAGAACAAGAAATGTAACAAATGACGGAACTCGAAAAAAATGAGGGGTGCAACACGAGGACTTCCCAGGAGGTCACCCATCCTAGTACTACTCTCGCCCAAGGACGCTTAACTTCGGAGTTCTGATGGGATCCGGTGCATCAGTGCTAGTATGATCGCACCCGTCATGTTATGCGAATAAATTACATGTATATTCATTTATAGGTCATAAAGAACCTGACTAACCATAACTTTTGATCCAGACATCCGATTGATGCGCCGTAAAAGCCTATGTGTCAATATGACAATAAACTAACGCATGGAAAGTCAACGCATAAGCAAACAAATAGAATAAGAAATGTTACGAATGACGGAACGCGAAAAAAAAGAGGTGTGCAACACGAGGACTTCCCAGGAGGTCACCCATCCTAGTACTACTCTCGCCCAAGCACGCTTAACTTCGAAGTTTTGATGTGCATTAGTGCTGGTATGATCGCACCCATCGTTTATGCGAATAAATTACATGTATATTCATTTATAGGACATAACCTGATTAACCATAACTTTTGATCCGGACATCCGATTGATGCGCCGTAAAAGCCTATGTGTCAATATGACAATAAACTAACACGTGGAAATTCAACACATAAGCAAACAAATAGAACAAGAAATGTTACGAATGATGGAACGCGAAAAAATAAAGGGACGCAACACGAGGACTTCCAAGGAGGTCACCCATCCTAGTACTACTCTCGCCCAAGCACGCTTAACTTCGGAGTTCTGATGGGATCCGGTGCATTAGTGCTGGTATGATCGCACCCGTCATGTTATGCGAATAAATTACATGTATATTCATATATAGGACATAAAGAACCTGATTAACCATAACTTTTGATCCGGACATCCGATTGATGCGCCGTAAAAGCCTATGTGTCAATATGACAATAAACTAACACGTGGAAAGTCAACGCATAAGCAAACAAATAGAACAAGAAATGTTACAAATGACGGAACGCGAAAAAAAAATAGGGGCGCAACACGAGGACTTCCAAGGAGGTCACCCATCCTAGTACTACTATCGCCCAAGCACGCTTAACTTCGGAGTTCTGATGGGATCCGGTGCATTAGTGCTGGTATGATCGCACCCGTCATGTTATGCGAATAAATTACATGTATATTCATATATAGGACATAAAGAACCTGATTAACCATAACTTTTGATCCGGACATCCGATTGATGCGCCGTAAAAGCCTATGTGTCAATATGACAATAAACTAACACGTGGAAAGTCAACGCATAAGCAAACAAATAGAACAAGAAATGTTACAAATGACGGAACGCGAAAAAACAATAGGGGCGCAACACGAGGACTTCCAAGGAGGTCACCCATCCTAGTACTACTATCGCCCAAGCACGCTTAACTTCGGAGTTCTGATGGGATCCGGTGCATTAGTGCTGGTATGATCGCACCCGTTATGTTATGCGAATAAATTACATGTATATTCATTTATAGGTCATAAAGAACCTGACTAACCATAACTTTTGATCCAGACATCCGATTGATGCGCCGTAAAAGCCTATGTGTCAATATGACAATAAACTAACGCATGGAAAGTCAACGCATAAGCAAACAAATAGAATAAGAAATGTTACGAATGACGGAACGCGAAAAAAAAGAGGTGTGCAACACGAGGACTTCCCAGGAGGTCACCCATCCTAGTACTACTCTCGCCCAAGCACGCTTAACTTCGAAGTTTTGATGTGCATTAGTGCTGGTATGATCGCACCCATCGTTTATGCGAATAAATTACATGTATATTCATTTATAGGACATAACCTGATTAACCATAACTTTTGATCCGGACATCCGATTGATGCGCCGTAAAAGCCTATGTGTCAATATGACAATAAACTAACACGTGGAAATTCAACACATAAGCAAACAAAAAGAACAAGAAATGTTACGAATGACGGAACGCGAAAAAATAAAGGGACGCAACACGAGGACTTCCAAGGAGGTCACCCATCCTAGTACTACTCTCGCCCAAGCACGCTTAACTTCGGAGTTCTGATGGGATCCGGTGCATTAGTGCTGGTATGATCGCACCCGTCATGTTATGCGAATAAATTACATGTATATTCATATATAGGACATAAAGAACCTGATTAACCATAACTTTTGATCCGGACATCCGATTGATGCGCCGTAAAAGCCTATGTGTCAATATGACAATAAACTAACACGTGGAAAGTCAACGCATAAGCAAACAAATAGAACAAGAAATGTTACAAATGACGGAACGCGAAAAAAAAATAGGGGCGCAACACGAGGACTTCCAAGGAGGTCACCCATCCTAGTACTACTATCGCCCAAGCACGCTTAACTTCGGAGTTCTGATGGGATCCGGTGCATTAGTGCTGGTATGATCGCACCCGTCATGTTATGCGAATAAATTACATGTATATTCATATATAGGACATAAAGAACCTGATTAACCATAACTTTTGATCCGGACATCCGATTGATGCGCCGTAAAAGCCTATGTGTCAATATGACAATAAACTAACACGTGGAAATTCAACACATAAGCAAACAAATAGAACAAGAAATGTTACGAATGACGGAACGCGAAAAAATAAAGGGACGCAACACGAGGACTTCCAAGGAGGTCACCCATCCTAGTACTACTCTCGCCCAAGCACGCTTAACTTCGGAGTTCTGATGGGATCCGGTGCATTAGTGCTGGTATGATCGCACCCGTCATGTTATGCGAATAAATTACATGTATATTCATATATAGGACATAAAGAACCTGATTAACCATAACTTTTGATCCGGACATCCGATTGATGCGCCGTAAAAGCCTATGTGTCAATATGACAATAAACTAACACGTGGAAAGTCAACGCATAAGCAAACAAATAGAACAAGAAATGTTACAAATGACGGAACGCGAAAAAAAAATAGGGGCGCAACACGAGGACTTCCAAGGAGGTCACCCATCCTAGTACTACTATCGCCCAAGCACGCTTAACTTCGGAGTTCTGATGGGATCCGGTGCATTAGTGCTGGTATGATCGCACCCGTCATGTTATGCGAATAAATTACATGTATATTCATATATAGGACATAAAGAACCTGATTAACCATAACTTTTGATCCGGACATCCGATTGATGCGCCGTAAAAGCCTATGTGTCAATATGACAATAAACTAACACGTGGAAAGTCAACGCATAAGCAAACAAATAGAACAAGAAATGTTACAAATGACGGAACGCGAAAAAAAAATAGGGGCGCAACACGAGGACTTCCAAGGAGGTCACCCATCCTAGTACTACTATCGCCCAAGCACGCTTAACTTCGGAGTTCTGATGGGATCCGGTGCATTAGTGCTGGTATGATCGCACCCGTTATGTTATGCGAATAAATTACATGTATATTCATTTATAGGTCATAAAGAACCTGACTAACCATAACTTTTGATCCAGACATCCGATTGATGCGCCGTAAAAGCCTATGTGTCAATATGACAATAAACTAACGCATGGAAAGTCAACGCATAAGCAAACAAATAGAATAAGAAATGTTACGAATGACGGAACGCGAAAAAAAAGAGGTGTGCAACACGAGGACTTCCCAGGAGGTCACCCATCCTAGTACTACTCTCGCCCAAGCACGCTTAACTTCGAAGTTTTGATGTGCATTAGTGCTGGTATGATCGCACCCATCGTTTATGCGAATAAATTACATGTATATTCATTTATAGGACATAACCTGATTAACCATAACTTTTGATCCGGACATCCGATTGATGCGCCGTAAAAGCCTATGTGTCAATATGACAATAAACTAACACGTGGAAATTCAACACATAAGCAAACAAATAGAACAAGAAATGTTACGAATGACGGAACGCGAAAAAATAAAGGGACGCAACACGAGGACTTCCAAGGAGGTCACCCATCCTAGTACTACTCTCGCCCAAGCACGCTTAACTTCGGAGTTCTGATGGGATCCGGTGCATTAGTGCTGGTATGATCGCACCCGTCATGTTATGCGAATAAATTACATGTATATTCATATATAGGACATAAAGAACCTGATTAACCATAACTTTTGATCCGGACATCCGATTGATGCGCCGTAAAAGCCTATGTGTCAATATGACAATAAACTAACACGTGGAAAGTCAACGCATAAGCAAACAAATAGAACAAGAAATGTTACAAATGACGGAACGCGAAAAAAAAATAGGGGCGCAACACGAGGACTTCCAAGGAGGTCACCCATCCTAGTACTACTATCGCCCAAGCACGCTTAACTTCGGAGTTCTGATGGGATCCGGTGCATTAGTGCTGGTATGATCGCACCCGTCATGTTATGCGAATAAATTACATGTATATTCATATATAGGACATAAAGAACCTGATTAACCATAACTTTTGATCCGGACATCCGATTGATGCGCCGTAAAAGCCTATGTGTCAATATGACAATAAACTAACACGTGGAAATTCAACACATAAGCAAACAAATAGAACAAGAAATGTTACGAATGACGGAACGCGAAAAAATAAAGGGACGCAACACGAGGACTTCCAAGGAGGTCACCCATCCTAGTACTACTCTCGCCCAAGCACGCTTAACTTCGGAGTTCTGATGGGATCCGGTGCATTAGTGCTGGTATGATCGCACCCGTCATGTTATGCGAATAAATTACATGTATATTCATATATAGGACATAAAGAACCTGATTAACCATAACTTTTGATCCGGACATCCGATTGATGCGCCGTAAAAGCCTATGTGTCAATATGACAATAAACTAACACGTGGAAAGTCAACGCATAAGCAAACAAATAGAACAAGAAATGTTACAAATGACGGAACGCGAAAAAAAAATAGGGGCGCAACACGAGGACTTCCAAGGAGGTCACCCATCCTAGTACTACTATCGCCCAAGCACGCTTAACTTCGGAGTTCTGATGGGATCCGGTGCATTAGTGCTGGTATGATCGCACCCGTCATGTTATGCGAATAAATTACATGTATATTCATATATAGGACATAAAGAACCTGATTAACCATAACTTTTGATCCGGACATCCGATTGATGCGCCGTAAAAGCCTATGTGTCAATATGACAATAAACTAACACGTGGAAAGTCAACGCATAAGCAAACAAATAGAACAAGAAATGTTACAAATGACGGAACGCGAAAAAAAAATAGGGGCGCAACACGAGGACTTCCAAGGAGGTCACCCATCCTAGTACTACTATCGCCCAAGCACGCTTAACTTCGGAGTTCTGATGGGATCCGGTGCATTAGTGCTGGTATGATCGCACCCGTCATGTTATGCGAATAAATTACATGTATATTCATTTATAGGACATAAAGAACCTGAATAACCATAACTTTTGATCCGGACATCCGATTGATGCGCCGTAAAAGCCTATGTGTCAATATGACAATAAACTAACTTGTGGAAAGTCAACGTATAAGCAAACATATAGAACAAGAAATGAGGACTTCCCAGGAGGTCACTCTTAGGAGTTTAGAGAGAGTGAGGTGTAAATGAAGAGCTTAAAGCAACCTTTAGAGAGAATTTCATATTGTATTGCTTTTAAACTTAAGAAATACACTAGGGTAGACATCTATATATAGGTGAAGCTAGGGATATGAGAGTAAATGTCCTAAACATGTGGACTTGTATGCAATTGTCCTAAACATTTGGACAATATGAACACTTATCTAAACTATAATCCCTAACATTCCCCTATGAAGATCCACTTCCTTATGTAAAACAAGACTCTAAACAAAAAAAAACATAATCTGACGATCAACATCGCATCTATCATCTTCACCCATCCTGATCAGACCTGGTCGCCATATGAACTTGATCTTGTTATTGTGGTCGCCAAACATGTGGTCGCCAATCATGTGGTCGCCAATCATGTGGTCGCCAATCATGTGGTCGCCAATCATGTGGTCGCCAATCATGTGGTCGCCAATCATGTGGTCGCCAATCATGTGGTCACCAATCATGTGGTCGCCAAACATTTGATGAGCACAGGTCTGCTCGTTCTTCAATTTGCACCGAGCACAGGTCTGCTCATCTATCATAAGACTGTGTGGGCACAGCCTGAGCACGGTGGAGGCACTGAGGATGCGCACTGGATGTTCTGAAGATGCACGGTGGAGGCACTGAAGATGCACAGGATCTGCACACTGGAGGCACTGAGGCTGCACGCTGGAGGCACTGGAGCTGCACAGGCTGAGTACAGGTTTAGCACTGCGCCTGCACTGCAGAAGTTCTGGAGTTGCACTGGTCTTGTATGCTGTGGTTTGGACGGTGGCTGAGCTATGGAGTGGGTGAATCGAACATGACACGAAGCACAGGTCTGCTCCTGAGTCTTGTGAGGCAATATATGACATGAAGCACAGGTCTGCTCCAGAGTCGTCTGAGGCAATATATCGAACACATTAGGTGCGTCTGATGTTGCGTGCTGCTATTCCTGATTAGAGTTGCTGCATTTGGATGAAACTTGAAAGGGAGACAAAGCCATCTCTTGGCAAGGAAGGAAGACACTCGAGATGCAGTAAACGTGTTGAATACACGCAGCAAAACATAGATAAAGCAGTAAACGTGTTGAATTCACGCAGCAAAACATAGAGACTCGAGGATGCTGAAAAATAGAGAAACAGAAAATAAAAGACAGAGCAGCAAAGATGAAGATTCAGGAATAGCAACAACATTGAAGCAGCCTGGAGTGAACGATAAACCACCGCAGCAAATAACAAACCACCACATGAGACCAGTCGAACCAAAATGAACATAAACCAGAAGATAGATGGGCAGATTTTAGTGCATCAACAGAAACTCAAAGATGTTGAGCAGGATTAGAACGAAATAGGAGGCAACTAGTGCAGCAAAATATGACAGAATATGTAATATTAGGTACAGATAAAGAGATTAGATGCAGCAAAGATGCAGCAGAAGCAATAGAAAACAAAGAACAAGACCAGCCGAAGAACAGGACCTGCTTGAAGAAGAAAGAAACTGCTGCAAACCAGAGCATGAAATCAACGATTCAGCAAAGACCAAATCTGCATAGAGAGCAGTGAGTCCTGCCTGCACGAAGCTCCGAAGAGCAGAAGAGAAATCGAGAAGAACAATGAAATTGTAAAAACTGACGAACAGAATTTCAAAGAAATAGACCGAATGAAATCAGCACAAGACAAGCTGCCAATCAGTCTATTGAAATTCAGAAGCAGCGGAAGAACGATTGAAGACAAGGAAACACCAAGAACTGGACCAAATCAGCATAGAAGAGCTGATGTCCAAACACACAAAAGCTGATTTGAAGAAAACATAGCTTAAAACAAACGAAAAAACCCAGCAGTAGAATGGAATCCAGGAATAGTGTCTCTGATACCATCTTAGGAGTTTAGAGAGAGTGAGGTGTAAATGAAGAGCTTAAAGCAACCTTTAGAGAGAATTTCATATTGTATTGCTTTTAAACTTAAGAAATACACTAGGGTAGACATCTATATATAGGTGAAGCTAGGGATATGAGAGTAAATGTCCTAAACATGTGGACTTGTATGCAATTGTCCTAAACATTTGGACAATATGAACACTTATCTAAACTATAATCCCTAACAGTCACCCATCCTAGTACTACTCTCGCCCAAGGACGCTTAACTTCGGAGTTCTGATGGGATCCGGTGCATTAGTGCTGGTATGATCGCATCTGTCATGTTATGCGAATAAATTACATGTATATTCATTTATAGGACATAAAGAACCTGAATAACCATAACTTTTGATCCGGACATCCGATTGATGCGCCGTAAAAGCCTATGTGTCAATATGACAATAAACTAACCCGTGTAAATTCAACGTATAAGCAAACATATAGAACAAGAAATGTTACTAATGACGGAAGACGGAAAAAAAAGAGGGGTGCAACACGAGGACTTCCCAGGAGGTCACCCATCCTAGTACTACTCTCGCCCAAGGACGCTTAACTTCGGAGTTCTGACGGGATCTGGTGCATTAGTGCTGGTATGATCGCACCCGTCATGTTATGCGAATAAATTAAATGTATATTCATTTATAGGACATAAAGAACCTAATTAACCATAACTTTTGATCCGGACATCCGATTGATGCGCCGTAAAAGCCTATGTGTCAATATGACAATAAACTAACCCGAGGAAACTCAACGTATAAGCAAACAAATAGAACAAGAAATGTTACTAATGACGGAACTCGAAAAAAATGAGGGGTGCAACACGACCCATCCTAGTACTACTCTCGGCTAAGGACGCTTAACTTCGGAGTTCTGATGGGATCCGGTGCATTAGTGCTAGTATGATCGCACCCGTCATGTTATGCGAATAAATTACATGTATATTCATTTATAGGACATAAAGAACCTGACTAACCATAACTTTTGATCCAGACATCCGATTGATGCGCCGTAAAAGCCTATGTGTCAATATGACAATAAACTAACGCATGGAAAGTCAACGCATAAGCAAACAAATAGAACAAGAAATGTTACGAATTACGGAACGCGAAGAAAAAAAGAGGGGTGCAACACGAGGACTTCCCAGGAGGTCACCCATCCTAGTACTACTCTCGCCCAAGGACGCTTAACTTCGGAGTTCTGATGGGATCCGGTGCATTAGTGCTGGTATGATCGCACCTGTCATGTTATGCGAATAAATTACATGTATATTCATTTATAGGACATAAAGAACCTGAATAACCATAACTTTTGATCCGGACATCCGATTGATGCGCCGTAAAAGCCTATGTGTCAATATGACAATAAACTAACCCGTGTAAATTCAACGTATATGCAAACATATAGAACAAGAAATGTTACTAATGACGGAAGACGGAAAAAAAAGAGGGGTGCAACACGAGGACTTCCCAGGAGGTCACCCATCCTAGTACTACTCTCGCCCAAGGACGCTTAACTTCGGAGTTCTGACGGGATCTGGTGCATTAGTGCTGGTATGATCGCACCCGTCATGTTATGCGAATAAATTAAATGTATATTCATTTATAGGACATAAAGAACCTAATTAACCATAACTTTTGATCCGGACATCCGATTGATGCGCCGTAAAAGCCTATGTGTCAATATGACAATAAACTAACCCGAGGAAACTCAACGTATAAGCAAACAAATAGAACAAGAAATGTTACTAATGACGGAACTCGAAAAAAATGAGGGGTGCAACACGAGGACTTCCTAGGAGGTCACCCATCCTAGTACTACTCTCGGCTAAGGACGCTTAACTTCGGAGTTCTGATGGGATCCGGTGCATTAGTGCTAGTATGATCGCACCCTTCATGTTATGCGAATAAATTACATGTATATTCATTTATAGGACATAAAGAACCTGACTAACCATAACTTTTGATCCAGACATCCGATTGATGCGCCGTAAAAGCCTATGTGTCAATATGACAATAAACTAACGCATGGAAAGTCAACGCATAAGCAAACAAATAGAACAAGAAATGTTACGAATTACGGAACGCGAAGAAAAAAAGAGGGGTGCAACACGAGGACTTCCCAGGAGGTCACCCATCCTAGTACTACTCTCGCCCAAGGACGCTTAACTTCGGAGTTCTGATGGGATACGGTGCATTAGTGCTGGTATGATCGCACCTGTCATGTTATGCGAATAAATTACATGTATATTCATTTATAGGACATAAAGAACCTGAATAACCATAACTTTTGATCCGGACATCCGATTGATGCGCCGTAAAAGCCTATGTGTCAATATGACAATAAACTAACCCGTGTAAATTCAACGTATATGCAAACATATAGAACAAGAAATGTTACTAATGACGGAAGACGGAAAAAAAAGAGGGGCGCAACACGAGGACTTCCAAGGAGGTCACCCATCCTAGTACTACTATCGCCCAAGCACGCTTAACTTCAGAGTTCTGATGGGATCCGGTGCATTAGTGCTGGTATGATCGCACCCGTCATGTTATGCGAATAAATTACATGTATATTCATATATAGGACATAAAGAACCTGATTAACCATAACTTTTGATCCGGACATCCGATTGATGCGCCGTAAAAGCCTATGTGTCAATATGACAATAAACTAACACGTGGAAAGTCAACGCATAAGCAAACAAATAGAACAAGAAATGTTACAAATGACGGAACGCGAAAAAAAAATAGGGGCGCAACACGAGGACTTCCAAGGAGGTCACCCATCCTAGTACTACTATCGCCCAAGCACGCTTAACTTCGGAGTTCTGATGGGATCCGGTGCATTAGTGCTGGTATGATCGCACCCGTCATGTTATGCGAATAAATTACATGTATATTCATTTATAGGACATAAAGAACCTGAATAACCATAACTTTTGATCCGGACATCCGATTGATGCGCCGTAAAAGCCTATGTGTCAATATGACAATAAACTAACTTGTGGAAAGTCAACGTATAAGCAAACATATAGAACAAGAAATGAGGACTTCCCAGGAGGTCACCCATCCTAGTACTACTCTCGCCCAAGGACGCTTAACTTCGGAGTTCTGATGGGATCCGGTGCATTAGTGCTGGTATGATCGCATCTGTCATGTTATGCGAATAAATTACATGTATATTCATTTATAGGACATAAAGAACCTGAATAACCATAACTTTTGATCCGGACATCCGATTGATGCGCCATAAAAGCCTATGTGTCAATATGACAATAAACTAACCCGTGTAAATTCAACGTATAAGCAAACATATAGAACAAGAAATGTTACTAATGACGGAAGACGGAAAAAAAAGAGGGGTGCAACACGAGGACTTCCCAGGAGGTCACCCATCCTAGTACTACTCTCGCCCAAGGACGCTTAACTTCGGAGTTCTGACGGGATCTGGTGCATTAGTGCTGGTATGATCGCACCCGTCATGTTATGCGAATAAATTAAATGTATATTCATTTATAGGACATAAAGAACCTAATTAACCATAACTTTTGATCCGGACATCCGATTGATGCGCCGTAAAAGCCTATGTGTCAATATGACAATAAACTAACCCGAGGAAACTCAACGTATAAGCAAACAAATAGAACAAGAAATGTTACTAATGACGGAACTCGAAAAAAATGAGGGGTGCAACACGACCCATCCTAGTACTACTCTCGGCTAAGGACGCTTAACTTCGGAGTTCTGATGGGATCCGGTGCATTAGTGCTAGTATGATCGCACCCGTCATGTTATGCGAATAAATTACATGTATATTCATTTATAGGACATAAAGAACCTGACTAACCATAACTTTTGATCCAGACATCCGATTGATGCGCCGTAAAAGCCTATGTGTCAATATGACAATAAACTAACGCATGGAAAGTCAACGCATAAGCAAACAAATAGAACAAGAAATGTTACGAATTACGGAACGCGAAGAAAAAAAGAGGGGTGCAACACGAGGACTTCCCAGGAGGTCACCCATCCTAGTACTACTCTCGCCCAAGGACGCTTAACTTCGGAGTTCTGATGGGATCCGGTGCATTAGTGCTGGTATGATCGCACCTGTCATGTTATGCGAATAAATTACATGTATATTCATTTATAGGACATAAAGAACCTGAATAACCATAACTTTTGATCCGGACATCCGATTGATGCGCCGTAAAAGCCTATGTGTCAATATGACAATAAACTAACCCGTGTAAATTCAACGTATATGCAAACATATAGAACAAGAAATGTTACTAATGACGGAAGACGGAAAAAAAAGAGGGGTGCAACACGAGGACTTCCCAGGAGGTCACCCATCCTAGTACTACTCTCGCCCAAGGACGCTTAACTTCGGAGTTCTGACGGGATCTGGTGCATTAGTGCTGGTATGATCGCACCCGTCATGTTATGCGAATAAATTAAATGTATATTCATTTATAGGACATAAAGAACCTAATTAACCATAACTTTTGATCCGGACATCCGATTGATGCGCCGTAAAAGCCTATGTGTCAATATGACAATAAACTAACCCGAGGAAACTCAACGTATAAGCAAACAAATAGAACAAGAAATGTTACTAATGACGGAACTCGAAAAAAATGAGGGGTGCAACACGAGGACTTCCTAGGAGGTCACCCATCCTAGTACTACTCTCGGCTAAGGACGCTTAACTTCGGAGTTCTGATGGGATCCGGTGCATTAGTGCTAGTATGATCGCACCCTTCATGTTATGCGAATAAATTACATGTATATTCATTTATAGGACATAAAGAACCTGACTAACCATAACTTTTGATCCAGACATCCGATTGATGCGCCGTAAAAGCCTATGTGTCAATATGACAATAAACTAACGCATGGAAAGTCAACGCATAAGCAAACAAATAGAACAAGAAATGTTACGAATTACGGAACGCGAAGAAAAAAAGAGGGGTGCAACACGAGGACTTCCCAGGAGGTCACCCATCCTAGTACTACTCTCGCCCAAGGACGCTTAACTTCGGAGTTCTGATGGGATACGGTGCATTAGTGCTGGTATGATCGCACCTGTCATGTTATGCGAATAAATTACATGTATATTCATTTATAGGACATAAAGAACCTGAATAACCATAACTTTTGATCCGGACATCCGATTGATGCGCCGTAAAAGCCTATGTGTCAATATGACAATAAACTAACCCGTGTAAATTCAACGTATATGCAAACATATAGAACAAGAAATGTTACTAATGACGGAAGACGGAAAAAAAAGAGGGGTGCAACATGAGGACTTCCCAGGAGGTCACCCATCCTAGTACTACTCTCGCCCAAGGACGCTTAACTTCGGAGTTCTGACGGGATCTGGTGCATTAGTGCTGGTATGATCGCACCCGTCATGTTATGCGAATAAATTAAATGTATATTCATTTATAGGACATAAAGAACCTAATTAACCATAACTTTTGATCCGGACATCCGATTGATGCGCCGTAAAAGCCTATGTGTCAATATGACAATAAACTAACACGTGGAAAGTCAACGCATAAGCAAACATATAGAACAAGAAATGTTACAAATTACGGAATGCGAAAAAAAATAGGGGCGCAACACGAGAACTTCCAAGGAGGTCACTCATCCTAGAATTACTCTCGCCCAAGCACGCTTAACTTCGGAGTTCTGATGGGATCCGGTGCATTAGTGCTGGTATGATCGCACCCGTTATGTTATGCGAATAAATTACATATATATTCATTTATAGGACATAAAGAACCTGAATAACCATAACTTTTGATCCGGACATCCGATTGATGCGCCGTAAAAGCCTATGTGTCAATATGACAATAAACTAACCCGTGGAAAGTCAACGTATAAGCAAACAAATAGAACAAGAAATGTTACTAATGACGGAACTCGAAAAAAATGAGGGGTGCAACACGAGGACTTCCTAGGAGGTCACCCATCCTAGTACTACTCTCGGCTAAGGACGCTTAACTTCGGAGTTCTGATGGGATCCGGTGCATTAGTGCTAGTATGATCGCACCCGTCATGTTATGCGAATAAATTACATGTATATTCATTTATAGGACATAAAGAACCTGAATAACCATAACTTTTGATCCGGACATCCGATTGATGCGCCGTAAAAGCCTATGTGTCAATATGACAATAAACTAACCCGTGTAAATTCAACGTATATGCAAACATATAGAACAAGAAATGTTACTAATGACGGAAGACGGAAAAAAAAGAGGGGTGCAACATGAGGACTTCCCAGGAGGTCACCCATCCTAGTACTACTCTCGCCCAAGGACGCTTAACTTCGGAGTTCTGACGGGATCTGGTGCATTAGTGCTGGTATGATCGCACCCGTCATGTTATGCGAATAAATTAAATGTATATTCATTTATAGGACATAAAGAACCTAATTAACCATAACTTTTGATCCGGACATCCGATTGATGCGCCGTAAAAGCCTATGTGTCAATATGACAATAAACTAACACGTGGAAAGTCAACGCATAAGCAAACATATAGAACAAGAAATGTTACAAATTACGGAATGCGAAAAAAAATAGGGGCGCAACACGAGAACTTCCAAGGAGGTCACTCATCCTAGAATTACTCTCGCCCAAGCACGCTTAACTTCGGAGTTCTGATGGGATCCGGTGCATTAGTGCTGGTATGATCGCACCCGTTATGTTATGCGAATAAATTACATATATATTCATTTATAGGACATAAAGAACCTGAATAACCATAACTTTTGATCCGGACATCCGATTGATGCGCCGTAAAAGCCTATGTGTCAATATGACAATAAACTAACCCGTGGAAAGTCAACGTATAAGCAAACAAATAGAACAAGAAATGTTACTAATGACGGAACTCGAAAAAAATGAGGGGTGCAACACGAGGACTTCCTAGGAGGTCACCCATCCTAGTACTACTCTCGGCTAAGGACGCTTAACTTCGGAGTTCTGATGGGATCCGGTGCATTAGTGCTAGTATGATCGCACCCGTCATGTTATGCGAATAAATTACATGTATATTCATTTATAGGACATAAAGAACCTGACTAACCATAACTTTTGATCCAGACATCCGATTGATGCGCCGTAAAAGCCTATGTGTCAATATGACAATAAACTAACGCATGGAAAGTCAACGCATAAGCAAACAAATAGAACAAGAAATGTTACGAATTACGGAACGCGAAAAAAAAGAGGAGTGCAACACGAGGACTTCTCAGGAGGTCACCCATCCTAGTACTACTCTCGCCCAAGCACGCTTAACTTCGGAGTTCTGATGGGAACCGGTGCATTAGTGCTGGTATGATCGCACCCGTCGTTTATGCGAATAAATTACATGTATATTCATTTATAAGACATAAAGAACCTGATTAACCATAACTTTTGATCCGGACATCCGATTGATGCACCGTAAAAGCCTATGTGTCAATATGACAATAAACTAACACGTGGAAATTCAACACATAAGCAAACAAATAGAACAAGAAATGTTACGAATGACGGAACGCGAAAAAAAAAGGGACGCAACACGAGGACTTCCAAGGAGGTCACCCATCCTAGTACTACTCTCGCCCAAGCACGCTTAACTTCGGAGTTCTGATGGGATCCGGTGCATTAGTGCTGGTATGATCGCATCTGTCATGTTATGCGAATAAATTACATGTATATTCATTTATAGGACATAAAGAACCTGAATAACCATAACTTTTGATCCGGACATCCGATTGATGCGCCGTAAAAGCCTATGTGTCAATATGACAATAAACTAACCCGTGTAAATTCAACGTATAAGCAAACATATAGAACAAGAAATGTTACTAATGACGGAAGACGGAAAAAAAAGAGGGGTGCAACACGAGGACTTCCCAGGAGGTCACCCATCCTAGTACTACTCTCGCCCAAGGACGCTTAACTTCGGAGTTCTGACGGGATCTGGTGCATTAGTGCTGGTATGATCGCACCCGTCATGTTATGCGAATAAATTAAATGTATATTCATTTATAGGACATAAAGAACCTAATTAACCATAACTTTTGATCCGGACATCCGATTGATGCGCCGTAAAAGCCTATGTGTCAATATGACAATAAACTAACACGTGGAAAGTCAACGCATAAGCAAACATATAGAACAAGAAATGTTACAAATTACGGAATGCGAAAAAAAATAGGGGCGCAACACGAGAACTTCCAAGGAGGTCACTCATCCTAGAATTACTCTCGCCCAAGCACGCTTAACTTCGGAGTTCTGATGGGATCCGGTGCATTAGTGCTGGTATGATCGCACCCGTCATGTTATGCGAATAAATTACATATATATTCATTTATAGGACATAAAGAACCTGAATAACCATAACTTTTGATCCGGACATCCGATTGATGCGCCGTAAAAGCCTATGTGTCAATATGACAATAAACTAACCCGTGGAAAGTCAACGTATAAGCAAACAAATAGAACAAGAAATGTTACTAATGACGGAACTCGAAAAAAATGAGGGGTGCAACACGAGGACTTCCTAGGAGGTCACCCATCCTAGTACTACTCTCGGCTAAGGACGCTTAACTTCGGAGTTCTGATGGGATCCGGTGCATTAGTGCTAGTATGATCGCACCCGTCATGTTATGCGAATAAATTACATGTATATTCATTTATAGGACATAAAGAACCTGACTAACCATAACTTTTGATCCAGACATCCGATTGATGCGCCGTAAAAGCCTATGTGTCAATATGACAATAAACTAACGCATGGAAAGTCAACGCATAAGCAAACAAATAGAACAAGAAATGTTACGAATTACGGAACGCGAAAAAAAAGAGGAGTGCAACACGAGGACTTCTCAGGAGGTCACCCATCCTAGTACTACTCTCGCCCAAGCACGCTTAACTTCGGAGTTCTGATGGGAACCGGTGCATTAGTGCTGGTATGATCGCACCCGTCGTTTATGCGAATAAATTACATGTATATTCATTTATAAGACATAAAGAACCTGATTAACCATAACTTTTGATCCGGACATCCGATTGATGCACCGTAAAAGCCTATGTGTCAATATGACAATAAACTAACACGTGGAAATTCAACACATAAGCAAACAAATAGAACAAGAAATGTTACGAATGACGGAACGCGAAAAAAAAAGGGACGCAACACGAGGACTTCCAAGGAGGTCACCCATCCTAGTACTACTCTCGCCCAAGCACGCTTAACTTCGGAGTTCTGATGGGATCTGGTGCATTAGTGCTGGTATGATCGCATCTGTCATGTTATGCGAATAAATTACATGTATATTCATTTATAGGACATAAAGAACCTGAATAACCATAACTTTTGATCCGGACATCCGATTGATGCGCCGTAAAAGCCTATGTGTCAATATGACAATAAACTAACCCGTTGAAAGTCAACGTATAAGCAAACAAATAGAACAAGAAATGTTACTAATGACGGAACTCGAAAAAAATGAGGGGTGCAACACGAGGACTTCCTAGGAGGTCACCCATCCTAGTACTACTCTCGGCTAAGGACGCTTAACTTCGGAGTTCTGATGGGATCCGGTGCATTAGTGCTAGTATGATCGCACCCGTCATGTTATGCGAATAAATTACATGTATATTCATTTATAGGACATAAAGAACCTGACTAACCATAACTTTTGATCCAGACATCCGATTGATGCGCCGTAAAAGCCTATGTGTCAATATGACAATAAACTAACGCATGGAAAGTCAACGCATAAGCAAACAAATAGAACAAGAAATGTTACGAATTACGGAACGCGAAAAAAAAGAGGAGTGCAACACGAGGACTTCTCAGGAGGTCACCCATCCTAGTACTACTCTCGCCCAAGCACGCTTAACTTCGGAGTTCTGATGGGAACCGGTGCATTAGTGCTGGTATGATCGCACCCGTCGTTTATGCGAATAAATTACATGTATATTCATTTATAGGACATAAAGAACCTAATTAACCATAACTTTTGATCCGGACATCCGATTGATGCGCCGTAAAAGCCTATGTGTCAATATGACAATAAACTAACCCGTGTAAATTCAACGTATAAGCAAACATATAGAACAAGAAATGTTACTAATGACGGAAGACGGAAAAAAAAGAGGGGTGCAACACGAGGACTTCCCAGGAGGTCACCCATCCTAGTACTACTCTCGCCCAAGGACGCTTAACTTCGGAGTTCTGACGGGATCTGGTGCATTAGTGCTGGTATGATCGCACCCGTCATGTTATGCGAATAAATTAAATGTATATTCATTTATAGGACATAAAGAACCTAATTAACCATAACTTTTGATCCGGACATCCGATTGATGCGCCGTAAAAGCCTATGTGTCAATATGACAATAAACTAACGCATGGAAAGTCAACGCATAAGCAAACAAATAGAACAAGAAATGTTACGAATTACGGAACGCGAAAAAAAAGAGGAGTGCAACACGAGGACTTCTCAGGAGGTCACCCATCCTAGTACTACTCTCGCCCAAGCACGCTTAACTTCGGAGTTCTGATGGGAACCGGTGCATTAGTGCTGGTATGATCGCACCCGTCATGTTATGCTAATAAATTACATGTATATTCATTTATAGGACATAAAGAACCTGAATAACCATAACTTTTGATCCGGACATCCGATTGATGCGCCGTAAAAGCCTATGTGTCAATATGACAATAAACTAACCCGTGTAAATTCAACGTATAAGCAAACATATAGAACAAGAAATGTTACTAATGACGGAAGACGGAAAAAAAAGAGGGGTGCAACACGAGGACTTCCCAGGAGGTCACCCATCCTAGTACTACTCTCGCCCAAGGACGCTTAACTTCGGAGTTCTGACGGGATCTGGTGCATTAGTGCTTGTATGATCGCACCCGTCATGTTATGCGAATAAATTAAATGTATATTCATTTATAGGACATAAAGAACCTAATTAACCATAACTTTTGATCCGGACATCCGATTGATGCGCCGTAAAAGCCTATGTGTCAATATGACAATAAACTAACACGTGGAAAGTCAACGCATAAGCAAACATATAGAACAAGAAATGTTACAAATTACGGAATGTGAAAAAAAATAGGGGCGCAACACGAGAACTTCCAAGGAGGTCACTCATCCTAGAATTACTCTCGCCCAAGCACGCTTAACTTCGGAGTTCTGATGGGATCCGGTGCATTAGTGCTGGTATGATCGCACCCGTTATGTTATGCGAATAAATTACATATATATTCATTTATAGGACATAAAGAACCTGAATAACCATAACTTTTGATCCGGACATCCGATTGATGCGCCGTAAAAGCCTATGTGTCAATATGACAATAAACTAACCCGTGGAAAGTCAACGTATAAGCAAACAAATAGAACAAGAAATGTTACTAATGACGGAACTCGAAAAAAATGAGGGGTGCAACACGAGGACTTCCTAGGAGGTCACCCATCCTAGTACTACTCTCGGCTAAGGACGCTTAACTTCGGAGTTCTGATGGGATCCGGTGCATTAGTGCTAGTATGATCGCACCCGTCATGTTATGCGAATAAATTACATGTATATTCATTTATAGGACATAAAGAACCAGACTAACCATAACTTTTGATCCAGACATCCGATTGATGCGCCGTAAAAGCCTATGTGTCAATATGACAATAAACTAACGCATGGAAAGTCAACGCATAAGCAAACAAATAGAACAAGAAATGTTACGAATTACGGAACGCGAAAAAAAAGAGGAGTGCAACACGAGGACTTCTCAGGAGGTCACCCATCCTAGTACTACTCTCGCCCAAGCACGCTTAACTTCGGAGTTCTGATGGGAACCGGTGCATTAGTGCTGGTATGATCGCACCCGTCGTTTATGCGAATAAATTACATGTATATTCATTTATAAGACATAAAGAACCTGATTAACCATAACTTTTGATCCGGACATCCGATTGATGCACCGTAAAAGCCTATGTGTCAATATGACAATAAACTAACACGTGGAAATTCAACACATAAGCAAACAAATAGAACAAGAAATGTTACGAATGACGGAACGCGAAAAAAAAAGGGACGCAACACGAGGACTTCCAAGGAGGTCACCCATCCTAGTACTACTCTCGCCCAAGCACGCTTAACTTCGGAGTTCTGATGGGATCCGGTGCATTAGTGCTGGTATGATCGCATCTGTCATGTTATGCGAATAAATTACATGTATATTCATTTATAGGACATAAAGAACCTGAATAACCATAACTTTTGATCCGGACATCCGATTGATGCGCCGTAAAAGCCTATGTGTCAATATGACAATAAACTAACCCGTGGAAAGTCAACGTATAAGCAAACAAATAGAACAAGAAATGTTACTAATGACGGAACTCGAAAAAAATGAGGGGTGCAACACGAGGACTTCCTAGGAGGTCACCCATCCTAGTACTACTCTCGGCTAAGGACGCTTAACTTCGGAGTTCTGATGGGATCCGGTGCATTAGTGCTAGTATGATCGCACCCGTCATGTTATGCGAATAAATTACATGTATATTCATTTATAGGACATAAAGAACCTGACTAACCATAACTTTTGATCCAGACATCCGATTGATGCGCCGTAAAAGCCTATGTGTCAATATGACAATAAACTAACGCATGGAAAGTCAACGCATAAGCAAACAAATAGAACAAGAAATGTTACGAATTACGGAACGCGAAGAAAAAAAGAGGGGTGCAACACGAGGACTTCCCAGGAGGTCACCCATCCTAGTACTACTCTCGCCCAAGGACGCTTAACTTCGGAGTTCTGATGGGATCCGGTGCATTAGTGCTGGTATGATCGCACCCGTCATGTTATGCGAATAAATTACATGTATATTCATATATAGGACATAAAGAACCTGATTAACCATAACTTTTGATCCGGACATCCGATTGATGCGCCGTAAAAGCCTATGTGTCAATATGACAATAAACTAACACGTGGAAAGTCAACGCATAAGCAAACAAATAGAACAAGAAATGTTACAAATGACGGAACGCGAAAAAAAAATAGGGGCGCAACACGAGGACGTCCAAGGAGGTCACCCATCCTAGTACTACTATCGCCCAAGCACGCTTAACTTCGGAGTTCTGATGGGATCCGGTGCATTAGTGCTGGTATGATCGCACCCGTCATGTTATGCTAATAAATTACATGTATATTCATTTATAGGACATAAAGAACCTGAATAACCATAACTTTTGATCCGGACATCCGATTGATGCGCCGTAAAAGCCTATGTGTCAATATGACAATAAACTAACCCGTGGAAAGTCAACGTATAAGCAAACATATAGAACAAGAAATGTTACTAATGACGGAACACGAAGAAAAAAAGAGGGGTGCAACACGAGGACTTCCCAGGAGGTCACCCATCCTAGTACTACTCTCGCCCAAGGACGCTTAACTTCGGAGTTCTGACGGGATCTGGTGCATTAGTGCTGGTATGATCGCACCCGTCATGTTATGCGAATAAATTAAATGTATATTCATTTATAGGACATAAAGAACCTAATTAACCATAACTTTTGATCCGGACATCCGATTGATGCGCCGTAAAAGCCTATGTGTCAATATGACAATAAACTAACACGTGGAAAGTCAACGCATAAGCAAACATATAGAACAAGAAATGTTACAAATTACGGAACGCGAAAAAAAAATAGGGGCGCAACACGAGAACTTCCAAGGAGGTCACTCATCCTAGAATTACTCTCGCCCAAGCACGCTTAACTTCGGAGTTCTGATGGGATCCGGTGCATTAGTGCTGGTATGATCGCACCCGTTATGTTATGCGAATAAATTACATGTATATTCATTTATAGGACATAAAGAACCTGAATAACCATAACTTTTGATCCGGACATCCGATTGATGCGCCGTAAAAGCCTATGTGTCAATATGACAATAAACTAACACGTGGAAAGTCAACGTATAAGCAAACAAATAGAACAAGAAATGTTACTAATGACGGAACTCGAAAAAAATGAGGGGTGCAACACCAGGACTTCCTAGGAGGTCACCCATCCTAGTACTACTCTCGGCTAAGGACGCTTAACTTCGGAGTTCTGATGGGATCCGGTGCATTAGTGCTAGTATGATCGCACCCGTCATGTTATGCGAATAAATTACATGTATATTCATTTATAGGACATAAAGAACCTGACTAACCATAACTTTTGATCCAGACATCCGATTGATGCGCCGTAAAAGCCTATGTGTCAATATGACAATAAACTAACGCATGGAAAGTCAACGCATAAGCAAACAAATAGAACAAGAAATGTTACGAATTAAGGAACGCGAAAAAAAAGAGGTGTGCAACACGAGGACTTCTCAGGAGGTCACCCATCCTAGTACTACTCTCGCCCAAGCACGCTTAACTTCGAAGTTCTGATGGGAACCGGTGCATTAGTGCTGGTATGATCGCACCCGTCGTTTATGCGAATAAATTACATGTATATTCATTTATAGGACATAAAGAACCTGATTAACCATAACTTTTGATCCGGACATCCGATTGATGCACCGTAAAAGCCTATGTGTCAATATGACAATAAACTAACACGTGGAAATTCAACACATAAGCAAACAAATAGAACAAGAAATGTTACGAATGACGGAACGCGAAAAAAAAAGGGACGCAACACGAGGACTTCCAAGGAGGTCACCCATCCTAGTACTACTCTCGCCCAAGCACGCTTAACTTCGGAGTTCTGATGGGATCCGGTGCATTAGTGCTGGTATGATCGCACCCGTCATGTTATGCGAATAAATTACATGTATATTCATATATAGGACATAAAGAACCTGATTAACCATAACTTTTGATCCGGACATCCGATTGATGCGCCGTAAAAGCCTATGTGTCAATATGACAATAAACTAACACGTTGAAAGTCAACGCATAAGCAAACATATAGAACAAGAAATGTTACAAATTACGGAACGCGAAAAAAAAATAGGGGCGCAACACGAGAACTTCCAAGGAGGTCACTCATCCTAGAATTACTCTCGCCCAAGCACGCTTAACTTCGGAGTTCTGATGGGATCCGGTGCATTAGTGCTGGTATGATCGCACCCGTTATGTTATGCGAATAAATTACATGTATATTCATTTATAGGACATAAAGAACCTGAATAACCATAACTTTTGATCCGGACATCCGATTGATGCGCCGTAAAAGCCTATGTGTCAATATGACAATAAACTAACCCGTGGAAAGTCAACGTATAAGCAAACAAATAGAACAAGAAATGTTACTAATGACGGAACTCGAAAAAAATGAGGGGTGCAACACGAGGACTTCCTAGGAGGTCACCCATCCTAGTACTACTCTCGGCTAAGGACGCTTAACTTCGGAGTTCTGATGGGAACCGGTGCATTAGTGCCGGTATGATCGCACCCGTCGTTTATGCGAATAAATTACATGTATATTCATTTATAGGACATAAAGAACCTGATTAACCATAACTTTTGATCCGGACATCCGATTGATGCACCGTAAAAGCCTATGTGTCAATATGACAATAAACTAACACGTGGAAATTCAACACATAAGCAAACAAATAAAACAAGAAATGTTACGAATGACGGAACGCGAAAAAAAAAGGGACGCAACACGAGGACATCCAAGGAGGTCACCCATCCTAGTACTACTCTCGCCCAAGCACGCTTAACTTCGGAGTTCTGATGGGATCCGGTGCATTAGTGCTGGTATGATCGCACCCGTCATGTTATGCGAATAAATTACATGTATATTCATATATAGGACATAAAGAACCTGATTAACCATAACTTTTGATCCGGACATCCGATTGATGCGCCGTAAAAGCCTATGTGTCAATATGACAATAAACTAACACGTGGAAAGTCAACGCATAAGCAAACAAATAGAACAAGAAATGTTACAAATGACGGAACGCGAAAAAAAAATAGGGGCGCAACACGAGGACTTCCAAGGAGGTCACCCATCCTAGTACTACTATCGCCCAAGCACGCTTAACTTCGGAGTTCTGATGGGATCCGGTGCATTAGTGCTGGTATGATCGCACCCGTCATGTTATGCTAATAAATTACACGTATATTCATTTATAGGACATAAAGAACCTGAATAACCATAACTTTTGATCCGGACATCCGATTGATGCGCCGTAAAAGCCTATGTGTCAATATGACAATAAACTAACCCGTGGAAAGTCAACGTATAAGCAAACATATAGAACAAGAAATGTTACTAATGACGGAACACGAAGAAAAAAAGAGGGGTGCAACACGAGGACTTCCCAGGAGGTCACCCATCCTAGTACTACTCTCGCCCAAGGACGCTTAACTTCGGAGTTCTGATGGGATCCGGTGCATTAGTGCTGGTATGATCGCACCCGTCATGTTATGCGAATAAATTAAATGTATATTCATTTATAGGACATAAAGAACCTAATTAACCATAACTTTTGATCCGGACATCCGATTGATGCGCCGTAAAAGCCTATGTGTCAATATGACAATAAACTAACACGTTGAAAGTCAACGCATAAGCAAACATATAGAACAAGAAATGTTACAAATTACGGAACGCGAAAAAAAAAATAAGGGCGCAACACGAGAACTTCCAAGGAGGTCACTCATCCTAGAATTACTCTCGCCCAAGCACGCTTAACTTCGGAGTTCTGATGGGATCCGGTGCATTAGTGCTGGTATGATCGCACCCGTTATGTTATGCGAATAAATTACATGTATATTCATTTATAGGACATAAAGAACCTGAATAACCATAACTTTTGATCCGGACATCCGATTGATGCGCCGTAAAAGCCTATGTGTCAATATGACAATAAACTAACACGTGGAAAGTCAACGCATAAGCAAACAAATAGAACAAGAAATGTTACAAATGACGGAACGCGAAAAAAAAATAGGGGCGCAACACGAGGACTTCCAAGGAGGTCACCCATCCTAGTACTACTATCGCCCAAGCACGCTTAACTTCGGAGTTCTGATGGGATCCGGTGCATTAGTGTTGGTATGATCGCACCCGTCATGTTATGCGAATAAATTACATGTATATTCATTTATAGGACATAAAGAACCTGAATAACCATAACTTTTGATCCAGACATCCGATTGATGCGCCGTAAAAGCCTATGTGTCAATATGACAATAAACTAACCCGTGGATAGTCAACGTATAAGCAAACATATAGAACAAGAAATGTTACTAATGACGGAACACGAAGAAAAAAAGAGGGGTGCAACATGAGGACTTCCCAGGAGGTCACCCATCCTAGTACTACTCTCGCCCAAGGACGCTTAACTTCGGAGTTCTGATGGGATCCGGTGCATTAGTGCTGGTATGATCGCACCTGTCATGTTATGCGAATAAATTACATGTATATTCATTTATAGGACATAAAGAACCTGAATAACCATAACTTTTGATCCGGACATCCGATTGATGCGCCGTAAAAGCCTATGTGTCAATATGACAATAAACTAACCCGTGGAAATTCAACGTATAAGCAAACATATAGAACAAGAAATGTTACTAATGACGGAAGACGGAAAAAAAAGAGGGGTGCAACACGAGGACTTCCCAGGAGGTCACCCATCCTAGTACTACTCTCGCCCAAGGACGCTTAACTTCGGAGTTCTGACGGGATCTGGTGCATTAGTGCTGGTATGATCGCACCCGTCATGTTATGCGAATAAATTAAATGTATATTCATTTATAGGACATAAAGAACCTAATTAACCATAACTTTTGATCCGGACATCCGATTGATGCGCCGTAAAAGCCTATGTGTCAATATGACAATAAACTAACACGTGGAAAGTCAACGCATAAGCAAACATATAGAACAAGAAATGTTACAAATTACGGAACGCGAAAAAAATTAGGGGCGCAACACGAGAACTTCCAAGGAGGTCACTCATCCTAGAATTACTCTCGCCCAAGCACGCTTAACTTCGGAGTTCTGATGGGATCCGGTGCATTAGTGCTGGTATGATCGCACCCGTTATGTTATGCGAATAAATTACATGTATATTCATTTATAGGACATAAAGAACCTGAATAACCATAACTTTTGATCCGGACATCCGATTGATGCGCCGTAAAAGCCTATGTGTCAATATGACAATAAACTAACCCGTGGAAAGTCAACGTATAAGCAAACAAATAGAACAAGAAATGTTACTAATGACGGAACTCGAAAAAAATGAGGGGTGCAACACGAGGACTTCCTAGGAGGTCACCCATCCTAGTACTACTCTCGGATAAGGACGCTTAACTTCGGAGTTCTGATGGGATCCGGTGCATTAGTGCTAGTATGATCGCACCCGTCATGTTATGCGAATAAATTACATGTATATTCATTTATAGGACATAAAGAACCTGAATAACCATAACTTTTGATCCGGACATCCGATTGATGCGCCGTAAAAGCCTATGTGTCAATATGACAATAAACTAACCCGTGGATAGTCAACGTATAAGCAAACATATAGAACAAGAAATGTTACTAATGACGGAACACGAAGAAAAAAAGAGGGGTGCAACATGAGGACTTCCCAGGAGGTCACCCATCCTAGTACTACTCTCGCCCAAGGACGCTTAACTTCGGAGTTCTGATGGGATCCGGTGCATTAGTGCTGGTATGATCGCACCTGTCATGTTATGCGAATAAATTACATGTATATTCATTTATAGGACATAAAGAACCTGAATAACCATAACTTTTGATCCGGACATCCGATTGATGCGCCGTAAAAGCCTATGTGTCAATATGACAATAAACTAACCCGTGGAAATTCAACGTATAAGCAAACATATAGAACAAGAAATGTTACTAATGACGGAAGACGGAAAAAAAAGAGGGGTGCAACACGAGGACTTCCCAGGAGGCCACCCATCCTAGTACTACTCTCGCCCAAGGACGCTTAACTTCGGAGTTCTGACGGGATCTGGTGCATTAGTGCTGGTATGATCGCACCCGTCATGTTATGCGAATAAATTAAATGTATATTCATTTATAGGACATAAAGAACCTAATTAACCATAACTTTTGATCCGGACATCCGATTGATGCGCCGTAAAAGCCTATGTGTCAATATGACAATAAACTAACACGTGGAAAGTCAACGCATAAGCAAACATATAGAACAAGAAATGTTACAAATTACGGAACGCGAAAAAAAATAGGGGCGCAACACGAGAACTTCCAAGGAGGTCACTCATCCTAGAATTACTCTCGCCCAAGCACGCTTAACTTCGGAGTTCTGATGGGATCCGGTGCATTAGTGCTGGTATGATCGCACCCGTTATGTTATGCGAATAAATTACATGTATATTCATTTATAGGACATAAAGAACCTGAATAACCATAACTTTTGATCCGGACATCCGATTGATGCGCCGTAAAAGCCTATGTGTCAATATGACAATAAACTAACACGTGGAAAGTCAACGTATAAGCAAACAAATAGAACAAGAAATGTTACTAATGACGGAACTCGAAAAAAATGAGGGGTGCAACACGAGGACTTCCTAGGAGATCACCCATCCTAGTACTACTCTCGGATAAGGACGCTTAACTTCGGAGTTCTGATGGGATCCGGTGCATTAGTGCTAGTATGATCGCACCCGTCATGTTATGCGAATAAATTACATGTATATTCATTTATAGGACATAAAGAACCTGACTAACCATAACTTTTGATCCAGACATCCGATTGATGCGCCGTAAAAGCCTATGTGTCAATATGACAATAAACTAACGCATGGAAAGTCAACGCATAAGCAAACAAATAGAACAAGAAATGTTACGAATTACGGAACGCGAAAAAAAAGAGGTGTGCAACACGAGGACTTCCCAGGAGGTCACCCATCCTAGTACTACTCTCGCCCAAGCACGCTTAACTTCGGAGTTCTGATGGGAACCGGTGCATTAGTGCTGGTATGATCGCACCCGTCGTTTATGCGAATAAATTACATGTATATTCATTTATAGGACATAAAGAACCTGATTAACCATAACTTTTGATCCGGACATCCGATTGATGCACCGTAAAAGCCTATGTGTCAATATGACAATAAACTAACACGTGGAAATTCAACACATAAGCAAACAAATAGAACAAGAAATGTTACGAATGACGGAACGCGAAAAAAAAAGGGACGCAACACGAGGACTTCCAAGGAGGTCACCCATCCTAGTACTACTCTCGCCCAAGCACGCTTAACATCGGAGTTCTGATGGGATCCGGTGCATTAGTGCTGGTATGATCGCACCCGTCATGTTATGCGAATAAATTACATGTATATTCATATATAGGACATAAAGAACCTGATTAACCATAACTTTTGATCCGGACATCCGATTGATGCGCCGTAAAAGCCTATGTGTCAATATGACAATAAACTAACACGTGGAAAGTCAACGCATAAGCAAACAAATAGAACAAGAAATGTTACAAATGACGGAACGCGAAAAAAAAATAGGGGCGCAACACGAGGACTTCCAAGGAGGTCACCCATCCTAGTACTACTATCGCCCAAGCACGCTTAACTTCGGAGTTCTGATGGGATCCGGTGCATTAGTGCTGGTATGATCGCACCCGTCATGTTATGCGAATAAATTACATGTATATACATTTATAGGACATAAAGAACCTGAATAACCATAACTTTTGATCCGGACATCCGATTGATGCGCCGTAAAAGCCTATGTGTCAATATGACAATAAACTAACCCGTGGATAGTCAACGTATAAGCAAACATATAGAACAAGAAATGTTACTAATGACGGAACACGAAGAAAAAAAGAGGGGTGCAACATGAGGACTTCCCAGGAGGTCACCCATCCTAATACTACTCTCGCCCAAGCACGCTTAACTTCGGAGTTCTGATGGGATCCGGTGCATTAGTGCTGGTATGATCGCACCCGTCATGTTATGCGAATAAATTACATGTATATACATTTATAGGACATAAAGAACCTGAATAACCATAACTTTTGATCCGGACATCCGATTGATGCGCCGTAAAAGCCTATGTGTCAATATGACAATAAACTAACCCGTGGATAGTCAACGTATAAGCAAACATATAGAACAAGAAATGTTACTAATGACGGAACACGAAGAAAAAAAGAGGGGTGCAACATGAGGACTTCCCAGGAGGTCACCCATCCTAATACTACTCTCGCCCAAGGACGCTTAACTTCGGAGTTCTGATGGGATCCGGTGCATTAGTGCTGGTATGATCGCACCTGTCATGTTATGCGAATAAATTACATGTATATTCATTTATAGGACATAAAGAACCTGAATAACCATAACTTTTGATCCGGACATCCGATTGATGCGCCGTAAAAGCCTATGTGTCAATATGACAATAAACTAACCCGTGGAAATTCAACGTATAAGCAAACATATAGAACAAGAAATGTTACTAATGACGGAAGACGGAAAAAAAAGAGGGGTGCAACACGAGGACTTCCCAGGAGGCCACCCATCCTAGTACTACTCTCGCCCAAGGACGCTTAACTTCGGAGTTCTGACGGGATCTGGTGCATTAGTGCTGGTATGATCGCACCCGTCATGTTATGCGAATAAATTAAATGTATATTCATTTATAGGACATAAAGAACCTAATTAACCATAACTTTTGATCCGGACATCCGATTGATGCGCCGTAAAAGCCTATGTGTCAATATGACAATAAACTAACACGTGGAAAGTCAACGCATAAGCAAACATATAGAACAAGAAATGTTACAAATTACGGAACGCGAAAAAAAATAGGGGCGCAACACGAGAACTTCCAAGGAGGTCACTCATCCTAGAATTACTCTCGCCCAAGCACGCTTAACTTCGGAGTTCTGATGGGATCCGGTGCATTAGTGCTGGTATGATCGCACCCGTTATGTTATGCGAATAAATTACATGTATATTCATTTATAGGACATAAAGAACCTGAATAACCATAACTTTTGATCCGGACATCCGATTGATGCGCCGTAAAAGCCTATGTGTCAATATGACAATAAACTAACCCGTGGAAAGTCAACGTATAAGCAAACAAATAGAACAAGAAATGTTACTAATGACGGAACTCGAAAAAAATGAGGGGTGCAACACGAGGACTTCCTAGGAGGTCACCCATCCTAGTACTACTCTCGGATAAGGACGCTTAACTTCGGAGTTCTGATGGGATCCGGTGCATTAGTGCTAGTATGATCGCACCCGTCATGTTATGCGAATAAATTACATGTATATTCATTTATAGGACATAAAGAACCTGAATAACCATAACTTTTGATCCGGACATCCGATTGATGCGCCGTAAAAGCCTATGTGTCAATATGACAATAAACTAACCCGTGGATAGTCAACGTATAAGCAAACATATAGAACAAGAAATGTTACTAATGACGGAACACGAAGAAAAAAAGAGGGGTGCAACATGAGGACTTCCCAGGAGGTCACCCATCCTAGTACTACTCTCGCCCAAGGACGCTTAACTTCGGAGTTCTGATGGGATCCGGTGCATTAGTGCTGGTATGATCGCACCTGTCATGTTATGCGAATAAATTACATGTATATTCATTTATAGGACATAAAGAACCTGAATAACCATAACTTTTGATCCGGACATCCGATAGATGCGCCGTAAAAGCCTATGTGTCAATATGACAATAAACTAACCCGTGGAAATTCAACGTATAAGCAAACATATAGAACAAGAAATGTTACTAATGACGGAAGACGGAAAAAAAAGAGGGGTGCAACACGAGGACTTCCCAGGAGGCCACCCATCCTAGTACTACTCTCGCCCAAGGACGCTTAACTTCGGAGTTCTGACGGGATCTGGTGCATTAGTGCTGGTATGATCGCACCCGTCATGTTATGCGAATAAATTAAATGTATATTCATTTATAGGACATAAAGAACCTAATTAACCATAACTTTTGATCCGGACATCCGATTGATGCGCCGTAAAAGCCTATGTGTCAATATGACAATAAACTAACACGTGGAAAGTCAACGCATAAGCAAACATATAGAACAAGAAATGTTACAAATTACGGAACGCGAAAAAAAATAGGGGCGCAACACGAGAACTTCCAAGGAGGTCACTCATCCTAGAATTACTCTCGCCCAAGCACGCTTAACTTCGGAGTTCTGATGGGATCCGGTGCATTAGTGCTGGTATGATCGCACCCGTTATGTTATGCGAATAAATTACATGTATATTCATTTATAGGACATAAAGAACCTGAATAACCATAACTTTTGATCCGGACATCCGATTGATGCGCCGTAAAAGCCTATGTGTCAATATGACAATAAACTAACACGTGGAAAGTCAACGTATAAGCAAACAAATAGAACAAGAAATGTTACTAATGACGGAACTCGAAAAAAATGAGGGGTGCAACACGAGGACTTCCTAGGAGGTCACCCATCCTAGTACTACTCTCGGATAAGGACGCTTAACTTCGGAGTTCTGATGGGATCCGGTGCATTAGTGCTAGTATGATCGCACCCGTCATGTTATGCGAATAAATTACATGTATATTCATTTATAGGACATAAAGAACCTGACTAACCATAACTTTTGATCCAGACATCCGATTGATGCGCCGTAAAAGCCTATGTGTCAATATGACAATAAACTAACGCATGGAAAGTCAACGCATAAGCAAACAAATAGAACAAGAAATGTTACGAATTACGGAACGCGAAAAAAAAGAGGTGTGCAACACGAGGACTTCCCAGGAGGTCACCCATCCTAGTACTACTCTCGCCCAAGCACGCTTAACTTCGGAGTTCTGATGGGAACCGGTGCATTAGTGCTGGTATGATCGCACCCGTCGTTTATGCGAATAAATTACATGTGTATTCATTTATAGGACATAAAGAACCTGATTAACCATAACTTTTGATCCGGACATCCGATTGATGCACCGTAAAAGCCTATGTGTCAATATGACAATAAACTAACACGTGGAAATTCAACACATAAGCAAACAAATAGAACAAGAAATGTTACGAATGACGGCACGCGAAAAAAAAAGGGACGCAACACGAGGACTTCCAAGGAGGTCACCCATCCTAGTACTACTCTCGCCCAAGCACGCTTAACATCGGAGTTCTGATGGGATCCGGTGCATTAGTGCTGGTATGATCGCACCCGTCATGTTATGCGAATAAATTACATGTATATTCATTTATAGGACATAAAGAACCTGAATAACCATAACTTTTGATCCGGACATCCGATTGATGCTCCGTAAAAGCCTATGTGTCAATATGACAATAAACTAACCCGTGGAAATTCAACGTATAAGCAAACATATAGAACAAGAAATGTTACTAATGACGGAAGACGGAAAAAAAAGAGGGGTGCAACACGAGGACTTCCCAGGAGGCCACCCATCCTAGTACTACTCTCGCCCAAGGACGCTTAACTTCGGAGTTCTGACGGGATCTGGTGCATTAGTGCTGGTATGATCGCACCCGTCATGTTATGCGAATAAATTAAATGTATATTCATTTATAGGACATAAAGAACCTAATTAACCATAACTTTTGATCCGGACATCCGATTGATGCGCCGTAAAAGCCTATGTGTCAATATGACAATAAACTAACACGTGGAAAGTCAACGCATAAGCAAACATATAGAACAAGAAATGTTACAAATTACGGAACGCGAAAAAAAATAGGGGCGCAACACGAGAACTTCCAAGGAGGTCACTCATCCTAGAATTACTCTCGCCCAAGCACGCTTAACTTCGGAGTTCTGATGGGATCCGGTGCATTAGTGCTGGTATGATCGCACCCGTTATGTTATGCGAATAAATTACATGTATATTCATTTATAGGACATAAAGAACCTGAATAACCATAACTTTTGATCCGGACATCCGATTGATGCGCCGTAAAAGCCTATGTGTCAATATGACAATAAACTAACACGTGGAAAGTCAACGTATAAGCAAACAAATAGAACAAGAAATGTTACTAATGACGGAACTCGAAAAAAATGAGGGGTGCAACACGAGGACTTCCTAGGAGGTCACCCATCCTAGTACTACTCTCGGATAAGGACGCTTAACTTCGGAGTTCTGATGGGATCCGGTGCATTAGTGCTAGTATGATCGCACCCGTCATGTTATGCGAATAAATTACATGTATATTCATTTATAGGACATAAAGAACCTGACTAACCATAACTTTTGATCCAGACATCCGATTGATGCGCCGTAAAAGCCTATGTGTCAATATGACAATAAACTAACGCATGGAAAGTCAACGCATAAGCAAACAAATAGAACAAGAAATGTTACGAATTACGGAACGCGAAAAAAAAGAGGTGTGCAACACGAGGACTTCCCAGGAGGTCACCCATCCTAGTACTACTCTCGCCCAAGCACGCTTAACTTCGGAGTTCTGATGGGAACCGGTGCATTAGTGCTGGTATGATCGCACCCGTCGTTTATGCGAATAAATTACATGTGTATTCATTTATAGGACATAAAGAACCTGATTAACCATAACTTTTGATCCGGACATCCGATTGATGCACCGTAAAAGCCTATGTGTCAATATGACAATAAACTAACACGTGGAAATTCAACACATAAGCAAACAAATAGAACAAGAAATGTTACGAATGACGGAACGCGAAAAAAAAAGGGACGCAACACGAGGACTTCCAAGGAGGTCACCCATCCTAGTACTACTCTCGCCCAAGCACGCTTAACATCGGAGTTCTGATGGGATCCGGTGCATTAGTGCTGGTATGATCGCACCCGTCATGTTATGCGAATAAATTACATGTATATTCATATATAGGACATAAAGAACCTGATTAACCATAACTTTTGATCCGGACATCCGATTGATGCGCCGTAAAAGCCTATGTGTCAATATGACAATAAACTAACACGTGGAAAGTCAACGCATAAGCAAACAAATAGAACAAGAAATGTTACAAATGACGGAACGCGAAAAAAAAATAGGGGCGCAACACGAGGACTTCCAAGGAGGTCACCCATCCTAGTACTACTATCGCCCAAGCACGCTTAACTTCGGAGTTCTGATGGGATCCGGTGCATTAGTGCTGGTATGATCGCACCCGTCATGTTATGCGAATAAATTACATGTATATTCATTTATAGGACATAAAGAACCTGAATAACCATAACTTTTGATCCGGACATCCGATTGATGCGCCGTAAAAGCCTATGTGTCAATATGACAATAAACTAACCCGTGGATAGTCAACGTATAAGCAAACATATAGAACAAGAAATGTTACTAATGACGGAACACGAAGAAAAAAAGAGGGGTGCAACATGAGGACTTCCCAGGAGGTCACCCATCCTAATACTACTCTCGCCCAAGGACGCTTAACTTCGGAGTTCTGATGGGATCCGGTGCATTAGTGCTGGTATGATCGCACCTGTCATGTTATGCGAATAAATTACATGTATATTCATTTATAGGACATAAAGAACCTGAATAACCATAACTTTTGATCCGGACATCCGATTGATGCGCCGTAAAAGCCTATGTGTCAATATGACAATAAACTAACCCGTGGAAATTCAACGTATAAGCAAACATATAGAACAAGAAATGTTACTAATGACGGAAGACGGAAAAAAAAGAGGGGTGCAACACGAGGACTTCCCAGGAGGCCACCCATCCTAGTACTACTCTCGCCCAAGGACGCTTAACTTCGGAGTTCTGACGGGATCTGGTGCATTAGTGCTGGTATGATCGCACCCGTCATGTTATGCGAATAAATTAAATGTATATTCATTTATAGGACATAAAGAACCTAATTAACCATAACTTTTGATCCGGACATCCGATTGATGTGCCGTAAAAGCCTATGTGTCAATATGACAATAAACTAACACGTGGAAAGTCAACGCATAAGCAAACATATAGAACAAGAAATGTTACAAATTACGGAACGCGAAAAAAAATAGGGGCGCAACACGAGAACTTCCAAGGAGGTCACTCATCCTAGAATTACTCTCGCCCAAGCACGCTTAACTTCGGAGTTCTGATGGGATCCGGTGCATTAGTGCTGGTATGATCGCACCCGTTATGTTATGCGAATAAATTACATGTATATTCATTTATAGGACATAAAGAACCTGAATAACCATAACTTTTGATCCGGACATCCGATTGATGCGCCGTAAAAGCCTATGTGTCAATATGACAATAAACTAACACGTGGAAAGTCAACGTATAAGCAATCATATAGAACAAGAAATGTTACAAATTACGGAATGCGAAAAAAAATAGGGGCGCAACACGAGAACTTCCAAGGAGGTCACTCATCCTAGAATTACTCTCGCCCAAGCACGCTTAACTTCGGAGTTCTGATGGGATCCGGTGCATTAGTGCTGGTATGATCGCACCCGTTATGTTATGCGAATAAATTACATGTATATTCATTTATAGGACATAAAGAACCTGAATAACCATAACTTTTGATCCGGACATCCGATTGATGCGCCGTAAAAGCCTATGTGTCAATATGACAATAAACTAACACGTGGAAAGTCAACGTATAAGCAATCATATAGAACAAGAAATGTTACAAATTACGGAATGCGAAAAAAAATAGGGGCGCAACACGAGAACTTCCAAGGAGGTCACTCATCCTAGAATTACTCTCGCCCAAGCACGCTTAACTTCGGAGTTCTGATGGGATCCGGTGCATTAGTGCCGGTATGATCGCACCTGTCATGTTATGCGAATAAATTACATGTATATTCATTTATAGGACATAAAGAACCTGAATAACCATAACTTTTGATCCGGACATCCGATTAATGCGCCGTAAAAGCCTATGTGTCAATATGACAATAAACTAACCCGTGTAAATTCAACGTATATGCAAACATATAGAACAAGAAATGTTACTAATGACGGAAGACGGAAAAAAAAGAGGGGTGCAACACGAGGACTTCCCAGGAGGTCACCCATCCTAGTACTACTCTCGCCCAAGGACGCTTAACTTCGGAGTTCTGACGGGATCTGGTGCATTAGTGCTGGTATGATCGCACCCGTCATGTTATGCGAATAAATTAAATGTATATTCATTTATAGGACATAAAGAACCTAATTAACCATAACTTTTGATCCGGACATCCGATTGATGCGCCGTAAAAGCCTATGTGTCAATATGACAATAAACTAACACGTTGAAAGTCAACGCATAAGCAAACATATAGAACAAGAAATGTTACAAATTACGGAATGCGAAAAAAAATAGGGGCGCAACACGAGAACTTCCAAGGAGGTCACTCATCCTAGAATTACTCTCGCCCAAGCACGCTTAACTTCGGAGTTCTGATGGGATCCGGTGCATTAGTGCTGGTATGATCGCACCCGTTATGTTATGCGAATAAATTACATGTATATTCATTTATAAGACATAAAGAACCTGATTAACCATAACTTTTGATCCGGACATCCGATTGATGCACCGTAAAAGCCTATGTGTCAATATGACAATAAACTAACACGTGGAAATTCAACACATAAGCAAACAAATAGAACAAGAAATGTTACGAATGACGGAACGCGAAAAAAAAAGGGACGCAACACGAGGACTTCCAAGGAGGTCACCCATCCTAGTACTACTCTCGCCCAAGCACGCTTAACTTCGGAGTTCTGATGGGATCCGGTGCATTAGTGCTGGTATGATCGCACCCGTCATGTTATGCGAATAAATTACATGTATATTCATATATAGGACATAAAGAACCTGATTAACCATAACTTTTGATCCGGACATCCGATTGATGCGCCGTAAAAGCCTATGTGTCAATATGACAATAAACTAACACGTGGAAAGTCAACGCATAAGCAAACAAATAGAACAAGAAATGTTACAAATGACGGAACGCGAAAAAAAAATAGGGGCGCAACACGAGGACGTCCAAGGAGGTAACCCATCCTAGTACTACTATCGCCCAAGCACGCTTAACTTCGGAGTTCTGATGGGATCCGGTGCATTAGTGCTGGTATGATCGCACCCGTCATGTTATGCTAATAAATTACATGTATATTCATTTATAGGACATAAAGAACCTGAATAACCATAACTTTTGATCCGGACATCCGATTGATGCGCCGTAAAAGCCTATGTGTCAATATGACAATAAACTAACCCGTGGAAAGTCAACGTATAAGCAAACATATAGAACAAGAAATGTTACTAATGACGGAACACGAAGAAAAAAAGAGGGGTGCAACAGGAGGACTTCCCAGGAGGTCACCCATCCTAGTACTACTCTCGCCCAAGGACGCTTAACTTCGGAGTTCTGATGGGATCCGGTGCATTAGTGCTGGTATGATCGCACCTGTCATGTTATGCGAATAAATTACATGTATATTCATTTATAGGACATAAAGAACCTGAATAACCATAACTTTTGATCCGGACATCCGATTGATGCGCCGTAAAAGCCTATGTGTCAATATGACAATAAACTAACCCGTGTAAATTCAACGTATAAGCAAACATATAGAACAAGAAATGTTACTAATGACGGAAGACGGAAAAAAAAGAGGGGTGCAACACGAGGACTTCCCAGGAGGTCACCCATCCTAGTACTACTCTCGCCCAAGGACGCTTAACTTCGGAGTTCTGACGGGATCTGGTGCATTAGTGCTGGTATGATCGCACCCGTCATGTTATGCGAATAAATTAAATGTATATTCATTTATAGGACATAAAGAACCTAATTAACCATAACTTTTGATCCGGACATCCGATTGATGCGCCGTAAAAGCCTATGTGTCAATATGACAATAAACTAACACGTGGAAAGTCAACGCATAAGCAAACATATAGAACAAGAAATGTTACAAATTACGGAACGCGAAAAAAAAATAGGGGCGCAACACGAGAACTTCCAAGGAGGTCACTCATCCTAGAATTACTCTCGCCCAAGCACGCTTAACTTCGGAGTTCTGATGGGATCCGGTGCATTAGTGCTGGTATGATCGCACCCGTTATGTTATGCGAATAAATTACATGTATATTCATTTATAGGACATAAAGAACCTGAATAACCATAACTTTTGATCCGGACATCCGATTGATGCGCCGTAAAAGCCTATGTGTCAATATGACAATAAACTAACCCGTGGAAAGTCAACGTATAAAAAAACAAATAGAACAAGAAATGTTACTAATGACGGAACTCGAAAAAAATGAGGGGTGCAACACCAGGACTTCCTAGGAGGTCACCCATCCTAGTACTACTCTCGGCTAAGGACGCTTAACTTCGGAGTTCTGATGGGATCCGGTGCATTAGTGCTAGTATGATCGCACCCGTCATGTTATGCGAATAAATTACATGTATATTCATTTATAGGACATAAAGAACCTGACTAACCATAACTTTTGATCCAGACATCCGATTGATGCGCCGTAAAAGCCTATGTGTCAATATGACAATAAACTAACGCATGGAAAGTCAACGCATAAGCAAACAAATAGAACAAGAAATGTTACGAATTAAGGAACGCGAAAAAAAAGAGGTGTGCAACACGAGGACTTCTCAGGAGGTCACCCATCCTAGTACTACTCTCGCCCAAGCACGCTTAACTTCGAAGTTCTGATGGGAACCGGTGCATTAGTGCTGGTATGATCGCACCCGTCGTTTATGCGAATAAATTACATGTATATTCATTTATAGGACATAAAGAACCTGATTAACCATAACTTTTGATCCGGACATCCGATTGATGCACCGTAAAAGCCTAAGTGTCAATATGACAATAAACTAACACGTGGAAATTCAACACATAAGCAAACAAATAGAACAAGAAATGTTACGAATGACGGAACGCGAAAAAAAAAGGGACGCAACACGAGGACTTCCAAGGAGGTCACCCATCCTAGTACTACTCTCGCCCAAGCACGCTTAACTTCGGAGTTCTGATGGGATCCGGTGCATTAGTGCTGGTATGATCGCACCCGTCATGTTATGCGAATAAATTACATGTATATTCATATATAGGACATAAAGAACCTGATTAACCATAACTTTTGATCCGGACATCCGATTGATGCGCCGTAAAAGCCTATGTGTCAATATGACAATAAACTAACACGTTGAAAGTCAACGTATAAGCAAACATATAGAACAAGAAATGTTACTAATGACGGAACACGAAGAAAAAAAGAGGGGTGCAACACGAGGACTTCCCAGGAGGTCACCCATCCTAGTACTACTCTCGCCCAAGGACGCTTAACTTCGGAGTTCTGATGGGATCCGGTGCATTAGTGCTGGTATGATCGCACCTGTCATGTTATGCGAATAAATTACATGTATATTCATTTATAGGACATAAAGAACCTGAATAACCATAACTTTTGATCCGGACATCCGATTGATGCGCCGTAAAAGCCTATGTGTCAATATGACAATAAACTAACCCGTGTAAATTCAACGTATAAGCAAACATATAGAACAAGAAATGTTACTAATGACGGAAGACGGAAAAAAAAGAGGGGTGCAACACGAGGACTTCCCAGGAGGTCACCCATCCTAGTACTACTCTCGCCCAAGGACGCTTAACTTCGGAGTTCTGACGGGATCTGGTGCATTAGTGCTGGTATGATCGCACCCGTCATGTTATGCGAATAAATTAAATGTATATTCATTTATAGGACATAAAGAACCTAATTAACCATAACTTTTGATCCGGACATCCGATTGATGCGCCGTAAAAGCCTATGTGTCAATATGACAATAAACTAACACGTGGAAAGTCAACGCATAAGCAAACATATAGAACAAGAAATGTTACAAATTACGGAACGCGAAAAAAAAATAGGGGCGCAACACGAGAACTTCCAAGGAGGTCACTCATCCTAGAATTACTCTCGCCCAAGCACGCTTAACTTCGGAGTTCTGATGGGATCCGGTGCATTAGTGCTGGTATGATCGCACCCGTTATGTTATGCGAATAAATTACATGTATATTCATTTATAGGACATAAAGAACCTGAATAACCATAACTTTTGATCCGGACATCCGATTGATGCGCCGTAAAAGCCTATGTGTCAATATGACAATAAACTAACCCGTGGAAAGTCAACGTATAAGCAAACAAATAGAACAAGAAATGTTACTAATGACGGAACTCGAAAAAAATGAGGGGTGCAACACCAGGACTTCCTAGGAGGTCACCCATCCTAGTACTACTCTCGGCTAAGGACGCTTAACTTCGGAGTTCTGATGGGATCCGGTGCATTAGTGCTAGTATGATCGCACCCGTCATGTTATGCGAATAAATTACATGTATATTCATTTATAGGACATAAAGAACCTGACTAACCATAACTTTTGATCCAGACATCCGATTGATGCGCCGTAAAAGCCTATGTGTCAATATGACAATAAACTAACGCATGGAAAGTCAACGCATAAGCAAACAAATAGAACAAGAAATGTTACGAATTAAGGAACGCGAAAAAAAAGAGGTGTGCAACACGAGGACTTCTCAGGAGGTCACCCATCCTAGTACTACTCTCGCCCAAGCACGCTTAACTTCGAAGTTCTGATGGGAACCGGTGCATTAGTGCTGGTATGATCGCACCCGTCGTTTATGCGAATAAATTACATGTATATTCATTTATAGGACATAAAGAACCTGATTAACCATAACTTTTGATCCGGACATCCGATTGATGCACCGTAAAAGCCTATGTGTCAATATGACAATAAACTAACACGTGGAAATTCAACACATAAGCAAACAAATAGAACAAGAAATGTTACGAATGACGGAACGCGAAAAAAAAAGGGACGCAACACGAGGACTTCCAAGGAGGTCACCCATCCTAGTACTACTCTCGCCCAAGCACGCTTAACTTCGGAGTTCTGATGGGATCCGGTGCATTAGTGCTGGTATGATCGCACCCGTCATGTTATGCGAATAAATTACATGTATATTCATATATAGGACATAAAGAACCTGATTAACCATAACTTTTGATCCGGACATCCGATTGATGCGCCGTAAAAGCCTATGTGTCAATATGACAATAAACTAACACGTTGAAAGTCAACGTATAAGCAAACATATAGAACAAGAAATGTTACTAATGACGGAACACGAAGAAAAAAAGAGGGGTGCAACACGAGGACTTCCCAGGAGGTCACCCATCCTAGTACTACTCTCGCCCAAGGACGCTTAACTTCGGAGTTCTGATGGGATCCGGTGCATTAGTGCTGGTATGATCGCACCTGTCATGTTATGCGAATAAATTACATGTATATTCATTTATAGGACATAAAGAACCTGAATAACCATAACTTTTGATCCGGACATCCGATTGATGCGCCGTAAAAGCCTATGTGTCAATATGACAATAAACTAACCCGTGTAAATTCAACGTATAAGCAAACATATAGAACAAGAAATGTTACTAATGACGGAAGACGGAAAAAAAAGAGGGGTGCAACACGAGGACTTCCCAGGAGGTCACCCATCCTAGTACTACTCTCGCCCAAGGACGCTTAACTTCGGAGTTCTGACGGGATCTGGTGCATTAGTGCTGGTATGATCGCACCCGTCATGTTATGCGAATAAATTAAATGTATATTCATTTATAGGACATAAATAACCTAATTAACCATAACTTTTGATCCGGACATCCGATTGATGCGCCGTAAAAGCCTATGTGTCAATATGACAATAAACTAACACGTGGAAAGTCAACGCATAAGCAAACATATAGAACAAGAAATGTTACAAATTACGGAACGCGAAAAAAAAATAGGGGCGCAACACGAGAACTTCCAAGGAGGTCACTCATCCTAGAATTACTCTCGCCCAAGCACGCTTAACTTCGGAGTTCTGATGGGATCCGGTGCATTAGTGCTGGTATGATCGCACCCGTTATGTTATGCGAATAAATTACATGTATATTCATTTATAGGACATAAAGAACCTTAATAACCATAACTTTTGATCCGGACATCCGATTGATGCGCCGTAAAAGCCTATGTGTCAATATGACAATAAACTAACCCGTGGAAAGTCAACGTATAAGCAAACAAATAGAACAAGAAATGTTACTAATGACGGAACTCGAAAAAAATGAGGGGTGCAACACCAGGACTTCCTAGGAGGTCACCCATCCTAGTACTACTCTCGGCTAAGGACGCTTAACTTCGGAGTTCTGATGGGATCCGGTGCATTAGTGCTAGTATAATCGCACCCGTCATGTTATGCGAATAAATTACATGTATATTCATTTATAGGACATAAAGAACCTGACTAACCATAACTTTTGATCCAGACATCCGATTGATGCGCCGTAAAAGCCTATGTGTCAATATGACAATAAACTAACGCATGGAAAGTCAACGCATAAGCAAACAAATAGAACAAGAAATGTTACGAATTAAGGAACGCGAAAAAAAAGAGGTGTGCAACACGAGGACTTCTCAGGAGGTCACCCATCCTAGTACTACTCTCGCCCAAGCACGCTTAACTTCGAAGTTCTGATGGGAACCGGTGCATTAGTGCTGGTATGATCGCACCCGTCGTTTATGCGAATAAATTACATGTATATTCATTTATAGGACATAAAGAACCTGATTAACCATAACTTTTGATCCGGACATCCGATTGATGCACCGTAAAAGCCTATGTGTCAATATGACAATAAACTAACACGTGGAAATTCAACACATAAGCAAACAAATAGAACAAGAAATGTTACGAATGACGGAACGCGAAAAAAAAGGGACGCAACACGAGGACTTCCAAGGAGGTCACCCATCCTAGTACTACTCTCGCCCAAGCACGCTTAACTTCGGAGTTCTGATGGGATCCGGTGCATTAGTGCTGGTATGATCGCACCCGTCATGTTATGCGAATAAATTACATGTATATTCATATATAGGACATAAAGAACCTGATTAACCATAACTTTTGATCCGGACATCCGATTGATGCGCCGTAAAAGCCTATGTGTCAATATGACAATAAACTAACACGTTGAAAGTCAACGCATAAGCAAACATATAGAACAAGAAATGTTACAAATTACAGAACGCGAAAAAAAAATAGGGGCGCATAACGAGGACTTCCAAGGAGGTCACCCATCCTAGTACTACTATCGCCCAAGCACGCTTAACTTCGGAGTTCTGATGGGATCCGGTGCATTAGTGCTGGTATGATCGCACCCGTCATGTTATGCTAATAAATTACATGTATATTCATTTATAGGACATAGAGAACCTGAATAACCATAACTTTTGATCCGGACATCCGATTGATGCGCCGTAAAAGCCTATGTGTCAATATGACAATAAACTAACCCGTGGAAAGTCAACGTATAAGCAAACATATAGAACAAGAAATGTTACTAATGACGGAACACGAAGAAAAAAAGAGGGGTGCAACACGAGGACTTCCCAGGAGGTCACCCATCCTAGTACTACTCTCGCCCAAGGACGCTTAACTTCGGAGTTCTGATGGGATCCGGTGCATTAGTGCTGGTATGATCGCACCTGTCATGTTATGCGAATAAATTACATGTATATTCATTTATAGGACATAAAGAACCTGAATAACCATAACTTTTGATCCGGACATCCGATTGATGCGCCGTAAAAGCCTATGTGTCAATATGACAATAAACTAACCCGTGTAAATTCAACGTATAAGCAAACATATAGAACAAGAAATGTAACTAATGACGGAAGACGGAAAAAAAAGAGGGGTGCAACACGAGGACTTCCCAGGAGGTCACCCATCCTAGTACTACTCTCGCCCAAGGACGCTTAACTTCGGAGTTCTGACGGGATCTGGTGCATTAGTGCTGGTATGATCGCACCCGTCATGTTATGCGAATAAATTAAATGTATATTCATTTATAGGACATAAAGAACCTAATTAACCATAACTTTTGATCCGGACATCCGATTGATGCGCCGTAAAAGCCTATGTGTCAATATGACAATAAACTAACACGTGGAAAGTCAACGCATAAGCAAACATATAGAACAAGAAATGTTACAAATTACGGAACGCGAAAAAAAAATAGGGGCGCAACACGAGAACTTCCAAGGAGGTCACTCATCCTAGAATTACTCTCGCCCAAGCACGCTTAACTTCGGAGTTCTGATGGGATCCGGTGCATTAGTGCTGGTATGATCGCACCCGTTATGTTATGCGAATAAATTACATGTATATTCATTTATAGGACATAAAGAACCTGAATAACCATAACTTTTGATCCGGACATCCGATTGATGCGCCGTAAAAGCCTATGTGTCAATATGACAATAAACTAACCCGTGGAAATTCAACGTATAAGCAAACAAATAGAACAAGAAATGTTACTAATGACGGAAGACGGAAAAAAAAGAGGGGTGCAACACGAGGACTTCCCAGGAGGTCACCCATCCTAGTACTACTCTCGCCCAAGGACGCTTAACTTCGGAGTTCTGACGGGATCTGGTGCATTAGTGCTGGTATGATCGCACCCGTCATGTTATGCGAATAAATTACATGTATATTCATTTATAGGACATAAAGAACCTGACTAACCATAACTTTTGATCCAGACATCCGATTGATGCGCCGTAAAAGCCTATGTGTCAATATGACAATAAACTAACGCATGGAAAGTCAACGCATAAGCAAACAAATAGAACAAGAAATGTTACGAATTAAGGAACGCGAAAAAAAAGAGGTGTGCAACACGAGGACTTCTCAGGAGGTCACCCATCCTAGTACTACTCTCGCCCAAGCACGCTTAACTTCGAAGTTCTGATGGGAACCGGTGCATTAGTGCTGGTATGATCGCACCCGTCGTTTATGCGAATAAATTACATGTATATTCATTTATAGGACATAAAGAACCTGATTAACCATAACTTTTGATCCGGACATCCGATTGATGCACCGTAAAAGCCTATGTGTCAATATGACAATAAACTAACACGTGGAAATTCAACACATAAGCAAACAAATAGAACAAGAAATGTTACGAATGACGGAACACGAAAAAAAAAGGGACGCAACACGAGGACTTCCAAGGAGGTCACCCATCCTAGTACTACTCTCGCCCAAGCACGCTTAACTTCGGAGTTCTGATGGGATCCGGTGCATTAGTGCTGGTATGATCGCACCCGTCATGTTATGCGAATAAATTACATGTATATTCATATATAGGACATAAAGAACCTGATTAACCATAACTTTTGATCCGGACATCCGATTGATGCGCCGTAAAAGCCTATGTGTCAATATGACAATAAACTAACACGTTGAAAGTCAACGCATAAGCAAACATATAGAACAAGAAATGTTACAAATTACAGAACGCGAAAAAAAAATAGGGGCGCATAACGAGGACTTCCAAGGAGGTCACCCATCCTAGTACTACTATCGCCCAAGCACGCTTAACTTCGGAGTTCTGATGGGATCCGGTGCATTAGTGCTGGTATGATCGCACCCGTCATGTTATGCTAATAAATTACATGTATATTCATTTATAGGACATAGAGAACCTGAATAACCATAACTTTTGATCCGGACATCCGATTGATGCGCCGTAAAAGCCTATGTGTCAATATGACAATAAACTAACCCGTGGAAAGTCAACGTATAAGCAAACATATAGAACAAGAAATGTTACTAATGACGGAACACGAAGAAAAAAAGAGGGGTGCAACACGAGGACTTCCCAGGAGGTCACCCATCCTAGTACTACTCTCGCCCAAGGACGCTTAACTTCGGAGTTCTGATGGGATCCGGTGCATTAGTGCTGGTATGATCGCACCTGTCATGTTATGCGAATAAATTACATGTATATTCATTTATAGGACATAAAGAACCTGAATAACCATAACTTTTGATCCGGACATCCGATTGATGCGCCGTAAAAGCCTATGTGTCAATATGACAATAAACTAACCCGTGTAAATTCAACGTATAAGCAAACATATAGAACAAGAAATGTAACTAATGACGGAAGACGGAAAAAAAAGAGGGGTGCAACACGAGGACTTCCCAGGAGGTCACCCATCCTAGTACTACTCTCGCCCAAGGACGCTTAACTTCGGAGTTCTGACGGGATCTGGTGCATTAGTGCTGGTATGATCGCACCCGTCATGTTATGCGAATAAATTAAATGTATATTCATTTATAGGACATAAAGAACCTAATTAACCATAACTTTTGATCCGGACATCCGATTGATGCGCCGTAAAAGCCTATGTGTCAATATGACAATAAACTAACACGTGGAAAGTCAACGCATAAGCAAACATATAGAACAAGAAATGTTACAAATTACGGAACGCGAAAAAAAAATAGGGGCGCAACACGAGAACTTCCAAGGAGGTCACTCATCCTAGAATTACTCTCGCCCAAGCACGCTTAACTTCGGAGTTCTGATGGGATCCGGTGCATTAGTGCTGGTATGATCGCACCCGTTATGTTATGCGAATAAATTACATGTATATTCATTTATAGGACATAAAGAACCTGAATAACCATAACTTTTGATCCGGACATCCGATTGATGCGCCGTAAAAGCCTATGTGTCAATATGACAATAAACTAACCCGTGGAAAGTCAACGTATAAGCAAACAAATAGAACAAGAAATGTTACTAATGACGGAACTCGAAAAAAATGAGGGGTGCAACACGAGGACTTCCTAGGAGGTCACCCATCCTAGTACTACTCTCGGCTAAGGACGCTTAACTTCGGAGTTCTGATGGGAACCGGTGCATTAGTGCCGGTATGATCGCACCCGTCGTTTATGCGAATAAATTACATGTATATTCATTTATAGGACATAAAGAACCTGATTAACCATAACTTTTGATCCGGACATCCGATTGATGCACCGTAAAAGCCTATGTGTCAATATGACAATAAACTAACACGTGGAAATTCAACACATAAGCAAACAAATAGAACAAGAAATGTTACGAATGACGGAACGCGAAAAAAAAAGGGACGCAACACGAGGACTTCCAAGGAGGTCACCCATCCTAGTACTACTCTCGCCCAAGCACGCTTAACTTCGGAGTTCTGATGGGATCCGGTGCATTAGTGCTGGTATGATCGCACCCGTCATGTTATGCGAATAAATTACATGTATATTCATATATAGGACATAAAGAACCTGATTAACCATAACTTTTGATCCGGACATCCGATTGATGCGCCGTAAAAGCCTATGTGTCAATATGACAATAAACTAACACGTGGAAAGTCAACGCATAAGCAAACAAATAGAACAAGAAATGTTACAAATGACGGAACGCGAAAAAAAAATAGGGGCGCAACACGAGGACTTCCAAGGAGGTCACCCATCCTAGTACTACTATCGCCCAAGCACGCTTAACTTCGGAGTTCTGATGGGATCCGGTGCATTAGTGCTGGTATGATCGCACCCGTCATGTTATGCTAATAAATTACACGTATATTCATTTATAGGACATAAAGAACCTGAATAACCATAACTTTTGATCCGGACATCCGATTGATGCGCCGTAAAAGCCTATGTGTCAATATGACAATAAACTAACCCGTGGAAAGTCAACGTATAAGCAAACATATAGAACAAGAAATGTTACTAATGACGGAACACGAAGAAAAAAAGAGGGGTGCAACACGAGGACTTCCCAGGAGGTCACCCATCCTAGTACTACTCTCGCCCAAGGACGCTTAACTTCGGAGTTCTGATGGGATCCGGTGCATTAGTGCTGGTATGATCGCACCCGTCATGTTATGCGAATAAATTAAATGTATATTCATTTATAGGACATAAAGAACCTAATTAACCATAACTTTTGATCCGGACATCCGATTGATGCGCCGTAAAAGCCTATGTGTCAATATGACAATAAACTAACACGTTGAAAGTCAACGCATAAGCAAACATATAGAACAAGAAATGTTACAAATTACGGAACGCGAAAAAAAAAATAAGGGCGCAACACGAGAACTTCCAAGGAGGTCACTCATCCTAGAATTACTCTCGCCCAAGCACGCTTAACTTCGGAGTTCTGATGGGATCCGGTGCATTAGTGCTGGTATGATCGCACCCGTTATGTTATGCGAATAAATTACATGTATATTCATTTATAGGACATAAAGAACCTGAATAACCATAACTTTTGATCCGGACATCCGATTGATGCGCCGTAAAAGCCTATGTGTCAATATGACAATAAACTAACCCGTGGAAAGTCAACGTATAAGCAAACAAATAGAACAAGAAATGTTACTAATGACGGAACTCGAAAAAAATGAGGGGTGCAACACGAGGACTTCCTAGGAGGTCACCCATCCTAGTACTACTCTCGGCTAAGGACGCTTAACTTCGGAGTTCTGATGGGAACCGGTGCATTAGTGCCGGTATGATCGCACCCGTCGTTTATGCGAATAAATTACATGTATATTCATTTATAGGACATAAAGAACCTGATTAACCATAACTTTTGATCCGGACATCCGATTGATGCACCGTAAAAGCCTATGTGTCAATATGACAATAAACTAACACGTGGAAATTCAACACATAAGCAAACAAAAAGAACAAGAAATGTTACGAATGACGGAACGCGAAAAAAAAAGGGACGCAACACGAGGACTTCCAAGGAGGTCACCCATCCTAGTACTACTCTCGCCCAAGCACGCTTAACTTCGGAGTTCTGATGGGATCCGGTGCATTAGTGCTGGTATGATCGCACCCGTCATGTTATGCGAATAAATTACATGTATATTCATATATAGGACATAAAGAACCTGATTAACCATAACTTTTGATCCGGACATCCGATTGATGCGCCGTAAAAGCCTATGTGTCAATATGACAATAAACTAACACGTGGAAAGTCAACGCATAAGCAAACAAATAGAACAAGAAATGTTACAAATGACGGAACGCGAAAAAAAAATAGGGGCGCAACACGAGGACTTCCAAGGAGGTCACCCATCCTAGTACTACTATCGCCCAAGCACGCTTAACTTCGGAGTTCTGATGGGATCCGGTGCATTAGTGCTGGTATGATCGCACCCGTCATGTTATGCTAATAAATTACACGTATATTCATTTATAGGACATAAAGAACCTGAATAACCATAACTTTTGATCCGGACATCCGATTGATGCGCCGTAAAAGCCTATGTGTCAATATGACAATAAACTAACCCGTGGAAAGTCAACGTATAGGCAAACATATAGAACAAGAAACGTTACTAATGACGGAACACGAAGAAAAAAAGAGGGGTGCAACACGAGGACTTCCCAGGAGGTCACCCATCCTAGTACTACTCTCGCCCAAGGACGCTTAACTTCGGAGTTCTGATGGGATCCGGTGCATTAGTGCTGGTATGATCGCACCCGTCATGTTATGCGAATAAATTAAATGTATATTCATTTATAGGACATAAAGAACCTAATTAACCATAACTTTTGATCCGGACATCCGATTGATGCGCCGTAAAAGCCTATGTGTCAATATGACAATAAACTAACACGTTGAAAGTCAACGCATAAGCAAACATATAGAACAAGAAATGTTACAAATTACGGAACGCGAAAAAAAAAATAAGGGCGCAACACGAGAACTTCCAAGGAGGTCACTCATCCTAGAATTACTCTCGCCCAAGCACGCTTAACTTCGGAGTTCTGATGGGATCCGGTGCATTAGTGCTGGTATGATCGCACCCGTTATGTTATGCGAATAAATTACATGTATATTCATTTATAGGACATAAAGAACCTGAATAACCATAACTTTTGATCCGGACATCCGATTGATGCGCCGTAAAAGCCTATGTGTCAATATGACAATAAACTAACACGTGGAAAGTCAACGCATAAGCAAACAAATAGAACAAGAAATGTTACAAATGACGGAACGCGAAAAAAAAATAGGGGCGCAACACGAGGACTTCCAAGGAGGTCACCCATCCTAGTACTACTATCGCCCAAGCACGCTTAACTTCGGAGTTCTGATGGGATCCGGTGCATTAGTGTTGGTATGATCGCACCCGTCATGTTATGCGAATAAATTACATGTATATTCATTTATAGGACATAAAGAACCTGAATAACCATAACTTTTGATCCGGACATCCGATTGATGCGCCGTAAAAGCCTATGTGTCAATATGACAATAAACTAACCCGTGGAAAGTCAACGTATAAGCAAACATATAGAACAAGAAATGTTACTAATGACGGAACACGAAGAAAAAAAGAGGGGTGCAACACGAGGACTTCCCAGGAGGTCACCCATCCTAGTACTACTCTCGCCCAAGGACGCTTAACTTCGGAGTTCTGATGGGATCCGGTGCATTAGTGCTGGTATGATCGCACCCGTCATGTTATGCGAATAAATTAAATGTATATTCATTTATAGGACATAAAGAACCTAATTAACCATAACTTTTGATCCGGACATCCGATTGATGCGCCGTAAAAGCCTATGTGTCAATATGACAATAAACTAACACGTTGAAAGTCAACGCATAAGCAAACATATAGAACAAGAAATGTTACAAATTACGGAACGCGAAAAAAAAAATAAGGGCGCAACACGAGAACTTCCAAGGAGGTCACTCATCCTAGAATTACTCTCGCCCAAGCACGCTTAACTTCGGAGTTCTGATGGGATCCGGTGCATTAGTGCTGGTATGATCGCACCCGTTATGTTATGCGAATAAATTACATGTATATTCATTTATAGGACATAAAGAACCTGAATAACCATAACTTTTGATCCGGACATCCGATTGATGCGCCGTAAAAGCCTATGTGTCAATATGACAATAAACTAACACGTGGAAAGTCAACGCATAAGCAAACAAATAGAACAAGAAATGTTACAAATGACGGAACGCGAAAAAAAAATAGGGGCGCAACACGAGGACTTCCAAGGAGGTCACCCATCCTAGTACTACTATCGCCCAAGCACGCTTAACTTCGGAGTTCTGATGGGATCCGGTGCATTAGTGTTGGTATGATCGCACCCGTCATGTTATGCGAATAAATTACATGTATATTCATTTATAGGACATAAAGAACCTGAATAACCATAACTTTTGATCCGGACATCCGATTGATGCGCCGTAAAAGCCTATGTGTCAATATGACAATAAACTAACCCGTGGATAGTCAACGTATAAGCAAACATATAGAACAAGAAATGTTACTAATGACGGAACACGAAGAAAAAAAGAGGGGTGCAACATGAGGACTTCCCAGGAGGTCACCCATCCTAGTACTACTCTCGCCCAAGGACGCTTAACTTCGGAGTTCTGATGGGATCCGGTGCATTAGTGCTGGTATGATCGCACCCGTCATGTTATGCGAATAAATTAAATGTATATTCATTTATAGGACATAAAGAACCTAATTAACCATAACTTTTGATCCGGACATCCGATTGATGCGCCGTAAAAGCCTATGTGTCAATATGACAATAAACTAACACGTTGAAAGTCAACGCATAAGCAAACATATAGAACAAGAAATGTTACAAATTACGGAACGCGAAAAAAAAAATAAGGGCGCAACACGAGAACTTCCAAGGAGGTCACTCATCCTAGAATTACTCTCGCCCAAGCACGCTTAACTTCGGAGTTCTGATGGGATCCGGTGCATTAGTGCTGGTATGATCGCACCCGTTATGTTATGCGAATAAATTACATGTATATTCATTTATAGGACATAAAGAACCTGAATAACCATAACTTTTGATCCGGACATCCGATTGATGCGCCGTAAAAGCCTATGTGTCAATATGACAATAAACTAACACGTGGAAAGTCAACGCATAAGCAAACAAATAGAACAAGAAATGTTACAAATGACGGAACGCGAAAAAAAAATAGGGGCGCAACACGAGGACTTCCAAGGAGGTCACCCATCCTAGTACTACTATCGCCCAAGCACGCTTAACTTCGGAGTTCTGATGGGATCCGGTGCATTAGTGTTGGTATGATCGCACCCGTCATGTTATGCGAATAAATTACATGTATATTCATTTATAGGACATAAAGAACCTGAATAACCATAACTTTTGATCCGGACATCCGATTGATGCGCCGTAAAAGCCTATGTGTCAATATGACAATAAACTAACCCGTGGAAAGTCAACGTATAAGCAAACATATAGAACAAGAAATGTTACTAATGACGGAACACGAAGAAAAAAAGAGGGGTGCAACACGAGGACTTCCCAGGAGGTCACCCATCCTAGTACTACTCTCGCCCAAGGACGCTTAACTTCGGAGTTCTGATGGGATCCGGTGCATTAGTGCTCTGGTGCATTAGTGCTGGTATGATCGCACCCGTCATGTTATGCGAATAAATTAAATGTATATTCATTTATAGGACATAAAGAACCTAATTAACCATAACTTTTGATCCGGACATCCGATTGATGCGCCGTAAAAGCCTATGTGTCAATATGACAATAAACTAACACGTTGAAAGTCAACGCATAAGCAAACATATAGAACAAGAAATGTTACAAATTACGGAACGCGAAAAAAAAAATAGGGGCGCAACACGAGAACTTCCAAGGAGGTCACTCATCCTAGAATTACTCTCGCCCAAGCACGCTTAACTTCGGAGTTCTGATGGGATCCGGTGCATTAGTGCTGGTATGATCGCACCCGTTATGTTATGCGAATAAATTACATGTATATTCATTTATAGGACATAAAGAACCTGAATAACCATAACTTTTGATCCGGACATCCGATTGATGCGCCGTAAAAGCCTATGTGTCAATATGACAATAAACTAACACGTGGAAAGTCAACGCATAAGCAAACAAATAGAACAAGAAATGTTACAAATGACGGAACGCGAAAAAAAAATAGGGGCGCAACACGAGGACTTCCAAGGAGGTCACCCATCCTAGTACTACTATCGCCCAAGCACGCTTAACTTCGGAGTTCTGATGGGATCCGGTGCATTAGTGTTGGTATGATCGCACCCGTCATGTTATGCGAATAAATTACATGTATATTCATTTATAGGACATAAAGAACCTGAATAACCATAACTTTTGATCCGGACATCCGATTGATGCGCCGTAAAAGCCTATGTGTCAATATGACAATAAACTAACCCGTGGATAGTCAACGTATAAGCAAACATATAGAACAAGAAATGTTACTAATGACGGAACACGAAGAAAAAAAGAGGGGTGCAACATGAGGACTTCCCAGGAGGTCACCCATCCTAGTACTACTCTCGCCCAAGGACGCTTAACTTCGGAGTTCTGATGGGATCCGGTGCATTAGTGCTGGTATGATCGCACCTGTCATGTTATGCGAATAAATTACATGTATATTCATTTATAGGACATAAAGAACCTGAATAACCATAACTTTTGATCCGGACATCCGATTGATGCGCCGTAAAAGCCTATGTGTCAATATGACAATAAACTAACCCGTGGAAATTCAACGTATAAGCAAACATATAGAACAAGAAATGTTACTAATGACGGAAGACGGAAAAAAAAGAGGGGTGCAACACGAGGACTTCCCAGGAGGTCACCCATCCTAGTACTACTCTCGCCCAAGGACGCTTAACTTCGGAGTTCTGACGGGATCTGGTGCATTAGTGCTGGTATGATCGCACCCGTCATGTTATGCGAATAAATTAAATGTATATTCATTTATAGGACATAAAGAACCTAATTAACCATAACTTTTGATCCGGACATCCGATTGATGCGCCGTAAAAGCCTATGTGTCAATATGACAATAAACTAACACGTGGAAAGTCAACGCATAAGCAAACATATAGAACAAGAAATGTTACAAATTACGGAACGCGAAAAAAAATAGGGGCGCAACACGAGAACTTCCAAGGAGGTCACTCATCCTAGAATTACTCTCGCCCAAGCACGCTTAACTTCGGAGTTCTGATGGGATCCGGTGCATTAGTGCTGGTATGATCGCACCCGTTATGTTATGCGAATAAATTACATGTATATTCATTTATAGGACATAAAGAACCTGAATAACCATAACTTTTGATCCGGACATCCGATTGATGCGCCGTAAAAGCCTATGTGTCAATATGACAATAAACTAACCCGTGGAAAGTCAACGTATAAGCAAACAAATAGAACAAGAAATGTTACTAATGACGGAACTCGAAAAAAATGAGGGGTGCAACACGAGGACTTCCTAGGAGGTCACCCATCCTAGTACTACTCTCGGATAAGGACGCTTAACTTCGGAGTTCTGATGGGATCCGGTGCATTAGTGCTAGTATGATCGCACCCGTCATGTTATGCGAATAAATTACATGTATATTCATTTATAGGACATAAAGAACCTGAATAACCATAACTTTTGATCCGGACATCCGATTGATGCGCCGTAAAAGCCTATGTGTCAATATGACAATAAACTAACCCGTGGATAGTCAACGTATAAGCAAACATATAGAACAAGAAATGTTACTAATGACGGAACACGAAGAAAAAAAGAGGGGTGCAACATGAGGACTTCCCAGGAGGTCACCCATCCTAGTACTACTCTCGCCCAAGGACGCTTAACTTCGGAGTTCTGATGGGATCCGGTGCATTAGTGCTGGTATGATCGCACCTGTCATGTTATGCGAATAAATTACATGTATATTCATTTATAGGACATAAAGAACCTGAATAACCATAACTTTTGATCCGGACATCCGATTGATGCGCCGTAAAAGCCTATGTGTCAATATGACAATAAACTAACCCGTGGAAATTCAACGTATAAGCAAACATATAGAACAAGAAATGTTACTAATGACGGAAGACGGAAAAAAAAGAGGGGTGCAACACGAGGACTTCCCAGGAGGCCACCCATCCTAGTACTACTCTCGCCCAAGGACGCTTAACTTCGGAGTTCTGACGGGATCTGGTGCATTAGTGCTGGTATGATCGCACCCGTCATGTTATGCGAATAAATTAAATGTATATTCATTTATAGGACATAAAGAACCTAATTAACCATAACTTTTGATCCGGACATCCGATTGATGCGCCGTAAAAGCCTATGTGTCAATATGACAATAAACTAACACGTGGAAAGTCAACGCATAAGCAAACATATAGAACAAGAAATGTTACAAATTACGGAACGCGAAAAAAAATAGGGGCGCAACACGAGAACTTCCAAGGAGGTCACTCATCCTAGAATTACTCTCGCCCAAGCACGCTTAACTTCGGAGTTCTGATGGGATCCGGTGCATTAGTGCTGGTATGATCGCACCCGTTATGTTATGCGAATAAATTACATGTATATTCATTTATAGGACATAAAGAACCTGAATAACCATAACTTTTGATCCGGACATCCGATTGATGCGCCGTAAAAGCCTATGTGTCAATATGACATTAAACTAACACGTGGAAAGTCAACGTATAAGCAAACAAATAGAACAAGAAATGTTACTAATGACGGAACTCGAAAAAAATGAGGGGTGCAACACGAGGACTTCCTAGGAGGTCACCCATCCTAGTACTACTCTCGGATAAGGACGCTTAACTTCGGAGTTCTGATGGGATCCGGTGCATTAGTGCTAGTATGATCGCACCCGTCATGTTATGCGAATAAATTACATGTATATTCATTTATAGGACATAAAGAACCTGACTAACCATAACTTTTGATCCAGACATCCGATTGATGCGCCGTAAAAGCCTATGTGTCAATATGACAATAAACTAACGCATGGAAAGTCAACGCATAAGCAAACAAATAGAACAAGAAATGTTACGAATTACGGAACGCGAAAAAAAAGAGGTGTGCAACACGAGGACTTCCCAGGAGGTCACCCATCCTAGTACTACTCTCGCCCAAGCACGCTTAACTTCGGAGTTCTGATGGGAACCGGTGCATTAGTGCTGGTATGATCGCACCCGTCGTTTATGCGAATAAATTACATGTATATTCATTTATAGGACATAAAGAACCTGATTAACCATAACTTTTGATCCGGACATCCGATTGATGCACCGTAAAAGCCTATGTGTCAATATGACAATAAACTAACACGTGGAAATTCAACACATAAGCAAACAAATAGAACAAGAAATGTTACGAATGACGGAACGCGAAAAAAAAAGGGACGCAACACGAGGACTTCCAAGGAGGTCACCCATCCTAGTACTACTCTCGCCCAAGCACGCTTAACATCGGAGTTCTGATGGGATCCGGTGCATTAGTGCTGGTATGATCGCACCCGTCATGTTATGCGAATAAATTACATGTATATTCATATATAGGACATAAAGAACCTGATTAACCATAACTTTTGATCCGGACATCCGATTGATGCGCCGTAAAAGCCTATGTGTCAATATGACAATAAACTAACACGTGGAAAGTCAACGCATAAGCAAACAAATAGAACAAGAAATGTTACAAATGACGGAACGCGAAAAAAAATAGGGGCGCAACACGAGGACTTCCAAGGAGGTCACCCATCCTAGTACTACTATCGCCCAAGCACGCTTAACTTCGGAGTTCTGATGGGATCCGGTGCATTAGTGCTGGTATGATCGCACCCGTCATGTTATGCGAATAAATTACATGTATATACATTTATAGGACATAAAGAACCTGAATAACCATAACTTTTGATCCGGACATCCGATTGATGCGCCGTAAAAGCCTATGTGTCAATATGACAATAAACTAACCCGTGGATAGTCAACGTATAAGCAAACATATAGAACAAGAAATGTTACTAATGACGGAACACGAAGAAAAAAAGAGGGGTGCAACATGAGGACTTCCCAGGAGGTCACCCATCCTAATACTACTCTCGCCCAAGCACGCTTAACTTCGGAGTTCTGATGGGATCCGGTGCATTAGTGCTGGTATGATCGCACCCGTCATGTTATGCGAATAAATTACATGTATATACATTTATAGGACATAAAGAACCTGAATAACCATAACTTTTGATCCGGACATCCGATTGATGCGCCGTAAAAGCCTATGTGTCAATATGACAATAAACTAACACGTGGAAATTCAACACATAAGCAAACAAATAGAACAAGAAATGTTACGAATGACGGAACGCGAAAAAAAAAGGGACGCAACACGAGGACTTCCAAGGAGGTCACCCATCCTAGTACTACTCTCGCCCAAGCACGCTTAACATCGGAGTTCTGATGGGATCCGGTGCATTAGTGCTGGTATGATCGCACCCGTCATGTTATGCGAATAAATTACATGTATATTCATATATAGGACATAAAGAACCTGATTAACCATAACTTTTGATCCGGACATCCGATTGATGCGCCGTAAAAGCCTATGTGTCAATATGACAATAAACTAACACGTGGAAAGTCAACGCATAAGCAAACAAATAGAACAAGAAATGTTACAAATGACGGAACGCGAAAAAAAAATAGGGGCGCAACACGAGGACTTCCAAGGAGGTCACCCATCCTAGTACTACTATCGCCCAAGCACGCTTAACTTCGGAGTTCTGATGGGATCCGGTGCATTAGTGCTGGTATGATCGCACCCGTCATGTTATGCGAATAAATTACATGTATATACATTTATAGGACATAAAGAACCTGAATAACCATAACTTTTGATCCGGACATCCGATTGATGCGCCGTAAAAGCCTATGTGTCAATATGACAATAAACTAACCCGTGGATAGTCAACGTATAAGCAAACATATAGAACAAGAAATGTTACTAATGACGGAACACGAAGAAAAAAAGAGGGGTGCAACATGAGGACTTCCCAGGAGGTCACCCATCCTAATACTACTCTCGCCCAAGCACGCTTAACTTCGGAGTTCTGATGGGATCCGGTGCATTAGTGCTGGTATGATCGCACCCGTCATGTTATGCGAATAAATTACATGTATATACATTTATAGGACATAAAGAACCTGAATAACCATAACTTTTGATCCGGACATCCGATTGATGCGCCGTAAAAGCCTATGTGTCAATATGACAATAAACTAACCCGTGGATAGTCAACGTATAAGCAAACATATAGAACAAGAAATGTTACTAATGACGGAACACGAAGAAAAAAAGAGGGGTGCAACATGAGGACTTCCCAGGAGGTCACCCATCCTAATACTACTCTCGCCCAAGGACGCTTAACTTCAGAGTTCTGATGGGATCCGGTGCATTAGTGCTGGTATGATCGCACCTGTCATGTTATGCGAATAAATTACATGTATATTCATTTATAGGACATAAAGAACCTGAATAACCATAACTTTTGATCCGGACATCCGATTGATGCGCCGTAAAAGCCTATGTGTCAATATGACAATAAACTAACCCGTGGAAATTCAACGTATAAGCAAACATATAGAACAAGAAATGTTACTAATGACGGAAGACGGAAAAAAAAGAGGGGTGCAACACGAGGACTTCCCAGGAGGCCACCCATCCTAGTACTACTCTCGCCCAAGGACGCTTAACTTCGGAGTTCTGACGGGATCTGGTGCATTAGTGCTGGTATGATCGCACCCGTCATGTTATGCGAATAAATTAAATGTATATTCATTTATAGGACATAAAGAACCTAATTAACCATAACTTTTGATCCGGACATCCGATTGATGCGCCGTAAAAGCCTATGTGTCAATATGACAATAAACTAACACGTGGAAAGTCAACGCATAAGCAAACATATAGAACAAGAAATGTTACAAATTACGGAACGCGAAAAAAAATAGGGGCGCAACACGAGAACTTCCAAGGAGGTCACTCATCCTAGAATTACTCTCGCCCAAGCACGCTTAACTTCGGAGTTCTGATGGGATCCGGTGCATTAGTGCTGGTATGATCGCACCCGTTATGTTATGCGAATAAATTACATGTATATTCATTTATAGGACATAAAGAACCTGAATAACCATAACTTTTGATCCGGACATCCGATTGATGCGCCGTAAAAGCCTATGTGTCAATATGACAATAAACTAACCCGTGGAAAGTCAACGTATAAGCAAACAAATAGAACAAGAAATGTTACTAATGACGGAACTCGAAAAAAATGAGGGGTGCAACACGAGGACTTCCTAGGAGGTCACCCATCCTAGTACTACTCTCGGATAAGGACGCTTAACTTCGGAGTTCTGATGGGATCCGGTGCATTAGTGCTAGTATGATCGCACCCGTCATGTTATGCGAATAAATTACATGTATATTCATTTATAGGACATAAAGAACCTGAATAACCATAACTTTTGATCCGGACATCCGATTGATGCGCCGTAAAAGCCTATGTGTCAATATGACAATAAACTAACCCGTGGATAGTCAACGTATAAGCAAACATATAGAACAAGAAATGTTACTAATGACGGAACACGAAGAAAAAAAGAGGGGTGCAACATGAGGACTTCCCAGGAGGTCACCCATCCTAGTACTACTCTCGCCCAAGGACGCTTAACTTCGGAGTTCTGATGGGATCCGGTGCATTAGTGCTGGTATGATCGCACCTGTCATGTTATGCGAATAAATTACATGTATATTCATTTATAGGACATAAAGAACCTGAATAACCATAACTTTTGATCCGGACATCCGATTGATGCGCCGTAAAAGCCTATGTGTCAATATGACAATAAACTAACCCGTGGAAATTCAACGTATAAGCAAACATATAGAACAAGAAATGTTACTAATGACGGAAGACGGAAAAAAAAGAGGGGTGCAACACGAGGACTTCCCAGGAGGCCACCCATCCTAGTACTACTCTCGCCCAAGGACGCTTAACTTCGGAGTTCTGACGGGATCTGGTGCATTAGTGCTGGTATGATCGCACCCGTCATGTTATGCGAATAAATTACATGTATATTCATTTATAGGACATAAAGAACCTGACTAACCATAACTTTTGATCCAGACATCCGATTGATGCGCCGTAAAAGCCTATGTGTCAATATGACAATAAACTAGCGCATGGAAAGTCAACGCATAAGCAAACAAATAGAACAAGAAATGTTACGAATTACGGAACGCGAAAAAAAAGAGGTGTGCAACACGAGGACTTCCCAGGAGGTCACCCATCCTAGTACTACTCTCGCCCAAGCACGCTTAACTTCGGAGTTCTGATGGGAACCGGTGCATTAGTGCTGGTATGATCGCACCCGTCATGTTATGCGAATAAATTACATGTATATTCATTTATAGGACATAAAGAACCTGACTAACCATAACTTTTGATCCAGACATCCGATTGATGCGCCGTAAAAGCCTATGTGTCAATATGACAATAAACTAGCGCATGGAAAGTCAACGCATAAGCAAACAAATAGAACAAGAAATGTTACGAATTACGGAACGCGAAAAAAAAGAGGTGTGCAACACGAGGACTTCCCAGGAGGTCACCCATCCTAGTACTACTCTCGCCCAAGCACGCTTAACTTCGGAGTTCTGATGGGAACCGGTGCATTAGTGCTGGTATGATCGCACCCGTCGTTTATGCGAATAAATTACATGTGTATTCATTTATAGGACATAAAGAACCTGATTAACCATAACTTTTGATCCGGACATCCGATTGATGCACCGTAAAAGCCTATGTGTCAATATGACAATAAACTAACACGTGGAAATTCAACACATAAGCAAACAAATAGAACAAGAAATGTTACGAATGACGGAACGCGAAAAAAAAAGGGACGCAACACGAGGACTTCCAAGGAGGTCACCCATCCTAGTACTACTCTCGCCCAAGCACGCTTAACATCGGAGTTCTGATGGGATCCGGTGCATTAGTGCTGGTATGATCGCACCCGTCATGTTATGCGAATAAATTACATGTATATTCATTTATAGGACATAAAGAACCTGAATAACCATAACTTTTGATCCGGACATCCGATTGATGCGCCGTAAAAGCCTATGTGTCAATATGACAATAAACTAACCCGTGGAAATTCAACGTATAAGCAAACATATAGAACAAGAAATGTTACTAATGACGGAAGACGGAAAAAAAAGAGGGGTGCAACACGAGGACTTCCCAGGAGGCCACCCATCCTAGTACTACTCTCGCCCAAGGACGCTTAACTTCGGAGTTCTGACGGGATCTGGTGCATTAGTGCTGGTATGATCGCACCCGTCATGTTATGCGAATAAATTAAATGTATATTCATTTATAGGACATAAAGAACCTAATTAACCATAACTTTTGATCCGGACATCCGATTGATGCGCCGTAAAAGCCTATGTGTCAATATGACAATAAACTAACACGTGGAAAGTCAACGCATAAGCAAACATATAGAACAAGAAATGTTACAAATTACGGAACGCGAAAAAAAATAGGGGCGCAACACGAGAACTTCCAAGGAGGTCACTCATCCTAGAATTACTCTCGCCCAAGCACGCTTAACTTCGGAGTTCTGATGGGATCCGGTGCATTAGTGCTGGTATGATCGCACCCGTTATGTTATGCGAATAAATTACATGTATATTCATTTATAGGACATAAAGAACCTGAATAACCATAACTTTTGATCCGGACATCCGATTGATGCGCCGTAAAAGCCTATGTGTCAATATGACAATAAACTAACACGTGGAAAGTCAACGTATAAGCAAACAAATAGAACAAGAAATGTTACTAATGACGGAACTCGAAAAAAATGAGGGGTGCAACACGAGGACTTCCTAGGAGGTCACCCATCCTAGTACTACTCTCGGATAAGGACGCTTAACTTCGGAGTTCTGATGGGATCCGGTGCATTAGTGCTAGTATGATCGCACCCGTCATGTTATGCGAATAAATTACATGTATATTCATTTATAGGACATAAAGAACCTGACTAACCATAACTTTTGATCCAGACATCCGATTGATGCGCCGTAAAAGCCTATGTGTCAATATGACAATAAACTAACGCATGGAAAGTCAACGCATAAGCAAACAAATAGAACAAGAAATGTTACGAATTACGGAACGCGAAAAAAAAGAGGTGTGCAACACGAGGACTTCCCAGGAGGTCACCCATCCTAGTACTACTCTCGCCCAAGCACGCTTAATTTCGGAGTTCTGATGGGAACCGGTGCATTAGTGCTGGTATGATCGCACCCGTCGTTTATGCGAATAAATTACATGTGTATTCATTTATAGGACATAAAGAACCTGATTAACCATAACTTTTGATCCGGACATCCGATTGATGCACCGTAAAAGCCTATGTGTCAATATGACAATAAACTAACACGTGGAAATTCAACACATAAGCAAACAAATAGAACAAGAAATGTTACGAATGACGGAACGCGAAAAAAAAAGGGACGCAACACGAGGACTTCCAAGGAGGTCACCCATCCTAGTACTACTCTCGCCCAAGCACGCTTAACATCGGAGTTCTGATGGGATCCGGTGCATTAGTGCTGGTATGATCGCACCCGTCATGTTATGCGAATAAATTACATGTATATTCATATATAGGACATAAAGAACCTGATTAACCATAACTTTTGATCCGGACATCCGATTGATGCGCCGTAAAAGCCTATGTGTTAATATGACAATAAACTAACACGTGGAAAGTCAACGCATAAGCAAACAAATAGAACAAGAAATGTTACAAATGACGGAACGCGAAAAAAAAATAGGGGCGCAACACGAGGACTTCCAAGGAGGTCACCCATCCTAGTACTACTATCGCCCAAGCACGCTTAACTTCGGAGTTCTGATGGGATCCGGTGCATTAGTGCTGGTATGATCGCACCCGTCATGTTATGCGAATAAATTACATGTATATTCATTTATAGGACATAAAGAACCTGAATAACCATAACTTTTGATCCGGACATCCGATTGATGCGCCGTAAAAGCCTATGTGTCAATATGACAATAAACTAACCCGTGGATAGTCAACGTATAAGCAAACATATAGAACAAGAAATGTTACTAATGACGGAACACGAAGAAAAAAAGAGGGGTGCAACATGAGGACTTCCCAGGAGGTCACCCATCCTAATACTACTCTCGCCCAAGGACGCTTAACTTCGGAGTTCTGATGGGATCCGGTGCATTAGTGCTGGTATGATCGCACCTGTCATGTTATGCGAATAAATTACATGTATATTCATTTATAGGACATAAAGAACCTGAATAACCATAACTTTTGATCCGGACATCCGATTGATGCGCCGTAAAAGCCTATGTGTCAATATGACAATAAACTAACCCGTGGAAATTCAACGTATAAGCAAACATATAGAACAAGAAATGTTACTAATGACGGAAGACGGAAAAAAAAGAGGGGTGCAACACGAGGACTTCCCAGGAGGCCACCCATCCTAGTACTACTCTCGCCCAAGGACGCTTAACTTCGGAGTTCTGACGGGATCTGGTGCATTAGTGCTGGTATGATCGCACCCGTCATGTTATGCGAATAAATTAAATGTATATTCATTTATAGGACATAAAGAACCTAATTAACCATAACTTTTGATCCGGACATCCGATTGATGTGCCGTAAAAGCCTATGTGTCAATATGACAATAAACTAACACGTGGAAAGTCAACGCATAAGCAAACATATAGAACAAGAAATGTTACAAATTACGGAACGCGAAAAAAAATAGGGGCGCAACACGAGAACTTCCAAGGAGGTCACTCATCCTAGAATTACTCTCGCCCAAGCACGCTTAACTTCGGAGTTCTGATGGGATCCGGTGCATTAGTGCTGGTATGATCGCACCCGTTATGTTATGCGAATAAATTACATGTATATTCATTTATAGGACATAAAGTTCCTGAATAACCATAACTTTTGATCCGGACATCCGATTGATGCGCCGTAAAAGCCTATGTGTCAATATGACAATAAACTAACACGTGGAAAGTCAACGTATAAGCAAACAAATAGAACAAGAAATGTTACTAATGACGGAACTCGAAAAAAATGAGGGGTGCAACACGAGGACTTCCTAGGAGGTCACCCATCCTAGTACTACTCTCGGATAAGGACGCTTAACTTCGGAGTTCTGATGGGATCCGGTGCATTAGTGCTAGTATGATCGCACCCGTCATGTTATGCGAATAAATTACATGTATATTCATTTATAGGACATAAAGAACCTGACTAACCATAACTTTTGATCCAGACATCCGATTGATGCGCCGTAAAAGCCTATGTGTCAATATGACAATAAACTAACGCATGGAAAGTCAACGCATAAGCAAACAAATAGAACAAGAAATGTTACGAATTACGGAACGCGAAAAAAAAGAGGTGTGCAACACGAGGACTTCCCAGGAGGTCACCCATCCTAGTACTACTCTCGCCCAAGCACGCTTAACTTCGGAGTTCTGATGGGAACCGGTGCATTAGTGCTGGTATGATCGCACCCGTCGTTTATGCGAATAAATTACATGTATATTCATTTATAGGACATAAAGAACCTGATTAACCATAACTTTTGATCCGGACATCCGATTGATGCACCGTAAAAGCCTATGTGTCAATATGACAATAAACTAACACGTGGAAATTCAACACATAAGCAAACAAATAGAACAAGAAATGTTACGAATGACGGAACGCGAAAAAAAAAGGGACGCAACACGAGGACTTCCAAGGAGGTCACCCATCCTAGTACTACTCTCGCCCAAGCACGCTTAACATCGGAGTTCTGATGGGATCCGGTGCATTAGTGCTGGTATGATCGCACCCGTCATGTTATGCGAATAAATTACATGTATATTCATATATAGGACATAAAGAACCTGATTAACCATAACTTTTGATCCGGACATCCGATTGATGCGCCGTAAAAGCCTATGTGTCAATATGACAATAAACTAACACGTGGAAAGTCAACGCATAAGCAAACAAATAGAACAAGAAATGTTACAAATGACGGAACGCGAAAAAAAAATAGGGGCGCAACATGAGGACATCCAAGGAGGTCACCCATCCTAGTACTACTATCGCCCAAGCACGCTTAACTTCGGAGTTCTGATGGGATCCGGTGCATTAGTGCTGGTATGATCGCACCCGTCATGTTATGCGAATAAATTACATGTATATTCATTTATAGGACATAAAGAACCTGAATAACCATAACTTTTGATCCGGACATCCGATTGATGCGCCGTAAAAGCCTATGTGTCAATATGACAATAAACTAACCCGTGGATAGTCAACGTATAAGCAAACATATAGAACAAGAAATGTTACTAATGACGGAACACGAAGAAAAAAAGAGGGGTGCAACATGAGGACTTCCCAGGAGGTCACCCATCCTAATACTACTCTCGCCCAAGGACGCTTAACTTCGGAGTTCTGATGGGATCCGGTGCATTAGTGCTGGTATGATCGCACCCGTTATGTTATGCGAATAAATTACATGTATATTCATTTATAGGACATAAAGAACCTGAATAACCATAACTTTTGATCCGGACATCCGATTGATGCGCCGTAAAAGCCTATGTGTCAATATGACAATAAACTAACACGTGGAAAGTCAACGTATAAGCAAACAAATAGAACAAGAAATGTTACTAATGACGGAACTCGAAAAAAATGAGGGGTGCAACACGAGGACTTCCTAGGAGGTCACCCATCCTAGTACTACTCTCGGATAAGGACGCTTAACTTCGGAGTTCTGATGGGATCCGGTGCATTAGTGCTAGTATGATCGCACCCGTCATGTTATGCGAATAAATTACATGTATATTCATTTATAGGACATAAAGAACCTGACTAACCATAACTTTTGATCCAGACATCCGATTGATGCGCCGTAAAAGCCTATGTGTCAATATGACAATAAACTAACGCATGGAAAGTCAACGCATAAGCAAACAAATAGAACAAGAAATGTTACGAATTACGGAACGCGAAAAAAAAGAGGTGTGCAACACGAGGACTTCCCAGGAGGTCACCCATCCTAGTACTACTCTCGCCCAAGCACGCTTAACTTCGGAGTTCTGATGGGAACCGGTGCATTAGTGCTGGTATGATCGCACCCGTCGTTTATGCGAATAAATTACATGTATATTCATTTATAGGACATAAAGAACCTGATTAACCATAACTTTTGATCCGGACATCCGATTGATGCACCGTAAAAGCCTATGTGTCAATATGACAATAAACTAACACGCGGAAATTCAACACATAAGCAAACAAATAGAACAAGAAATGTTACGAATGACGGAACGCGAAAAAAAAAGGGACGCAACACGAGGACTTCCAAGGAGGTCACCCATCCTAGTACTACTCTCGCCCAAGCACGCTTAACATCGGAGTTCTGATGGGATCCGGTGCATTAGTGCTGGTATGATCGCACCCGTCATGTTATGCGAATAAATTACATGTATATTCATATATAGGACATAAAGAACCTGATTAACCATAACTTTTGATCCGGACATCCGATTGATGCGCCGTAAAAGCCTATGTGTCAATATGACAATAAACTAACACGTGGAAAGTCAACGCATAAGCAAACAAATAGAACAAGAAATGTTACAAATGACGGAACGCGAAAAAAAAATAGGGGCGCAACACGAGGACTTCCAAGGAGGTCACCCATCCTAGTACTACTATCGCCCAAGCACGCTTAACTTCGGAGTTCTGATGGGATCCGGTGCATTAGTGCTGGTATGATCGCACCCTTCATGTTATGCGAATAAATTACATGTATATTCATTTATAGGACATAAAGAACCTGAATAACCATAACTTTTGATCCGGACATCCGATTGATTCGCCGTAAAAGCCTATGTGTCAATATGACAATAAACTAACCCGTGGATAGTCAACGTATAAGAAAACATATAGAACAAGAAATGTTACTAATGACGGAACACGAAGAAAAAAAGAGGGGTGCAACATGAGGACTTCCCAGGAGGTCACCCATCCTAATACTACTCTCGCCCAAGGACGCTTAACTTCGGAGTTCTGATGGGATCCGGTGCATTAGTGCTGGTATGATCGCACCTGTCATGTTATGCGAATAAATTACATGTATATTCATTTATAGGACATAAAGAACCTGAATAACCATAACTTTTGATCCGGACATCCGATTGATGCGCCGTAAAAGCCTATGTGTCAATATGACAATAAACTAACCCGTGGAAATTCAACGTATAAGCAAACATATAGAACAAGAAATGTTACTAATGACGGAAGACGGAAAAAAAGAGGGGTGCAACACGAGGACTTCCCAGGAGGCCACCCATCCTAGTACTACTCTCGCCCAAGGACGCTTAACTTCGGAGTTCTGACGGGATCTGGTGCATTAGTGCTGGTATGATCGCACCCGTCATGTTATGCGAATAAATTAAATGTATATTCATTTATAGGACATAAAGAACCTAATTAACCATAACTTTTGATCCGGACATCCGATTGATGCGCCGTAAAAGCCTATGTGTCAATATGACAATAAACTAACACGTGGAAAGTCAACGCATAAGCAAACATATAGAACAAGAAATGTTACAAATTACGGAACGCGAAAAAAAAATAGGGGCGCAACACGAGAACTTCCAAGGAGGTCACTCATCCTAGAATTACTCTCGCCCAAGCACGCTTAACTTCGGAGTTCTGATGGGATCCGGTGCATTAGTGCTGGTATGATCGCACCCGTTATGTTATGCGAATAAATTACATGTATATTCATTTATAGGACATAAAGAACCTGAATAACCATAACTTTTGATCCGGACATCCGATTGATGCGCCGTAAAAGCCTATGTGTCAATATGACAATAAACTAACACGTGGAAAGTCAACGTATAAGCAAACAAATAGAACAAGAAATGTTACTAATGACGGAACTCGAAAAAAATGAGGGGTGCAACACGAGGACTTCCTAGGAGGTCACCCATCCTAGTACTACTCTCGGATAAGGACGCTTAACTTCGGAGTTCTGATGGGATCCGGTGCATTAGTGCTAGTATGATCGCACCCGTCATGTTATGCGAATAAATTACATGTATATTCATTTATAGGACATAAAGAACCTGACTAACCATAACTTTTGATCCAGACATCCGATTGATGCGCCGTAAAAGCCTATGTGTCAATATGACAATAAACTAACGCATGGAAAGTCAACGCATAAGCAAACAAATAGAACAAGAAATGTTACGAATTACGGAACGCGAAAAAAAAGAGGTGTGCAACACGAGGACTTCCCAGGAGGTCACCCATCCTAGTACTACTCTCGCCCAAGCACGCTTAACTTCGGAGTTCTGATGGGAACCGGTGCATTAGTGCTGGTATGATCGCACCCGTCGTTTATGCGAATAAATTACATGTATATTCATTTATAGGACATAAAGAACCTGATTAACCATAACTTTTGATCCGGACATCCGATTGATGCACCGTAAAAGCCTATGTGTCAATATGACAATAAACTAACACGCGGAAATTCAACACATAAGCAAACAAATAGAACAAGAAATGTTACGAATGACGGAACGCGAAAAAAAAAGGGACGCAACACGAGGACTTCCAAGGAGGTCACCCATCCTAGTACTACTCTCGCCCAAGCACGCTTAACATCGGAGTTCTGATGGGATCCGGTGCATTAGTGCTGGTATGATCGCACCCGTCATGTTATGCGAATAAATTACATGTATATTCATATATAGGACATAAAGAACCTGATTAACCATAACTTTTGATCCGGACATCCGATTGATGCGCCGTAAAAGCCTATGTGTCAATATGACAATAAACTAACACGTGGAAAGTCAACGCATAAGCAAACAAATAGAACAAGAAATGTTACAAATGACGGAACGCGAAAAAAAAATAGGGGCGCAACACGAGGACTTCCAAGGAGGTCACCCATCCTAGTACTACTATCGCCCAAGCACGCTTAACTTCGGAGTTCTGATGGGATCCGGTGCATTAGTGCTGGTATGATCGCACCCTTCATGTTATGCGAATAAATTACATGTATATTCATTTATAGGACATAAAGAACCTGAATAACCATAACTTTTGATCCGGACATCCGATTGATTCGCCGTAAAAGCCTATGTGTCAATATGACAATAAACTAACCCGTGGATAGTCAACGTATAAGAAAACATATAGAACAAGAAATGTTACTAATGACGGAACACGAAGAAAAAAAGAGGGGTGCAACATGAGGACTTCCCAGGAGGTCACCCATCCTAATACTACTCTCGCCCAAGGACGCTTAACTTCGGAGTTCTGATGGGATCCGGTGCATTAGTGCTGGTATGATCGCACCTGTCATGTTATGCGAATAAATTACATGTATATTCATTTATAGGACATAAAGAACCTGAATAACCATAACTTTTGATCCGGACATCCGATTGATGCGCCGTAAAAGCCTATGTGTCAATATGACAATAAACTAACCCGTGGAAATTCAACGTATAAGCAAACATATAGAACAAGAAATGTTACTAATGACGGAAGACGGAAAAAAAGAGGGGTGCAACACGAGGACTTCCCAGGAGGCCACCCATCCTAGTACTACTCTCGCCCAAGGACGCTTAACTTCGGAGTTCTGACGGGATCTGGTGCATTAGTGCTGGTATGATCGCACCCGTCATGTTATGCGAATAAATTAAATGTATATTCATTTATAGGACATAAAGAACCTAATTAACCATAACTTTTGATCCGGACATCCGATTGATGCGCCGTAAAAGCCTATGTGTCAATATGACAATAAACTAACACGTGGAAAGTCAACGCATAAGCAAACATATAGAACAAGAAATGTTACAAATTACGGAACGCGAAAAAAAAATAGGGGCGCAACACGAGAACTTCCAAGGAGGTCACTCATCCTAGAATTACTCTCGCCCAAGCACGCTTAACTTCGGAGTTCTGATGGGATCCGGTGCATTAGTGCTGGTATGATCGCACCCGTTATGTTATGCGAATAAATTACATGTATATTCATTTATAGGACATAAAGAACCTGAATAACCATAACTTTTGATCCGGACATCCGATTGATGCGCCGTAAAAGCCTATGTGTCAATATGACAATAAACTAACCCGTGGAAAGTCAACGTATAAGCAAACAAATAGAACAAGAAATGTTACTAATGACGGAACTCGAAAAAAATGAGGGGTGCAACACGAGGACTTCCTAGGAGGTCACCCATCCTAGTACTACTCTCGGATAAGGACGCTTAACTTCGGAGTTCTGATGGGATCCGTTGCATTAGTGCTATTATGATCGCACCCGTCATGTTATGCGAATAAATTACATGTATATTCATTTATAGGACATAAAGAACCTGACTAACCATAACTTTTGATCCAGACATCCGATTGATGCGCCGTAAAAGCCTATGTGTCAATATGACAATAAACTAACGCATAGAAAGTCAACGCATAAGCAAACAAATAGAACAAGAAATGTTACGAATTACGGAACGCGAAAAAAAAGAGGTGTGCAACACGAGGACTTCCCAGGAGGTCACCCATCCTAGTACTACTCTCGCCCAAGCACGCTTAACTTCGGAGTTATGATGGGAACCGGTGCATTAGTGCTGGTATGATCGCACCCGTCGTTTATGCGAATAAATTACATGTATATTCATTTATAGGACATAAACAACCTGATTAACCATAACTTTTGATCCGGACATCCGATTGATGCACCGTAAAAGCCTATGTGTCAATATGACAATAAACTAACACGTGGAAAGTCAACGCATAAGCAAACAAATAGAACAAGAAATGTTACAAATGACGGAACGCGAAAAAAAAATAGGGGCGCAACACGAGGACTTCCAAGGAGGTCACCCATCCTAGTACTATTATCGCCCAAGCACGCTTAACTTCGGAGTTCTGATGGGATCCGGTGCATTAGTGCTGGTATGATCGCACCCGTCATGTTATGCGAATAAATTACATGTATATTCATTTATAGGACATAAAGAACCTGAATAACCATAACTTTTGATCCGGACATCCGATTGATGCGCCGTAAAAGCCTATGTGTCAATGTGACAATAAACTAACCCGTGGATAGTCAACGTATAAGCAAACATATAGAACAAGAAATGTTACTAATGACGGAACACGAAGAAAAAAAGAGGGGTGCAACATGAGGACTTACTTCCCAGGAGGTCACCCATCCTAGTACTACTCTCGCCCAAGGACGCTTAACTTCGGAGTTCTGATGGGATCCGGTGCATTAGTGCTGGTATGATCGCACCTGTCATGTTATGCGAATAAATTACATGTATATTCATTTATAGGACATAAAGAACCTGAATAACCATAACTTTTGATCCGGACATCCGATTGATGCGCCGTAAAAGCCTATGTGTCAATATGACAATAAACTAACCCGTGGAAATTCAACGTATAAGCAAACATATAGAACAAGAAATGTTACTAATGACGGAAGACGGAAAAAAAAGAGGGGTGCAACACGAGGAATTCCCAGGAGGTCACCCATCCTAGTACTACTCTCGCCCAAGGACGCTTAACTTCGGAGTTCTGACGGGATCTGGTGCATTAGTGCTGGTATGATCGCACCCGTCATGTTATGCGAATAAATTAAATGTATATTCATTTATAGGACATAAAGAACCTAATTAACCATAACTTTTGATCCGGACATCCGATTGATGCGCCGTAAAAGCCTATGTGTCAATATGACAATAAACTAACATGTGGAAAGTCAACGTATAAGCAAACAAATAGAACAAGAAATGTTACTAATGACGGAACTCGAAAAAAATGAGGGGTGCAACACGAGGACTTCCTAGGAGGTCACCCATCCTAGTACTACTCTCGGATAAGGACGCTTAACTTCGGAGTTCTGATGGGATCCGGTGCATTAGTGCTAGTATGATCGCACCCGTCATGTTATGCGAATAAATTACATGTATATTCATTTATAGGACATAAAGAACCTGACTAACCATAACTTTTGATCCAGACATCCGATTGATGCGCCGTAAAAGCCTATGTGTCAATATGACAATAAACTAACGCATGGAAAGTCAACGCATAAGCAAACAAATAGAACAAGAAATGTTACGAATTACGGAACGCGAAAAAAAAGAGGTGTGCAACACGAGGACTTCCCAGGAGGTCACCCATCCTAGTACTACTCTCGCCCAAGCACGCTTAACTTCGGAGTTCTGATGGGAACCGGTGCATTAGTGCTGGTATGATCGCACCCGTCGTTTATGCGAATAAATTACATGTATATTCATTTATAGGACATAAAGAACCTGATTAACCATAACTTTTGATCCGGACATCCGATTGATGCACCGTAAAAGCCTATGTGTCAATATGACAATAAACTAACACGTGGAAATTCAACACATAAGCAAACAAATAGAACAAGAAATGTTACGAATGACGGAACGCGAAAAAAAAAGGGACGCAACACGAGGACTTCCAAGGAGGTCACCCATCCTAGTACTACTCTCGCCCAAGCACGCTTAACTTCGGAGTTCTGATGGGATCCGGTGCATTAGTGCTGGTATGATCGCACCCGTCATGTTATGCGAATAAATTACATGTATATTCATATATAGGACATAAAGAACCTGATTAACCATAACTTTTGATCCGGACATCCGATTGATGCGCCGTAAAAGCCTATGTGTCAATATGACAATAAACTAACACGTGGAAAGTCAACGCATAAGCAAACAAATAGAACAAGAAATGTTACAAATGACGGAACGCGAAAAAAAATAGGGGCGCAACACGAGGACTTCCAAGGAGGTCACCCATCCTAGTACTACTATCGCCCAAGCACGCTTAACTTCGGAGTTCTGATGGGATCCGGTGCATTAGTGCTGGTATGATCGCACCCGTCATGTTATGCGAATAAATTACATGTATATTCATTTATAGGACATAAAGAACCTGAATAACCATAACTTTTGATCCGGACATCCGATTGATGCGCCGTAAAAGCCTATGTGTCAATATGACAATAAACTAACCCGTGGATAGTCAACGTATAAGCAAACATATAGAACAAGAAATGTTACTAATGACGGAACACGAAGAAAAAAAGAGGGGTGCAACATGAGGACTTCCCAGGAGGTCACCCATCCTAGTACTACTCTCGCCCAAGGACGCTTAACTTCGGAGTTCTGATGGGATCCGGTGCATTAGTGCTGGTATGATCGCACCTGTCATGTTATGCGAATAAATTACATGTATATTCATTTATAGGACATAAAGAACCTGAATAACCATAACTTTTGATCCGGACATCCGATTGATGCGCCGTAAAAGCCTATGTGTCAATATGACAATAAACTAACCCGTGGAAAGTCAACGTATAAGCAAACATATAGAACAAGAAATGTTACTAATGACGGAAGACGGAAAAAAAAGAGGGGTGCAACACGAGGACTTCCCAGGAGGTCACCCATCCTAGTACTACTCTCGCCCAAGGACGCTTAACTTCGGAGTTCTGACGGGATCTGGTGCATTAGTGCTGGTATGATCGCACCCGTCATGTTATGCGAATAAATTAAATGTATATTCATTTATAGGACATAAAGAACCTAATTAACCATAACTTTTGATCCGGACATCCGATTGATGCGCCGTAAAAGCCTATGTGTCAATATGATAATAAACTAACACGTGGAAAGTCAACGCATAAGCAAACATATAGAACAAGAAATGTTACAAATTACGGAACGCGAAAAAAAATAGGGGCGCAACACGAGAACTTCCAAGGAGGTCACTCATCCTAGAATTACTCTCGCCCAAGCACGCTTAACTTCGGAGTTCTGATGGGATCCGGTGCATTAGTGCTGGTATGATCGCACCCGTTATGTTATGCGAATAAATTACATGTATATTCATTTATAGGACATAAAGAACCTGAATAACCATAACTTTTGATCCGGACATCCGATTGATGCGCCGTAAAAGCCTATGTGTCAATATGACAATAAACTAACCCGTGGAAAGTCAACGTATAAGCAAACAAATAGAACAAGAAATGTTACTAATGACGGAACTCGAAAAAAATGAGGGGTGCAACACGAGGACTTCCTAGGAGGTCACCCATCCTAGTACTACTCTCGCATAAGGACGCTTAACTTCGGAGTTCTGATGGGATCCGGTGCATTAGTGCTAGTATGATCGCACCCGTCATGTTATGCGAATAAATTACATGTATATTCATTTATAGGACATAAAGAACCTGACTAACCATAACTTTTGATCCAGACATCCGATTGATGCGCCGTAAAAGCCTATGTGTCAATATGACAATAAACTAACGCATGGAAAGTCAACGCATAAGTAAACAAATAGAACAAGAAATGTTACGAATTACGGAACGCGAAAAAAAAGAGGTGTGCAACACGAGGACTTCCCAGGAGGTCACCCATCCTAGTACTACTCTCGCCCAAGCACGCTTAACTTCGGAGTTCTGATCGGAACCGGTGCATTAGTGCTGGTATGATCGCACCCGTCGTTTATGCGAATAAATTACATGTATATTCATTTATAGGACATAAAGAACCTGATTAACCATAACTTTTGATCCGGACATCCGATTGATGCACCGTAAAAGCCTATGTGTCAATATGACAATAAACTAACACGTGGAAATTCAACACATAAGCAAACAAATAGAACAAGAAATGTTACGAATGACGGAACGCGAAAAAAAAAGGGACGCAACACGAGGACTTCCAAGGAGGTCACCCATCCTAGTACTACTCTCGCCCAAGCACGCTTAACTTCGGAGTTCTGATGGGATCCGGTGCATTAGTGCTGGTATGATCGCACCCGTCATGTTATGCGAATAAATTACATGTATATTCATATATAGGACATAAAGAACCTGATTAACCATAACTTTTGATCCGGACATCCGATTGATGCGCCGTAAAAGCCTATGTGTCAATATGACAATAAACTAACACGTGGAAAGTCAACGCATAAGCAAACAAATAGAACAAGAAATGTTACAAATGACGGAACGCGAAAAAAAAATAGGGGCGCAACACGAGGACTTACAAGGAGGTCACCCATCCTAGTACTACTATCGCCCAAGCACGCTTAACTTCGGAGTTCTGATGGGATCCGGTGCATTAGTGCTGGTATGATCGCACCCGTCATGTTATGCGAATAAATTACATGTATATTCATTTATAGGACATAAAGAACCTGAATAACCATAACTTTTGATCCGGACATCCGATTGATGCGCCGTAAAAGCCTATGTGTCAATATGACAATAAACTAACCCGTGGATAGTCAACGTATAAGCAAACATATAGAACAAGAAATGTTACTAATGACGGAACACGAAGAAAAAAAGAGGGGTGCAACACGAGGACTTCCCAGGAGGTCACCCATCCTAGTACTACTCTCGCCCAAGGACGCTTAACTTCGGAGTTCTGATGGGATCCGGTGCATTAGTGCTGGTATGATCGCACCCGTCGTTTATGCGAATAAATTACATGTATATTCATTTATAGGACATAAAGAACCTGATTAACCATAACTTTTGATCCGGACATCCGATTGATGCACCGTAAAAGCCTATGTGTCAATATGACAATAAACTAACACGTGGAAATTCAACACATAAGCAAACAAATAGAACAAGAAATGTTACGAATGACGGAACGCGAAAAAAAAAGGGACGCAACACGAGGACTTCCAAGGAGGTCACCCATCCTAGTACTACTCTCGCCCAAGCACGCTTAACTTCGGAGTTCTGATGGGATCCGGTGCATTAGTGCTGGTATGATCGCACCCGTCATGTTATGCGAATAAATTACATGTATATTCATATATAGGACATAAAGAACCTGATTAACCATAACTTTTGATCCGGACATCCGATTGATGCGCCGTAAAAGCCTATGTGTCAATATGACAATAAACTAACACGTGGAAAGTCAACGCATAAGCAAACAAATAGAACAAGAAATGTTACAAATGACGGAACGCGAAAAAAAATAGGGGCGCAACACGAGGACTTCCAAGGAGGTCACCCATCCTAGTACTACTATCGCCCAAGCACGCTTAACTTCGGAGTTCTGATGGGATCCGGTGCATTAGTGCTGGTATGATCGCACCCGTCATGTTATGCGAATAAATTACATGTATATTCATTTATAGGACATAAAGAACCTGAATAACCATAACTTTTGATCCGGACATCCGATTGATGCGCCGTAAAAGCCTATGTGTCAATATGACAATAAACTAACCCGTGGATAGTCAACGTATAAGCAAACATATAGAACAAGAAATGTTACTAATGACGGAACACGAAGAAAAAAAGAGGGGTGCAACATGAGGACTTCCCAGGAGGTCACCCATCCTAGTACTACTCTCGCCCAAGGACGCTTAACTTCGGAGTTCTGATGGGATCCGGTGCATTAGTGCTGGTATGATCGCACCTGTCATGTTATGCGAATAAATTACATGTATATTCATTTATAGGACATAAAGAACCTGAATAACCATAACTTTTGATCCGGACATCCGATTGATGCGCCGTAAAAGCCTATGTGTCAATATGACAATAAACTAACCCGTGGAAAGTCAACGTATAAGCAAACATATAGAACAAGAAATGTTACTAATGACGGAAGACGGAAAAAAAAGAGGGGTGCAACACGAGGACTTCCCAGGAGGTCACCCATCCTAGTACTACTCTCGCCCAAGGACGCTTAACTTCGGAGTTCTGACGGGATCTGGTGCATTAGTGCTGGTATGATCGCACCCGTCATGTTATGCGAATAAATTAAATGTATATTCATTTATAGGACATAAAGAACCTAATTAACCATAACTTTTGATCCGGACATCCGATTGATGCGCCGTAAAAGCCTATGTGTCAATATGATAATAAACTAACACGTGGAAAGTCAACGCATAAGCAAACATATAGAACAAGAAATGTTACAAATTACGGAACGCGAAAAAAAATAGGGGCGCAACACGAGAACTTCCAAGGAGGTCACTCATCCTAGAATTACTCTCGCCCAAGCACGCTTAACTTCGGAGTTCTGATGGGATCCGGTGCATTAGTGCTGGTATGATCGCACCCGTTATGTTATGCGAATAAATTACATGTATATTCATTTATAGGACATAAAGAACCTGAATAACCATAACTTTTGATCCGGACATCCGATTGATGCGCCGTAAAAGCCTATGTGTCAATATGACAATAAACTAACCCGTGGAAAGTCAACGTATAAGCAAACAAATAGAACAAGAAATGTTACTAATGACGGAACTCGAAAAAAATGAGGGGTGCAACACGAGGACTTCCTAGGAGGTCACCCATCCTAGTACTACTCTCGGATAAGGACGCTTAACTTCGGAGTTCTGATGGGATCCGGTGCATTAGTGCTAGTATGATCGCACCCGTCATGTTATGCGAATAAATTACATGTATATTCATTTATAGGACATAAAGAACCTGACTAACCATAACTTTTGATCCAGACATCCGATTGATGCGCCGTAAAAGCCTATGTGTCAATATGACAATAAACTAACGCATGGAAAGTCAACGCATAAGCAAACAAATAGAACAAGAAATGTTACGAATTACGGAACGCGAAAAAAAAGAGGTGTGCAACACGAGGACTTCCCAGGAGGTCACCCATCCTAGTACTACTCTCGCCCAAGCACGCTTAACTTCGGAGTTCTGATCGGAACCGGTGCATTAGTGCTGGTATGATCGCACCCGTCGTTTATGCGAATAAATTACATGTATATTCATTTATAGGACATAAAGAACCTGATTAACCATAACTTTTGATCCGGACATCCGATTGATGCACCGTAAAAGCCTATGTGTCAATATGACAATAAACTAACACGTGGAAATTCAACACATAAGCAAACAAATAGAACAAGAAATGTTACGAATGACGGAACGCGAAAAAAAAAGGGACGCAACACGAGGACTTCCAAGGAGGTCACCCATCCTAGTACTACTCTCGCCCAAGCACGCTTAACTTCGGAGTTCTGATGGGATCCGGTGCATTAGTGCTGGTATGATCGCACCCGTCATGTTATGCGAATAAATTACATGTATATTCATATATAGGACATAAAGAACCTGATTAACCATAACTTTTGATCCGGACATCCGATTGATGCGCCGTAAAAGCCTATGTGTCAATATGACAATAAACTAACACGTGGAAAGTCAACGCATAAGCAAACAAATAGAACAAGAAATGTTACAAATGACGGAACGCGAAAAAAAAATAGGGGCGCAACACGAGGACTTCCAAGGAGGTCACCCATCCTAGTACTACTATCGCCCAAGCACGCTTAACTTCGGAGTTCTGATGGGATCCGGTGCATTAGTGCTGGTATGATCGCACCCGTCATGTTATGCGAATAAATTACATGTATATTCATTTATAGGACATAAAGAACCTGAATAACCATAACTTTTGATCCGGACATCCGATTGATGCGCCGTAAAAGCCTATGTGTCAATATGACAATAAACTAACCCGTGGATAGTCAACGTATAAGCAAACATATAGAACAAGAAATGTTACTAATGACGGAACACGAAGAAAAAAAGAGGGGTGCAACACGAGGACTTCCCAGGAGGTCACCCATCCTAGTACTACTCTCGCCCAAGGACGCTTAACTTCGGAGTTCTGATGGGATCCGGTGCATTAGTGCTGGTATGATCGCACCTGTCATGTTATGCGAATAAATTACATGTATATTCATTTATAGGACATAAAGAACCTGAATAACCATAACTTTTGATCCGGACATCCGATTGATGCGCCGTAAAAGCCTATGTGTCAATATGACAATAAACTAACCCGTGGAAATTCAACGTATAAGCAAACATATAGAACAAGAAATGTTACTAATGACGGAACACGAAGAAAAAAAGAGGGGTGCAACATGAGGACTTCCCAGGAGGTCACCCATCCTAGTACTACTCTCGCCCAAGGACGCTTAACTTCGGAGTTCTGATGGGATCCGGTGCATTAGTGCTGGTATGATCGCACCTGTCATGTTATGCGAATAAATTACATGTATATTCATTTATAGGACATAAAGAACCTGAATAACCATAACTTTTGATCCGGACATCCGATTGATGCGCCGTAAAAGCCTATGTGTCAATATGACAATAAACTAACCCGTGGAAAGTCAACGTATAAGCAAACATATAGAACAAGAAATGTTACTAATGACGGAAGACGGAAAAAAAAGAGGGGTGCAACACGAGGACTTCCCAGGAGGTCACCCATCCTAGTACTACTCTCGCCCAAGGACGCTTAACTTCGGAGTTCTGACGGGATCTGGTGCATTAGTGCTGGTATGATCGCACCCGTCATGTTATGCGAATAAATTAAATGTATATTCATTTATAGGACATAAAGAACCTAATTAACCATAACTTTTGATCCGGACATCCGATTGATGCGCCGTAAAAGCCTATGTGTCAATATGATAATAAACTAACACGTGGAAAGTCAACGCATAAGCAAACATATAGAACAAGAAATGTTACAAATTACGGAACGCGAAAAAAAATAGGGGCGCAACACGAGAACTTCCAAGGAGGTCACTCATCCTAGAATTACTCTCGCCCAAGCACGCTTAACTTCGGAGTTCTGATGGGATCCGGTGCATTAGTGCTGGTATGATCGCACCCGTTATGTTATGCGAATAAATTACATGTATATTCATTTATAGGACATAAAGAACCTGAATAACCATAACTTTTGATCCGGACATCCGATTGATGCGCCGTAAAAGCCTATGTGTCAATATGACAATAAACTAACCCGTGGAAAGTCAACGTATAAGCAAACAAATAGAACAAGAAATGTTACTAATGACGGAACTCGAAAAAAATGAGGGGTGCAACACGAGGACTTCCTAGGAGGTCACCCATCCTAGTACTACTCTCGGATAAGGACGCTTAACTTCGGAGTTCTGATGGGATCCGGTGCATTAGTGCTGGTATGATCGCACCCGTTATGTTATGCGAATAAATTACATGTATATTCATTTATAGGACATAAAGAACCTGAATAACCATAACTTTTGATCCGGACATCCGATTGATGCGCCGTAAAAGCCTATGTGTCAATATGACAATAAACTAACCCGTGGAAAGTCAACGTATAAGCAAACAAATAGAACAAGAAATGTTACTAATGACGGAACTCGAAAAAAATGAGGGGTGCAACACGAGGACTTCCTAGGAGGTCACCCATCCTAGTACTACTCTCGGATAAGGACGCTTAACTTCGGAGTTCTGATGGGATCCGGTGCATTAGTGCTAGTATGATCGCACCCGTCATGTTATGCGAATAAATTACATGTATATTCATTTATAGGACATAAAGAACCTGACTAACCATAACTTTTGATCCAGACATCCGATTGATGCGCCGTAAAAGCCTATGTGTCAATATGACAATAAACTAACGCATGGAAAGTCAACGCATAAGCAAACAAATAGAACAAGAAATGTTACGAATTACGGAACGCGAAAAAAAAGAGGTGTGCAACACGAGGACTTCCCAGGAGGTCACCCATCCTAGTACTACTCTCGCCCAAGCACGCTTAACTTCGGAGTTCTGATCGGAACCGGTGCATTAGTGCTGGTATGATCGCACCCGTCGTTTATGCGAATAAATTACATGTATATTCATTTATAGGACATAAAGAACCTGATTAACCATAACTTTTGATCCGGACATCCGATTGATGCACCGTAAAAGCCTATGTGTCAATATGACAATAAACTAACACGTGGAAATTCAACACATAAGCAAACAAATAGAACAAGAAATGTTACGAATGACGGAACGCGAAAAAAAAAGGGACGCAACACGAGGACTTCCAAGGAGGTCACCCATCCTAGTACTACTCTCGCCCAAGCACGCTTAACTTCGGAGTTCTGATGGGATCCGGTGCATTAGTGCTGGTATGATCGCACCCGTCATGTTATGCGAATAAATTACATGTATATTCATATATAGGACATAAAGAACCTGATTAACCATAACTTTTGATCCGGACATCCGATTGATGCGCCGTAAAAGCCTATGTGTCAATATGACAATAAACTAACACGTGGAAAGTCAACGCATAAGCAAACAAATAGAACAAGAAATGTTACAAATGACGGAACGCGAAAAAAAAATAGGGGCGCAACACGAGGACTTCCAAGGAGGTCACCCATCCTAGTACTACTATCGCCCAAGCACGCTTAACTTCGGAGTTCTGATGGGATCCGGTGCATTAGTGCTGGTATGATCGCACCCGTCATGTTATGCGAATAAATTACATGTATATTCATTTATAGGACATAAAGAACCTGAATAACCATAACTTTTGATCCGGACATCCGATTGATGCGCCGTAAAAGCCTATGTGTCAATATGACAATAAACTAACCCGTGGATAGTCAACGTATAAGCAAACATATAGAACAAGAAATGTTACTAATGACGGAACACGAAGAAAAAAAGAGGGGTGCAACACGAGGACTTCCCAGGAGGTCACCCATCCTAGTACTACTCTCGCCCAAGGACGCTTAACTTCGGAGTTCTGATGGGATCCGGTGCATTAGTGCTGGTATGATCGCACCTGTCATGTTATGCGAATAAATTACATGTATATTCATTTATAGGACATAAAGAACCTGAATAACCATAACTTTTGATCCGGACATCCGATTGATGCGCCGTAAAAGCCTATGTGTCAATATGACAATAAACTAACCCGTGGAAATTCAACGTATAAGCAAACATATAGAACAAGAAATGTTACTAATGACGGAACACGAAGAAAAAAAGAGGGGTGCAACATGAGGACTTCCCAGGAGGTCACCCATCCTAGTACTACTCTCGCCCAAGGACGCTTAACTTCGGAGTTCTGATGGGATCCGGTGCATTAGTGCTGGTATGATCGCACCTGTCATGTTATGCGAATAAATTACATGTATATTCATTTATAGGACATAAAGAACCTGAATAACCATAACTTTTGATCCGGACATCCGATTGATGCGCCGTAAAAGCCTATGTGTCAATATGACAATAAACTAACCCGTGGATAGTCAACGTATAAGCAAACATATAGAACAAGAAATGTTACTAATGACGGAAGACGGAAAAAAAAGAGGGGTGCAACACGAGGACTTCCCAGGAGGTCACCCATCCTAGTACTACTCTCGCCCAAGGACGCTTAACTTCGGAGTTCTGACGGGATCTGGTGCATTAGTGCTGGTATGATCGCACCCGTCATGTTATGCGAATAAATTAAATGTATATTCATTTATAGGACATAAAGAACCTAATTAACCATAACTTTTGATCCGGACATCCGATTGATGCGCCGTAAAAGCCTATGTGTCAATATGATAATAAACTAACACGTGGAAAGTCAACGCATAAGCAAACATATAGAACAAGAAATGTTACAAATTACGGAACGCGAAAAAAAATAGGGGCGCAACACGAGAACTTCCAAGGAGGTCACTCATCCTAGAATTACTCTCGCCCAAGCACGCTTAACTTCGGAGTTCTGATGGGATCCGGTGCATTAGTGCTGGTATGATCGCACCCGTTATGTTATGCGAATAAATTACATGTATATTCATTTATAGGACATAAAGAACCTGAATAACCATAACTTTTGATCCGGACATCCGATTGATGCGCCGTAAAAGCCTATGTGTCAATATGACAATAAACTAACCCGTGGAAAGTCAACGTATAAGCAAACAAATAGAACAAGAAATGTTACTAATGACGGAACTCGAAAAAAATGAGGGGTGCAACACGAGGACTTCCTAGGAGGTCACCCATCCTAGTACTACTCTCGGATAAGGACGCTTAACTTCGGAGTTCTGATGGGATCCGGTGCATTAGTGCTAGTATGATCGCACCCGTCATGTTATGCGAATAAATTACATGTATATTCATTTATAGGACATAAAGAACCTGACTAACCATAACTTTTGATCCAGACATCCGATTGATGCGCCGTAAAAGCCTATGTGTCAATATGACAATAAACTAACGCATGGAAAGTCAACGCATAAGCAAACAAATAGAACAAGAAATGTTACGAATTACGGAACGCGAAAAAAAAGAGGTGTGCAACACGAGGACTTCCCAGGAGGTCACCCATCCTAGTACTACTCTCGCCCAAGCACGCTTAACTTCGGAGTTCTGATCGGAACCGGTGCATTAGTGCTGGTATGATCGCACCCGTCGTTTATGCGAATAAATTACATGTATATTCATTTATAGGACGTAAAGAACCTGATTAACCATAACTTTTGATCCGGACATCCGATTGATGCACCGTAAAAGCCTATGTGTCAATATGACAATAAACTAACACGTGGAAATTCAACACATAAGCAAACAAATAGAACAAGAAATGTTACGAATGACGGAACGCGAAAAAAAAAAGGGACGCAACACGAGGACTTCCAAGGAGGTCACCCATCCTAGTACTACTCTCGCCCAAGCACGCTTAACTTCGGAGTTCTGATGGGATCCGGTGCATTAGTGCTGGTATGATCGCACCCGTCATGTTATGCGAATAAATTACATGTATATTCATATATAGGACATAAAGAACCTGATTAACCATAACTTTTGATCCGGACATCCGATTGATGCGCCGTAAAAGCCTATGTGTCAATATGACAATAAACTAACACGTGGAAAGTCAACGCATAAGCAAACAAATAGAACAAGAAATGTTACAAATGACGGAACGCGAAAAAAAAATAGGGGCGCAACACGAGGACTTCCAAGGAGGTCACCCATCCTAGTACTACTATCGCCCAAGCACGCTTAACTTCGGAGTTCTGATGGGATCCGGTGCATTAGTGCTGGTATGATCGCACCCGTCATGTTATGCGAATAAATTACATGTATATTCATTTATAGGACATAAAGAACCTGAATAACCATAACTTTTGATCCGGACATCCGATTGATGCGCCGTAAAAGCCTATGTGTCAATATGACAATAAACTAACCCGTGGATAGTCAACGTATAAGCAAACATATAGAACAAGAAATGTTACTAATGACGGAACACGAAGAAAAAAAGAGGGGTGCAACACGAGGACTTCCCAGGAGGTCACCCATCCTAGTACTACTCTCGCCCAAGGACGCTTAACTTCGGAGTTCTGATGGGATCCGGTGCATTAGTGCTGGTATGATCGCACCTGTCATGTTATGCGAATAAATTACATGTATATTCATTTATAGGACATAAAGAACCTGAATAACCATAACTTTTGATCCGGACATCCGATTGATGCGCCGTAAAAGCCTATGTGTCAATATGACAATAAACTAACCCGTGGAAATTCAACGTATAAGCAAACATATAGAACAAGAAATGTTACTAATGACGGAAGACGGAAAAAAAAGAGGGGTGCAACACGAGGACTTCCCAGGAGGTCACCCATCCTAGTACTACTCTCGCCCAAGGACGCTTAACTTCGGAGTTCTGACGGGATCTGGTGCATTAGTGCTGGTATGATCGCACCCGTCATGTTATGCGAATAAATTAAATGTATATTCATTTATAGGACATAAAGAACCTAATTAACCATAACTTTTGATCCGGACATCCGATTGATGCGCCGTAAAAGCCTATGTGTCAATATGACAATAAACTAACACGTGGAAAGTCAACGCATAAGCAAACATATAGAACAAGAAATGTTACAAATTACGGAACGCGAAAAAAAAATAGGGGCGCAACACGAGAACTTCCAAGGAGGTCACTCATCCTAGAATTACTCTCGCCCAAGCACGCTTAACTTCGGAGTTCTGATGGGATCCGGTGCATTAGTGCTGGTATGATCGCACCCGTTATGTTATGCGAATAAATTACATGTATATTCATTTATAGGACATAAAGAACCTGAATAACCATAACTTTTTATCCGGACATCCGATTGATGCGCCGTAAAAGCCTATGTGTCAATATGACAATAAACTAACCCGTGGAAAGTCAACGTATAAGCAAACAAATAGAACAAGAAATGTTACTAATGACGGAACTCGAAAAAAATGAGGGGTGCAACACGAGGACTTCCTAGGAGGTCACCCATCCTAGTACTACTCTCGCCCAAGGACGCTTAACTTCGGAGTTCTGATGGGATCCGGTGCATTAGTGCTGGTATGATCGCACCCGTCATGTTATGCGAATAAATTACATGTATATTCATTTATAGGACATAAAGAACCTGACTAACCATAACTTTTGATCCAGACATCCGATTGATGCGCCGTAAAAGCCTATGTGTCAATATGACAATAAACTAACGCATGGAAAGTCAACGCATAAGCAAACAAATAGAACAAGAAATGTTACGAATTACGGAACGCGAAAAAAAAGAGGTGTGCAACACGAGGACTTCCAAGGAGGTCACCCATCCTAGTACTACTCTCGCCCAAGCACGCTTAACTTCGGAGTTCTGATCGGAACCGGTGCATTAGTGCTGGTATGATCGCACCCGTCGTTTATGCGAATAAATTACATGTATATTCATTTATAGGACATAAAGAACCTGATTAACCATAACTTTTGATCCGGACATCCGATTGATGCACCGTAAAAGCCTATGTGTCAATATGACAATAAACTAACACGTGGAAATTCAACACATAAGCAAACAAATAGAACAAGAAATGTTACGAATGACGGAACGCGAAAAAAAAAGGGACGCAACACGAGGACTTCCAAGGAGGTCACCCATCCTAGTACTACTCTCGCCCAAGCACGCTTAACTTCGGAGTTCTGATGGGATCCGGTGCATTAGTGCTGGTATGATCGCACCCGTCATGTTATGCGAATAAATTACATGTATATTCATATATAGGACATAAAGAACCTGATTAACCATAACTTTTGATCCGGACATTCGATTGATGCGCCGTAAAAGCCTATGTGTCAATATGACAATAAACTAACACGTGGAAAGTCAACGCATAAGCAAACAAATAGAACAAGAAATGTTACAAATGACGGAACGCGAAAAAAAAATAGGGGCGCAACACGAGGACTTCCAAGGAGGTCACCCATCCTAGTACTACTATCGCCCAAGCACGCTTAACTTCGGAGTTCTGATGGGATCCGGTGCATTAGTGCTGGTATGATCGCACCCGTCATGTTATGCGAATAAATTACATGTATATTCATTTATAGGACATAAAGAACCTGAATAACCATAACTTTTGATCCGGACATCCGATTGATGCGCCGTAAAAGCCTATGTGTCAATATGACAATAAACTAACCCGTGGATAGTCAACGTATAAGCAAACATATAGAACAAGAAATGTTACTAATGACGGAACACGAAGAAAAAAAGAGGGGTGCAACACGAGGACTTCCCAGGAGGTCACCCATCCTAGTACTACTCTCGCCCAAGGACGCTTAACTTCGGAGTTCTGATGGGATCCGGTGCATTAGTGCTGGTATGATCGCACCTGTCATGTTATGCGAATAAATTACATGTATATTCATTTATAGGACATAAAGAACCTGAATAACCATAACTTTTGATCCGGACATCCGATTGATGCGCCGTAAAAGCCTATGTGTCAATATGACAATAAACTAACCCGTGGAAATTCAACGTATAAGCAAACATATAGAACAAGAAATGTTACTAATGACGGAAGACGGAAAAAAAAGAGGGGTGCAACACGAGGACTTCCCAGGAGGTCACCCATCCTAGTACTACTCTCGCCCAAGGACGCTTAACTTCGGAGTTCTGACGGGATCTGGTGCATTAGTGCTGGTATGATCGCACCCGTCATGTTATGCGAATAAATTAAATGTATATTCATTTATAGGACATAAAGAACCTGAATAACCATAACTTTTGATCCGGACATCCGATTGATGCGCCGTAAAAGCCTATGTGTCAATATGACAATAAACTAACCCGTGGAAAGTCAACGTATAAGCAAACATATAGAACAAGAAATGTTACTAATGACGGAAGACGGAAAAAAAAGAGGGGTGCAACACGAGGACTTCCCAGGAGGTCACCCATCCTAGTACTACTCTCGCCCAAGCACGCTTAACTTCGGAGTTCTGATGGGATCCGGTGCATTAGTGCTGGTATGATCGCACCCGTCATGTTATGCGAATAAATTACATGTATATTCATATATAGGACATAAAGAACCTGATTAACCATAACTTTTGATCCGGACATCCGATTGATGCGCCGTAAAAGCCTATGTGTCAATATGACAATAAACTAACACGTGGAAAGTCAACGCATAAGCAAACAAATAGAACAAGAAATGTTACAAATGACGGAACGCGAAAAAAAAATAGGGGCGCAACACGAGGACTTCCAAGGAGGTCACCCATCCTAGTACTACTATCGCCCAAGCACGCTTAACTTCGGAGTTCTGATGGGATCCGGTGCATTAGTGCTGGTATGATCGCACCCGTCATGTTATGCGAATAAATTACATGTATATTCATTTATAGGACATAAAGAACCTGAATAACCATAACTTTTGATCCGGACATCCGATTGATGCGCCGTAAAAGCCTATGTGTCAATATGACAATAAACTAACCCGTGGATAGTCAACGTATAAGCAAACATATAGAACAAGAAATGTTACTAATGACGGAACACGAAGAAAAAAAGAGGGGTGCAACACGAGGACTTCCCAGGAGGTCACCCATCCTAGTACTACTCTCGCCCAAGGACGCTTAACTTCGGAGTTCTGATGGGATCCGGTGCATTAGTGCTGGTATGATCGCACCTGTCATGTTATGCGAATAAATTACATGTATATTCATTTATAGGACATAAAGAACCTGAATAACCATAACTTTTGATCCGGACATCCGATTGATGCGCCGTAAAAGCCTATGTGTCAATATGACAATAAACTAACCCGTGGAAATTCAACGTATAAGCAAACATATAGAACAAGAAATGTTACTAATGACGGAACACGAAGAAAAAAAGAGGGGTGCAACATGAGGACTTCCCAGGAGGTCACCCATCCTAGTACTACTCTCGCCCAAGGACGCTTAACTTCGGAGTTCTGATGGGATCCGGTGCATTAGTGCTGGTATGATCGCACCTGTCATGTTATGCGAATAAATTACATGTATATTCATTTATAGGACATAAAGAACCTGAATAACCATAACTTTTGATCCGGACATCCGATTGATGCGCCGTAAAAGCCTATGTGTCAATATGACAATAAACTAACCCGTGGAAAGTCAACGTATAAGCAAACATATAGAACAAGAAATGTTACTAATGACGGAAGACGGAAAAAAAAGAGGGGTGCAACACGAGGACTTCCCAGGAGGTCACCCATCCTAGTACTACTCTCGCCCAAGGACGCTTAACTTCGGAGTTCTGACGGGATCTGGTGCATTAGTGCTGGTATGATCGCACCCGTCATGTTATGCGAATAAATTAAATGTATATTCATTTATAGGACATAAAGAACCTAATTAACCATAACTTTTGATCCGGACATCCGATTGATGCGCCGTAAAAGCCTATGTGTCAATATGATAATAAACTAACACGTGGAAAGTCAACGCATAAGCAAACATATAGAACAAGAAATGTTACAAATTACGGAACGCGAAAAAAAATAGGGGCGCAACACGAGAACTTCCAAGGAGGTCACTCATCCTAGAATTACTCTCGCCCAAGCACGCTTAACTTCGGAGTTCTGATGGGATCCGGTGCATTAGTGCTGGTATGATCGCACCCGTTATGTTATGCGAATAAATTACATGTATATTCATTTATAGGACATAAAGAACCTGAATAACCATAACTTTTGATCCGGACATCCGATTGATGCGCCGTAAAAGCCTATGTGTCAATATGACAATAAACTAACCCGTGGAAAGTCAACGTATAAGCAAACAAATAGAACAAGAAATGTTACTAATGACGGAACTCGAAAAAAATGAGGGGTGCAACACGAGGACTTCCTAGGAGGTCACCCATCCTAGTACTACTCTCGGATAAGGACGCTTAACTTCGGAGTTCTGATGGGATCCGGTGCATTAGTGCTAGTATGATCGCACCCGTCATGTTATGCGAATAAATTACATGTATATTCATTTATAGGACATAAAGAACCTGACTAACCATAACTTTTGATCCAGACATCCGATTGATGCGCCGTAAAAGCCTATGTGTCAATATGACAATAAACTAACGCATGGAAAGTCAACGCATAAGCAAACAAATAGAACAAGAAATGTTACGAATTACGGAACGCGAAAAAAAAGAGGTGTGCAACACGAGGACTTCCCAGGAGGTCACCCATCCTAGTACTACTCTCGCCCAAGCACGCTTAACTTCGGAGTTCTGATCGGAACCGGTGCATTAGTGCTGGTATGATCGCACCCGTCGTTTATGCGAATAAATTACATGTATATTCATTTATAGGACGTAAAGAACCTGATTAACCATAACTTTTGATCCGGACATCCGATTGATGCACCGTAAAAGCCTATGTGTCAATATGACAATAAACTAACACGTGGAAATTCAACACATAAGCAAACAAATAGAACAAGAAATGTTACGAATGACGGAACGCGAAAAAAAAAAGGGACGCAACACGAGGACTTCCAAGGAGGTCACCCATCCTAGTACTACTCTCGCCCAAGCACGCTTAACTTCGGAGTTCTGATGGGATCCGGTGCATTAGTGCTGGTATGATCGCACCCGTCATGTTATGCGAATAAATTACATGTATATTCATATATAGGACATAAAGAACCTGATTAACCATAACTTTTGATCCGGACATCCGATTGATGCGCCGTAAAAGCCTATGTGTCAATATGACAATAAACTAACACGTGGAAAGTCAACGCATAAGCAAACAAATAGAACAAGAAATGTTACAAATGACGGAACGCGAAAAAAAAATAGGGGCGCAACACGAGGACTTCCAAGGAGGTCACCCATCCTAGTACTACTATCGCCCAAGCACGCTTAACTTCGGAGTTCTGATGGGATCCGGTGCATTAGTGCTGGTATGATCGCACCCGTCATGTTATGCGAATAAATTACATGTATATTCATTTATAGGACATAAAGAACCTGAATAACCATAACTTTTGATCCGGACATCCGATTGATGCGCCGTAAAAGCCTATGTGTCAATATGACAATAAACTAACCCGTGGATAGTCAACGTATAAGCAAACATATAGAACAAGAAATGTTACTAATGACGGAACACGAAGAAAAAAAGAGGGGTGCAACACGAGGACTTCCCAGGAGGTCACCCATCCTAGTACTACTCTCGCCCAAGGACGCTTAACTTCGGAGTTCTGATGGGATCCGGTGCATTAGTGCTGGTATGATCGCACCTGTCATGTTATGCGAATAAATTACATGTATATTCATTTATAGGACATAAAGAACCTGAATAACCATAACTTTTGATCCGGACATCCGATTGATGCGCCGTAAAAGCCTATGTGTCAATATGACAATAAACTAACCCGTGGAAATTCAACGTATAAGCAAACATATAGAACAAGAAATGTTACTAATGACGGAAGACGGAAAAAAAAGAGGGGTGCAACACGAGGACTTCCCAGGAGGTCACCCATCCTAGTACTACTCTCGCCCAAGGACGCTTAACTTCGGAGTTCTGACGGGATCTGGTGCATTAGTGCTGGTATGATCGCACCCGTCATGTTATGCGAATAAATTAAATGTATATTCATTTATAGGACATAAAGAACCTGAATAACCATAACTTTTGATCCGGACATCCGATTGATGCGCCGTAAAAGCCTATGTGTCAATATGACAATAAACTAACCCGTGGAAAGTCAACGTATAAGCAAACATATAGAACAAGAAATGTTACAAATTACGGAACGCGAAAAAAAAATAGGGGCGCAACACGAGAACTTCCAAGGAGGTCACTCATCCTAGAATTACTCTCGCCCAAGCACGCTTAACTTCGGAGTTCTGATGGGATCCGGTGCATTAGTGCTGGTATGATCGCACCCGTTATGTTATGCGAATAAATTACATGTATATTCATTTATAGGACATAAAGAACCTGAATAACCATAACTTTTTATCCGGACATCCGATTGATGCGCCGTAAAAGCCTATGTGTCAATATGACAATAAACTAACCCGTGGAAAGTCAACGTATAAGCAAACAAATAGAACAAGAAATGTTACTAATGACGGAACTCGAAAAAAATGAGGGGTGCAACACGAGGACTTCCTAGGAGGTCACCCATCCTAGTACTACTCTCGCCCAAGGACGCTTAACTTCGGAGTTCTGATGGGATCCGGTGCATTAGTGCTGGTATGATCGCACCCGTCATGTTATGCGAATAAATTACATGTATATTCATTTATAGGACATAAAGAACCTGACTAACCATAACTTTTGATCCAGACATCCGATTGATGCGCCGTAAAAGCCTATGTGTCAATATGACAATAAACTAACGCATGGAAAGTCAACGCATAAGCAAACAAATAGAACAAGAAATGTTACGAATTACGGAACGCGAAAAAAAAGAGGTGTGCAACACGAGGACTTCCCAGGAGGTCACCCATCCTAGTACTACTCTCGCCCAAGCACGCTTAACTTCGGAGTTCTGATCGGAACCGGTGCATTAGTGCTGGTATGATCGCACCCGTCGTTTATGCGAATAAATTACATGTATATTCATTTATAGGACATAAAGAACCTGATTAACCATAACTTTTGATCCGGACATCCGATTGATGCACCGTAAAAGCCTATGTGTCAATATGACAATAAACTAACACGTGGAAATTCAACACATAAGCAAACAAATAGAACAAGAAATGTTACGAATGACGGAACGCGAAAAAAAAAGGGACGCAACACGAGGACTTCCAAGGAGGTCACCCATCCTAGTACTACTCTCGCCCAAGCACGCTTAACTTCGGAGTTCTGATGGGATCCGGTGCATTAGTGCTGGTATGATCGCACCCGTCATGTTATGCGAATAAATTACATGTATATTCATATATAGGACATAAAGAACCTGATTAACCATAACTTTTGATCCGGACATCCGATTGATGCGCCGTAAAAGCCTATGTGTCAATATGACAATAAACTAACACGTGGAAAGTCAACGCATAAGCAAACAAATAGAACAAGAAATGTTACAAATGACGGAACGCGAAAAAAAAATAGGGGCGCAACACGAGGACTTCCAAGGAGGTCACCCATCCTAGTACTACTATCGCCCAAGCACGCTTAACTTCGGAGTTCTGATGGGATCCGGTGCATTAGTGCTGGTATGATCGCACCCGTCATGTTATGCGAATAAATTACATGTATATTCATTTATAGGACATAAAGAACCTGAATAACCATAACTTTTGATCCGGACATCCGATTGATGCGCCGTAAAAGCCTATGTGTCAATATGACAATAAACTAACCCGTGGATAGTCAACGTATAAGCAAACATATAGAACAAGAAATGTTACTAATGACGGAACACGAAGAAAAAAAGAGGGGTGCAACACGAGGACTTCCCAGGAGGTCACCCATCCTAGTACTACTCTCGCCCAAGGACGCTTAACTTCGGAGTTCTGATGGGATCCGGTGCATTAGTGCTGGTATGATCGCACCTGTCATGTTATGCGAATAAATTACATGTATATTCATTTATAGGACATAAAGAACCTGAATAACCATAACTTTTGATCCGGACATCCGATTGATGCGCCGTAAAAGCCTATGTGTCAATATGACAATAAACTAACCCGTGGAAATTCAACGTATAAGCAAACATATAGAACAAGAAATGTTACTAATGACGGAAGACGGAAAAAAAAGAGGGGTGCAACACGAGGACTTCCCAGGAGGTCACCCATCCTAGTACTACTCTCGCCCAAGGACGCTTAACTTCGGAGTTCTGACGGGATCTGGTGCATTAGTGCTGGTATGATCGCACCCGTCATGTTATGCGAATAAATTAAATGTATATTCATTTATAGGACATAAAGAACCTGAATAACCATAACTTTTGATCCGGACATCCGATTGATGCGCCGTAAAAGCCTATGTGTCAATATGACAATAAACTAACCCGTGGAAAGTCAACGTATAAGCAAACATATAGAACAAGAAATGTTACTAATGACGGAAGACGGAAAAAAAAGAGGGGTGCAACACGAGGACTTCCCAGGAGGTCACCCATCCTAGTACTACTCTCGCCCAAGGACGCTTAACTTCGGAGTTCTGACGGGATCTGGTGCATTAGTGCTGGTATGATCGCACCCGTCATGTTATGCGAATAAATTAAATGTATATTCATTTATAGGACATAAAGAACCTAATTAACCATAACTTTTGATCCGGACATCCGATTGATGCGCCGTAAAAGCCTATGTGTCAATATGATAATAAACTAACACGTGGAAAGTCAACGCATAAGCAAACATATAGAACAAGAAATGTTACAAATTACGGAACGCGAAAAAAAATAGGGGCGCAACACGAGAACTTCCAAGGAGGTCACTCATCCTAGAATTACTCTCGCCCAAGCACGCTTAACTTCGGAGTTCTGATGGGATCCGGTGCATTAGTGCTGGTATGATCGCACCCGTTATGTTATGCGAATAAATTACATGTATATTCATTTATAGGACATAAAGAACCTGAATAACCATAACTTTTGATCCGGACATCCGATTGATGCGCCGTAAAAGCCTATGTGTCAATATGACAATAAACTAACCCGTGGAAAGTCAACGTATAAGCAAACAAATAGAACAAGAAATGTTACTAATGACGGAACTCGAAAAAAAAGAGGGGTGCAACACGAGGACTTCCTAGGAGGTCACCCATCCTAGTACTACTCTCGGATAAGGACGCTTAACTTCGGAGTTCTGATGGGATCCGGTGCATTAGTGCTAGTATGATCGCACCCGTCATGTTATGCGAATAAATTACATGTATATTCATTTATAGGACATAAAGAACCTGACTAACCATAACTTTTGATCCAGACATCCGATTGATGCGCCGTAAAAGCCTATGTGTCAATATGACAATAAACTAACGCATGGAAAGTCAACGCATAAGCAAACAAATAGAACAAGAAATGTTACGAATTACGGAACGCGAAAAAAAAGAGGTGTGCAACACGAGGACTTCCCAGGAGGTCACCCATCCTAGTACTACTCTCGCCCAAGCACGCTTAACTTCGGAGTTCTGATCGGAACCGGTGCATTAGTGCTGGTATGATCGCACCCGTCGTTTATGCGAATAAATTACATGTATATTCATTTATAGGACATAAAGAACCTGATTAACCATAACTTTTGATCCGGACATCCGATTGATGCACCGTAAAAGCCTATGTGTCAATATGACAATAAACTAACACGTGGAAATTCAACACATAAGCAAACAAATAGAACAAGAAATGTTACGAATGACGGAACGCGAAAAAAAAAAGGGACGCAACACGAGGACTTCCAAGGAGGTCACCCATCCTAGTACTACTCTCGCCCAAGCACGCTTAACTTCGGAGTTCTGATGGGATCCGGTGCATTAGTGCTGGTATGATCGCACCCGTCATGTTATGCGAATAAATTACATGTATATTCATATATAGGACATAAAGAACCTGATTAACCATAACTTTTGATCCGGACATCCGATTGATGCGCCGTAAAAGCCTATGTGTCAATATGACAATAAACTAACACGTGGAAAGTCAACGCATAAGCAAACAAATAGAACAAGAAATGTTACAAATGACGGAACGCGAAAAAAAAATAGGGGCGCAACACGAGGACTTCCAAGGAGGTCACCCATCCTAGTACTACTATCGCCCAAGCACGCTTAACTTCGGAGTTCTGATGGGATCCGGTGCATTAGTGCTGGTATGATCGCACCCGTCATGTTATGCGAATAAATTACATGTATATTCATTTATAGGACATAAAGAACCTGAATAACCATAACTTTTGATCCGGACATCCGATTGATGCGCCGTAAAAGCCTATGTGTCAATATGACAATAAACTAACCCGTGGATAGTCAACGTATAAGCAAACATATAGAACAAGAAATGTTACTAATGACGGAACACGAAGAAAAAAAGAGGGGTGCAACACGAGGACTTCCCAGGAGGTCACCCATCCTAGTACTACTCTCGCCCAAGGACGCTTAACTTCGGAGTTCTGATGGGATCCGGTGCATTAGTGCTGGTATGATCGCACCTGTCATGTTATGCGAATAAATTACATGTATATTCATTTATAGGACATAAAGAACCTGAATAACCATAACTTTTGATCCGGACATCCGATTGATGCGCCGTAAAAGCCTATGTGTCAATATGACAATAAACTAACCCGTGGAAATTCAACGTATAAGCAAACATATAGAACAAGAAATGTTACTAATGACGGAAGACGGAAAAAAAAGAGGGGTGCAACACGAGGACTTCCCAGGAGGTCACCCATCCTAGTACTACTCTCGCCCAAGGACGCTTAACTTCGGAGTTCTGACGGGATCTGGTGCATTAGTGCTGGTATGATCGCACCCGTCATGTTATGCGAATAAATTAAATGTATATTCATTTATAGGACATAAAGAACCTAATTAACCATAACTTTTGATCCGGACATCCGATTGATGCGCCGTAAAAGCCTATGTGTCAATATGACAATAAACTAACACGTGGAAAGTCAACGCATAAGCAAACATATAGAACAAGAAATGTTACAAATTACGGAACGCGAAAAAAAAATAGGGGCGCAACACGAGAACTTCCAAGGAGGTCACTCATCCTAGAATTACTCTCGCCCAAGCACGCTTAACTTCGGAGTTCTGATGGGATCCGGTGCATTAGTGCTGGTATGATCGCACCCGTTATGTTATGCGAATAAATTACATGTATATTCATTTATAGGACATAAAGAACCTGAATAACCATAACTTTTTATCCGGACATCCGATTGATGCGCCGTAAAAGCCTATGTGTCAATATGACAATAAACTAACCCGTGGAAAGTCAACGTATAAGCAAACAAATAGAACAAGAAATGTTACTAATGACGGAACTCGAAAAAAATGAGGGGTGCAACACGAGGACTTCCTAGGAGGTCACCCATCCTAGTACTACTCTCGCCCAAGGACGCTTAACTTCGGAGTTCTGATGGGATCCGGTGCATTAGTGCTGGTATGATCGCACCCGTCATGTTATGCGAATAAATTACATGTATATTCATTTATAGGACATAAAGAACCTGACTAACCATAACTTTTGATCCAGACATCCGATTGATGCGCCGTAAAAGCCTATGTGTCAATATGACAATAAACTAACGCATGGAAAGTCAACGCATAAGCAAACAAATAGAACAAGAAATGTTACGAATTACGGAACGCGAAAAAAAAGAGGTGTGCAACACGAGGACTTCCCAGGAGGTCACCCATCCTAGTACTACTCTCGCCCAAGCACGCTTAACTTCGGAGTTCTGATGGGAACCGGTGCATTAGTGCTGGTATGATCGCACTCTTAGGAGTTTAGAGAGAGTGAGGTGTAAATGAAGAGCTTAAAGCAACCTTTAGAGAGAATTTCATCTTGTATTGCTTTAAACTTAAGAAATACACTAGGGTAGACATCTATATATAGGTGAAGCTAGGGATATGAGAGTAAATGTCCTAAACATGTGGACTTGTATGCAATTGTCCTAAACATTTGGACAATATGAACACTTATCTAAACTATAATCCCTAACATTCCCCTATGAAGATCCACTTCCTAATGTAAAACAAGACTCTAAACCAAAAAAAACATAATCTGACGATCAACATCACATCTATCATCTTCACCCATCCTGATCAGACCTGGTCGCCATATGAACTTGATCTTGTTATTGTGGTCACCAAACATGTGGTCGCCAATCATGTGGTCGCCAATCATGTGGTCGCCAATCATGTGGTCGCCAATCATGTGGTCGCCAATCATGTGGTCGCCAATCATGTGGTCGCCAATCATGTGGTCGCCAATCATGTGGTCGCCAATCATGTGGTCGCCAATCATGTGGTCGCCAAACATTTGATGAGCACAGGTCTGCTCGTTCTTCAATTTGCACCGAGCACAGGTCTGCTCATCTATCATAAGACTGTGTGGGCACAGCCTGAGCACAGTGGAGGCACTGAGGATGCGCACTGGATGTTCTGAAGATGCACGGTGGAGGCACTGAAGATGCACAGGATCTGCACACTGGAGGCACTGAGGCTGCACGCTGGAGGCACTGGAGCTGCACAGGCTGAGTACAGGTTTAGCACTGCGCCTGCACTGCAGAAGTACTGGAGTTGCACTGGTCTTGTATGCTGTGGTTTGGACGGTGGCTGAGCTATGGAGTGGGTGAATCGAACATGACACGAAGCACAGGTCTGCTCCTGAGTCTTGTGAGGCAATATATGACATGAAGCACAGGTCTGCTCCAGAGTCGTCTGAGGCAATATATCGAACACATTAGGTGCGTCTGATGTTGCGTGCTGCTATTCCTGATTAGAGTTGCTGCATTTGGATGAAACTTGAAAGGGAGACAAAGCCATCTCTTGGCAAGGAAGGAAGACACTCGAGATGCAGTAAACGTGTTGAATACACGCAGCAAAACATAGATAAAGCAGTAAACGTGTTGAATTCACGCAGCAAAACATAGAGACTCGAGGATGCTGAAAAATAGAGAAACAGAAAATAAAAGACAGAGCAGCAAAGATGAAGATTCAGGAATAGCAACAACATTGAAGCAGCCTGGAGTGAACGATAAACCACCGCAGCAAATAACAAACCACCACATGAGACCAGTCGAACCAAAATGAACATAAACCAGAAGATAGATGGGCAGATTTTAGTGCATCAACAGAAACTCAAAGATGTTGAGCGGGATTAGAACGAAATAGGAGGCAACTAGTGCAGCAAAATATGACAGAATATGTAATATTAGGTACAGATAAAGAGATTAGATGCAGCAAAGATGCAGCAGAAGCAATAGAAAACAGAGAACAAGACCAGCCGAAGAACAGGACCTGCTTGAAGAAGAAAGAAACTGCTGCAAACCAGAGCATGAAATCAACGATTCAGCAAAGACCAAATCTGCATAGAGAGCAGTGAGTCCTGCCTGCACGAAGCTCCGAAGAGCAGAAGAGAAATCGAGAAGAACAATGAAATTGTAAAAACTGACGAACAGAATTTCAAAGAAATAGACCGAATGAAATCAGCACAAGACAAGCTGCCAATCAGTCTATTGAAATTCAGAAGCAGCGGAAGAACGATTGAAGACAAGGAAACACCAAGAACTGGACCAAATCAGCATAGAAGAGCTGATGTCCAAACACACAAAAGCTGATTTGAAGAAAACATAGCTTAAAACAAACGAGAAAAACCAGCAGTAGAATGGAATCCAGGAATAGTGGCTCTGATACCATCTTAGGAGTTTAGAGAGAGTGAGGTGTAAATGAAGAGCTTAAAGCAACCTTTAGAGAGAATTTCATCTTGTATTGCTTTAAACTTAAGAAATACACTAGGGTAGACATCTATATATAGGTGAAGCTAGGGATATGAGAGTAAATGTCCTAAACATGTGGACTTGTATGCAATTGTCCTAAACATTTGGACAATATGAACACTTATCTAAACTATAATCCCTAACTCAAAGATGAAGATTCAGGAATAGCAACAACATTGAAGTAGCCTGGAGTGAACGATAAACCACCGCAGCAAATAACAAACCACCACATGAGACCAGTCGAACCAAAATGAACATAAACCAGAACATAGATGGGCAGATTTTAGTGCATCAACAGAAACTCAAAGATGTTGAGCAGGATTAGAACGAAATAGGAGGCAACTAGTGCAGCAAAATATGACAGAATATGTAATATTAGGTACAGATAAAGAGATTAGATGGAGCAAAGATGCAGCAGAACCAATAGAAAACAGAGAACAAAACCAGCCGAAGAACAGGACCTGCTTGAAGAAGAAAGAAACTGCTGCAAACCAGAGCATGAAATCAACGATTCAGCAAAGACCAAATCTGCATAGAGAGCAGTGAGTCCCGCCTGCACGAAGCTCCGACAATAGAAGAGCAGAAGAGAAATCGAGAAGAACAATGAAATTGTAAAAACTGACGAACAGAATTTCACAGAAATAGACCAAATGAAATCAGCACAAGACAAGCTGCCAATCAGTCTATTGAAATTCAGAAGCAGCGGAAGAACGATTGAAGACAAGGAAACACCAAGGACTGGACCAAATCAGCATAGAAGAGCTGATGTCCAAACACACAGAAGCTGATTTGAATAAAACATAGCTTAAAACAAACGAAAAAACCAGCAGTAGAATGGAATCCAGGAATAGTGTCTCTGATACCATCTTAGGAGTTTAGAGAGAGTGAGGTGTAAATGAAGAGCTTAAAGCAACCTTTAGAGAGAATTTCATCTTGTATTGCTTTAAACTTAAGAAATACACTAGGGTAGACATCTATATATAGGTGAAGCTAGGGATATGAGAGTAAATGTCCTAAACATGTGGACTTGTATGCAATTGTCCTAAACATTTGGACAATATGAACACTTATCTAAACTATAATCCCTAACACGCACCCGTCGTTTATGCGAATAAATTACATGTATATTCATTTATAGGACATAAAGAACCTGATTAACCATAACTTTTGATCCGGACATCCGATTGATGCACCGTAAAAGCCTATGTGTCAATATGACAATAAACTAACACGTGGAAATTCAACACATAAGCAAACAAATAGAACAAGAAATGTTACGAATGACGGAACGCGAAAAAAAAGGGACGCAACACGAGGACTTCCAAGGAGGTCACCCATCCTAGTACTACTCTCGCCCAAGCACGCTTAACTTCGGAGTTCTGATGGGATCCGGTGCATTAGTGCTGGTATGATCGCACCCGTCATGTTATGCGAATAAATTACATGTATATTCATATATAGGACATAAAGAACCTGATTAACCATAACTTTTGATCCGGACATCCGATTGATGCGCCGTAAAAGCCTATGTGTCAATATGACAATAAACTAACACGTGGAAAGTCAACGCATAAGCAAACAAATAGAACAAGAAATGTTACAAATGACGGAACGCGAAAAAAAAATAGGGGCGCAACACGAGGACTTCCAAGGAGGTCACCCATCCTAGTACTACTATCGCCCAAGCACGCTTAACTTCGGAGTTCTGATGGGATCCGGTGCATTAGTGCTGGTATGATCGCACCCGTCATGTTATGCGAATAAATTACATGTATATTCATTTATAGGACATAAAGAACCTGAATAACCATAACTTTTGATCCGGACATCCGATTGATGCGCCGTAAAAGCCTATGTGTCAATATGACAATAAACTAACCCGTGGATAGTCAACGTATAAGCAAACATATAGAACAAGAAATGTTACTAATGACGGAACACGAACAAAAAAAGAGGGGTGCAACACGAGGACTTCCCAGGAGGTCACCCATCCTAGTACTACTCTCGCCCAAGGACGCTTAACTTCGGAGTTCTGATGGGATCCGGTGCATTAGTGCTGGTATGATCGCACCTGTCATGTTATGCGAATAAATTACATGTATATTCATTTATAGGACATAAAGAACCTGAATAACCATAACTTTTGATCCGGACATCCGATTGATGCGCCGTAAAAGCCTATGTGTCAATATGACAATAAACTAACCCGTGGAAAGTCAACGTATAAGCAAACATATAGAACAAGAAATGTTACTAATGACGGAAGACGGAAAAAAAAGAGGGGTGCAACACGAGGACTTCCCAGGAGGTCACCCATCCTAGTACTACTCTCGCCCAAGGACGCTTAACTTCGGAGTTCTGACGGGATCTGGTGCATTAGTGCTGGTATGATCGCACCCGTCATGTTATGCGAATAAATTAAATGTATATTCATTTATAGGACATAAAGAACCTAATTAACCATAACTTTTGATCCGGACATCCGATTGATGCGCCGTAAAAGCCTATGTGTCAATATGATAATAAACTAACACGTGGAAAGTCAACGCATAAGCAAACATATAGAACAAGAAATGTTACAAATTACGGAACGCGAAAAAAAATAGGGGCGCAACACGAGAACTTCCAAGGAGGTCACTCATCCTAGAATTACTCTCGCCCAAGCACGCTTAACTTCGGAGTTCTGATGGGATCCGGTGCATTAGTGCTGGTATGATCGCACCCGTTATGTTATGCGAATAAATTACATGTATATTCATTTATAGGACATAAAGAACCTGAATAACCATAACTTTTGATCCGGACATCCGATTGATGCGCCGTAAAAGCCTATGTGTCAATATGACAATAAACTAACCCGTGGAAAGTCAACGTATAAGCAAACAAATAGAACAAGAAATGTTACTAATGACGGAACTCGAAAAAAATGAGGGGTGCAACACGAGGACTTCCTAGGAGGTCACCCATCCTAGTACTACTCTCGGATAAGGACGCTTAACTTCGGAGTTCTGATGGGATCCGGTGCATTAGTGCTAGTATGATCGCACCCGTCATGTTATGCGAATAAATTACATGTATATTCATTTATAGGACATAAAGAACCTGACTAACCATAACTTTTGATCCAGACATCCGATTGATGCGCCGTAAAAGCCTATGTGTCAATATGACAATAAACTAACGCATGGAAAGTCAACGCATAAGCAAACAAATAGAACAAGAAATGTTACGAATTACGGAACGCGAAAAAAAAGAGGTGTGCAACACGAGGACTTCCCAGGAGGTCACCCATCCTAGTACTACTCTCGCCCAAGCACGCTTAACTTCGGAGTTCTGATCGGAACCGGTGCATTAGTGCTGGTATGATCGCACCCGTCGTTTATGCGAATAAATTACATGTATATTCATTTATAGGACATAAAGAACCTGATTAACCATAACTTTTGATCCGGACATCCGATTGATGCGCCGTAAAAGCCTATGTGTCAATATGACAATAAACTAACACGTGGAAAGTCAACGCATAAGCAAACAAATAGAACAAGAAATGTTACAAATGACGGAACGCGAAAAAAAAATAGGGGCGCAACACGAGGACTTCCAAGGAGGTCACCCATCCTAGTACTACTATCGCCCAAGCACGCTTAACTTCGGAGTTCTGATGGGATCCGGTGCATTAGTGCTGGTATGATCGCACCCGTCATGTTATGCGAATAAATTACATGTATATTCATTTATAGGACATAAAGAACCTGAATAACCATAACTTTTGATCCGGACATCCGATTGATGCGCCGTAAAAGCCTATGTGTCAATATGACAATAAACTAACCCGTGGATAGTCAACGTATAAGCAAACATATAGAACAAGAAATGTTACTAATGACGGAACACGAAGAAAAAAAGAGGGGTGCAACACGAGGACTTCCCAGGAGGTCACCCATCCTAGTACTACTCTCGCCCAAGGACGCTTAACTTCGGAGTTCTGATGGGATCCGGTGCATTAGTGCTGGTATGATCGCACCTGTCATGTTATGCGAATAAATTACATGTATATTCATTTATAGGACATAAAGAACCTGAATAACCATAACTTTTGATCCGGACATCCGATTGATGCGCCGTAAAAGCCTATGTGTCAATATGCCAATAAACTAACCCGTGGAAATTCAACGTATAAGCAAACATATAGAACAAGAAATGTTACTAATGACGGAAGACGGAAAAAAAAAGAGGGGTGCAACACGAGGACTTCCCAGGAGGTCACCCATCCTAGTACTACTCTCGCCCAAGGACGCTTAACTTCGGAGTTCTGACGGGATCTGGTGCATTAGTGCTGGTATGATCGCACCCGTCATGTTATGCGAATAAATTAAATGTATATTCATTTATAGGACATAAAGAACCTAATTAACCATAACTTTTGATCCGGACATCCGATTGATGCGCCGTAAAAGCCTATGTGTCAATATGACAATAAACTAACACGTGGAAAGTCAACGCATAAGCAAACATATAGAACAAGAAATGTTACAAATTACGGAACGCGAAAAAAAAATAGGGGCGCAACACGAGAACTTCCAAGGAGGTCACTCATCCTAGAATTACTCTCGCCCAAGCACGCTTAACTTCGGAGTTCTGATGGGATCCGGTGCATTAGTGCTGGTATGATCGCACCCGTTATGTTATGCGAATAAATTACATGTATATTCATTTATAGGACATAAAGAACCTGAATAACCATAACTTTTGATCCGGACATCCGATTGATGCGCCGTAAAAGCCTATGTGTCAATATGACAATAAACTAACCCGTGGAAAGTCAACGTATAAGCAAACAAATAGAACAAGAAATGTTACTAATGACGGAACTCGAAAAAAATGAGGGGTGCAACACGAGGACTTCCTAGGAGGTCACCCATCCTAGTACTACTCTCGCCCAAGGACGCTTAACTTCGGAGTTCTGATGGGATCCGGTGCATTAGTGCTGGTATGATCGCACCCGTCATGTTATGCGAATAAATTACATGTATATTCATTTATAGGACATAAAGAACCTGACTAACCATAACTTTTGATCCAGACATCCGATTGATGCGCCGTAAAAGCCTATGTGTCAATATGACAATAAACTAACGCATGGAAAGTCAACGCATAAGCAAACAAATAGAACAAGAAATGTTACGAATTACGGAACGCGAAAAAAAAGAGGTGTGCAACACGAGGACTTCCCAGGAGGTCACCCATCCTAGTACTACTCTCGCCCAAGCACGCTTAACTTCGGAGTTCTGATGGGAACCGGTGCATTAGTGCTGGTATGATCGCACCCGTCGTTTATGCGAATAAATTACATGTATATTCATTTATAGGACATAAAGAACCTGATTAACCATAACTTTTGATCCGGACATCCGATTGATGCACCGTAAAAGCCTATGTGTCAATATGACAATAAACTAACACGTGGAAATTCAACACATAAGCAAACAAATAGAACAAGAAATGTTACGAATGACGGAACGCGAAAAAAAAAGGGACGCAACACGAGGACTTCCAAGGAGGTCACCCATCCTAGTACTACTCTCGCCCAAGCACGCTTAACTTCGGAGTTCTGATGGGATCCGGTGCATTAGTGCTGGTATGATCGCACCCGTCATGTTATGCGAATAAATTACATGTATATTCATATATAGGACATAAAGAACCTGATTAACCATAACTTTTGATCCGGACATCCGATTGATGCGCCGTAAAAGCCTATGTGTCAATATGACAATAAACTAACACGTGGAAAGTCAACGCATAAGCAAACAAATAGAACAAGAAATGTTACAAATGACGGAACGCGAAAAAAAAATAGGGGCGCAACACGAGGACTTCCAAGGAGGTCACCCATCCTAGTACTACTATCGCCCAAGCACGCTTAACTTCGGAGTTCTGATGGGATCCGGTGCATTAGTGCTGGTATGATCGCACCCGTCATGTTATGCGAATAAATTACATGTATATTCATTTATAGGACATAAAGAACCTGAATAACCATAACTTTTGATCCGGACATCCGATTGATGCGCCGTAAAAGCCTATGTGTCAATATGACAATAAACTAACCCGTGGATAGTCAACGTATAAGCAAACATATAGAACAAGAAATGTTACTAATGACGGAACACGAAGAAAAAAAGAGGGGTGCAACATGAGGACTTCCCAGGAGGTCACCCATCCTAGTACTACTCTCGCCCAAGGACGCTTAACTTCGGAGTTCTGACGGGATCTGGTGCATTAGTGCTGGTATGATCGCACCCGTCATGTTATGCGAATAAATTAAATGTATATTCATTTATAGGACATAAAGAACCTAATTAACCATAACTTTTGATCCGGACATCCGATTGATGCGCCGTAAAAGCCTATGTGTCAATATGATAATAAACTAACACGTGGAAAGTCAACGCATAAGCAAACATATAGAACAAGAAATGTTACAAATTACGGAACGCGAAAAAAAATAGGGGCGCAACACGAGAACTTCCAAGGAGGTCACTCATCCTAGAATTACTCTCGCCCAAGCACGCTTAACTTCGGAGTTCTGATGGGATCCGGTGCATTAGTGCTGGTATGATCGCACCCGTTATGTTATGCGAATAAATTACATGTATATTCATTTATAGGACATAAAGAACCTGAATAACCATAACTTTTGATCCGGACATCCGATTGATGCGCCGTAAAAGCCTATGTGTCAATATGACAATAAACTAACCCGTGGAAAGTCAACGTATAAGCAAACAAATAGAACAAGAAATGTTACTAATGACGGAACTCGAAAAAAATGAGGGGTGCAACACGAGGACTTCCTAGGAGGTCACCCATCCTAGTACTACTCTCGGATAAGGACGCTTAACTTCGGAGTTCTGATGGGATCCGGTGCATTAGTGCTAGTATGATCGCACCCGTCATGTTATGCGAATAAATTACATGTATATTCATTTATAGGACATAAAGAACCTGACTAACCATAACTTTTGATCCAGACATCCGATTGATGCGCCGTAAAAGCCTATGTGTCAATATGACAATAAACTAACGCATGGAAAGTCAACGCATAAGCAAACAAATAGAACAAGAAATGTTACGAATTACGGAACGCGAAAAAAAAGAGGTGTGCAACACGAGGACTTCCCAGGAGGTCACCCATCCTAGTACTACTCTCGCCCAAGCACGCTTAACTTCGGAGTTCTGATCGGAACCGGTGCATTAGTGCTGGTATGATCGCACCCGTCGTTTATGCGAATAAATTACATGTATATTCATTTATAGGACATAAAGAACCTGATTAACCATAACTTTTGATCCGGACATCCGATTGATGCGCCGTAAAAGCCTATGTGTCAATATGACAATAAACTAACACGTGGAAAGTCAACGCATAAGCAAACAAATAGAACAAGAAATGTTACAAATGACGGAACGCGAAAAAAAAATAGGGGCGCAACACGAGGACTTCCAAGGAGGTCACCCATCCTAGTACTACTATCGCCCAAGCACGCTTAACTTCGGAGTTCTGATGGGATCCGGTGCATTAGTGCTGGTATGATCGCACCCGTCATGTTATGCGAATAAATTACATGTATATTCATTTATAGGACATAAAGAACCTGAATAACCATAACTTTTGATCCGGACATCCGATTGATGCGCCGTAAAAGCCTATGTGTCAATATGACAATAAACTAACCCGTGGATAGTCAACGTATAAGCAAACATATAGAACAAGAAATGTTACTAATGACGGAACACGAAGAAAAAAAGAGGGGTGCAACACGAGGACTTCCCAGGAGGTCACCCATCCTAGTACTACTCTCGCCCAAGGACGCTTAACTTCGGAGTTCTGATGGGATCCGGTGCATTAGTGCTGGTATGATCGCACCTGTCATGTTATGCGAATAAATTACATGTATATTCATTTATAGGACATAAAGAACCTGAATAACCATAACTTTTGATCCGGACATCCGATTGATGCGCCGTAAAAGCCTATGTGTCAATATGCCAATAAACTAACCCGTGGAAATTCAACGTATAAGCAAACATATAGAACAAGAAATGTTACTAATGACGGAAGACGGAAAAAAAAAGAGGGGTGCAACACGAGGACTTCCCAGGAGGTCACCCATCCTAGTACTACTCTCGCCCAAGGACGCTTAACTTCGGAGTTCTGACGGGATCTGGTGCATTAGTGCTGGTATGATCGCACCCGTCATGTTATGCGAATAAATTAAATGTATATTCATTTATAGGACATAAAGAACCTAATTAACCATAACTTTTGATCCGGACATCCGATTGATGCGCCGTAAAAGCCTATGTGTCAATATGACAATAAACTAACACGTGGAAAGTCAACGCATAAGCAAACATATAGAACAAGAAATGTTACAAATTACGGAACGCGAAAAAAAAATAGGGGCGCAACACGAGAACTTCCAAGGAGGTCACTCATCCTAGAATTACTCTCGCCCAAGCACGCTTAACTTCGGAGTTCTGATGGGATCCGGTGCATTAGTGCTGGTATGATCGCACCCGTTATGTTATGCGAATAAATTACATGTATATTCATTTATAGGACATAAAGAACCTGAATAACCATAACTTTTGATCCGGACATCCGATTGATGCGCCGTAAAAGCCTATGTGTCAATATGACAATAAACTAACCCGTGGAAAGTCAACGTATAAGCAAACAAATAGAACAAGAAATGTTACTAATGACGGAACTCGAAAAAAATGAGGGGTGCAACACGAGGACTTCCTAGGAGGTCACCCATCCTAGTACTACTCTCGCCCAAGGACGCTTAACTTCGGAGTTCTGATGGGATCCGGTGCATTAGTGCTGGTATGATCGCACCCGTCATGTTATGCGAATAAATTACATGTATATTCATTTATAGGACATAAAGAACCTGACTAACCATAACTTTTGATCCAGACATCCGATTGATGCGCCGTAAAAGCCTATGTGTCAATATGACAATAAACTAACGCATGGAAAGTCAACGCATAAGCAAACAAATAGAACAAGAAATGTTACGAATTACGGAACGCGAAAAAAAAGAGGTGTGCAACACGAGGACTTCCCAGGAGGTCACCCATCCTAGTACTACTCTCGCCCAAGCACGCTTAACTTCGGAGTTCTGATGGGAACCGGTGCATTAGTGCTGGTATGATCGCACCCGTCGTTTATGCGAATAAATTACATGTATATTCATTTATAGGACATAAAGAACCTGATTAACCATAACTTTTGATCCGGACATCCGATTGATGCACCGTAAAAGCCTATGTGTCAATATGACAATAAACTAACACGTGGAAATTCAACACATAAGCAAACAAATAGAACAAGAAATGTTACGAATGACGGAACGCGAAAAAAAAAGGGACGCAACACGAGGACTTCCAAGGAGGTCACCCATCCTAGTACTACTCTCGCCCAAGGACGCTTAACTTCGGAGTTCTGATGGGATCCGGTGCATTAGTGCTGGTATGATCGCACCCGTCATGTTATGCGAATAAATTACATGTATATTCATATATAGGACATAAAGAACCTGATTAACCATAACTTTTGATCCGGACATCCGATTGATGCGCCGTAAAAGCCTATGTGTCAATATGACAATAAACTAACACGTGGAAAGTCAACGCATAAGCAAACAAATAGAACAAGAAATGTTACAAATGACGGAACGCGAAAAAAAAATAGGGGCGCAACACGAGGACTTCCAAGGAGGTCACCCATCCTAGTACTACTATCGCCCAAGCACGCTTAACTTCGGAGTTCTGATGGGATCCGGTGCATTAGTGCTGGTATGATCGCACCCGTCATGTTATGCGAATAAATTACATGTATATTCATTTATAGGACATAAAGAACCTGAATAACCATAACTTTTGATCCGGACATCCGATTGATGCGCCGTAAAAGCCTATGTGTCAATATGACAATAAACTAACCCGTGGATAGTCAACGTATAAGCAAACATATAGAACAAGAAATGTTACTAATGACGGAACACGAAGAAAAAAAGAGGGGTGCAACATGAGGACTTCCCAGGAGGTCACCCATCCTAGTACTACTCTCGCCCAAGGACGCTTAACTTCGGAGTTCTGATGGGATCCGGTGCATTAGTGCTGGTATGATCGCACCCGTCATGTTATGCGAATAAATTACATGTATATTCATTTATAGGACATAAAGAACCTGACTAACCATAACTTTTGATCCAGACATCCGATTGATGCGCCGTAAAAGCCTATGTGTCAATATGACAATAAACTAACGCATGGAAAGTCAACGCATAAGCAAACAAATAGAACAAGAAATGTTACGAATTACGGAACGCGAAAAAAAAGAGGTGTGCAACACGAGGACTTCCCAGGAGGTCACCCATCCTAGTACTACTCTCGCCCAAGCACGCTTAACTTCGGAGTTCTGATGGGAACCGGTGCATTAGTGCTGGTATGATCGCACCCGTCGTTTATGCGAATAAATTACATGTATATTCATTTATAGGACATAAAGAACCTGATTAACCATAACTTTTGATCCGGACATCCGATTGATGCACCGTAAAAGCCTATGTGTCAATATGACAATAAACTAACACGTGGAAATTCAACACATAAGCAAACAAATAGAACAAGAAATGTTACGAATGACGGAACGCGAAAAAAAAAGGGACGCAACACGAGGACTTCCAAGGAGGTCACCCATCCTAGTACTACTCTCGCCCAAGCACGCTTAACTTCGGAGTTCTGATGGGATCCGGTGCATTAGTGCTGGTATGATCGCACCCGTCATGTTATGCGAATAAATTACATGTATATTCATATATAGGACATAAAGAACCTGATTAACCATAACTTTTGATCCGGACATCCGATTGATGCGCCGTAAAAGCCTATGTGTCAATATGACAATAAACTAACACGTGGAAAGTCAACGCATAAGCAAACAAATAGAACAAGAAATGTTACAAATGACGGAACGCGAAAAAAAAATAGGGGCGCAACACGAGGACTTCCAAGGAGGTCACCCATCCTAGTACTACTATCGCCCAAGCACGCTTAACTTCGGAGTTCTGATGGGATCCGGTGCATTAGTGCTGGTATGATCGCACCCGTCATGTTATGCGAATAAATTACATGTATATTCATTTATAGGACATAAAGAACCTGAATAACCATAACTTTTGATCCGGACATCCGATTGATGCGCCGTAAAAGCCTATGTGTCAATATGACAATAAACTAACCCGTGGATAGTCAACGTATAAGCAAACATATAGAACAAGAAATGTTACTAATGACGGAACACGAAGAAAAAAAGAGGGGTGCAACATGAGGACTTCCCAGGAGGTCACCCATCCTAGTACTACTCTCGCCCAAGGACGCTTAACTTCGGAGTTCTGATGGGATCCGGTGCATTAGTGCTGGTATGATCGCACCTGTCATGTTATGCGAATAAATTACATGTATATTCATTTATAGGACATAAAGAACCTGAATAACCATAACTTTTGATCCGGACATCCGATTGATGCGCCGTAAAAGCCTATGTGTCAATATGACAATAAACTAACCCGTGGAAAGTCAACGTATAAGCAAACATATAGAACAAGAAATGTTACTAATGACGGAAGACGGAAAAAAAAGAGGGGTGCAACACGAGGACTTCCCAGGAGGTCACCCATCCTAGTACTACTCTCGCCCAAGGACGCTTAACTTCGGAGTTCTGACGGGATCTGGTGCATTAGTGCTGGTATGATCGCACCCGTCATGTTATGCGAATAAATTAAATGTATATTCATTTATAGGACATAAAGAACCTAATTAACCATAACTTTTGAACCGGACATCCGATTGATGCGCCGTAAAAGCCTATGTGTCAATATGATAATAAACTAACACGTGGAAAGTCAACGCATAAGCAAACATATAGAACAAGAAATGTTACAAATTACGGAACGCGAAAAAAAATAGGGGCGCAACACGAGAACTTCCAAGGAGGTCACTCATCCTAGAATTACTCTCGCCCAAGCACGCTTAACTTCGGAGTTCTGATGGGATCCGGTGCATTAGTGCTGGTATGATCGCACCCGTTATGTTATGCGAATAAATTACATGTATATTCATTTATAGGACATAAAGAACCTGAATAACCATAACTTTTGATCCGGACATCCGATTGATGCGCCGTAAAAGCCTATGTGTCAATATGACAATAAACTAACCCGTGGAAAGTCAACGTATAAGCAAACAAATAGAACAAGAAATGTTACGAATTACGGAACGCGAAAAAAAAGAGGTGTGCAACACGAGGACTTCCCAGGAGGTCACCCATCCTAGTACTACTCTCGCCCAAGCACGCTTAACTTCGGAGTTCTGATGGGAACCGGTGCATTAGTGCTGGTATGATCGCACCCGTCGTTTATGCGAATAAATTACATGTATATTCATTTATAGGACATAAAGAACCTGATTAACCATAACTTTTGATCCGGACATCCGATTGATGCGCCGTAAAAGCCTATGTGTCAATATGACAATAAACTAACACGTGGAAAGTCAACGCATAAGCAAACAAATAGAACAAGAAATGTTACAAATGACGGAACGCGAAAAAAAAATAGGGGCGCAACACGAGGACTTCCAAGGAGGTCACCCATCCTAGTACTACTATCGCCCAAGCACGCTTAACTTCGGAGTTCTGATGGGATCCGGTGCATTAGTGCTGGTATGATCGCACCCGTCATGTTATGCGAATAAATTACATGTATATTCATTTATAGGACATAAAGAACCTGAATAACCATAACTTTTGATCCGGACATCCGATTGATGCGCCGTAAAAGCCTATGTGTCAATATGACAATAAACTAACGCATGGAAAGTCAACGCATAAGCAAACAAATAGAACAAGAAATGTTACGAATTACGGAACGCGAAAAAAAAGAGGTGTGCAACACGAGGACTTCCCAGGAGGTCACCCATCCTAGTACTACTCTCGCCCAAGCACGCTTAACTTCGGAGTTCTGATGGGAACCGGTGCATTAGTGCTGGTATGATCGCACCCGTCGTTTATGCGAATAAATTACATGTATATTCATTTATAGGACATAAAGAACCTGATTAACCATAACTTTTGATCCGGACATCCGATTGATGCACCGTAAAAGCCTATGTGTCAATATGACAATAAACTAACACGTGGAAATTCAACACATAAGCAAACAAATAGAACAAGAAATGTTACGAATGACGGAACGCGAAAAAAAAAGGGACGCAACACGAGGACTTCCAAGGAGGTCACCCATCCTAGTACTACTCTCGCCCAAGCACGCTTAACTTCGGAGTTCTGATGGGATCCGGTGCATTAGTGCTGGTATGATCGCACCCGTCATGTTATGCGAATAAATTACATGTATATTCATATATAGGACATAAAGAACCTGATTAACCATAACTTTTGATCCGGACATCCGATTGATGCGCCGTAAAAGCCTATGTGTCAATATGACAATAAACTAACACGTGGAAAGTCAACGCATAAGCAAACAAATAGAACAAGAAATGTTACAAATGACGGAACGCGAAAAAAAAATAGGGGCGCAACACGAGGACTTCCAAGGAGGTCACCCATCCTAGTACTACTATCGCCCAAGCACGCTTAACTTCGGAGTTCTGATGGGATCCGGTGCATTAGTGCTGGTATGATCGCACCCGTCATGTTATGCGAATAAATTACATGTATATTCATTTATAGGACATAAAGAACCTGAATAACCATAACTTTTGATCCGGACATCCGATTGATGCGCCGTAAAAGCCTATGTGTCAATATGACAATAAACTAACCCGTGGATAGTCAACGTATAAGCAAACATATAGAACATGAAATGTTACTAATGACGGAACACGAAGAAAAAAAGAGGGGTGCAACATGAGGACTTCCCAGGAGGTCACCCATCCTAGTACTACTCTCGCCCAAGGACGCTTAACTTCGGAGTTCTGATGGGATCCGGTGCATTAGTGCTGGTATGATCGCACCTGTCATGTTATGCGAATAAATTACATGTATATTCATTTATAGGACATAAAGAACCTGAATAACCATAACTTTTGATCCGGACATCCGATTGATGCGCCGTAAAAGCCTATGTGTCAATATGACAATAAACTAACCCGTGGAAAGTCAACGTATAAGCAAACATATAGAACAAGAAATGTTACTAATGACGGAAGACGGAAAAAAAAGAGGGGTGCAACACGAGGACTTCCCAGGAGGTCACCCATCCTAGTACTACTCTCGCCCAAGGACGCTTAACTTCGGAGTTCTGACGGGATCTGGTGCATTAGTGCTGGTATGATCGCACCCGTCATGTTATGCGAATAAATTAAATGTATATTCATTTATAGGACATAAAGAACCTAATTAACCATAACTTTTGAACCGGACATCCGATTGATGCGCCGTAAAAGCCTATGTGTCAATATGATAATAAACTAACACGTGGAAAGTCAACGCATAAGCAAACATATAGAACAAGAAATGTTACAAATTACGGAACGCGAAAAAAAATAGGGGCGCAACACGAGAACTTCCAAGGAGGTCACTCATCCTAGAATTACTCTCGCCCAAGCACGCTTAACTTCGGAGTTCTGATGGGATCCGGTGCATTAGTGCTGGTATGATCGCACCCGTTATGTTATGCGAATAAATTACATGTATATTCATTTATAGGACATAAAGAACCTGAATAACCATAACTTTTGATCCGGACATCCGATTGATGCGCCGTAAAAGCCTATGTGTCAATATGACAATAAACTAACCCGTGGAAAGTCAACGTATAAGCAAACAAATAGAACAAGAAATGTTACTAATGACGGAACTCGAAAAAATGAGGGGTGCAACACGAGGACTTCCTAGGAGGTCACCCATCCTAGTACTACTCTCGGATAAGGACGCTTAACTTCGGAGTTCTGATGGGATCCGGTGCATTAGTGCTAGTATGATCGCACCCGTCATGTTATGCGAATAAATTACATGTATATTCATTTATAGGACATAAAGAACCTGACTAACCATAACTTTTGATCCAGACATCCGATTGATGCGCCGTAAAAGCCTATGTGTCAATATGACAATAAACTAACGCATGGAAAGTCAACGCATAAGCAAACAAATAGAACAAGAAATGTTACGAATTACGGAACGCGAAAAAAAATAGGGGCGCAACACGAGAACTTCCAAGGAGGTCACTCATCCTAGAATTACTCTCGCCCAAGCACGCTTAACTTCGGAGTTCTGATGGGATCCGGTGCATTAGTGCTGGTATGATCGCACCCGTTATGTTATGCGAATAAATTACATGTATATTCATTTATAGGACATAAAGAACCTGAATAACCATAACTTTTGATCCGGACATCCGATTGATGCGCCGTAAAAGCCTATGTGTCAATATGACAATAAACTAACCCGTGGAAAGTCAACGTATAAGCAAACAAATAGAACAAGAAATGTTACTAATGACGGAACTCGAAAAAAATGAGGGGTGCAACACGAGGACTTCCTAGGAGGTCACCCATCCTAGTACTACTCTCGGATAAGGACGCTTAACTTCGGAGTTCTGATGGGATCCGGTGCATTAGTGCTAGTATGATCGCACCCGTCATGTTATGCGAATAAATTACATGTATATTCATTTATAGGACATAAAGAACCTGACTAACCATAACTTTTGATCCAGACATCCGATTGATGCGCCGTAAAAGCCTATGTGTCAATATGACAATAAACTAACGCATGGAAAGTCAACGCATAAGCAAACAAATAGAACAAGAAATGTTACGAATTACGGAACGCAAAAAAAAAGAGGTGTGCAACACGAGGACTTCCCAGGAGGTCACCCATCCTAGTACTACTCTCGCCCAAGCACGCTTAACTTCGGAGTTCTGATCGGAACCGGTGCATTAGTGCTGGTATGATCGCACCCGTCGTTTATGCGAATAAATTACATGTATATTCATTTATAGGACATAAAGAACCTGATTAACCATAACTTTTGATCCGGACATCCGATTGATGCACCGTAAAAGCCTATGTGTCAATATGACAATAAACTAACACGTGGAAATTCAACACATAAGCAAACAAATAGAACAAGAAATGTTACGAATGACGGAACGCGAAAAAAAAAGGGACGCAACACGAGGACTTCCAAGGAGGTCACCCATCCTAGTACTACTCTCGCCCAAGCACGCTTAACTTCGGAGTTCTGATGGGATCCGGTGCATTAGTGCTGGTATGATCGCACCCGTCATGTTATGCGAATAAATTACATGTATATTCATATATAGGACATAAAGAACCTGATTAACCATAACTTTTGATCCGGACATCCGATTGATGCGCCGTAAAAGCCTATGTGTCAATATGACAATAAACTAACACGTGGAAAGTCAACGCATAAGCAAACAAATAGAACAAGAAATGTTACAAATGACGGAACGCGAAAAAAAAATAGGGGCGCAACACGAGGACTTCCAAGGAGGTCACCCATCCTAGTACTACTATCGCCCAAGCACGCTTAACTTCGGAGTTCTGATGGGATCCGGTGCATTAGTGCTGGTATGATCGCACCCGTCATGTTATGCGAATAAATTACATGTATATTCATTTATAGGACATAAAGAACCTGAATAACCATAACTTTTGATCCGGACATCCGATTGATGCGCCGTAAAAGCCTATGTGTCAATATGACAATAAACTAACCCGTGGATAGTCAACGTATAAGCAAACATATAGAACAAGAAATGTTACTAATGACGGAACACGAAGAAAAAAAGAGGGGTGCAACACGATGACTTCCCAGGAGGTCACCCATCCTAGTACTACTCTCGCCCAAGGACGCTTAACTTCGGAGTTCTGATGGGATCCGGTGCATTAGTGCTGGTATGATCGCACCTGTCATGTTATGCGAATAAATTACATGTATATTCATTTATAGGACATAAAGAACCTGAATAACCATAACTTTTGATCCGGACATCCGATTGATGCGCCGTAAAAGCCTATGTGTCAATATGACAATAAACTAACCCGTGGAAAGTCAACGTATAAGCAAACAAATAGAACAAGAAATGTTACTAATGACGGAACTCGAAAAAAATGAGGGGTGCAACACGAGGACTTCCTAGGAGGTCACCCATCCTAGTACTACTCTCGGATAAGGACGCTTAACTTCGGAGTTCTGATGGGATCCGGTGCATTAGTGCTAGTATGATCGCACCCGTCATGTTATGCGAATAAATTACATGTATATTCATTTATAGGACATAAAGAACCTGACTAACCATAACTTTTGATCCAGACATCCGATTGATGCGCCGTAAAAGCCTATGTGTCAATATGACAATAAACTAACGCATGGAAAGTCAACGCATAAGCAAACAAATAGAACAAGAAATGTTACGAATTACGGAACGCGAAAAAAAAGAGGTGTGCAACACGAGGACTTCCCAGGAGGTCACCCATCCTAGTACTACTCTCGCCCAAGCACGCTTAACTTCGGAGTTCAGATGGGATCCGGTGCATTAGTGCTGGTATGATCGCACCCGTTATGTTATGCGAATAAATTACATGTATATTCATTTATAGGACATAAAGAACCTGAATAACCATAACTTTTGATCCGGACATCCGATTGATGCGCCGTAAAAGCCTATGTGTCAATATGACAATAAACTAACCCGTGGAAAGTCAACGTATAAGCAAACAAATAGAACAAGAAATGTTACTAATGACGGAACTCGAAAAAAATGAGGGGTGCAACACGAGGACTTCCTAGGAGGTCACCCATCCTAGTACTACTCTCGCCCAAGGACGCTTAACTTCGGAGTTCTGATGGGATCCGGTGCATTAGTGCTGGTATGATCGCACCCGTCATGTTATGCGAATAAATTACATGTATATTCATTTATAGGACATAAAGAACCTGACTAACCATAACTTTTGATCCAGACATCCGATTGATGCGCCGTAAAAGCCTATGTGTCAATATGACAATAAACTAACGCATGGAAAGTCAACGCATAAGCAAACAAATAGAACAAGAAATGTTACGAATTACGGAACGCGAAAAAAAAGATGTGTGCAACACGAGGACTTCCCAGGAGGTCACCCATCCTAGTACTACTCTCGCCCAAGCACGCTTAACTTCGGAGTTCTGATGGGAACCGGTGCATTAGTGCTGGTATGATCGCACCGTCGTTTATGCGAATAAATTACATGTATATTCATTTATAGGACATAAAGAACCTGATTAACCATTACTTTTGATCCGGACATCCGATTGATGCACCGTAAAAGCCTATGTGTCAATATGACAATAAACTAACACGTGGAAATTCAACACATAAGCAAACAAATAGAACAAGAAATGTTACGAATGACGGAACGCGAAAAAAAAAGGGACGCAACACGAGGACTTCCAAGGAGGTCACCCATCCTAGTACTACTCTCGCCCAAGCACGCTTAACTTCGGAGTTCTGATGGGATCCAGTGCATTAGTGCTGGTATGATCGCACCCGTCATGTTATGCGAATAAATTACATGTATATTCATTTATAGGACATAAAGAACCTGAATAACCATAACTTTTGATCCGGACATCCGATTGATGCGCCGTAAAAGCCTATGTGTCAATATGACAATAAACTAACCCGTGGAAATTCAACGTATAAGCAAACATATAGAACAAGAAATGTTACTAATGACGGAAGACGGAAAAAAAAAAGGGGTGCAACACGAGGACTTCCCAGGAGGTCACCCATCCTAGTACTACTCTCGCCCAAGGACGCTTAACTTCGGAGTTCTGACGGGATCTGGTGCATTAGTGCTGGTATGATCGCACCCGTCATGTTATGCGAATAAATTAAATGTATATTCATTTATAGGACATAAAGAACCTAATTAACCATAACTTTTGATCCGGACATCCGATTGATGCGCCGTAAAAGCCTATGTGTCAATATGACAATAAACTAACACGTGGAAAGTCAACGCATAAGCAAACATATAGAACAAGAAATGTTACAAATTACGGAACGCGAAAAAAAAATAGGGGCGCAACACGAGAACTTCCAAGGAGGTCACTCATCCTAGAATTACTCTCGCCCAAGCACGCTTAACTTCGGAGTTCTGATGGGATCCGGTGCATTAGTGCTGGTATGATCGCACCCGTTATGTTATGCGAATAAATTACATGTATATTCATTTATAGGACATAAAGAACCTGAATAACCATAACTTTTGATCCGGACATCCGATTGATGCGCCGTAAAAGCCTATGTGTCAATATGACAATAAACTAACCCGTGGAAAGTCAACGTATAAGCAAACAAATAGAACAAGAAATGTTACTAATGACGGAACTCGAAAAAAATGAGGGGTGCAACACGAGGACTTCCTAGGAGGTCACCCATCCTAGTACTACTCTCGCCCAAGGACGCTTAACTTCGGAGTTCTGATGGGATCCGGTGCATTAGTGCTGGTATGATCGCACCCGTCATGTTATGCGAATAAATTACATGTATATTAATTTATAGGACATAAAGAACCTGACTAACCATAACTTTTGATCCAGACATCCGATTGATGCGCCGTAAAAGCCTATGTGTCAATATGACAATAAACTAACGCATGGAAAGTCAACGCATAAGCAAACAAATAGAACAAGAAATGTTACGAATTACGGAACGCGAAAAAAAAGATGTGTGCAACACGAGGACTTCCCAGGAGGTCACCCATCCTAGTACTACTCTCGCCCAAGCACGCTTAACTTCGGAGTTCTGATGGGAACCGGTGCATTAGTGCTGGTATGATCGCACCGTCGTTTATGCGAATAAATTACATGTATATTCATTTATAGGACATAAAGAACCTGATTAACCATTACTTTTGATCCGGACATCCGATTGATGCACCGTAAAAGCCTATGTGTCAATATGACAATAAACTAACACGTGGAAATTCAACACATAAGCAAACAAATAGAACAAGAAATGTTACGAATGACGGAACGCGAAAAAAAAAGGGACGCAACACGAGGACTTCCAAGGAGGTCACCCATCCTAGTACTACTCTCGCCCAAGCACGCTTAACTTCGGAGTTCTGATGGGATCCAGTGCATTAGTGCTGGTATGATCGCACCCGTCATGTTATGCGAATAAATTACATGTATATTCATATATAGGACATAAAGAACCTGATTAACCATAACTTTTGATCCGGACATCCGATTGATGCGCCGTAAAAGCCTATGTGTCAATATGACAATAAACTAACACGTGGAAAGTCAACTCATAAGCAAACAAATAGAACAAGAAATGTTACAAATGACGGAACGCGAAAAAAAAATAGGGGCGCAACACGAGGACTTCCAAGGAGGTCACCCATCCTAGTACTACTATCGCCCAAGCACGCTTAACTTCGGAGTTCTGATGGGATCCGGTGCATTAGTGCTGGTATGATCGCACCCGTCATGTTATGCGAATAAATTACATGTATATTCATTTATAGGACATAAAGAACCTGAATAACCATAACTTTTGATCCGGACATCCGATTGATGCGCCGTAAAAGCCTATGTGTCAATATGACAATAAACTAACCCGTGGAAATTCAACGTATAAGCAAACATATAGAACAAGAAATGTTACTAATGACGGAAGACGGAAAAAAAAGAGGGGTGCAACACGAGGACTTCCCAGGAGGTCACCCATCCTAGTACTACTCTCGCCCAAGGACGCTTAACTTCGGAGTTCTGACGGGATCTGGTGCATTAGTGCTGGTATGATCGCACCCGTCATGTTATGCGAATAAATTAAATGTATATTCATTTATAGGACATAAAGAACCTAATTAACCATAACTTTTGATCCGGACATCCGATTGATGCGCCGTAAAAGCCTATGTGTCAATATGACAATAAACTAACACGTGGAAAGTCAACGCATAAGCAAACATATAGAACAAGAAATGTTACAAATTACGGAACGCGAAAAAAAATAGGGGCGCAACACGAGAACTTCCAAGGAGGTCACTCATCCTAGAATTACTCTCGCCCAAGCACGCTTAACTTCGGAGTTCTGATGGGATCCGGTGCATTAGTGCTGGTATGATCGCACCCGTTATGTTATGCGAATAAATTACATGTATATTCATTTATAGGACATAAAGAACCTGAATAACCATAACTTTTGATCCGGACATCCGATTGATGCGCCGTAAAAGCCTATGTGTCAATATGACAATAAACTAACCCGTGGAAAGTCAACGTATAAGCAAACAAATAGAACAAGAAATGTTACTAATGACGGAACTCGAAAAAAATGAGGGGTGCAACACGAGGACTTCCTAGGAGGTCACCCATCCTAGTACTACTCTCGCCCAAGGACGCTTAACTTCGGAGTTCTGATGGGATCCGGTGCATTAGTGCTGGTATGATCGCACCCGTCATGTTATGCGAATAAATTACATGTATATTCATTTATAGGACATAAAGAACCTGACTAACCATAACTTTTGATCCAGACATCCGATTGATGCGCCGTAAAAGCCTATGTGTCAATATGACAATAAACTAACGCATGGAAAGTCAACGCATAAGCAAACAAATAGAACAAGAAATGTTACGAATTACGGAACGCGAAAAAAAAGAGGTGTGCAACACGAGGACTTCCCAGGAGGTCACCCATCCTAGTACTACTCTCGCCCAAGCACGCTTAACTTCGGAGTTCTGATGGGAACCGGTGCATTAGTGCTGGTATGATCGCACCGTCGTTTATGCGAATAAATTACATGTATATTCATTTATAGGACATAAAGAACCTGATTAACCATTACTTTTGATCCGGACATCCGATTGATGCACCGTAAAAGCCTATGTGTCAATATGACAATAAACTAACACGTGGAAATTCAACACATAAGCAAACAAATAGAACAAGAAATGTTACGAATGACGGAACGCGAAAAAAAAAGGGACGCAACACGAGGACTTCCAAGGAGGTCACCCATCCTAGTACTACTCTCGCCCAAGCACGCTTAACTTCGGAGTTCTGATGGGATCCAGTGCATTAGTGCTGGTATGATCGCACCCGTCATGTTATGCGAATAAATTACATGTATATTCATTTATAGGACATAAAGAACCTGAATAACCATAACTTTTGATCCGGACATCCGATTGATGCGCCGTAAAAGCCTATGTGTCAATATGACAATAAACTAACCCGTGGAAATTCAACGTATAAGCAAACATATAGAACAAGAAATGTTACTAATGACGGAAGACGGAAAAAAAAAAGGGGTGCAACACGAGGACTTCCCAGGAGGTCACCCATCCTAGTACTACTCTCGCCCAAGGACGCTTAACTTCGGAGTTCTGACGGGATCTGGTGCATTAGTGCTGGTATGATCGCACCCGTCATGTTATGCGAATAAATTAAATGTATATTCATTTATAGGACATAAAGAACCTAATTAACCATAACTTTTGATCCGGACATCCGATTGATGCGCCGTAAAAGCCTATGTGTCAATATGACAATAAACTAACACGTGGAAAGTCAACGCATAAGCAAACATATAGAACAAGAAATGTTACAAATTACGGAACGCGAAAAAAAAATAGGGGCGCAACACGAGAACTTCCAAGGAGGTCACTCATCCTAGAATTACTCTCGCCCAAGCACGCTTAACTTCGGAGTTCTGATGGGATCCGGTGCATTAGTGCTGGTATGATCGCACCCGTTATGTTATGCGAATAAATTACATGTATATTCATTTATAGGACATAAAGAACCTGAATAACCATAACTTTTGATCCGGACATCCGATTGATGCGCCGTAAAAGCCTATGTGTCAATATGACAATAAACTAACCCGTGGAAAGTCAACGTATAAGCAAACAAATAGAACAAGAAATGTTACTAATGACGGAACTCGAAAAAAATGAGGGGTGCAACACGAGGACTTCCTAGGAGGTCACCCATCCTAGTACTACTCTCGCCCAAGGACGCTTAACTTCGGAGTTCTGATGGGATCCGGTGCATTAGTGCTGGTATGATCGCACCCGTCATGTTATGCGAATAAATTACATGTATATTAATTTATAGGACATAAAGAACCTGACTAACCATAACTTTTGATCCAGACATCCGATTGATGCGCCGTAAAAGCCTATGTGTCAATATGACAATAAACTAACGCATGGAAAGTCAACGCATAAGCAAACAAATAGAACAAGAAATGTTACGAATTACGGAACGCGAAAAAAAAGATGTGTGCAACACGAGGACTTCCCAGGAGGTCACCCATCCTAGTACTACTCTCGCCCAAGCACGCTTAACTTCGGAGTTCTGATGGGAACCGGTGCATTAGTGCTGGTATGATCGCACCGTCGTTTATGCGAATAAATTACATGTATATTCATTTATAGGACATAAAGAACCTGATTAACCATTACTTTTGATCCGGACATCCGATTGATGCACCGTAAAAGCCTATGTGTCAATATGACAATAAACTAACACGTGGAAATTCAACACATAAGCAAACAAATAGAACAAGAAATGTTACGAATGACGGAACGCGAAAAAAAAAGGGACGCAACACGAGGACTTCCAAGGAGGTCACCCATCCTAGTACTACTCTCGCCCAAGCACGCTTAACTTCGGAGTTCTGATGGGATCCAGTGCATTAGTGCTGGTATGATCGCACCCGTCATGTTATGCGAATAAATTACATGTATATTCATATATAGGACATAAAGAACCTGATTAACCATAACTTTTGATCCGGACATCCGATTGATGCGCCGTAAAAGCCTATGTGTCAATATGACAATAAACTAACACGTGGAAAGTCAACTCATAAGCAAACAAATAGAACAAGAAATGTTACAAATGACGGAACGCGAAAAAAAAATAGGGGCGCAACACGAGGACTTCCAAGGAGGTCACCCATCCTAGTATTACTATCGCCCAAGCACGCTTAACTTCGGAGTTCTGATGGGATCCGGTGCATTAGTGCTGGTATGATCGCACCCGTCATGTTATGCGAATAAATTACATGTATATTCATTTATAGGACATAAAGAACCTGAATAACCATAACTTTTGATCCGGACATCCGATTGATGCGCCGTAAAAGCCTATGTGTCAATATGACAATAAACTAACCCGTGGAAAGTCAACGTATAAGCAAACATATAGAACAAGAAATGTTACTAATGACGGAACGCGAAAAAAAAAGAGGGGTGCAACACGAGGACTTCCCAGGAGGTCACCCATCCTAGTACTACTCTCGCCCAAGGACGCTTAACTTCGGAGTTCTGATGGGATCCGGTGCATTAGTGCTGGTATGATCGCACCCGTCATGTTATGCGAATAAATTACATGTATATTCATTTATAGGACATAAAGAACCTGAATAACCATAACTTTTGATCCGGACATCCGATTGATGCGCCGTAAAACCCTATGTGTCAATATGACAATAAACTAACCCGTGGAAAGTCAACGTATAAGCAAACATATAGAACAAGAAATGTTAGTAATGACGGAACACGAAAAAAAAGAGGGGTGCAACACGAGGACTTCCCAGGAGGTCACCGATCCTAGTACTACTCTCGCCCAAGGACGCTTAACTTCGGAGTTCTGACGGGATCCGGTGCATTAGTGCTGGTATGATCGCACCTGTCATGTTATGCGAATAAATTACATGTATATTCATTTATAGGACATAAAGAACCTGAATAACCATAACTTTTGATCCGGACATCCGATTGATGCGCCGTAAAAGCCTATGTGTCAATATGACAATAAACTAACCCGTGGAAAGTCAACGTATAAGCAAACAAATAGAACAAGAAATGTTACTAATGACGGAACTCGAAAAAAATGAGGGGTGCAACACGAGGACTTCCTAGGAGGTCACCCATCCTAGTACTACTCTCGCCCAAGGACGCTTAACTTCGGAGTTCTGATGGGATCCGGTGCATTAGTGCTGGTATGATCGCACCCGTCATGTTATGCGAATAAATTACATGTATATTCATTTATAGGACATAAAGAACCTGAATAACCATAACTTTTGATCCGGACATCCGATTGATGCGCCGTAAAAGCCTATGTGTCAATATGACAATAAACTAACCCGTGGAAATTCAACGTATAAGCAAACATATAGAACAAGAAATGTTACTAATGACAGAAGACGGAAAAAAAAAAGGGGTGCAACACGAGGACTTCCCAGGAGGTCACCCATCCTAGTACTACTCTCGCCCAAGGACGCTTAACTTCGGAGTTCTGACGGGATCTGGTGCATTAGTGCTGGTATGATCGCACCCGTCATGTTATGCGAATAAATTAAATGTATATTCATTTATAGGACATAAAGAACCTAATTAACCATAACTTTTGATCCGGACATCCGATTGATGCGCCGTAAAAGCCTATGTGTCAATATGACAATAAACTAACACGTGGAAAGTCAACGCATAAGCAAACATATAGAACAAGAAATGTTACAAATTACGGAACGCGAAAAAAAAATAGGGGCGCAACACGAGAACTTCCAAGGAGGTCACTCATCCTAGAATTACTCTCGCCCAAGCACGCTTAACTTCGGAGTTCTGATGGGATCCGGTGCAGTAGTGCTGGTATGATCGCACCCGTTATGTTATGCGAATAAATTACATGTATATTCATTTATAGGACATAAAGAACCTGAATAACTATAACTTTTGATCCGGACATCCGATTGATGCGCCGTAAAAGCCTATGTGTCAATATGACAATAAACTAACCCGTGGAAAGTCAACGTATAAGCAAACAAATAGAACAAGAAATGTTACTAATGACGGAACTCGAAAAAAATGAGGGGTGCAACACGAGGACTTCCTAGGAGGTCACCCATCCTAGTACTACTCTCGCCCAAGGACGCTTAACTTCGGAGTTCTGATGGGATCCGGTGCATTAGTGCTGGTATGATCGCACCCGTCATGTTATGCGAATAAATTACATGTATATTCATTTATAGGACATAAAGAACCTGACTAACCATAACTTTTGATCCAGACATCCGATTGATGCGCCGTAAAAGCCTATGTGTCAATATGACAATAAACTAACGCATGGAAAGTCAACGCATAAGCAAACAAATAGAACAAGAAATGTTACGAATTACGGAACGCGAAAAAAAAGATGTGTGCAACACGAGGACTTCCCAGGAGGTCACCCATCCTAGTACTACTCTCGCCCAAGCACGCTTAACTTCGGAGTTCTGATGGGAACCGGTGCATTAGTGCTGGTATGATCGCACCGTCGTTTATGCGAATAAATTACATGTATATTCATTTATAGGACATAAAGAACCTGATTAACCATTACTTTTGATCCGGACATCCGATTGATGCACCGTAAAAGCCTATGTGTCAATATGACAATAAACTAACACGTGGAAATTCAACACATAAGCAAACAAATAGAACAAGAAATGTTACGAATGACGGAACGCGAAAAAAAAAGGGACGCAACACGAGGACTTCCAAGGAGGTCACCCATCCTAGTACTACTCTCGCCCAAGCACGCTTAACTTCGGAGTTCTGATGGGATCCAGTACATTAGTGCTGGTATGATCGCACCCGTCATGTTATGCGAATAAATTACATGTATATTCATATATAGGACATAAAGAACCTGATTAACCATAACTTTTGATCCGGACATCCGATTGATGCGCCGTAAAAGCCTATGTGTCAATATGACAATAAACTAACACGTGGAAAGTCAACGCATAAGCAAACAAATAGAACAAGAAATGTTACAAATGACGGAACGCGAAAAAAAAATAGGGGCGCAACACGAGGACTTCCAAGGAGGTCACCCATCCTAGTACTACTATCGCCCAAGCACGCTTAACTTCGGAGTTCAGATGGGATCCGGTGCATTAGTGCTGGTATGATCGCACCCGACATGTTATGCGAATAAATTACATGTATATTCATTTATAGGACATAAAGAACCTGAATAACCATAACTTTTGATCCGGACATCCGATTGATGCGCCGTAAAAGCCTATGTGTCAATATGACAATAAACTAACCCGTGGAAAGTCAACGTATAAGCAAACATATAGAACAAGAAATGTTACTAATGACGGAACACGAAAAAAAAAGAGGGGTGCAACACGAGGACTTCCCAGGAGGTCACCCATCCTAGTACTACTCTCGCCCAAGGACGCTTAACTTCGGAGTTCTGATGGGATCCGGTGCATTAGTGCTGGTATGATCGCACCCGTCATGTTATGCGATTAAATTACATGTATATTCATTTATAGGACATAAAGAACCTGAATAACCATAACTTTTGATCCGGACATCCGATTGATGCGCCGTAAAAGCCTATGTGTCAATATGACAATAAACTAACCCGTGGAAAGTCAACGTATAAGCAAACATATAGAACAAGAAATGTTACTAATGACGGAAGACGGAAAAAAAAGAGGGGTGCAACACGAGGACTTCCCAGGAGGTCACCCATCCTAGTACTACTCTCGCCCAAGGACGCTTAACTTCGGAGTTCTGACGGGATCTGGTGCATTAGTGCTGGTATGATCGCACCCGTCATGTTATGCGAATAAATTACATGTATATTCATTTATAGGACATAAAGAACCTGAATAACCATAACTTTTGATCCGGACATCCGATTGATGCGCCGTAAAAGCCTATGTGTCAATATGACAATAAACTAACCCGTGGAAAGTCAACGTATAAGCAAACATATAGAACAAGAAATGTTACTAATGACGGAACACGAAAAAAAAAGAGGGGTGCAACACGAGGACTTCCCAGGAGGTCACCCATCCTAGTACTACTCTCGCCCAAGGACGCTTAACTTCGGAGTTCTGATGGGATCCGGTGCATTAGTGCTGGTATGATTGCACCCGTCATGTTATGCGAATAAATTACATGTATATTCATTTATAGGACATAAAGAACCTGAATAACCATAACTTTTGATCCGGACATCCGATTGATGCGCCGTAAAACCCTATGTGTCAATATGACAATAAACTAACCCGTGGAAAGTCAACGTATAAGCAAACATATAGAACAAGAAATGTTAGTAATGACGGAACACGAAAAAAAAGAGGGGTGCAACACGAGGACTTCCCAGGAGGTCACCGATCCTAGTACTACTCTCGCCCAAGGACGCTTAACTTCGGAGTTCTGACGGGATCCGGTGCATTAGTGCTGGTATGATCGCACCTGTCATGTTATGCGAATAAATTACATGTATATTCATTTATAGGACATAAAGAACCTGAATAACCATAACTTTTGATCCGGACATCCGATTGATCCGCCGTAAAAGCCTATGTGTCAATATGACAATAAACTAACCCGTGGAAAGTCAACGTATAAGCAAACAAATAGAACAAGAAATGTTACTAATGACGGAACTCGAAAAAAATGAGGGGTGCAACACGAGGACTTCCTAGGAGGTCACCCATCCTAGTACTACTCTCGCCCAAGGACGCTTAACTTCGGAGTTCTGATGGGATCCGGTGCATTAGTGCTGGTATGATCGCACCCGTCATGTTATGCGAATAAATTACATGTATATTCATTTATAGGACATAAAGAACCTGAATAACCATAACTTTTGATCCGGACATCCGATTGATGCGCCGTAAAAGCCTATGTGTCAATATGACAATAAACTAACCCGTGGAAATTCAACGTATAAGCAAACATATAGAACAAGAAATGTTACCAATGACGGAAGACGGAAAAAAAAAAGGGGTGCAACACGAGGACTTCCCAGGAGGTCACCCATCCTAGTACTACTCTCGCCCAAGGACGCTTAACTTCGGAGTTCTGACGGGATCTGGTGCATTAGTGCTGGTATGATCGCACCCGTCATGTTATGCGAATAAATTAAATGTATATTCATTTATAGGACATAAAGAACCTAATTAACCATAACTTTTGATCCGGACATCCGATTGATGCGCCGTAAAAGCCTATGTGTCAATATGACAATAAACTAACACGTGGAAAGTCAACGCATAAGCAAACATCTAGAACAAGAAATGTTACAAATTACGGAACGCGAAAAAAAAATAGGGGCGCAACACGAGAACTTCCAAGGAGGTCACTCATCCTAGAATTACTCTCGCCCAAGCACGCTTAACTTCGGAGTTCTGATGGGATCCGGTGCAGTAGTGCTGGTATGATCGCACCCGTTATGTTATGCGAATAAATTACATGTATATTCATTTATAGGACATAAAGAACCTGAATAACCATAACTTTTGATCCGGACATCCGATTGATGCGCCGTAAAAGCCTATGTGTCAATATGACAATAAACTAACCCGTGGAAAGTCAACGTATAAGCAAACAAATAGAACAAGAAATGTTACTAATGACGGAACTCGAAAAAAATGAGGGGTGCAACACGAGGACTTCCTAGGAGGTCACCCATCCTAGTACTACTCTCGCCCAAGGACGCTTAACTTCGGAGTTCTGATGGGATCCGGTGCATTAGTGCTGGTATGATCGCACCCGTCATGTTATGCGAATAAATTACATGTATATTCATTTATAGGACATAAAGAACCTGACTAACCATAACTTTTGATCCAGACATCCGATTGATGCGCCGTAAAAGCCTATGTGTCAATATGACAATAAACTAACGCATGGAAAGTCAACGCATAAGCAAACAAATAGAACAAGAAATGTTACGAATTACGGAACGCGAAAAAAAAGATGTGTGCAACACGAGGACTTCCCAGGAGGTCACCCATCCTAGTACTACTCTCGCCCAAGCACGCTTAACTTCGGAGTTCTGATGGGAACCGGTGCATTAGTGCTGGTATGATCGCACCGTCGTTTATGCGAATAAATTACATGTATATTCATTTATAGGACATAAAGAACCTGATTAACCATTACTTTTGATCCGGACATCCGATTGATGCACCGTAAAAGCCTATGTGTCAATATGACAATAAACTAACACGTGGAAATTCAACACATAAGCAAACAAATAGAACAAGAAATGTTACGAATGACGGAACGCGAAAAAAAAAGGGACGCAACACGAGGACTTCCAAGGAGGTCACCCATCCTAGTACTACTCTCGCCCAAGCACGCTTAACTTCGGAGTTCTGATGGGATCCAGTGCATTAGTGCTGGTATGATCGCACCCGTCATGTTATGCGAATAAATTACATATTTATTCATATATGGGACATAAAGAACCTGATTAACCATAACTTTTGATCCGGACATCCGATTGATGCGCCGTAAAAGCCTATGTGTCAATATGACAATAAACTAACACGTGGAAAGTCAACGCATAAGCAAACAAATAGAACAAGAAATGTTACAAATGACGGAACGCGAAAAAAAAATAGGGGCGCAACACGAGGACTTCCAAGGAGGTCACCCATCCTAGTACTACTATCGCCCAAGCACGCTTAACTTCGGAGTTCAGATGGGATCCGGTGCATTAGTGCTGGTATGATCGCACCCGACATGTTATGCGAATAAATTACATGTATATTCATTTATAGGACATAAAGAACCTGAATAACCATAACTTTTGATCCGGACATCCGATTGATGCGCCGTAAAAGCCTATGTGTCAATATGACAATAAACTAACCCGTGGAAAGTCAACGTATAAGCAAACATATAGAACAAGAAATGTTACTAATGACGGAACACGAAAAAAAAAGAGGGGTGCAACACGAGGACTTCCCAGGAGGTCACCCATCCTAGTACTACTCTCGCCCAAGGACGCTTAACTTCGGAGTTCTGAAGGGATCAGGTGCATTAGTGCTGGTATGATCGCACCCGTCATGTTATGCGAATAAATTACATGTATATTCATTTATAGGACATAAAGAACCTGAATAACCATAACTTTTGATCCGGACATCCGATTGATGCGCCGTAAAAGCCTATGTGTCAATATGACAATAAACTAACCCGTGGAAAGTCAACGTATAAGCAAACATATAGAACAAGAAATGTTACTAATGACGGAAGACGGAAAAAAAAGAGGGGTGCAACACGAGGACTTCCCAGGAGGTCACCCATCCTAGTACTACTCTCGCCCAAGGACGCTTAACTTCGGAGTTCTGACGGGATCTGGTGCATTAGTGCTGGTATGATCGCACCCGTCATGTTATGCGAATAAATTAAATGTATATTCATTTATAGGACATAAAGAACCTAATTAACCATAACTTTTGATCCGGACATCCGATTGATGCGCCGTAAAAGCCTATGTGTCAATATGATAATAAACTAACACGTGGAAAGTCAACGCATAAGCAAACATATAGAACAAGAAATGTTACAAATTACGGAACGCGAAAAAAAATAGGGGCGCAACACGAGAACTTCTAAGGAGGTCACTCATCCTAGAATTACTCTCGCCCAAGCACGCTTAACTTCGGAGTTCTGATGGGATCCGGTGCATTAGTGCTGGTATGATCGCACCCGTTATGTTATGCGAATAAATTACATGTATATTCATTTATAGGACATAAAGAACCTGAATAACCATAACTTTTGATCCGGACATCCGATTGATGCGCCGTAAAAGCCTATGTGTCAATATGACAATAAACTAACCCGTGGAAAGTCAACGTATAAGCAAACAAATAGAACAAGAAATGTTACTAATGACGGAACTCGAAAAAAATGAGGGGTGCAACACGAGGACTTCCTAGGAGGTCACCCATCCTAGTACTACTCTCGGATAAGGACGCTTAACTTCGGAGTTCTGATGGGATCCGGTGCATTAGTGCTAGGATGATCGCACCCGTCATGTTATGCGAATAAATTACATGTATATTCATTTATAGGACATAAAGAACCTGACTAACCATAACTTTTGATCCAGACATCCGATTGATGCGCCGTAAAAGCCTATGTGTCAATATGACAATAAACTAACGCATGGAAAGTCAACGCATAAGCAAACAAATAGAACAAGAAATGTTACGAATTACGGAACGCGAAAAAAAAGAGGTGTGCAACACGAGGACTTCCCAGGAGGTCACCCATCCTAGTACTACTCTCGCCCAAGCACGCTTAACTTCGGAGTTCTGATCGGAACCGGTGCATTAGTGCTGGTATGATCGCACCCGTCGTTTATGCGAATAAATTACATGTATATTCATTTATAGGACATAAAGAACCTGATTAACCATAACTTTTGATCCGGACATCTGATTGATGCACCGTAAAAGCCTATGTGTCAATATGACAATAAACTAACACGTGGAAATTCAACACATAAGCAAACAAATAGAACAAGAAATGTTACGAATGACGGAACGCGAAAAAAAAAGGGACGCAACACGAGGACTTCCAAGGAGGTCACCCATCCTAGTACTACTCTCGCCCAAGCACGCTTAACTTCGGAGTTCTGATGGGATCCGGTGCATTAGTGCTGGTATGATCGCACCCGTCATGTTATGCGAATAAATTACATGTATATTCATATATAGGACATAAAGAACCTGATTAACCATAACTTTTGATCCGGACATCCGATTGATGCGCCGTAAAAGCCTATGTGTCAATATGACAATAAACTAACACGTGGAAAGTCAACGCATAAGCAAACAAATAGAACAAGAAATGTTACAAATGACGGAACGCGAAAAAAAAATAGGGGCGCAACACGAGGACTTCCAAGGAGGTCACCCATCCTAGTACTACTATCGCCCAAGCACGCTTAACTTCGGAGTTAAGATGGGATCCGGTGCATTAGTGCTGGTATGATCGCACCCGTCATGTTATGCGAATAAATTACATGTATATTCATTTATAGGACATAAAGAACCTGAATAACCATAACTTTTGATCCGGACATCCGATTGATGCGCCGTAAAAGCCTATGTGTCAATATGACAATAAACTAACCCGTGGAAAGTCAACGTATAAGCAAACAAATAGAACAAGAAATGTTACTAATGACGGAACTCGAAAAAAATGAGGGGTGCAACACGAGGACTTCCTAGGAGGTCACCCATCCTAGTACTACTCTCGGATAAGGACGCTTAACTTCGGAGTTCTGATGGGATCCGGTGCATTAGTGCTAGGATGATCGCACCCGTCATGTTATGCGAATAAATTACATGTATATTCATTTATAGGACATAAAGAACCTGACTAACCATAAGTTTTGATCCAGACATCCGATTGATGCGCCGTAAAAGCCTATGTGTCAATATGACAATAAACTAACGCATGGAAAGTCAACGCATAAGCAAACAAATAGAACAAGAAATGTTACGAATTACGGAACGCGAAAAAAAAGAGGTGTGCAACACGAGGACTTCCCAGGAGGTCACCCATCCTAGTACTACTCTCGCCCAAGCACGCTTAACTTCGGAGTTCTGATCGGAACCGGTGCATTAGTGCTGGTATGATCGCACCCGTCGTTTATGCGAATAAATTACATGTATATTCATTTATAGGACATAAAGAACCTGATTAACCATAACTTTTGATCCGGACATCTGATTGATGCACCGTAAAAGCCTATGTGTCAATATGACAATAAACTAACACGTGGAAATTCAACACATAAGCAAACAAATAGAACAAGAAATGTTACGAATGACGGAACGCGAAAAAAAAAGGGACGCAACACGAGGACTTCCAAGGAGGTCACCCATCCTAGTACTACTCTCGCCCAAGCACGCTTAACTTCGGAGTTCTGATGGGATCCGGTGCATTAGTGCTGGTATGATCGCACCCGTCATGTTATGCGAATAAATTACATGTATATTCATATATAGGACATAAAGAACCTGATTAACCATAACTTTTGATCCGGACATCCGATTGATGCGCCGTAAAAGCCTATGTGTCAATATGACAATAAACTAACACGTGGAAAGTCAACGCATAAGCAAACAAATAGAACAAGAAATGTTACAAATGACGGAACGCGAAAAAAAAATAGGGGCGCAACACGAGGACTTCCAAGGAGGTCACCCATCCTAGTACTACTATCGCCCAAGCACGCTTAACTTCGGAGTTAAGATGGGATCCGGTGCATTAGTGCTGGTATGATCGCACCCGTCATGTTATGCGAATAAATTACATGTATATTCATTTATAGGACATAAAGAACCTGAATAACCATAACTTTTGATCCGGACATCCGATTGATGCGCCGTAAAAGCCTATGTGTCAATATGACAATAAACTAACCCGTGGATAGTCAACGTATAAGCAAACATATAGAACAAGAAATGTTACTAATGACGGAAGACGGAAAAAAAAGAGGGGTGCAACACGAGGACTTCCCAGGAGGTCACCCATCCTAGTACTACTCTCGCCCAAGGACGCTTAACTTCGGAGTTCTGACGGGATCTGGTGCATTAGTGCTGGTATGATCGCACCCGTCATGTTATGCGAATAAATTAAATGTATATTCATTTATAGGACATAAAGAACCTAATTAACCATAACTTTTGATCCGGACATCCGATTGATGCGCCGTAAAAGCCTATGTGTCAATATAATAATAAACTAACACGTGGAAAGTCAACGCATAAGCAAACATATAGAACAAGAAATGTTACAAATTACGGAACGCGAAAAAAAATAGGGGCGCAACACGAGAACTTCTAAGGAGGTCACTCATCCTAGAATTACTCTCGCCCAAGCACGCTTAACTTCGGAGTTCTGATGGGATCCGGTGCATTAGTGCTGGTATGATCGCACCCGTTATGTTATGCGAATAAATTACATGTATATTCATTTATAGGACATAAAGAACCTGAATAACCATAACTTTTGATCCGGACATCCGATTGATGCGCCGTAAAAGCCTATGTGTCAATATGACAATAAACTAACCCGTGGAAAGTCAACGTATAAGCAAACAAATAGAACAAGAAATGTTACTACTGACGGAACTCGAAAAAAATGAGGGGTGCAACACGAGGACTTCCTAGGAGGTCACCCATCCTAGTACTACTCTCGGATAAGGACGCTTAACTTCGGAGTTCTGATGGGATCCGGTGCATTAGTGCTAGGATGATCGCACCCGTCATGTTATGCGAATAAATTACATGTATATTCATTTATAGGACATAAAGAACCTGACTAACCATAACTTTTGATCCAGACATCCGATTGATGCGCCGTAAAAGCCTATGTGTCAATATGACAATAAACTAACGCATGGAAAGTCAACGCATAAGCAAACAAATAGAACAAGAAATGTTACGAATTACGGAACGCGAAAAAAAAGAGGTGTGCAACACGAGGACTTCCCAGGAGGTCACCCATCCTAGTACTACTCTCGCCCAAGCACGCTTAACTTCGGAGTTCTGATCGGAACCGGTGCATTAGTGCTGGTATGATCGCACCCGTCGTTTATGCGAATAAATTACATGTATATTCATTTATAGGACATAAAGAACCTGATTAACCATAACTTTTGATCCGGACATCTGATTGATGCACCGTAAAAGCCTATGTGTCAATATGACAATAAACTAACACGTGGAAATTCAACACATAAGCAAACAAATAGAACAAGAAATGTTACGAATGACGGAACGCGAAAAAAAAAGGGACGCAACACGAGGACTTCCAAGGAGGTCACCCATCCTAGTACTACTCTCGCCCAAGCACGCTTAACTTCGGAGTTCTGATGGGATCCGGTGCATTAGTGCTGGTATGATCGCACCCGTCATGTTATGCGAATAAATTACATGTATATTCATATATAGGACATAAAGAACCTGATTAACCATAACTTTTGATCCGGACATCCGATTGATGCGCCGTAAAAGCCTATGTGTCAATATGACAATAAACTAACACGTGGAAAGTCAACGCATAAGCAAACAAATAGAACAAGAAATGTTACAAATGACGGAACGCGAAAAAAAAATAGGGGCGCAACACGAGGACTTCCAAGGAGGTCACCCATCCTAGTACTACTATCGCCCAAGCACGCTTAACTTCGGAGTTAAGATGGGATCCGGTGCATTAGTGCTGGTATGATCGCACCCGTCATGTTATGCGAATAAATTACATGTATATTCATTTATAGGACATAAAGAACCTGAATAACCATAACTTTTGATCCGGACATCCGATTGATGCGCCGTAAAAGCCTATGTGTCAATATGACAATAAACTAACCCGTGGATAGTCAACGTATAAGCAAACATATAGAACAAGAAATGTTACTAATGACGGAACACGAAGAAAAAAAGAGGGGTGCAACACGAGGACTTCCCAGGAGGTCACCCATCCTAGTACTACTCTCGCCCAAGGACGCTTAACTTCGGAGTTCTGATGGGATCCGGTGCATTAGTGCTGGTATGATCGCACCTGTCATGTTATGCGAATAAATTACATGTATATTCATTTATAGGACATAAAGAACCTGAATAACCATAACTTTTGATCCGGACATCCGATTGATGCGCCGTAAAAGCCTATGTGTCAATATGACAATAAACTAACCCGTGGAAATTCAACGTATAAGCAAACATATAGAACAAGAAATGTTACTAATGACGGAAGACGGAAAAAAAAGAGGGGTGCAACACGAGGACTTCCCAGGAGGTCACCCATCCTAGTACTACTCTCGCCCAAGGACGCTTAACTTCGGAGTTCTGACGGGATCTGGTGCATTAGTGCTGGTATGATCGCACCCGTCATGTTATGCGAATAAATTAAATGTATATTCATTTATAGGACATAAAGAACCTAATTAACCATAACTTTTGATCCGGACATCCGATTGATGCGCCGTAAAAGCCTATGTGTCAATATGACAATAAACTAACACGTGGAAAGTCAACGCATAAGCAAACATATAGAACAAGAAATGTTACAAATTACGGAACGCGAAAAAAAAATAGGGGCGCAACACGAGAACTTCCAAGGAGGTCACTCATCCTAGAATTACTCTCGCCCAAGCACGCTTAACTTCGGAGTTCTGATGGGATCCGGTGCATTAGTGCTGGTATGATCGCACCCGTTATGTTATGCGAATAAATTACATGTATATTCATTTATAGGACATAAAGAACCTGAATAACCATAACTTTTGATCCGGACATCCGATTGATGCGCCGTAAAAGCCTATGTGTCAATATGACAATAAACTAACCCGTGGAAAGTCAACGTATAAGCAAACAAATAGAACAAGAAATGTTACTAATGACGGAACTCGAAAAAAATGAGGGGTGCAACACGAGGACTTCCTAGGAGGTCACCCATCCTAGTACTACTCTCGCCCAAGGACGCTTAACTTCGGAGTTCTGATGGGATCCGGTGCATTAGTGCTGGTATGATCGCACCCGTCATGTTATGCGAATAAATTACATGTATATTCATTTATAGGACATAAAGAACCTAACTAACCATAACTTTTGATCCAGACATCCGATTGATGCGCCGTAAAAGCCTATGTGTCAATATGACAATAAACTAACGCATGGAAAGTCAACGCATAAGCAAACAAATAGAACAAGAAATGTTACGAATTACGGAACGCGAAAAAAAAGATGTGTGCAACACGAGGACTTCCCAGGAGGTCACCCATCCTAGTACTACTCTCGCCCAAGCACGCTTAACTTCGGAGTTCTGATGGGAACCGGTGCATTAGTGCTGGTATGATCGCACCGTCGTTTATGCGAATAAATTACATGTATATTCATTTATAGGACATAAAGAACCTGATTAACCATTACTTTTGATCCGGACATCCGATTGATGCACCGTAAAAGCCTATGTGTCAATATGACAATAAACTAACACGTGGAAATTCAACACATAAGCAAACAAATAGAACAAGAAATGTTACGAATGACGGAACGCGAAAAAAAAAGGGACGCAACACGAGGACTTCCAAGGAGGTCACCCATCCTAGTACTACTCTCGCCCAAGCACGCTTAACTTCGGAGTTCTGATGGGATCCAGTGCATTAGTGCTGGTATGATCGCACCCGTCATGTTATGCGAATAAATTACATGTATATTCATATATAGGACATAAAGAACCTGATTAACCATAACTTTTGATCCGGAGATCCGATTGATGCGCCGTAAAAGCCTATGTGTCAATATGACAATAAACTAACACGTGGAAAGTCAACTCATAAGCAAACAAATAGAACAAGAAATGTTACAAATGACGGAACGCGAAAAAAAAATAGGGGCGCAACACGAGGACTTCCAAGGAGGTCACCCATCCTAGTACTACTATCGCCCAAGCACGCTTAACTTCGGAGTTCTGATGGGATCCGGTGCATTAGTGCTGGTATGATCGCACCCGTCATGTTATGCGAATAAATTACATGTATATTCATTTATAGGACATAAAGAACCTGAATAACCATAACTTTTGATCCGGACATCCGATTGATGCGCCGTAAAAGCCTATGTGTCAATATGACAATAAACTAACCCGTGGAAAGTCAACGTATAAGCAAACATATAGAACAAGAAATGTTACTAATGACGGAACACGAAAAAAAAAGAGGGGTGCAACACGAGGACTTCCCAGGAGGTCACCCATCCTAGTACTACTCTCGCCCAAGGACGCTTAACTTCGGAGTTCTGATGGGATCCGGTGCATTAGTGCTGGTATGATCGCACCCGTCATGTTATGCGAATAAATTACATGTATATTCATTTATAGGACATAAAGAACCTGAATAACCATAACTTTTGATCCGGACATCCGATTGATGCGCCGTAAAACCCTATGTGTCAATATGACAATAAACTAACCCGTGGAAAGTCAACGTATAAGCAAACATATAGAACAAGAAATGTTAGTAATGACGGAACACGAAAAAAAAGAGGGGTGCAACACGAGGACTTCCCAGGAGGTCACCGATCCTAGTACTACTCTCGCCCAAGGACGCTTAACTTCGGAGTTCTGACGGGATCCGGTGCATTAGTGCTGGTATGATCGCACCCGTCATGTTATGCGAATAAATTACATGTATATTCATTTATAGGACATAAAGAACCTGAATAACCATAACTTTTGATCCGGACATCCGATTGATGCGCCGTAAAAGCCTATGTGTCAATATGACAATAAACTAACCCGTGGAAAGTCAACGTATAAGCAAACAAATAGAACAAGAAATGTTACTAATGACGGAACTCGAAAAAAATGAGGGGTGCAACACGAGGACTTCCTAGGAGGTCACCCATCCTAGTACTACTCTCGCCCAAGGACGCTTAACTTCGGAGTTCTGATGGGATCCGGTGCATTAGTGCTGGTATGATCGCACCCGTCATGTTATGCGAATAAATTACATGTATATTCATTTATAGGACATAAAGAACCTGAATAACCATAACTTTTGATCCGGACATCCGATTGATGCGCCGTAAAAGCCTATGTGTCAATATGACAATAAACTAACCCGTGGAAATTCAACGTATAAGCAAACATATAGAACAAGAAATGTTACTAATGACGGAAGACGGAAAAAAAAGAGGGGTGCAACACGAGGACTTCCCAGGAGGTCACCCATCCTAGTACTACTCTCGCCCAAGGACGCTTAACTTCGGAGTTCTGACGGGATCTGGTGCATTAGTGCTGGTATGATCGCACCCGTCATGTTATGCGAATAAATTAAATGTATATTCATTTATAGGACATAAAGAACCTAATTAACCATAACTTTTGATCCGGACATCCGATTGATGCGCCGTAAAAGCCTATGTGTCAATATGACAATAAACTAACACGTGGAAAGTCAACGCATAAGCAAACATATAGAACAAGAAATGTTACAAATTACGGAACGCGAAAAAAAAATAGGGGCGCAACACGAGAACTTCCAAGGAGGTCACTCATCCTAGAATTACTCTCGCCCAAGCACGCTTAACTTCGGAGTTCTGATGGGATCCGGTGCATTAGTGCTGGTATGATCGCACCCGTTATGTTATGCGAATAAATTACATGTATATTCATTTATAGGACATAAAGAACCTGAATAACCATAACTTTTGATCCGGACATCCGATTGATGCGCCGTAAAAGCCTATGTGTCAATATGACAATAAACTAACCCGTGGAAAGTCAACGTATAAGCAAACAAATAGAACAAGAAATGTTACTAATGACGGAACTCAAAAAAAATGAGGGGTGCAACACGAGGACTTCCTAGGAGGTCACCCATCCTAGTACTACTCTCGCCCAAGGACGCTTAACTTCGGAGTTCTGATGGGATCCGGTGCATTAGTGCTGGTATGATCGCACCCGTCATGTTATGCGAATAAATTACATGTATATTCATTTATAGGACATAAAGAACCTAACTAACCATAACTTTTGATCCAGACATCCGATTGATGCGCCGTAAAAGCCTATGTGTCAATATGACAATAAACTAACGCATGGAAAGTCAACGCATAAGCAAACAAATAGAACAAGAAATGTTACGAATTACGGAACGCGAAAAAAAAGATGTGTGCAACACGAGGACTTCCCAGGAGGTCACCCATCCTAGTACTACTCTCGCCCAAGCACGCTTAACTTCGGAGTTCTGATGGGAACCGGTGCATTAGTGCTGGTATGATCGCACCGTCGTTTATGCGAATAAATTACATGTATATTCATTTATAGGACATAAAGAACCTGATTAACCATTACTTTTGATCCGGACATCCGATTGATGCACCGTAAAAGCCTATGTGTCAATATGACAATAAACTAACACGTGGAAATTCAACACATAAGCAAACAAATAGAACAAGAAATGTTACGAATGACGGAACGCGAAAAAAAAAGGGACGCAACACGAGGACTTCCAAGGAGGTCACCCATCCTAGTACTACTCTCGCCCAAGCACGCTTAACTTCGGAGTTCTGATGGGATCCAGTGCATTAGTGCTGGTATGATCGCACCCGTCATGTTATGCGAATAAATTACATGTATATTCATATATAGGACATAAAGAACCTGATTAACCATAACTTTTGATCCGGAGATCCGATTGATGCGCCGTAAAAGCCTATGTGTCAATATGACAATAAACTAACACGTGGAAAGTCAACTCATAAGCAAACAAATAGAACAAGAAATGTTACAAATGACGGAACGCGAAAAAAAAATAGGGGCGCAACACGAGGACTTCCAAGGAGGTCACCCATCCTAGTACTACTATCGCCCAAGCACGCTTAACTTCGGAGTTCTGATGGGATCCGGTGCATTAGTGCTGGTATGATCGCACCCGTCATGTTATGCGAATAAATTACATGTATATTCATTTATAGGACATAAAGAACCTGAATAACCATAACTTTTGATCCGGACATCCGATTGATGCGCCGTAAAAGCCTATGTGTCAATATGACAATAAACTAACCCGTGGAAAGTCAACGTATAAGCAAACATATAGAACAAGAAATGTTACTAATGACGGAACACGAAAAAAAAAGAGGGGTGCAACACGAGGACTTCCCAGGAGGTCACCCATCCTAGTACTACTCTCGCCCAAGGACGCTTAACTTCGGAGTTCTGATGGGATCCGGTGCATTAGTGCTGGTATGATCGCACCCGTCATGTTATGCGAATAAATTACATGTATATTCATTTATAGGACATAAAGAACCTGAATAACCATAACTTTTGATCCGGACATCCGATTGATGCGCCGTAAAACCCTATGTGTCAATATGACAATAAACTAACCCGTGGAAAGTCAACGTATAAGCAAACATATAGAACAAGAAATGTTAGTAATGACGGAACACGAAAAAAAAGAGGGGTGCAACACGAGGACTTCCCAGGAGGTCACCGATCCTAGTACTACTCTCGCCCAAGGACGCTTAACTTCGGAGTTCTGACAGGATCCGGTGCATTAGTGCTGGTATGATCGCACCCGTCATGTTATGCGAATAAATTACATGTATATTCATTTATAGGACATAAAGAACCTGAATAACCATAACTTTTGATCCGGACATCCGATTGATGCGCCGTAAAAGCCTATGTGTCAATATGACAATAAACTAACCCGTGGAAAGTCAACGTATAAGCAAACAAATAGAACAAGAAATGTTACTAATGACGGAACTCGAAAAAAATGAGGGGTGCAACACGAGGACTTCCTAGGAGGTCACCCATCCTAGTACTACTCTCGCCCAAGGACGCTTAACTTCGGAGTTCTGATGGGATCCGGTGCATTAGTGCTGGTATGATCGCACCCGTCATGTTATGCGAATAAATTACATGTATATTCATTTATAGGACATAAAGAACCTGAATAACCATAACTTTTGATCCGGACATCCGATTGATGCGCCGTAAAAGCCTATGTGTCAATATGACAATAAACTAACCCGTGGAAATTCAACGTATAAGCAAACATATAGAACAAGAAATGTTACTAATGACGGAAGACGGAAAAAAAAGAGGGGTGCAACACGAGGACTTCCCAGGAGGTCACCCATCCTAGTACTACTCTCGCCCAAGGACGCTTAACTTCGGAGTTCTGACGGGATCTGGTGCATTAGTGCTGGTATGATCGCACCCGTCATGTTATGCGAATAAATTAAATGTATATTCATTTATAGGACATAAAGAACCTAATTAACCATAACTTTTGATCCGGACATCCGATTGATGCGCCGTAAAAGCCTATGTGTCAATATGACAATAAACTAACACGTGGAAAGTCAACGCATAAGCAAACATATAGAACAAGAAATGTTACAAATTACGGAACGCGAAAAAAAAATAGGGGCGCAACACGAGAACTTCCAAGGAGGTCACTCATCCTAGAATTACTCTCGCCCAAGCACGCTTAACTTCGGAGTTCTGATGGGATCCGGTGCAGTAGTGCTGGTATGATCGCACCCGTTATGTTATGCGAATAAATTACATGTATATTCATTTATAGGACATAAAGAACCTGAATAACCATAACTTTTGATCCGGACATCCGATTGATGCGCCGTAAAAGCCTATGTGTCAATATGACAATAAACTAACCCGTGGAAAGTCAACGTATAAGCAAACAAATAGAACAAGAAATGTTACTAATGACGGAACTCGAAAAAAATGAGGGGTGCAACACGAGGACTTCCTAGGAGGTCACCCATCCTAGTACTACTCTCGCCCAAGGACGCTTAACTTCGGAGTTCTGATGGGATCCGGTGTATTAGTGCTGGTATGATCGCACCCGTCATGTTATGCGAATAAATTACATGTATATTCATTTATAGGACATAAAGAACCTGACTAACCATAACTTTTGATCCAGACATCCGATTGATGCGCCGTAAAAGCCTATGTGTCAATATGACAATAAACTAACGCATGGAAAGTCAACGCATAAGCAAACAAATAGAACAAGAAATGTTACGAATTACGGAACGCGAAAAAAAAGATGTGTGCAACACGAGGACTTCCCAGGAGGTCACCCATCCTAGTACTACTCTCGCCCAAGCACGCTTAACTTCGGAGTTCTGATGGGAACCGGTGCATTAGTGCTGGTATGATCGCACCGTCGTTTATGCGAATAAATTACATGTATATTCATTTATAGGACATAAAGAACCTGATTAACCATTACTTTTGATCCGGACATCCGATTGATGCACCGTAAAAGCCTATGTGTCAATATGACAATAAACTAACACGTGGAAATTCAACACATAAGCAAACAAATAGAACAAGAAATGTTACGAATGACGGAACGCGAAAAAAAAAGGGACGCAACACGAGGACTTCCAAGGAGGTCACCCATCCTAGTACTACTCTCGCCCAAGCACGCTTAACTTCGGAGTTCTGATGGGATCCAGTGCATTAGTGCTGGTATGATCGCACCCGTCATGTTATGCGAATAAATTACATGTATATTCATATATAGGACATAAAGAACCTGATTAACCATAACTTTTGATCCGGACATCCGATTGATGCGCCGTAAAAGCCTATGTGTCAATATGACAATAAACTAACACGTGGAAAGTCAACGCATAAGCAAACAAATAGAACAAGAAATGTTACAAATGACGGAACGCGAAAAAAAAATAGGGGCGCAACACGAGGACTTCCAAGGAGGTCACCCATCCTAGTACTACTATCGCCCAAGCACGCTTAACTTCGGAGTTCAGATGGGATCCGGTGCATTAGTGCTGGTATGATCGCACCCGTCATGTTATGCGAATAAATTACATGTATATTCATTTATAGGACATAAAGAACCTGAATAACCATAACTTTTGATCCGGACATCCGATTGATGCGCCGTAAAAGCCTATGTGTCAATATGACAATAAACTAACCCGTGGAAAGTCAACGTATAAGCAAACATATAGAACAAGAAATGTTACTAATGACGGAACACGAAAAAAAAAGAGGGGTGCAACACGAGGACTTCCCAGGAGGTCACCCATCCTAGTACTACTCTCGCCCAAGGACGCTTAACTTCGGAGTTCTGATGGGATCCGGTGCATTAGTGCTGGTATGATCGCACCCGTCATGTTATGCGAATAAATTACATATATATTCATTTATAGGACATAAAGAACCTGAATAACCATAACTTTTGATCCGGACATCCGATTGATGCGCCGTAAAAGCCTATGTGTCAATATGACAATAAACTAACCCGTGGAAAGTCAACGTATAAGCAAACATATAGAACAAGAAATGTTACTAATGACGGAAGACGGAAAAAAAAGAGGGGTGCAACACGAGGACTTCCCAGGAGGTCACCCATCCTAGTACTACTCTCGCCCAAGGACGCTTAACTTCGGAGTTCTGACGGGATCTGGTGCATTAGTGCTGGTATGATCGCACCCGTCATGTTATGCGAATAAATTAAATGTATATTCATTTATAGGACATAAAGAACCTAATTAACCATAACTTTTGATCCGGACATCCGATTGATGCGCCGTAAAAGCCTATGTGTCAATATGATAATAAACTAACACGTGGAAAGTCAACGCATAAGCAAACATATAGAACAAGAAATGTTACAAATTACGGAACGCGAAAAAAAATAGGGGCGCAACACGAGAACTTCCAAGGAGGTCACTCATCCTAGAATTACTCTCGCCCAAGCACGCTTAACTTCGGAGTTCTGATGGGATCCGGTGCATTAGTGCTGGTATGATCGCACCCGTTATGTTATGCGAATAAATTACATGTATATTCATTTATAGGACATAAAGAACCTGAATAACCATAACTTTTGATCCGGACATCCGATTGATGCGCCGTAAAAGCCTATGTGTCAATATGACAATAAACTAACCCGTGGAAAGTCAACGTATAAGCAAACAAATAGAACAAGAAATGTTACTAATGACGGAACTCGAAAAAAATGAGGGGTGCAACACGAGGACTTCCTAGGAGGTCACCCATCCTAGTACTACTCTCGGATAAGGACGCTTAACTTCGGAGTTCTGATGGGATCCGGTGCATTAGTGCTAGTATGATCGCACCCGTCATGTTATGCGAATAAATTACATGTATATTCATTTATAGGACATAAAGAACCTGAATAACCATAACTTTTGATCCGGACATCCGATTGATGCGCCGTAAAAGCCTATGTGTCAATATGACAATAAACTAACCCGTGGAAAGTCAACGTATAAGCAAACATATAGAACAAGAAATGTTACTAATGACGGAACACGAAAAAAAAAGAGGGGTGCAACACGAGGACTTCCCAGGAGGTCACCCATCCTAGTACTACTCTCGCCCAAGGACGCTTAACTTCGGAGTTCTGATGGGATCCGGTGCATTAGTGCTGGTATGATCGCACCCGTCATGTTATGCGAATAAATTACATGTATATTCATTTATAGGACATAAAGAACCTGAATAACCATAACTTTTGATCCGGACATCCGATTGATGCGCCGTAAAAGCCTATGTGTCAATATGACAATAAACTAACCCGTGGAAAGTCAACGTATAAGCAAACATATAGAACAAGAAATGTTACTAATGACGGAAGACGGAAAAAAAAGAGGGGTGCAACACGAGGACTTCCCAGGAGGTCACCCATCCTAGTACTACTCTCGCCCAAGGACGCTTAACTTCGGAGTTCTGACGGGATCTGGTGCATTAGTGCTGGTATGATCGCACCCGTCATGTTATGCGAATAAATTAAATGTATATTCATTTATAGGACATAAAGAACCTAATTAACCATAACTTTTGATCCAGACATCCGATTGATGCGCCGTAAAAGCCTATGTGTCAATATGATAATAAACTAACACGTGGAAAGTCAACGCATAAGCAAACATATAGAACAAGAAATGTTACAAATTACGGAACGCGAAAAAAAATAGGGGCGCAACACGAGAACTTCCAAGGAGGTCACTCATCCTAGAATTACTCTCGCCCAAGCACGCTTAACTTCGGAGTTCTGATGGGATCCGGTGCATTAGTGCTGGTATGATCGCACCCGTTATGTTATGCGAATAAATTACATGTATATTCATTTATAGGACATAAAGAACCTGAATAACCATAACTTTTGATCCGGACATCCGATTGATGCGCCGTAAAAGCCTATGTGTCAATATGACAATAAACTAACCCGTGGAAAGTCAACGTATAAGCAAACAAATAGAACAAGAAATGTTACTAATGACGGAACTCGAAAAAAATGAGGGGTGCAACACGAGGACTTCCTAGGAGGTCACCCATCCTAGTACTACTCTCGGATAAGGACGCTTAACTTCGGAGTTCTGATGGGATCCGGTGCATTAGTGCTAGTATGATCGCACCCGTCATGTTATGCGAATAAATTACATGTATATTCATTTATAGGACATAAAGAACCTGATTAACCATTACTTTTGATCCGGACATCCGATTGATGCACCGTAAAAGCCTATGTGTCAATATGACAATAAACTAACACGTGGAAATTCAACACATAAGCAAACAAATAGAACAAGAAATGTTACGAATGACGGAACGCGAAAAAAAAAGGGACGCAACACGAGGACTTCCCAGGAGGTCACCCATCCTAGTACTACTCTCGCCCAAGCACGCTTAACTTCGGAGTTCTGATCGGAACCGGTGCATTAGTGCTGGTATGATCGCACCCGTCGTTTATGCGAATAAATTACATGTATATTCATTTATAGGACATAAAGAACCTGATTAACCATAACTTTTGATCCGGACATCCGATTGATGCACCGTAAAAGCCTATGTGTCAATATGACAATAAACTAACACGTGGAAATTCAACACATAAGCAAACAAATAGAACAAGAAATGTTACGAATGACGGAACGCGAAAAAAAAGGGACGCAACACGAGGACTTCCAAGGAGGTCACCCATCCTAGTACTACTCTCGCCCAAGCACGCTTAACTTCGGAGTTCTGATGGGATCCGGTGCATTAGTGCTGGTATGATCGCACCCGTCATGTTATGCGAATAAATTACATGTATATTCATATATAGGACATAAAGAACCTGATTAACCATAACTTTTGATCCGGACATCCGATTGATGCGCCGTAAAAGCCTATGTGTCAATATGACAATAAACTAACACGTGGAAAGTCAACGCATAAGCAAACAAATAGAACAAGAAATGTTACAAATGACGGAACGCGAAAAAAAAATAGGGGCGCAACACGAGGACTTCCAAGGAGGTCACCCATCCTAGTACTACTATCGCCCAAGCACGCTTAACTTCGGAGTTAAGATGGGATCCGGTGCATTAGTGCTGGTATGATCGCACCCGTCATGTTATGCGAATAAATTACATGTATATTCATTTATAGGACATAAAGAACCTGAATAACCATAACTTTTGATCCGGACATCCGAATGATGCGCCGTAAAAGCCTATGTGTCAATATGACAATAAACTAACCCGTGGATAGTCAACGTATAAGCAAACATATAGAACAAGAAATGTTACTAATGACGGAACACGAAGAAAAAAAGAGGGGTGCAACACGAGGACTTCCCAGGAGGTCACCCATCCTAGTACTACTCTCGCCCAAGGACGCTTAACTTCGGAGTTCTGATGGGATCCGGTGCATTAGTGCTGGTATGATCGCACCTGTCATGTTATGCGAATAAATTACATGTATATTCATTTATAGGACATAAAGAACCTGAATAACCATAACTTTTGATCCGGACATCCGATTGATGCGCCGTAAAAGCCTATGTGTCAATATGACAATAAACTAACCCGTGGAAATTCAACGTATAAGCAAACATATAGAACAAGAAATGTTACTAATGACGGAAGACGGAAAAAAAAGAGGGGTGCAACACGAGGACTTCCCAGGAGGTCACCCATCCTAGTACTACTCTCGCCCAAGGACGCTTAACTTCGGAGTTCTGACGGGATCTGGTGCATTAGTGCTGGTATGATCGCACCCGTCATGTTATGCGAATAAATTAAATGTATATTCATTTATAGGACATAAAGAACCTAATTAACCATAACTTTTGATCCGGACATCCGATTGATGCGCCGTAAAAGCCTATGTGTCAATATGACAATAAACTAACACGTGGAAAGTCAACGCATAAGCAAACATATAGAACAAGAAATGTTACAAATTACGGAACGCGAAAAAAAAATAGGGGCGCAACACGAGAACTTCCAAGGAGGTCACTCATCCTAGAATTACTCTCGCCCAAGCACGCTTAACTTCGGAGTTCTGATGGGATCCGGTGCATTAGTGCTGGTATGATCGCACCCGTTATGTTATGCGAATAAATTACATGTATATTCATTTATAGGACATAAAGAACCTGAATAACCATAACTTTTGATCCGGACATCCGATTGATGCGCCGTAAAAGCCTATGTGTCAATATGACAATAAACTAACCCGTGGAAAGTCAACGTATAAGCAAACAAATAGAACAAGAAATGTTACTAATGACGGAACTCGAAAAAAATGAGGGGTGCAACACGAGGACTTCCTAGGAGGTCACCCATCCTAGTACTACTCTCGCCCAAGGACGCTTAACTTCGGAGTTCTGATGGGATCCGGTGCATTAGTGCTGGTATGATCGCACCCGTCATGTTATGCGAATAAATTACATGTATATTCATTTATAGGACATAAAGAACCTGACTAACCATAACTTTTGATCCAGACATCCGATTGATGCGCCGTAAAAGCCTATGTGTCAATATGACAATAAACTAACGCATGGAAAGTCAACGCATAAGCAAACAAATAGAACAAGAAATGTTACGAATTACGGAACGCGAAAAAAAAGATGTGTGCAACACGAGGACTTCCAAGGAGGTCACCCATCCTAGTACTACTCTCGCCCAAGCACGCTTAACTTCGGAGTTCTGATCGGAACCGGTGCATTAGTGCTGGTATGATCGCACCCGTCGTTTATGCGAATAAATTACATGTATATTCATTTATAGGACATAAAGAACCTGATTAACCATAACTTTTGATCCGGACATCCGATTGATGCACCGTAAAAGCCTATGTGTCAATATGACAATAAACTAACACGTGGAAATTCAACACATAAGCAAACAAATAGAACAAGAAATGTTACGAATGACGGAACGCGAAAAAAAAAGGGACGCAACACGAGGACTTCCAAGGAGGTCACCCATCCTAGTACTACTCTCGCCCAAGCACGCTTAACTTCGGAGTTCTGATGGGATCCGGTGCATTAGTGCTGGTATGATCGCACCCGTCATGTTATGCGAATAAATTACATGTATATTCATATATAGGACATAAAGAACCTGATTAACCATAACTTTTGATCCGGACATCCGATTGATGCGCCGTAAAAGCCTATGTGTCAATATGACAATAAACTAACACGTGGAAAGTCAACGCATAAGCAAACAAATAGAACAAGAAATGTTACAAATGACGGAACGCGAAAAAAAAATAGGGGCGCAACACGAGGACTTCCAAGGAGGTCACCCATCCTAGTACTACTATCGCCCAAGCACGCTTAACTTCGGAGTTAAGATGGGATCCGGTGCATTAGTGCTGGTATGATCGCACCCGTCATGTTATGCGAATAAATTACATGTATATTCATTTATAGGACATAAAGAACCTGAATAACCATAACTTTTGATCCGGACATCCGATTGATGCGCCGTAAAAGCCTATGTGTCAATATGACAATAAACTAACCCGTGGATAGTCAACGTATAAGCAAACATATAGAACAAGAAATGTTACTAATGACGGAACACGAAGAAAAAAAGAGGGGTGCAACACGAGGACTTCCCAGGAGGTCACCCATCCTAGTACTACTCTCGCCCAAGGACGCTTAACTTCGGAGTTCTGATGGGATCCGGTGCATTAGTGCTGGTATGATCGCACCTGTCATGTTATGCGAATAAATTACATGTATATTCATTTATAGGACATAAAGAACCTGAATAACCATAACTTTTGATCCGGACATCCGATTGATGCGCCGTAAAAGCCTATGTGTCAATATGACAATAAACTAACCCGTGGAAATTCAACGTATAAGCAAACATATAGAACAAGAAATGTTACTAATGACGGAAGACGGAAAAAAAAGAGGGGTGCAACACGAGGACTTCCCAGGAGGTCACCCATCCTAGTACTACTCTCGCCCAAGGACGCTTAACTTCGGAGTTCTGACGGGATCTGGTGCATTAGTGCTGGTATGATCGCACCCGTCATGTTATGCGAATAAATTAAATGTATATTCATTTATAGGACATAAAGAACCTAATTAACCATAACTTTTGATCCGGACATCCGATTGATGCGCCGTAAAAGCCTATGTGTCAATATGACAATAAACTAACACGTGGAAAGTCAACGCATAAGCAAACATATAGAACAAGAAATGTTACAAATTACGGAACGCGAAAAAAAAATAGGGGCGCAACACGAGAACTTCCAAGGAGGTCACTCATCCTAGAATTACTCTCGCCCAAGCACGCTTAACTTCGGAGTTCTGATGGGATCCGGTGCATTAGTGCTGGTATGATCGCACCCGTTATGTTATGCGAATAAATTACATGTATATTCATTTATAGGACATAAAGAACCTGAATAACCATAACTTTTGATCCGGACATCCGATTGATGCGCCGTAAAAGCCTATGTGTCAATATGACAATAAACTAACCCGTGGAAAGTCAACGTATAAGCAAACAAATAGAACAAGAAATGTTACTAATGACGGAACTCGAAAAAAATGAGGGGTGCAACACGAGGACTTCCTAGGAGGTCACCCATCCTAGTACTACTCTCGCCCAAGGACGCTTAACTTCGGAGTTCTGATGGGATCCGGTGCATTAGTGCTGGTATGATCGCACCCGTCATGTTATGCGAATAAATTACATGTATATTCATTTATAGGACATAAAGAACCTGACTAACCATAACTTTTGATCCAGACATCCGATTGATGCGCCGTAAAAGCCTATGTGTCAATATGACAATAAACTAACGCATGGAAAGTCAACGCATAAGCAAACAAATAGAACAAGAAATGTTACGAATTCCGGAACGCGAAAAAAAAGATGTGTGCAACACGAGGACTTCCCAGGAGGTCACCCATCCTAGTACTACTCTCGCCCAAGCACGCTTAACTTCGGAGTTCTGATGGGAACCGGTGCATTAGTGCTGGTATGATCGCACCGTCGTTTATGCGAATAAATTACATGTATATTCATTTATAGGACATAAAGAACCTGATTAACCATTACTTTTGATCCGGACATCCGATTGATGCACCGTAAAAGCCTATGTGTCAATATGACAATAAACTAACACGTGGAAATTCAACACATAAGCAAACAAATAGAACAAGAAATGTTACGAATGACGGAACGCGAAAAAAAAAGGGACGCAACACGAGGACTTCCAAGGAGGTCACCCATCCTAGTACTACTCTCGCCCAAGCACGCTTAACTTCGGAGTTCTGATGGGATCCAGTGCATTAGTGCTGGTATGATCGCACCCGTCATGTTATGCGAATAAATTACATGTATATTCATTTATAGGACATAAAGAACCTGAATAACCATAACTTTTGATCCGGACATCCGATTGATGCGCCGTAAAAGCCTATGTGTCAATATGACAATAAACTAACCCGTGGAAAGTCAACGTATAAGCAAACAAATAGAACAAGAAATGTTACTAATGACGGAACTCGAAAAAAATGAGGGGTGCAACACGAGGACTTCCTAGGAGGTCACCCATCCTAGTACTACTCTCGCCCAAGGACGCTTAACTTCGGAGTTCTGATGGGATCCGGTGCATTAGTGCTGGTATGATCGCACCCGTCATGTTATGCGAATAAATTACATGTATATTCATTTATAGGACATAAAGAACCTGACTAACCATAACTTTTGATCCAGACATCCGATTGATGCGCCGTAAAAGCCTATGTGTCAATATGACAATAAACTAACGCATGGAAAGTCAACGCATAAGCAAACAAATAGAACAAGAAATGTTACGAATTACGGAACGCGAAAAAAAAGATGTGTGCAACACGAGGACTTCCCAGGAGGTCACCCATCCTAGTACTACTCTCGCCCAAGCACGCTTAACTTCGGAGTTCTGATGGGAACCGGTGCATTAGTGCTGGTATGATCGCACCGTCGTTTATGCGAATAAATTACATGTATATTCATTTATAGGACATAAAGAACCTGATTAACCATTACTTTTGATCCGGACATCCGATTGATGCACCGTAAAAGCCTATGTGTCAATATGACAATAAACTAACACGTGGAAATTCAACACATAAGCAAACAAATAGAACAAGAAATGTTACGAATGACGGAACGCGAAAAAAAAAGGGACGCAACACGAGGACTTCCAAGGAGGTCACCCATCCTAGTACTACTCTCGCCCAAGCACGCTTAACTTCGGAGTTCTGATGGGATCCAGTGCATTAGTGCTGGTATGATCGCACCCGTCATGTTATGCGAATAAATTACATGTATATTCATATATAGGACATAAAGAACCTGATTAACCATAACTTTTGATCCGGACATCCGATTGATGCGCCGTAAAAGCCTATGTGTCAATATGACAATAAACTAACACGTGGAAAGTCAACGCATAAGCAAACAAATAGAACAAGAAATGTTACAAATGACGGAACGCGAAAAAAAAATAGGGGCGCAACACGAGGACTTCCAAGGAGGTCACCCATCCTAGTACTACTATCGCCCAAGCACGCTTAACTTCGGAGTTCTGATGGGATCCGGTGCATTAGTGCTGGTATGATCGCACCCGTCATGTTATGCGAATAAATTACATGTATATTCATTTATAGGACATAAAGAACCTGAATAACCATAACTTTTGATCCGGACATCCGATTGATGCGCCGTAAAAGCCTATGTGTCAATATGACAATAAACTAACCCGTGGAAAGTCAACGTATAAGCAAACATATAGAACAAGAAATGTTACTAATGACGGAACACGAAAAAAAAAGAGGGGTGCAACACGAGGACTTCCCAGGAGGTCACCCATCCTAGTACTACTCTCGCCCAAGGACGCTTAACTTCGGAGTTCTGATGGGATCCGGTGCATTAGTGCTGGTATGATCGCACCCGTCATGTTATGCGAATAAATTACATGTATATTCATTTATAGGACATAAAGAACCTGAATAACCATAACTTTTGATCCGGACATCCGATTGATGCGCCGTAAAACCCTATGTGTCAATATGACAATAAACTAACCCGTGGAAAGTCAACGTATAAGCAAACATATAGAACAAGAAATGTTAGTAATGACGGAACACGAAAAAAAAGAGGGGTGCAACACGAGGACTTCCCAGGAGGTCACCGATCCTAGTACTACTCTCGCCCAAGGACGCTTAACTTCGGAGTTCTGACGGGATCCGGTGCATTAGTGCTGGTATGATCGCACCCGTCATGTTATGCGAATAAATTACATGTATATTCATTTATAGGACATAAAGAACCTGAATAACCATAACTTTTGATCCGGACATCCGATTGATGCGCCGTAAAAGCCTATGTGTCAATATGACAATAAACTAACCCGTGGAAAGTCAACGTATAAGCAAACAAATAGAACAAGAAATGTTACTAATGACGGAACTCGAAAAAAATGAGGGGTGCAACACGAGGACTTCCTAGGAGGTCACCCATCCTAGTACTACTCTCGCCCAAGGACGCTTAACTTCGGAGTTCTGATGGGATCCGGTGCATTAGTGCTGGTATGATCGCACCCGTCATGTTATGCGAATAAATTACATGTATATTCATTTATAGGACATAAAGAACCTGAATAACCATAACTTTTGATTCGGACATCCGATTGATGCGCCGTAAAAGCCTATGTGTCAATATGACAATAAACTAACCCGTGGAAATTCAACGTATAAGCAAACATATAGAACAAGAAATGTTACTAATGACGGAAGACGGAAAAAAAAGAGGGGTGCAACACGAGGACTTCCCAGGAGGTCACCCATCCTAGTACTACTCTCGCCCAAGGACGCTTAACTTCGGAGTTCTGACGGGATCTGGTGCATTAGTGCTGGTATGATCGCACCCGTCATGTTATGCGAATAAATTAAATGTATATTCATTTATAGGACATAAAGAACCTAATTAACCATAACTTTTGATCCGGACATCCGATTGATGCGCCGTAAAAGCCTATGTGTCAATATGACAATAAACTAACACGTGGAAAGTCAACTCATAAGCAAACATATAGAACAAGAAATGTTACAAATTACGGAACGCGAAAAAAAAATAGGGGCGCAACACGAGAACTTCCAAGGAGGTCACTCATCCTAGAATTACTCTCGCCCAAGCACGCTTAACTTCGGAGTTCTGATGGGATCCGGTGCATTAGTGCTGGTATGATCGCACCCGTTATGTTATGCGAATAAATTACATGTATATTCATTTATAGGACATAAAGAACCTGAATAACCATAACTTTTGATCCGGACATCCGATTGATGCGCCGTAAAAGCCTATGTGTCAATATGACAATAAACTAACACGTGGAAAGTCAACGTATAAGCAAACAAATAGAACAAGAAATGTTACTAATGACGGAACTCGAAAAAAATGAGGGGTGCAACACGAGGACTTCCTAGGAGGTCACCCATCCTAGTACTACTCTCGCCCAAGGACGCTTAACTTCGGAGTTCTGATGGGATCCGGTGCATTAGTGCTGGTATGATCGCACCCGTCATGTTATGCGAATAAATTACATGTATATTCATTTATAGGACATAAAGAACCTGACTAACCATAACTTTTGATCCAGACATCCGATTGATGCGCCGTAAAAGCCTATGTGTCAATATGACAATAAACTAACGCATGGAAAGTCAACGCATAAGCAAACAAATAGAACAAGAAATGTTACGAATTACGGAACGCGAAAAAAAAGATGTGTGCAACACGAGGACTTCCCAGGAGGTCACCCATCCTAGTACTACTCTCGCCCAAGCACGCTTAACTTCGGAGTTCTGATGGGAACCGGTGCATTAGTGCTGGTATGATCGCACCGTCGTTTATGCGAATAAATTACATGTATATTCATTTATAGGACATAAAGAACCTGATTAACCATTACTTTTGATCCGGACATCTGATTGATGCACCGTAAAAGCCTATGTGTCAATATGACAATAAACTAACACGTGGAAATTCAACACATAAGCAAACAAATAGAACAAGAAATGTTACGAATGACGGAACGCGAAAAAAAAAGGGACGCAACACGAGGACTTCCAAGGAGGTCACCCATCCTAGTACTACTCTCGCCCAAGCACGCTTAACTTCGGAGTTCTGATGGGATCCAGTGCATTAGTGCTGGTATGATCGCACCCGTCATGTTATGCTAATAAATTAAATGTATATTCATATATAGGACATAAAGAACCTGATTAACCATAACTTTTGATCCGGACATCCGATTGATGCGCCGTAAAAGCCTATGTGTCAATATGACAATAAACTAACACGTGGAAAGTCAACGCATAAGCAAACAAATAGAACAAGAAATGTTACAAATGACGGAACGCGAAAAAAAAATAGGGGCGCAACACGAGGACTTCCAAGGAGGTCACCCATCCTAGTACTACTATCGCCCAAGCACGCTTAACTTCGGAGTTCTGATGGGATCCGGTGCATTAGTGCTGGTATGATCGCACCCGTCATGTTATGCGAATAAATTACATGTATATTCATTTATAGGACATAAAGAACCTGAATAACCATAACTTTTGATCCGGATATCCGATTGATGCGCCGTAAAAGCCTATGTGTCAATATGACAATAAACTAACCCGTGGAAAGTCAACGTATAAGCAAACATATAGAACAAGAAATGTTACTAATGACGGAACACGAAAAAAAAAGAGGGGTGCAACACGAGGACTTCCCAGGAGGTCACCCATCCTAGTACTACTCTCGCCCAAGGACGCTTGACTTCGGAGTTCTGATGGGATCCGGTGCATTAGTGCTGGTATGATCGCACCCGTCATGTTATGCGAATAAATTACATGTATATTCATTTATAGGACATAAAGAACCTGAATAACCATAACTTTTGATTCGGACATCCGATTGATGCGCCGTAAAAGCCTATGTGTCAATATGACAATAAACTAACCCGTGGAAATTCAACGTATAAGCAAACATATAGAACAAGAAATGTTACTAATGACGGAAGACGGAAAAAAAAGAGGGGTGCAACACGAGGACTTCCCAGGAGGTCACCCATCCTAGTACTACTCTCGCCCAAGGACGCTTAACTTCGGAGTTCTGACGGGATCTGGTGCATTAGTGCTGGTATGATCGCACCCGTCATGTTATGCGAATAAATTAAATGTATATTCATTTATAGGACATAAAGAACCTAATTAACCATAACTTTTGATCCGGACATCCGATTGATGCGCCGTAAAAGCCTATGTGTCAATATGACAATAAACTAACACGTGGAAAGTCAACGCATAAGCAAACATATAGAACAAGAAATGTTACAAATTACGGAACGCGAAAAAAAAATAGGGGCGCAACACGAGGACTTCCAAGGAGGTCACCCATCCTAGTACTACTATCGCCCAAGCACGCTTAACTTCGGAGTTCTGATGGGATCCGGTGCATTAGTGCTGGTATGATCGCACCCGTCATGTTATGCGAATAAATTACATGTATATTCATTTATAGGACATAAAGAACCTAATTAACCATAACTTTTGATCCGGACATCCGATTGATGCGCCGTAAAAGCCTATGTGTCAATATGACAATAAACTAACCCGTGGAAAGTCAACGTATAAGCAAACAAATAGAACAAGAAATGTTACGAATGACGGAACGCGAAAAAAAAAGGGACGCAACACGAGGACTTCCAAGGAGGTCACCCATCCTAGTACTACTCTCGCCCAAGCACGCTTAACTTCGGAGTTCTGATGGGATCCAGTGCATTAGTGCTGGTATGATCGCACCCGTCATGTTATGCGAATAAATTACATGTATATTCATATATAGGACATAAAGAACCTGATTAACCATAACTTTTGATCCGGACATCCGATTGATGCGCCGTAAAAGCCTATGTGTCAATATGACAATAAACTAACACGTGGAAAGTCAACGCATAAGCAAACAAATAGAACAAGAAATGTTACAAATGACGGAACGCGAAAAAAAAATAGGGGCGCAACACGAGGACTTCCAAGGAGGTCACCCATCCTAGTACTACTATCGCCCAAGCACGCTTAACTTCGGAGTTCTGATGGGATCCGGTGCATTAGTGCTGGTATGATCGCACCCGTCATGTTATGCGAATAAATTACATGTATATTCATTTATAGGACATAAAGAACCTGAATAACCATAACTTTTGATCCGGATATCCGATTGATGCGCCGTAAAAGCCTATGTGTCAATATGACAATAAACTAACCCGTGGAAAGTCAACGTATAAGCAAACATATAGAACAAGAAATGTTACTAATGACGGAACACGAAAAAAAAAGAGGGGTGCAACACGAGGACTTCCCAGGAGGTCACCCATCCTAGTACTACTCTCGCCCAAGGACGCTTGACTTCGGAGTTCTGATGGGATCCGGTGCATTAGTGCTGGTATGATCGCACCCGTCATGTTATGCGAATAAATTACATGTATATTCATTTATAGGACATAAAGAACCTGAATAACCATAACTTTTGATTCGGACATCCGATTGATGCGCCGTAAAAGCCTATGTGTCAATATGACAATAAACTAACCCGTGGAAATTCAACGTATAAGCAAACATATAGAACAAGAAATGTTACTAATGACGGAAGACGGAAAAAAAAGAGGGGTGCAACACGAGGACTTCCCAGGAGGTCACCCATCCTAGTACTACTCTCGCCCAAGGACGCTTAACTTCGGAGTTCTGACGGGATCTGGTGCATTAGTGCTGGTATGATCGCACCCGTCATGTTATGCGAATAAATTAAATGTATATTCATTTATAGGACATAAAGAACCTAATTAACCATAACTTTTGATCCGGACATCCGATTGATGCGCCGTAAAAGCCTATGTGTCAATATGACAATAAACTAACACGTGGAAAGTCAACGCATAAGCAAACATATAGAACAAGAAATGTTACAAATTACGGAACGCGAAAAAAAAATAGGGGCGCAACACGAGGACTTCCAAGGAGGTCACCCATCCTAGTACTACTATCGCCCAAGCACGCTTAACTTCGGAGTTCTGATGGGATCCGGTGCATTAGTGCTGGTATGATCGCACCCGTCATGTTATGCGAATAAATTACATGTATATTCATTTATAGGACATAAAGAACCTAATTAACCATAACTTTTGATCCGGACATCCGATTGATGCGCCGTAAAAGCCTATGTGTCAATATGACAATAAACTAACCCGTGGAAAGTCAACGTATAAGCAAACATATAGAACAAGAAATGTTAGTAATGACGGAACACGAAAAAAAAGAGGGGTGCAACACGAGGACTTCCCAGGAGGTCACCGATCCTAGTACTACTCTCGCCCAAGGACGCTTAACTTCGGAGTTCTGACGGGATCCGGTGCATTAGTGCTGGTATGATCGCACCCGTCATGTTATGCGAATAAATTACATGTATATTCATTTATAGGACATAAAGAACCTGAATAACCATAACTTTTGATCCGGACATCCGATTGATGCGCCGTAAAAGCCTATGTGTCAATATGACAATAAACTAACCCGTGGAAAGTCAACGTATAAGCAAACAAATAGAACAAGAAATGTTACTAATGACGGAACTCGAAAAAAATGAGGGGTGCAACACGAGGACTTCCTAGGAGGTCACCCATCCTAGTACTACTCTCGCCCAAGGACGCTTAACTTCGGAGTTCTGATGGGATCCGGTGCATTAGTGCTGGTATGATCGCACCCGTCATGTTATGCGAATAAATTACATGTATATTCATTTATAGGACATAAAGAACCTGAATAACCATAACTTTTGATTCGGACATCCGATTGATGCGCCGTAAAAGCCTATGTGTCAATATGACAATAAACTAACCCGTGGAAATTCAACGTATAAGCAAACATATAGAACAAGAAATGTTACTAATGACGGAAGACGGAAAAAAAAGAGGGGTGCAACACGAGGACTTCCCAGGAGGTCACCCATCCTAGTACTACTCTCGCCCAAGGACGCTTAACTTCGGAGTTCTGACGGGATCTGGTGCATTAGTGCTGGTATGATCGCACCCGTCATGTTATGCGAATAAATTAAATGTATATTCATTTATAGGACATAAAGAACCTAATTAACCATAACTTTTGATCCGGACATCCGATTGATGCGCCGTAAAAGCCTATGTGTCAATATGACAATAAACTAACACGTGGAAAGTCAACGCATAAGCAAACATATAGAACAAGAAATGTTACAAATTACGGAACGCGAAAAAAAAATAGGGGCGCAACACGAGAACTTCCAAGGAGGTCACTCATCCTAGAATTACTCTCGCCCAAGCACGCTTAACTTCGGAGTTCTGATGGGATCCGGTGCATTAGTGCTGGTATGATCGCACCCGTTATGTTATGCGAATAAATTACATGTATATTCATTTATAGGACATAAAGAACCTGAATAACCATAACTTTTGATCCGGACATCCGATTGATGCGCCGTAAAAGCCTATGTGTCAATATGACAATAAACTAACCCGTGGAAAGTCAACGTATAAGCAAACAAATAGAACAAGAAATGTTACTAATGACGGAACTCGAAAAAAATGAGGGGTGCAACACGAGGACTTCCTAGGAGGTCACCCATCCTAGTACTACTCTCGCCCAAGGACGCTTAACTTCGGAGTTCTGATGGGATCCGGTGCATTAGTGCTGGTATGATCGCACCCGTCATGTTATGCGAATAAATTACATGTATATTCATTTATAGGACATAAAGAACCTGACTAACCATAACTTTTGATCCAGACATCCGATTGATGCGCCGTAAAAGCCTATGTGTCAATATGACAATAAACTAACGCATGGAAAGTCAACGCATAAGCAAACAAATAGAACAAGAAATGTTACGAATTACGGAACGCGAAAAAAACGATGTGTGCAACACGAGGACTTCCCAGGAGGTCACCCATCCTAGTACTACTCTCGCCCAAGCACGCTTAACTTCGGAGTTCTGATGGGAACCGGTGCATTAGTGCTGGTATGATCGCACCGTCGTTTATGCGAATAAATTACATGTATATTCATTTATAGGACATAAAGAACCTGATTAACCATTACTTTTGATCCGGACATCTGATTGATGCACCGTAAAAGCCTATGTGTCAATATGACAATAAACTAACACGTGGAAATTCAACACATAAGCAAACAAATAGAACAAGAAATGTTACGAATGACGGAACGCGAAAAAAAAAGGGACGCAACACGAGGACTTCCAAGGAGGTCACCCATCCTAGTACTACTCTCGCCCAAGCACGCTTAACTTCGGAGTTCTGATGGGATCCAGTGCATTAGTGCTGGTATGATCGCACCCGTCATGTTATGCGAATAAATTACATGTATATTCATATATAGGACATAAAGAACCTGATTAACCATAACTTTTGATCCGGACATCCGATTGATGCGCCGTAAAAGCCTATGTGTCAATATGACAATAAACTAACACGTGGAAAGTCAACGCATAAGCAAACAAATAGAACAAGAAATGTTACAAATGACGGAACGCGAAAAAAAAATAGGGGCGCAACACGAGGACTTCCAAGGAGGTCACCCATCCTAGTACTACTATCGCCCAAGCACGCTTAACTTCGGAGTTCTGATGGGATCCGGTGCATTAGTGCTGGTATGATCGCACCCGTCATGTTATGCGAATAAATTACATGTATATTCATTTATAGGACATAAAGAACCTGAATAACCATAACTTTTGATCCGGATATCCGATTGATGCGCCGTAAAAGCCTATGTGTCAATATGACAATAAACTAACCCGTGGAAAGTCAACGTATAAGCAAACATATAGAACAAGAAATGTTACTAATGACGGAACACGAAAAAAAAAGAGGGGTGCAACACGAGGACTTCCCAGGAGGTCACCCATCCTAGTACTACTCTCGCCCAAGGACGCTTGACTTCGGAGTTCTGATGGGATCCGGTGCATTAGTGCTGGTATGATCGCACCCGTCATGTTATGCGAATAAATTACATGTATATTCATTTATAGGACATAAAGAACCTGAATAACCATAACTTTTGATCCGGACATCCGATTGATGCGCCGTAAAACCCTATGTGTCAATATGACAATAAACTAACCCGTGGAAAGTCAACGTATAAGCAAACATATAGAACAAGAAATGTTAGTAATGACGGAACACGAAAAAAAAGAGGGGTGCAACACGAGGACTTCCCAGGAGGTCACCGATCCTAGTACTACTCTCGCCCAAGGACGCTTAACTTCGGAGTTCTGACGGGATCCGGTGCATTAGTGCTGGTATGATCGCACCCGTCATGTTATGCGAATAAATTACATGTATATTCATTTATAGGACATAAAGAACCTGAATAACCATAACTTTTGATCCGGACATCCGATTGATGCGCCGTAAAAGCCTATGTGTCAATATGACAATAAACTAACCCGTGGAAAGTCAACGTATAAGCAAACAAATAGAACAAGAAATGTTACTAATGACGGAACTCGAAAAAAATGAGGGGTGCAACACGAGGACTTCCTAGGAGGTCACCCATCCTAGTACTACTCTCGCCCAAGGACGCTTAACTTCGGAGTTCTGATGGGATCCGGTGCATTAGTGCTGGTATGATCGCACCCGTCATGTTATGCGAATAAATTACATGTATATTCATTTATAGGACATAAAGAACCTGACTAACCATAACTTTTGATCCAGACATCCGATTGATGCGCCGTAAAAGCCTATGTGTCAATATGACAATAAACTAACGCATGGAAAGTCAACGCATAAGCAAACAAATAGAACAAGAAATGTTACGAATTACGGAACGCGAAAAAAAAGATGTGTGCAACACGAGGACTTCCCAGGAGGTCACCCATCCTAGTACTACTCTCGCCCAAGCACGCTTAACTTCGGAGTTCTGATGGGAACCGGTGCATTAGTGCTGGTATGATCGCACCGTCGTTTATGCGAATAAATTACATGTATATTCATTTATAGGACATAAAGAACCTGATTAACCATTACTTTTGATCCGGACATCCGATTGATGCACCGTAAAAGCCTATGTGTCAATATGACAATAAACTAACACGTGGAAATTCAACACATAAGCAAACAAATAGAACAAGAAATGTTACGAATGACGGAACGCGAAAAAAAAAGGGACGCAACACGAGGACTTCCAAGGAGGTCACCCATCCTAGAACTACTCTCGCCCAAGCACGCTTAACTTCGGAGTTCTGATGGGATCCAGTGCATTAGTGCTGGTATGATCGCACCCGTCATGTTATGCGAATAAATTACATGTATATTCATATATAGGACATAAAGAACCTGATTAACCATAACTTTTGATCCGGACATCCGATTGATGCGCCGTAAAAGCCTATGTGTCAATATGACAATAAACTAACACGTGGAAAGTCAACGCATAAGCAAACAAATAGAACAAGAAATGTTACAAATGACGGAACGCGAAAAAAAAATAGGGGCGCAACACGAGGACTTCCAAGGAGGTCACCCATCCTAGTACTACTATCGCCCAATCACGCTTAACTTCGGAGTTCTGATGGGATCCGGTGCATTAGTGCTGGTATGATCGCACCCGTCATGTTATGCGAATAAATTACATTTATATTCATTTATAGGACATAAAGAACCTGAATAACCATAACTTTTGATCCGTACATCCGATTGATGCGCCGTAAAAGCCTATGTGTCAATATGACAATAAACTAACCCGTGGAAAGTCAACGTATAAGCAAACATATAGAACAAGAAATGTTACTAATGACGGAACACGAAAAAAAAAGAGGGGTGCAACACGAGGACTTCCCAGGAGGTCACCCATCCTAGTACTACTCTCGACCAAGGACGCTTAACTTCGGAGTTCTGATGGGATCCGGTGCATTAGTGCTGGTATGATCGCACCCGTCATGTTATGCGAATAAATTACATGTATATTCATTTATAGGACATAAAGAACCTGAATAACCATAACTTTTGATCCGGACATCCGATTGATGCGCCGTAAAAGCCTATGTGTCAATATGACAATAAACTAACCCGTGGAAAGTCAACGTATAAGCAAACATATAGAACAAGAAATGTTAGTAATGACGGAACACGAAAAAAAAGAGGGGTGCAACACGAGGACTTCCCAGGAGGTCACCGATCCTAGTACTACTCTCGCCCAAGGACGCTTAACTTCGGAGTTCTGACGGGATCAGGTGCATTAGTGCTGGTATGATCGCACCCGTCATGTTATGCGAATAAATTAAATGTATATTCATTTATTGGACATAAAGAACCTAATTAACCATAACTTTTGATCCGGACATCTGATTGATGCGCCGTAAAAGCCTATGTGTCAATATGACAATAAACTAACACGTGGAAAGTAAACGCATAAGCAAACATATAGAACAAGAAATGTTATAAATTACGGAACGCGAAAAAAAAATAGGGGCGCAACACGAGGACTTCCCAGGAGGTCATCCATCCTAGTACTACTCTCGCCCAAGGACGCTTAACTTCGGAGTTCTGATGGGATCCGGTGCATTAGTGCTAGTATGATCGCACCCGTCATGTTATGCGAATAAATTACATGTATATTCATTTATAGGACATAAAGAACTTGACTAACCATAACTTTTGATCCAGACATCCGATTGATGCGCCGTAAAAGCCTATGTGTCAATATGACAATAAACTAACGCATGGAAAGTCAGCGCATAACCAAACAAATAGAACAAGAAATGTTACGAATGACGGAACGCGAAAAAAAAGAGGTGTACAACACGAGGACTTCCCAGGAGGTCACCCATCCTAGTACTACTCTCGCCCAAGCACGCTTAACTTCGGAGTTCTGATGGGAACCGGTGCATTAGTGCTGGTATGATCGCACCCGTTATGTTATGCGAATAAATTACATGTATATTCATTTATAGGACATAAAGAACCTGATTAACCATAACTTTTGATCCGGACATCCGATTGATGCACCGTAAAAGCCTTTGTGTCAATATGACAATAAACTAACACGTGGAAATTCAACACATAAGCAAACAAATAGAACAAGAAATGTTACGAATGACGGAACGCGAAAAAAAAAGGGACGCAACACGAGGAATTCCAAGGAGGTCACCCATCCTAGTACTACTCTCGCCCAAGCACGCTTAACTTCGGAGTTCTGATGGGATCCGGTGCATTAGTGCTGGTATGATCGCACCCGTCATGTTATGCGAATAAATTACATGTATATTCATATATAGGACATAAAGAACCTGATTAACCATAACTTTTGATCCGGACATCCGATTGATGCGCCGTAAAAGCCTATGTGTCAATATGACAATAAACTAACACGTGGAAAGTCAACGCATAAGCAAACAAATAGAACAAGAAATGTTACAAATGACGGAACGCGAAAAAAAAATAGGGGCGCAACACGAGGACTTCCAAGGAGGTCACCCATCCTAGTACTACTATCGCCCAAGCACGCTTAACTTCGGAGTTCTGATGGGATCCGGTGCATTAGTGCTGGTATGATCGCACCCGTCATGTTATGCGAATAAATTACATGTATATTCATTTATACGACATAAAGAACCTGAATAACTATAACTTTTGATCCGGACATCCGATTGATGCGCCGTAAAAGCCTATGTGTCAATATGACAATAAACTAACCCGTGGATAGTCAACGTATAAGCAAACATATAGAACAAGAAATGTTACTAATGACGGAACACGAAGAAAAAAAGAGGGGTGCAACACGAGGACTTCCCAGGAGGTCACCCATCCTAGTACTACTCTCGCCCAAGGACGCTTAACTTCGGAGTTCTGATGGGATCCGGTGCATTAGTGCTGGTATGATCGCACCTGTCATGTTATGCGAATAAATTACATGTATATTCATTTATAGGACATAAAGAACCTGAATAACCATAACTTTTGATCCGGACATCCGATTGATGCGCCGTAAAAGCCTATGTGTCAATATGACAATAAACTAACCCGTGGAAATTCAACGTATAAGCAAACATATAGAACAAGAAATGTTACTAATGACGGAAGACGGAAAAAAAAGAGGGGTGCAACACGAGGACTTCCCAGGAGGTCACCCATCCTAGTACTACTCTCGCCCAAGGACGCTTAACTTCGGAGTTCTGACGGGATCTGGTGCATTAGTGCTGGTATGATCGCACCCGTCATGTTATGCGAATAAATTAAATGTATATTCATTTATAGGACATAAAGAACCTAATTAACCATAACTTTTGATCCGGACATCCGATTGATGCGCCGTAAAAGCCTATGTGTCAATATAACAATAAACTAACACGTGGAAAGTCAACGCATAAGCAAACATATAGAACAAGAAATGTTACAAATTACGGAACGCGAAAAAAAAATAGGGGCGCAACACGAGAACTTCCAAGGAGGTCACTCATCCTAGAATTACTCTCGCCCAAGCACGCTTAACTTCGGAGTTCTGATGGGATCCGGTGCATTAGTGCTGGTATGATCGCACCCGTTATGTTATGCGAATAAATTACATGTATATTCATTTATAGGACATAAAGAACCTGAATAACCATAACTTTTGATCCGGACATCCGATTGATGCGCCGTAAAAGCCTATGTGTCAATATGACAATAAACTAACCCGTGGAAAGTCAACGTATAAGCAAACAAATAGAACAAGAAATGTTACTAATGACGGAACTCGAAAAAAATGAGGGGTGCAACACGAGGACATCCTAGGAGGTCACCCATCCTAGTACTACTCTCGCCCAAGGACGCTTAACTTCGGAGTTCTGATGGGATCCGGTGCATTAGTGCTGGTATGATCGCACCCGTCATGTTATGCGAATAAATTACATGTATATTCATTTATAGGACATAAAGAACCTGACTAACCATAACTTTTGATCCAGACATCCGATTGATGCGCCGTAAAAGCCTATGTGTCAATATGACAATAAACTAACGCATGGAAAGTCAACGCATAAGCAAACAAATAGAACAAGAAATGTTACGAATTACGGAACGCGAAAAAAAAGATGTGTGCAACACAAGGACTTCCCAGGAGGTCACCCATCCTAGTACTACTCTCGCCCAAGCACGCTTAACTTCGGAGTTCTGATGGGAACCGGTGCATTAGTGCTGGTATGATCGCACCGTCGTTTATGCGAATAAATTACATGTATATTCATTTATAGGACATAAAGAACCTGATTAACCATAACTTTTGATTCGGACAACCGATTGATGCGCCGTAAAAGCCTATGTGTCAATATGACAATAAACTAACACGTGGAAAGTCAACGCATAAGCAAACAAATAGAACAAGAAATGTTACAAATGACGGAACGCGAAAAAAAAATAGGGGCGCAACACGAGGACTTCCAAGGAGGTCACCCATCCTAGTACTACTATCGCCCAAGCACGCTTAACTTCGGAGTTCTGATGGGATCCGGTGCATTAGTGCTGGTATGATCGCACCCGTCATGTTATGCGAATAAATTACATGTATATTCATTTATAGGACATAAAGAACCTGAATAACCATAACTTTTGATCCGGACATCCGATTGATGCGCCGTAAAAGCCTATGTGTCAATATGACAATAAACTAACTCGTGGATAGTCAACGTATAAGCAAACATATAGAACAAGAAATGTTACTAATGACGGAACACGAAGAAAAAAAGAGGGGTGCAACACGAGGACTTCCCAGGAGGTCACCCATCCTAGTACTACTCTCGCCCAAGGACGCTTAACTTCGGAGTTCTGATGGGATCCGGTGCATTAGTGCTGTTATGATCGCACCCGTCATGTTATGCGAATAAATTACATGTATATTCATTTATAGGACATAAAGAACCTGATTAACCATAACTTTTGATCCGGACATCCGATTGATGCACCGTAAAAGCCTTTGTGTCAATATGACAATAAACTAACACGTGGAAATTCAACACATAAGCAAACAAATAGAACAAGAAATGTTACGAATGACGGAACGCGAAAAAAAAAGGACGCAACACGAGGACTTCCAAGGAGGTCACCCATCCTAGTACTACTCTCGCCCAAGCACGCTTAACTTCGGAGTTCTGATGGGATCCGGTGCATTAGTGCTGGTATGATCGCACCCGTCATGTTATGCGAATAAATTACATGTATATTCATATATAGGACATAAAGAACCTGATTAACCATAACTTTTGATCCGGACAACCGATTGATGCGCCGTAAAAGCCTATGTGTCAATATGACAATAAACTAACACGTGGAAAGTCAACGCATAAGCAAACAAATAGAACAAGAAATGTTACAAATGACGGAACGCGAAAAAAAAATAGGGGCGCAACACGAGGACTTCCAAGGAGGTCACCCATCCTAGTACTACTATCGCCCAAGCACGCTTAACTTCGGAGTTCTGATGGGATCCGGTGCATTAGTGCTGGTATGATCGCACCCGTCATGTTATGCGAATAAATTACATGTATATTCATTTATAGGACATAAAGAACCTGACTAACCATAACTTTTGATCCAGACATCCGATTGATGCGCCGTAAAAGCCTATGTGTCAATATGACAATAAACTAACGCATGGAAAGTCAACGCATAAGCAAACAAATAGAACAAGAAATGTTACGAATTACGGAACGCGAAAAAAAAGATGTGTGCAACACGAGGACTTCCCAGGAGGTCACCCATCCTAGTACTACTCTCGCCCAAGGACGCTTAACTTCGGAGTTCTGATGGGATCCGGTGCATTAGTGCTGGTATGATCGCACCTGTCATGTTATGCGAATAAATTACATGTATATTCATTTATAGGACATAAAGAACCTGAATAACCATAACTTTTGATCCGGACATCCGATTGATGCGCCGTAAAAGCCTATGTGTCAATATGACAATAAACTAACACGTGGAAATTCAACACATAAGCAAACAAATAGAACAAGAAATGTTACGAATGACGGAACGCGAAAAAAAAAGGGACGCAACACGAGGACTTCCAAGGAGGTCACCCATCCTAGTACTACTCTCGCCCAAGCACGCTTAACTTCGGAGTTCTGATGGGATCCAGTGCATTAGTGCTGGTATGATCGCACCCGTCATGTTATGCGAATAAATTACATGTATATTCATATATAGGACATAAAGAACCTGATTAACCATAACTTTTGATCCGGACATCCGATTGATGCGCCGTAAAAGCCTATGTGTCAATATGACAATAAACTAACACGTGGAAAGTCAACGCATAAGCAAACAAATAGAACAAGAAATGTTACAAATGACGGAACGCGAAAAAAAAATAGGGGCGCAACACGAGGACTTCCAAGGAGGTCACCCATCCTAGTACTACTATCGCCCAAGCATGCTTAACTTCGGAGTTCTGATGGGATCCGGTGCATTAGTGCTGGTATGATCGCACCCGTCATGTTATGCGAATAAATTACATTTATATTCATTTATAGGACATAAAGAACCTGAATAACCATAACTTTTGATCCGGACATCCGATTGATGCGCCGTAAAAGCCTATGTGTCAATATGACAATAAACTAACCCGTGGAAAGTCAACGTATAAGCAAACATATAGAACAAGAAATGTTACTAATGACGGAACACGAAAAAAAAAGAGGGGTGCAACACGAGGACTTCCCAGGAGGTCACCCATCCTAGTACTACTCTCGCCCAAGGACGCTTAACTTCGGAGTTCTGATGGGATCCGGTGCATTAGTGCTGGTATGATCGCACCCGTCATGTTATGCGAATAAATTACATGTATATTCATTTATAGGACATAAAGAACCTGAATAACCATAACTTTTGATCCGGACATCCGATTGATGCGCCGTAAAAGCCTATGTGTCAATATGACAATAAACTAACCCGTGGATAGTCAACGTATAAGCAAACATATAGAACAAGAAATGTTACTAATGACGGAACATGAAGAAAAAAAGAGGGGTGCAACACGAGGACTTCCCAGGAGGTCACCCATCCTAGTACTACTCTCGCCCAAGGACGCTTAACTTCGGAGTTCTGATGGGATCCGGTGCATTAGTGCTGGTATGATCGCACCCGTCATGTTATGCGAATAAATTACATGTATATTCATTTATAGGACATAAAGAACCTGATTAACCATAACTTTTGATCCGGACAACCGATTGATGCGCCGTAAAAGCCTATGTGTCAATATGACAATAAACTAACACGTGGAAAGTCAACGCATAAGCAAACAAATAGAACAAGAAATGTTACAAATGGCGGAACGCGAAAAAAAAAGAGGGGCGCAACACGAGGACTTCCAAGGAGGTCACCCATCCTAGTACTACTATCGCCCAAGCACGCTTAACTTCGGAGTTCTGATGGGATCCGGTGCATTAGTGCTGGTATGATCGCACCCGTCATGTTATGCGAATAAATTACATGTATATTCATTTATAGGACATAAAGAACCTGAATAACCATAACTTTTGATCCGGACATCCGATTGATGCGCCGTAAAAGCCTATGTGTCAATATGACAATAAACTAACCCGTGGATAGTCAACGTATAAGCAAACATATAGAACAAGAAATGTTACTAATGACGGAACACGAAGAAAAAAAGAGGGGTGCAACACGAGGACTTCCCAGGAGGTCACCCATCCTAGTACTACTCTCGCCCAAGGACGCTTAACTTCGGAGTTCTGATGGGATCCGGTGCATTAGTGCTGGTATGATCGCACCTGTCATGTTATGCGAATAAATTACATGTATATTCATTTATAGGACATAAAGAACCTGAATAACCATAACTTTTGATCCGGACATCCGATTGATGCGCCGTAAAAGCCTATGTGTCAATATGACAATAAACTAACCCGTGGAAATTCAACGTATAAGCAAACATATAGAACAAGAAATGTTACTAATGACGGAAGACGGAAAAAAAAGAGGGGTGCAACACGAGGACTTCCCAGGAGGTCACCCATCCTAGTACTACTCTCGCCCAAGCACGCTTAACTTCGGAGTTCTGATGGGAACCGGTGCATTAGTGCTGGTATGATCGCACCGTCGTTTATGCGAATAAATTACATGTATATTCATTTATAAGACATAAAGAACCTGATTAACCATAACTTTTGATCCGGACATCCGATTGATGCACCGTAAAAGCCTATGTGTCAATATGACAATAAACTAACACGTGGAAATTCAACACATAAGCAAACAAATAGAACAAGAAATGTTACGAATGACGGAACGCGAAAAAAAAAGGACGCAACACGAGGACTTCCAAGGAGGTCACCCATCCTAGTACTACTCTCGCCCAAGCACGCTTAACTTCGGAGTTCTGATGGGATCCGGTGCATTAGTGCTGGTATGATCGCACCCGTCATGTTATGCGAATAAATTACATGTATATTCATATATAGGACATAAAGAACCTGATTAACCATAACTTTTGATCCGGACAACCGATTGATGCGCCGTAAAAGCCTATGTGTCAATATGACAATAAACTAACACGTGGAAAGTCAACGCATAAGCAAACAAATAGAACAAGAAATGTTACAAATGACGGAACGCGAAAAAAAAATAGGGGCGCAACACGAGGACTTCCAAGGAGGTCACCCATCCTAGTACTACTATCGCCCAAGCACGCTTAACTTCGGAGTTCTGATGGGATCCGGTGCATTAGTGCTGGTATGATCGCACCCGTCATGTTATGCGAATAAATTACATGTATATTCATTTATAGGACATAAAGAACCTGAATAACCATAACTTTTGATCCGGACATCCGATTGATGCGCCGTAAAAGCCTATGTGTCAATATGACAATAAACTAACCCGTGGATAGTCAACGTATAAGCAAACATATAGAACAAGAAATGTTACTAATGACGGAACACGAAGAAAAAAAGAGGGGTGCAACACGAGGACTTCCCAGGAGGTCACCCATCCTAGTACTACTCTCGCCCAAGGACGCTTAACTTCGGAGTTCTGATGGGATCCGGTGCATTAGTGCTGGTATGATCGCACCTGTCATGTTATGCGAATAAATTACATGTATATTCATTTATAGGACATAAAGAACCTGAATAACCATAACTTTTGATCCGGACATCCGATTGATGCGCCGTAAAAGCCTATGTGTCAATATGACAATAAACTAACCCGTGGAAATTCAACGTATAAGCAAACATATAGAACAAGAAATGTTACTAATGACGGAAGACGGAAAAAAAAGAGGGGTGCAACACGAGGACTTCCCAGGAGGTCACCCATCCTAGTACTACTCTCGCCCAAGCACGCTTAACTTCGGAGTTCTGATGGGAACCGGTGCATTAGTGCTGGTATGATCGCACCGTCGTTTATGCGAATAAATTACATGTATATTCATTTATAGGACATAAAGAACCTGAATAACCATAACTTTTGATCCGGACATCCGATTGATGCGCCGTAAAAGCTTATGTGTCAATATGACAATAAACTAACACGTGGAAATTCAACACATAAGCAAACAAATAGAACAAGAAATGTTACGAATGACGGAACGCGAAAAAAAAGGACGCAACACGAGGACTTCCAAGGAGGTCACCCATCCTAGTACTACTCTCGCCCAAGCACGCTTAACTTCGGAGTTCTGATGGGATCCGGTGCATTAGTGCTGGTATGATCGCACCCGTCATGTTATGCGAATAAATTACATGTATATTCATATATAGGACATAAAGAACCTGATTAACCATAACTTTTGATCCGGACAACCGATTGATGCGCCGTAAAAGCCTATGTGTCAATATGACAATAAACTAACACGTGGAAAGTCAACGCATAAGCAAACAAATAGAACAAGAAATGTTACAAATGACGGAACGCGAAAAAAAAATAGGGGCGCAACACGAGGACTTCCAAGGAGGTCACCCATCCTAGTACTACTATCGCCCAAGCACGCTTAACTTCGGAGTTCTGATGGGATCCGGTGCATTAGTGCTGGTATGATCGCACCCGTCATGTTATGCGAATAAATTACATGTATATTCATTTATAGGACATAAAGAACCTGAATAACCATAACTTTTGATCCGGACATCCGATTGATGCGCCGTAAAAGCCTATGTGTCAATATGACAATAAACTAACCCGTGGATAGTCAACGTATAAGCAAACATATAGAACAAGAAATGTTACTAATGACGGAACACGAAGAAAAAAAGAGGGGTGCAACACGAGGACTTCCCAGGAGGTCACCCATCCTAGTACTACTCTCGCCCAAGGACGCTTAACTTCGGAGTTCTGATGGGATCCGGTGCATTAGTGCTGGTATGATCGCACCTGTCATGTTATGCGAATAAATTACATGTATATTCATTTATAGGACATAAAGAACCTGAATAACCATAACTTTTGATCCGGACATCCGATTGATGCGCCGTAAAAGCCTATGTGTCAATATGACAATAAACTAACCCGTGGAAATTCAACGTATAAGCAAACATATAGAACAAGAAATGTTACTAATGACGGAAGACGGAAAAAAAAGAGGGGTGCAACACGAGGACTTCCCAGGAGGTCACCCATCCTAGTACTACTCTCGCCCAAGGACGCTTAACTTCGGAGTTCTGATGGGATCCGGTGCATTAGTGCTGGTATGATCGCACCTGTCATGTTATGCGAATAAATTACATGTATATTCATTTATAGGACATAAAGAACCTGAATAACCATAACTTTTGATCCGGACATCCGATTGATGCGCCGTAAAAGCCTATGTGTCAATATGACAATAAACTAACCCGTGGAAATTCAACGTATAAGCAAACATATAGAACAAGAAATGTTACTAATGACGGAACACGAAGAAAAAAAGAGGGGTGCAACACGAGGACTTCCCAGGAGGTCACCCATCCTAGTACTACTCTCGCCCAAGGACGCTTAACTTCGGAGTTCTGATGGGATCCGGTGCATTAGTGCTGGTATGATCGCACCTGTCATGTTATGCGAATAAATTACATGTATATTCATTTATAGGACATAAAGAACCTGAATAACCATAACTTTTGATCCGGACATCCGATTGATGCGCCGTAAAAGCCTATGTGTCAATATGACAATAAACTAACCCGTGGAAATTCAACGTATAAGCAAACATATAGAACAAGAAATGTTACTAATGACGGAAGACGGAAAAAAAAGAGGGGTGCAACACGAGGACTTCCCAGGAGGTCACCCATCCTAGTACTACTCTCGCCCAAGCACGCTTAACTTCGGAGTTCTGATGGGAACCGGTGCATTAGTGCTGGTATGATCGCACCGTCGTTTATGCGAATAAATTACATGTATATTCATTTATAAGACATAAAGAACCTGATTAACCATAACTTTTGATCCGGACATCCGATTGATGCACCGTAAAAGCCTATGTGTCAATATGACAATAAACTAACACGTGGAAATTCAACACATAAGCAAACAAATAGAACAAGAAATGTTACGAATGACGGAACGCGAAAAAAAAAGGACGCAACACGAGGACTTCCAAGGAGGTCACCCATCCTAGTACTACTCTCGCCCAAGCACGCTTAACTTCGGAGTTCTGATGAGATCCGGTGCATTAGTGCTGGTATGATCGCACCCGTCATGTTATGCGAATAAATTACATGTATATTCATATATAGGACATAAAGAACCTGATTAACCATAACTTTTGATCCGGACAACCGATTGATGCGCCGTAAAAGCCTATGTGTCAATATGACAATAAACTAACACGTGGAAAGTCAACGCATAAGCAAACAAATAGAACAAGAAATGTTACAAATGACGGAACGCGAAAAAAAAATAGGGGCGCAACACGAGGACTTCCAAGGAGGTCACCCATCCTAGTACTACTATCGCCCAAGCACGCTTAACTTCGGAGTTCTGATGGGATCCGGTGCATTAGTGCTGGTATGATCGCACCCGTCATGTTATGCGAATAAATTACATGTATATTCATTTATAGGACATAAAGAACCTGAATAACCATAACTTTTGATCCGGACATCCGATTGATGCGCCGTAAAAGCCTATGTGTCAATATGACAATAAACTAACCCGTGGATAGTCAACGTATAAGCAAACATATAGAACAAGAAATGTTACTAATGACGGAACACGAAGAAAAAAAGAGGGGTGCAACACGAGGACTTCCCAGGAGGTCACCCATCCTAGTACTACTCTCGCCCAAGGACGCTTAACTTCGGAGTTCTGATGGGATCCGGTGCATTAGTGCTGGTATGATCGCACCTGTCATGTTATGCGAATAAATTACATGTATATTCATTTATAGGACATAAAGAACCTGAATAACCATAACTTTTGATCCGGACATCCGATTGATGCGCCGTAAAAGCCTATGTGTCAATATGACAATAAACTAACCCGTGGAAATTCAACGTATAAGCAAACATATAGAACAAGAAATGTTACTAATGACGGAAGACGGAAAAAAAAGAGGGGTGCAACACGAGGACTTCCCAGGAGGTCACCCATCCTAGTACTACTCTCGCCCAAGGACGCTTAACTTCGGAGTTCTGACGGGATCTGGTGCATTAGTGCTGGTATGATCGCACCCGTCATGTTATGCGAATAAATTAAATGTATATTCATTTATAGGACATAAAGAACCTAATTAACCATAACTTTTGATCCGGACATCCGATTGATGCGCCGTAAAAGCCTATGTGTCAATATAACAATAAACTAACACGTGGAAAGTCAACGCATAAGCAAACATATAGAACAAGAAATGTTACAAATTACGGAACGCGAAAAAAAAATAGGGGCGCAACACGAGAACTTCCAAGGAGGTCACTCATCCTAGAATTACTCTCGCCCAAGCACGCTTAACTTCGGAGTTCTGATGGGATCCGGTGCATTAGTGCTGGTATGATCGCACCCGTTATGTTATGCGAATAAATTACATGTATATTCATTTATAGGACATAAAGAACCTGAATAACCATAACTTTTGATCCGGACATCCGATTGATGCGCTGTAAAAGCCTATGTGTCAATATGACAATAAACTAACCCGTGGAAAGTCAACGTATAAGCAAACAAATAGAACAAGAAATGTTACTAATGGCGGAACTCGAAAAAAATGAGGGGTGCAACACGAGGACATCCTAGGAGGTCACCCATCCTAGTACTACTCTCGCCCAAGGACGCTTAACTTCGGAGTTCTGATGGGATCCGGTGCATTAGTGCTGGTATGATCGCACCCGTCATGTTATGCGAATAAATTACATGTATATTCATTTATAGGACATAAAGAACCTGACTAACCATAACTTTTGATCCGGACATCCGATTGATGCGCCGTAAAAGCCTATGTGTCAATATGACAATAAACTAACCCGTGGATAGTCAACGTATAAGCAAACATATATTACAAGAAATGTTACTAATGACGGAACACGAAGAAAAAAAGAGGGGTGCAACACGAGGACTTCCCAGGAGGTCACCCATCCTAGTACTACTCTCGCCCAAGGACGCTTAACTTCGGAGTTCTGATGGGATCCGGTGCATTAGTGCTGGTATGATCGCACCTGTCATGTTATGCGAATAAATTACATGTATATTCATTTATAGGACATAAAGAACCTGAATAACCATAACTTTTGATCCGGACATCCGATTGATGCGCCGTAAAAGCCTATGTGTCAATATGACAATAAACTAACCCGTGGAAATTCAACGTATAAGCAAACATATAGAACAAGAAATGTTACTAATGACGGAAGACGGAAAAAAAAGAGGGGTGCAACACGAGGACTTCCCAGGAGGTCACCCATCCTAGTACTACTCTCGCCCAAGGACGCTTAACTTCGGAGTTCTGACGGGATCTGGTGCATTAGTGCTGGTATGATCGCACCCGTCATGTTATGCGAATAAATTAAATGTATATTCATTTATAGGACATAAAGAACCTAATTAACCATAACTTTTGATCCGGACATCCGATTGATGCGCCGTAAAAGCCTATGTGTCAATATAACAATAAACTAACACGTGGAAAGTCAACGCATAAGCAAACATATAGAACAAGAAATGTTACAAATTACGGAACGCGAAAAAAAAATAGGGGCGCAACACGAGAACTTCCAAGGAGGTCACTCATCCTAGAATTACTCTCGCCCAAGCACGCTTAACTTCGGAGTTCTGATGGGATCCGGTGCATTAGTGCTGGTATGATCGCACCCGTTATGTTATGCGAATAAATTACATGTATATTCATTTATAGGACATAAAGAACCTGAATAACCATAACTTTTGATCCGGACATCCGATTGATGCGCTGTAAAAGCCTATGTGTCAATATGACAATAAACTAACCCGTGGAAAGTCAACGTATAAGCAAACAAATAGAACAAGAAATGTTACTAATGGCGGAACTCGAAAAAAATGAGGGGTGCAACACGAGGACATCCTAGGAGGTCACCCATCCTAGTACTACTCTCGCCCAAGGACGCTTAACTTCGGAGTTCTGATGGGATCCGGTGCATTAGTGCTGGTATGATCGCACCCGTCATGTTATGCGAATAAATTACATGTATATTCATTTATAGGACATAAAGAACCTGACTAACCATAACTTTTGATCCGGACATCCGATTGATGCGCCGTAAAAGCCTATGTGTCAATATGACAATAAACTAACCCGTGGATAGTCAACGTATAAGCAAACATATATTACAAGAAATGTTACTAATGACGGAACACGAAGAAAAAAAGAGGGGTGCAACACGAGGACTTCCCAGGAGGTCACCCATCCTAGTACTACTCTCGCCCAAGGACGCTTAACTTCGGAGTTCTGATGGGATCCGGTGCATTAGTGCTGGTATGATCGCACCTGTCATGTTATGCGAATAAATTACATGTATATTCATTTATAGGACATAAAGAACCTGAATAACCATAACTTTTGATCCGGACATCCGATTGATGCGCCGTAAAAGCCTATGTGTCAATATGACAATAAACTAACCCGTGGAAATTCAACGTATAAGCAAACATATAGAACAAGAAATGTTACTAATGACGGAAGACGGAAAAAAAAGAGGGGTGCAACACGAGGACTTCCCAGGAGGTCACCCATCCTAGTACTACTCTCGCCCAAGGACGCTTAACTTCGGAGTTCTGACGGGATCTGGTGCATTAGTGCTGGTATGATCGCACCCGTCATGTTATGCGAATAAATTAAATGTATATTCATTTATAGGACATAAAGAACCTAATTAACCATAACTTTTGATCCGGACATCCGATTGATGCGCCGTAAAAGCCTATGTGTCAATATAACAATAAACTAACACGTGGAAAGTCAACGCATAAGCAAACATATAGAACAAGAAATGTTACAAATTACGGAACGCGAAAAAAAAATAGGGGCGCAACACGAGAACTTCCAAGGAGGTCACTCATCCTAGAATTACTCTCGCCCAAGCACGCTTAACTTCGGAGTTCTGATGGGATCCGGTGCATTAGTGTTGGTATGATCGCACCCGTTATGTTATGCGAATAAATTACATGTATATTCATTTATAGGACATAAAGAACCTGAATAACCATAACTTTTGATCCGGACATCCGATTGATGCGCTGTAAAAGCCTATGTGTCAATATGACAATAAACTAACCCGTGGAAAGTCAACGTATAAGCAAACAAATAGAACAAGAAATGTTACTAATGGCGGAACTCGAAAAAAATGAGGGGTGCAACACGAGGACATCCTAGGAGGTCACCCATCCTAGTACTACTCTCGCCCAAGGACGCTTAACTTCGGAGTTCTGATGGGATCCGGTGCATTAGTGCTGGTATGATCGCACCCGTCATGTTATGCGAATAAATTACATGTATATTCATTTATAGGACATAAAGAACCTGACTAACCATAACTTTTGATCCAGACATCCGATTGATGCGCCGTAAAAGCCTATGTGTCAATATGACAATAAACTAACCCGTGGAAAGTCAACGTATAAGCAAACAAATAGAACAAGAAATGTTACTAATGGCAGAACTCGAAAAAAATGAGGGGTGCAACACGAGGACATCCTAGGAGGTCACCCATCCTAGTACTACTCTCGCCCAAGGACGCTTAACTTCGGAGTTCTGATGGGATCCGGTGCATTAGTGCTGGTATGATCGCACCCGTCATGTTATGCGAATAAATTACATGTATATTCATTTATAGGACATAAAGAACCTGACTAACCATAACTTTTGATCCAGACATCCGATTGATGCGCCGTAAAAGCCTATGTGTCAATATGACAATAAACTAACGCATGGAAAGTCAACGCATAAGCAAACAAATAGAACAAGAAATGTTACGAATTACGGAACGCGAAAAAAAAGATGTGTGCAACACGAGGACTTCCCAGGAGGTCACCCATCCTAGTACTACTCTCGCCCAAGCACGCTTAACTTCGGAGTTCTGATGGGAACCGGTGCATTAGTGCTGGTATGATCGCACCCGTTATGTTATGCGAATAAATTACATGTATATTCATTTATAGGACATAAAGAACCTGAATAACCATAACTTTTGATCCGGACATCCGATTGATGCGCCGTAAAAGCCTATGTGTCAATATGACAATAAACTAACCCGTGGAAAGTCAACGTATAAGCAAACAAATAGAACAAGAAATGTTACTAATGACGGAACTCGAAAAAAATGAGGGGTTTCAACACGAGGACATCCTAGGAGGTCACCCATCCTAGTACTACTCTCGCCCAAGGACGCTTAACTTCGGAGTTCTGATGGGATCCGGTGCATTAGTGCTGGTATGATCGCACCCGTCATGTTATGCGAATAAATTACATGTATATTCATTTATAGGACATAAAGAACCTGACTAACCATAACTTTTGATCCAGACATCCGATTGATGCGCCGTAAAAGCCTATGTGTCAATATGACAATAAACTAACCCGTGGAAAGTCAACGTATAAGCAAACAAATAGAACAAGAAATGTTACTAATGACGGAACTCGAAAAAAATGAGGGGTGAAACACGAGGACATCCTAGGAGGTCACCCATCCTAGTACTACTCTCGCCCAAGGACGCTTAACTTCGGAGTTCTGATGGGATCCGGTGCATTAGTGCTGGTATGATCGCACCCGTCATGTTATGCGAATAAATTACATGTATATTCATTTATAGGACATAAAGAACCTGACTAACCATAACTTTTGATCCAGACATCCGATTGTTGCGCCGTAAAAGCCTATGTGTCAATATGACAATAAACTAACGCATGGAAAGTCAACGCATAAGCAAACAAATAGAACAAGAAATGTTACGAATTACGGAACTCGAAAAAAAAGATGTGTGCAACACGAGGACTTCCCAGGAGGTCACCCATCCTAGTACTACTCTCGCCCAAGCACGCTTAACTTCGGAGTTCTGATGGGAACCGGTGCATTAGTGCTGGTATGATCGCACCGTCGTTTATGCGAATAAATTACATGTATATTCATTTATAGGACATAAAGAACCTGATTAACCATAACTTTTGATCCGGACATCCGATTGATGCACCGTAAAAGCCTATGTGTCAATATGACAATAAACTAACACGTGGAAATTCAACACATAAGCAAACAAATAGAACAAGAAATGTTACGAATGACGGAACGCGAAAAAAAAAGGACGCAACACGAGGACTTCCAAGGAGGTCACCCATCCTAGTACTACTCTCGCCCATGCACGCTTAACTTCGGAGTTCTGATGGGATCCGGTGCATTAGTGCTGGTATGATCGCACCCGTCATGTTATGCGAATAAATTACATGTATATTCATATATAGGACATAAAGAACCTGATTAACCATAACTTTTGATCCGGACAACCGATTGATGCGCCGTAAAAGCCTATGTGTCAATATGACAATAAACTAACACGTGGAAAGTCAACGCATAAGCAAACAAATAGAACAAGAAATGTTACAAATTACGGAACGCGAAAAAAAAATAGGGGCGCAACACGAGGACTTCCAAGGAGGTCACCCATCCTAGTACTACTATCGCCCAAGCACGCTTAACTTCGGAGTTCTGATGGGATCCGGTGCATTAGTGCTGGTATGATCGCACCCGTCATGTTATGCGAATAAATTACATGTATATTCATTTATAGGACATAAAGAACCTGAATAACCATAACTTTTGATCCAGACATCCGATTGATGCGCCGTAAAAGCCTATGTGTCAATATGACAATAAACTAACACGTGGAAATTCAACACATAAGCAAACAAATAGAACAAGAAATGTTACGAATGACGGAACGCGAAAAAAAAAGACGCAACACGAGGACTTCCAATGAGGTCACCCATCCTAGTACTACTCTCGCCCATGCACGCTTAACTTCGGAGTTCTGATGGGATCCGGTGCATTAGTGCTGGTATGATCGCACCCGTCATGTTATGCGAATAAATTACATGTATATTCATATATAGGACATAAAGAACCTGATTAACCATAACTTTTGATCCGGACAACCGATTGATGCGCCGTAAAAGCCTATGTGTCAATATGACAATAAACTAACACGTGGAAAGTCAACGCATAAGCAAACAAATAGAACAAGAAATGTTACAAATGACGGAACGCGAAAAAAAAATAGGGGCGCAAAACGAGGACTTCCAAGGAGGTCACCCATCCTAGTACTACTATCGCCCAAGGACGCTTAACTTCGGAGTTCTGACGGGATCTGGTGCATTAGTGCTGGTATGATCGCACCCGTCATGTTATGCGAATAAATTAAATGTATATTCATTTATAGGACATAAAGAACCTAATTAACCATAACTTTTGATCCGGACATCCGATTGATGCGCCGTAAAAGCCTATGTGTCAATATAACAATAAACTAACACGTGGAAAGTCAACGCATAAGCAAACATATAGAACAAGAAATGTTACAAATTACGGAACGCGAAAAAAAAATAGGGGCGCAACACGAGAACTTCCAAGGAGGTCACTCATCCTAGAATTACTCTCGCCCAAGCACGCTTAACTTCGGAGTTCTGATGGGATCCGGTGCATTAGTGCTGGTATGATCGCACCCGTTATGTTATGCGAATAAATTACATGTATATTCATTTATAGGACATAAAGAACCTGAATAACCATAACTTTTGATCCGGACATCCGATTGATGCGCCGTAAAAGCCTATGTGTCAATATGACAATAAACTAACCCGTGGAAAGTCAACGTATAAGCAAACAAATAGAACAAGAAATGTTACTAATGACGGAACTCGAAAAAAATGAGGGGTGCAACACGAGGACATCCTAGGAGGTCACCCATCCTAGTACTACTCTCGCCCAAGGACGCTTAACTTCGGAGTTCTGATGGGATCCGGTGCATTAGTGCTGGTATGATCGCACCCGTCATGTTATGCGAATAAATTACATGTATATTCATTTATAGGACATAAAGAACCTGACTAACCATAACTTTTGATCCAGACATCCGATTGATGCGCCGTAAAAGCCTATGTGTCAATATGACAATAAACTAACCCGTGGAAAGTCAACGTATAAGCAAACAAATAGAACAAGAAATGTTACTAATGACGGAACTCGAAAAAAATGAGGGGTGCAACACGAGGACATCCTAGGAGGTCACCCATCCTAGTACTACTCTCGCCCAAGGACGCTTAACTTCGGAGTTCTGATGGGATCCGGTGCATTAGTGCTGGTATGATCGCACCCGTCATGTTATGCGAATAAATTACATGTATATTCATTTATAGGACATAAAGAACCTGACTAACCATAACTTTTGATCCAGACATCCGATTGATGCGCCGTAAAAGCCTATGTGTCAATATGACAATAAACTAACGCATGGAAAGTCAACGCATAAGCAAACAAATAGAACAAGAAATGTTACGAATTACGGAACGCGAAAAAAAAGATGTGTGCAACACGAGGACTTCCCAGGAGGTCACCCATCCTAGTACTACTCTCGCCCAAGCACGCTTAACTTCGGAGTTCTGATGGGAACCGGTGCATTAGTGCTGGTATGATCGTACCCGTCATGTTATGCGAATAAATTACATGTATATTCATTTATAGGACATAAAGAACCTGACTAACCATAACTTTTGATCCAGACATCCGATTGATGCGCCGTAAAAGCCTATGTGTCAATATGACAATAAACTAACCCGTGGAAAGTCAACGTATAAGCAAACAAATAGAACAAGAAGTGTTACTAATGACGGAACTCGAAAAAAATGAGGGGTGCAACACGAGGACATCCTAGGAGGTCACCCATCCTAGTACTACTCTCGCCCAAGGACGCTTAACTTCGGAGTTCTGATGGGATCCGGTGCATTAGTGCTGGTATGATCGCACCCGTCATGTTATGCGAATAAATTACATGTATATTCATTTATAGGACATAAAGAACCTGACTAACCATAACTTTTGATCCAGACATCCGATTGTTGCGCCGTAAAAGCCTATGTGTCAATATGACAATAAACTAACGCATGGGAAGTCAACGCATAAGCAAACAAATAGAACAAGAAATGTTACGAATTACGGAACGCGAAAAAAAAGATGTGTGCAACACGAGGACTTCCCAGGAGGTCACCCATCCTAGTACTACTCTCGCCCAAGCACGCTTAACTTCGGAGTTCTGATGGGAACCGGTGCATTAGTGCTGGTATAATCGCACCCGTCATGTTATGCGAATAAATTACATGTATATTCATTTATAGGACATAAAGAACCTGACTAACCATAACTTTTGATCCAGACATCCGATTGATGCGCCGTAAAAGCCTATGCGTCAATATGACAATAAACTAACCCGTGGAAAGTCAACGTATAAGCAAACAAATAGAACAAGAAATGTTACTAATGACGGAACTCGAAAAAAATGAGGGGTGCAACACGAGGACATCCTAGGAGGTCACCCATCCTAGTACTACTCTCGCCCAAGGACGCTTAACTTCGGAGTTCTGATGGGATCCGGTGCATTAGTGCTGGTATGATCGCACCCGTCATGTTATGCGAATAAATTACATGTATATTCATTTATAGGACATAAAGAACCTGAATAACCATAACTTTTGATCCAGACATCCGATTGATGCGCCGTAAAAGCCTATGTGTCAATATGACAATAAACTAACACGTGGAAATTCAACACATAAGCAAACAAATAGAACAAGAAATTTTACGAATGACGGAACGCGAAAAAAAAAGGACGCAACACGAGGACTTCCAAGGAGGTCACCCATCCTAGTACTACTCTCGCCCATGCACGCTTAACTTCGGAGTTCTGATGGGATCCGGTGCATTAGTGCTGGTATGATCGCACCCGTCATGTTATGCGAATAAATTACATGTATATTCATATATAGGACATAAAGAACCTGATTAACCATAACTTTTGATCCGGACAACCGATTGATGCGCCGTAAAAGCCTATGTGTCAATATGACAATAAACTAACACGTGGAAAGTCAACGCATAAGCAAACAAATAGAACAAGAAATGTTACAAATGACGGAACGCGAAAAAAAAATAGGGGCGCAACACGAGGACTTCCAAGGAGGTCACCCATCCTAGTACTACTATCGCCCAAGCACGCTTAACTTCGGAGTTCTGATGGGATCCGGTGCATTAGTGCTGGTATGATCGCACCCGTCATGTTATGCGAATAAATTACATGTATATTCATTTATAGGACATAAAGAACCTGAATAACCATAACATTTGATCCAGACATCCGATTGATGCGCCGTAAAAGCCTATGTGTCAATATGACAATAAACTAACCCGTGGATAGTCAACGTATAAGCAAACATATAGAACAAGAAATGTTACTAATGACGGAACACGAAGAAAAAAAGAGGGGTGCAACACGAGGACTTCCCAGGAGGTCACCCATCCTAGTACTACTCTCGACCAAGGACGCTTAACTTCGGAGTTCTGATGGGATCCGGTGCATTAGTGCTGGTATGATCGCACCTGTCATGTTATGCGAATAAATTACATGTATATTCATTTATAGGACATAAAGAACCTGAATAACCATAACTTTTGATCCGGACATCCGATTGATGCGCCGTAAAAGCCTATGTGTCAATATGACAATAAACTAACCCGTGGTAATTCAACGTATAAGCAAACATATAGAACAAGAAATGTTACTAATGACGGAAGACGAAAAAAAAAGAGGGGTGCAACACGAGGACTTCCCAGGAGGTCACCCATCCTAGTACTACTCTCGCCCAAGGACGCTTAACTTCGGAGTTCTGACGGGATCTGGTGCATTAGTGCTGGTATGATCGCACCCGTCATGTTATGCGAATAAATTAAATGTATATTCATTTATAGGACATAAAGAACCTAATTAACCATAACTTTTGATCCGGACATCCGATTGATGCGCCGTAAAAGCCTATGTGTCAATATAACAATAAACTAACACGTGGAAAGTCAACGCATAAGCAAACATATAGAACAAGAAATGTTACAAATTACGGAACGCGAAAAAAAAATAGGGGCGCAACACGAGAACTTCCAAGGAGGTCACTCATCCTAGAATTACTCTCGCCCAAGCACGCTTAACTTCGGAGTTCTGATGGGATCCGGTGCATTAGTGCTGGTATGATCGCACCCGTTATGTTATGCGAATAAATTACATGTATATTCATTTATAGGACATAAAGAACCTGAATAACCATAACTTTTGATCCGGACATCCGATTGATGCGCCGTAAAAGCCTATGTGTCAATATGACAATAAACTAACCCGTGGAAAGTCAACGTATAAGCAAACAAATAGAACAAGAAATGTTACTAATGACGGAACTCGAAAAAAATGAGGGGTGCAACACGAGGACATCCTAGGAGGTCACCCATCCTAGTACTACTCTCGCCCAAGGACGCTTAACTTCGGAGTTCTGATGGGATCCGGTGCATTAGTGCTGGTATGATCGCACCCGTCATGTTATGCGAATAAATTACATGTATATTCATTTATAGGACATAAAGAACCTGACTAACCATAACTTTTGATCCAGACATCCGATTGATGCGCCGTAAAAGCCTATGTGTCAATATGACAATAAACTAACACGTGGAAATTCAACACATAAGCAAACAAATAGAACAAGAAATGTTACGAATGACGGAACGCGAAAAAAAAAGGACGCAACACGAGGACTTCCAAGGAGGTCACCCATCCTAGTACTACTCTCGCCCATGCACGCTTAACTTCGGAGTTCTGATGGGATCCGGTGCATTAGTGCTGGTATGATCGCACCCGTCATGTTATGCGAATAAATTACATGTATATTCATATATAGGACATAAAGAACCTGATTAACCATAACTTTTGATCCGGACAACCGATTGATGCGCCGTAAAAGCCTATGTGTCAATATGACAATAAACTAACACGTGGAAAGTCAACGCATAAGCAAACAAATAGAACAAGAAATGTTACAAATGACGGAACGCGAAAAAAAAATAGGGGCGCAACACGAGGACTTCCAAGGAGGTCACCCATCCTAGTACTACTATCGCCCAAGCACGCTTAACTTCGGAGTTCTGATGGGATCCGGTGCATTAGTGCTGGTATGATCGCACCCGTCATGTTATGCGAATAAATTACATGTATATTCATTTATAGGACATAAAGAACCTGAATAACCATAACTTTTGATCCAGACATCCGATTGATGCGCCGTAAAAGCCTATGTGTCAATATGACAATAAACTAACCCGTGGATAGTCAACGTATAAGCAAACATATAGAACAAGAAATGTTACTAATGACGGAACACGAAGAAAAAAAGAGGGGTGCAACACGAGGACTTCCCAGGAGGTCACCCATCCTAGTACTACTCTCGACCAAGGACGCTTAACTTCGGAGTTCTGATGGGATCCGGTGCATTAGTGCTGGTATGATCGCACCTGTCATGTTATGCGAATAAATTACATGTATATTCATTTATAGGACATAAAGAACCTGAATAAGCATAACTTTTGATCCGGACATCCGATTGATGCGCCGTAAAAGCCTATGTGTCAATATGACAATAAACTAACCCGTGGTAATTCAACGTATAAGCAAACATATAGAACAAGAAATGTTACTAATGACGGAAGACGAAAAAAAAAGAGGGGTGCAACACGAGGACTTCCCAGGAGGTCACCCATCCTAGTACTACTCTCGCCCAAGGACGCTTAACTTCGGAGTTCTGACGGGATCTGGTGCATTAGTGCTGGTATGATCGCACCCGTCATGTTATGCGAATAAATTAAATGTATATTCATTTATAGGACATAAAGAACCTAATTAACCATAACTTTTGATCCGGACATCCGATTGATGCGCCGTAAAAGCCTATGTGTCAATATAACAATAAACTAACACGTGGAAAGTCAACGCATAAGCAAACATATAGAACAAGAAATGTTACAAATTACGGAACGCGAAAAAAAAATAGGGGCGCAACACGAGAACTTCCAAGGAGGTCACTCATCCTAGAATTACTCTCGCCCAAGCACGCTTAACTTCGGAGTTCTGATGGGATCCGGTGCATTAGTGCTGGTATGATCGCACCCGTCATGTTATGCGAATAAATTACATGTATATTCATTTATAGGACATAAAGAACCTGACTAACCATAACTTTTGATCCAGACATCCGATTGATGCGCCGTAAAAGCCTATGTGTCAATATGACAATAAACTAACACGTGGAAATTCAACACATAAGCAAACAAATAGAACAAGAAATGTTACGAATGACGGAACGCGAAAAAAAAAGGACGCAACACGAGGACTTCCAAGGAGGTCACCCATCCTAGTACTACTCTCGCCCATGCACGCTTAACTTCGGAGTTCTGATGGGATCCGGTGCATTAGTGCTGGTATGATCGCACCCGTCATGTTATGCGAATAAATTACATGTATATTCATATATAGGACATAAAGAACCTGATTAACCATAACTTTTGATCCGGACAACCGATTGATGCGCCGTAAAAGCCTATGTGTCAATATGACAATAAACTAACACGTGGAAAGTCAACGCATAAGCAAACAAATAGAACAAGAAATGTTACAAATGACGGAACGCGAAAAAAAAATAGGGGCGCAACACGAGGACTTCCAAGGAGGTCACCCATCCTAGTACTACTATCGCCCAAGCACGCTTAACTTCGGAGTTCTGATGGGATCCGGTGCATTAGTGCTGGTATGATCGCACCCGTCATGTTATGCGAATAAATTACATGTATATTCATTTATAGGACATAAAGAACCTGAATAACCATAACTTTTGATCCAGACATCCGATTGATGCGCCGTAAAAGCCTATGTGTCAATATGACAATAAACTAACCCGTGGATAGTCAACGTATAAGCAAACATATAGAACAAGAAATGTTACTAATGACGGAACACGAAGAAAAAAAGAGGGGTGCAACACGAGGACTTCCCAGGAGGTCACCCATCCTAGTACTACTCTCGACCAAGGACGCTTAACTTCGGAGTTCTGATGGGATCCGGTGCATTAGTGCTGGTATGATCGCACCTGTCATGTTATGCGAATAAATTACATGTATATTCATTTATAGGACATAAAGAACCTGAATAACCATAACTTTTGATCCGGACATCCGATTGATGCGCCGTAAAAGCCTATGTGTCAATATGACAATAAACTAACCCGTGGTAATTCAACGTATAAGCAAACATATAGAACAAGAAATGTTACTAATGACGGAAGACGAAAAAAAAAGAGGGGTGCAACACGAGGACTTCCCAGGAGGTCACCCATCCTAGTACTACTCTCGCCCAAGGACGCTTAACTTCGGAGTTCTGACGGGATCTGGTGCATTAGTGCTGGTATGATCGCACCCGTCATGTTATGCGAATAAATTAAATGTATATTCATTTATAGGACATAAAGAACCTAATTAACCATAACTTTTGATCCGGACATCCGATTGATGCGCCGTAAAAGCCTATGTGTCAATATAACAATAAACTAACACGTGGAAAGTCAACGCATAAGCAAACATATAGAACAAGAAATGTTACAAATTACGGAACGCGAAAAAAAAATAGGGGCGCAACACGAGAACTTCCAAGGAGGTCACTCATCCTAGAATTACTCTCGCCCAAGCACGCTTAACTTCGGAGTTCTGATGGGATCCGGTGCATTAGTGCTGGTATGATCGCACCCGTTATGTTATGCGAATAAATTACATGTATATTCATTTATAGGACATAAAGAACCTGACTAACCATAACTTTTGATCCAGACATCCGATTGATGCGCCGTAAAAGCCTATGTGTCAATATGACAATAAACTAACCCGTGGAAAGTCAACGTATAAGCAAACAAATAGAACAAGAAATGTTACTAATGACGGAACTCGAAAAAAATGAGGGGTGCAACACGAGGACATCCTAGGAGGTCACCCATCCTAGTACTACTCTCGCCCAAGGACGCTTAACTTCGGAGTTCTGATGGGATCCGGTGCATTAGTGCTGGTATGATCGCACCCGTCATGTTATGCGAATAAATTACATGTATATTCATTTATAGGACATAAAGAACCTGACTAACCATAACTTTTGATCCAGACATCCGATTGATGCGCCGTAAAAGCCTATGTGTCAATATGACAATAAACTAACGCATGGAAAGTCAACGCATAAGCAAACAAATAGAACAAGAAATGTTACGAATTACGGAACGCGAAAAAAAAGATGTGTGCAACACGAGGACTTCCCAGGAGGTCACCCATCCTAGTACTACTCTCGCCCAAGCACGCTTAACTTCGGAGTTCTGATGGGAACCGGTGCATTAGTGCTGGTATGATCGCACCCGTCATGTTATGCGAATAAATTACATGTATATTCATTTATAGGACATAAAGAACCTGACTAACCATAACTTTTGATCCAGACATCCGATTGATGCGCCGTAAAAGCCTATGTGTCAATATGACAATAAACTAACCCGTGGAAAGTCAACGTATAAGCAAACAAATAGAACAAGAAGTGTTACTAATGACGGAACTCGAAAAAAATGAGGGGTGCAACACGAGGACATCCTAGGAGGTCACCCATCCTAGTACTACTCTCGCCCAAGGACGCTTAACTTCGGAGTTCTGATGGGATCCGGTGCATTAGTGCTGGTATGATCGCACCCGTCATGTTATGCGAATAAATTACATGTATATTCATTTATAGGACATAAAGAACCTGACTAACCATAACTTTTGATCCAGACATCCGATTGTTGCGCCGTAAAAGCCTATGTGTCAATATGACAATAAACTAACGCATGGGAAGTCAACGCATAAGCAAACAAATAGAACAAGAAATGTTACGAATTACGGAACGCGAAAAAAAAGATGTGTGCAACACGAGGACTTCCCAGGAGGTCACCCATCCTAGTACTACTCTCGCCCAAGCACGCTTAACTTCGGAGTTCTGATGGGAACCGGTGCATTAGTGCTGGTATGATCGCACCGTCGTTTATGCGAATAAATTACATGTATATTCATTTATAGGACATAAAGAACCTGATTAACCATAACTTTTGATCCGGACATCCGATTGATGCACCGTAAAAGCCTATGTGTCAATATGACAATAAACTAACACGTGGAAATTCAACACATAAGCTAACAAATAGAACAAGAAATGTTACGAATGACGGAACGCGAAAAAAAAAGGACGCAACACGAGGACTTCCAAGGAGGTCACCCATCCTAGTACTACTCTCGCCCAAGCACGCTTAACTTCGGAGTTCTGATGGGATCCGGTGCATTAGTGCTGGTATGATCGCACCCGTCATGTTATGCGAATAAATTACATGTATATTCATATGTAGGACATAAAGAACCTGATTAACCATAACTTTTGATCCGGACAACCGATTGATGCGCCGTAAAAGCCTATGTGTCAATATGACAATAAACTAACACGTGGAAAGTCAACGCATAAGCAAACAAATAGAACAAGAAATGTTACAAATGACGGAACGCGAAAAAAAAATAGGGGAGCAACACGAGGACTTCCAAGGAGGTCACCCATCCTAGTACTACTATCGCCCAAGCACGCTTAACTTCGGAGTTCTGATGGGATCCGGTGCATTAGTGCTGGTATGATCGCACCCGTCATGTTATGCGAATAAATTACATGTATATTCATTTATAGGACATAAAGAACCTGAATAACCATAACTTTTGATCCGGACATCCGATTGATGCGCCGTAAAAGCCTATGTGTCAATATGACAATAAACTAACCCGTGGTAATTCAACGTATAAGCAAACATATAGAACAAGAAATGTTACTAATGACGGAAGACGAAAAAAAAAGAGGGGTGCAACACGAGGACTTCCCAGGAGGTCACCCATCCTAGTACTACTCTCGCCCAAGGACGCTTAACTTCGGAGTTCTGACGGGATCTGGTGCATTAGTGCTGGTATGATCGCACCCGTCATGTTATGCGAATAAATTAAATGTATATTCATTTATAGGACATAAAGAACCTAATTAACCATAACTTTTGATCCGGACATCCGATTGATGCGCCGTAAAAGCCTATGTGTCAATATAACAATAAACTAACACGTGGAAAGTCAACGCATAAGCAAACATATAGAACAAGAAATGTTACAAATTACGGAACGCGAAAAAAAAATAGGGGCGCAACACGAGAACTTCCAAGGAGGTCACTCATCCTAGAATTACTCTCGCCCAAGCACGCTTAACTTCGGAGTTCTGATGGGATCCGGTGCATTAGTGCTGGTATGATCGCACCCGTTATGTTATGCGAATAAATTACATGTATATTCATTTATAGGACATAAAGAACCTGACTAACCATAACTTTTGATCCAGACATCCGATTGATGCGCCGTAAAAGCCTATGTGTCAATATGACAATAAACTAACCCGTGGAAAGTCAACGTATAAGCAAACAAATAGAACAAGAAATGTTACTAATTACGGAACTCGAAAAAAATGAGGGGTGCAACACGAGGACATCCTAGGAGGTCACCCATCCTAGTACTACTCTCGCCCAAGGACGCTTAACTTCGGAGTTCTGATGGGATCCGGTGCATTAGTGCTGGTATGATCGCACCCGTCATGTTATGCGAATAAATTACATGTATATTCATTTATAGGACATAAAGAACCTGACTAACCATAACTTTTGATCCAGACATCCGATTGATGCGCCGTAAAAGCCTATGTGTCAATATGACAATAAACTAACGCATGGAAAGTCAACGCATAAGCAAACAAATAGAACAAGAAATGTTACGAATTACGGAACGCGAAAAAAAAGATGTGTGCAACACGAGGACTTCCCAGGAGGTCACCCATCCTAGTACTACTCTCGCCCAAGCACGCTTAACTTCGGAGTTCTGATGGGAACCGGTGCATTAGTGCTGGTATGATCGCACCCGTCATGTTATGCGAATAAATTACATGTATATTCATTTATAGGACATAAAGAACCTGACTAACCATAACTTTTGATCCAGACATCCGATTGATGCGCCGTAAAAGCCTATGTGTCAATATGACAATAAACTAACCCGTGGAAAGTCAACGTATAAGCAAACAAATAGAACAAGAAGTGTTACTAATGACGGAACTCGAAAAAAATGAGGGGTGCAACACGAGGACATCCTAGGAGGTCACCCATCCTAGTACTACTCTCGCCCAAGGACGCTTAACTTCGGAGTTCTGATGGGATCCGGTGCATTAGTGCTGGTATGATCGCACCCGTCATGTTATGCGAATAAATTACATGTATATTCATTTATAGGACATAAAGAACCTGACTAACCATAACTTTTGATCCATGTTTGGATTTAGGGTTTGAGAAGAAGAAAGGTAAGGCGAGGAAGAAGATGAAGAAAGCTCTCTGAATCAAAGATGATAACTTGATTATCGGAATTGTTCAACAGTGCAGCAGATATAAGGTAACGAAGGCGAGAACAGACAAAACAGTACTGTCCGAGAATTGCAACTAAGTCCCTAATACTAAACTAATTGATGCTTGGGCCTCAAGCAACAATATTTACATATTGATCCTAAACATAAGTGTTAGACACACTTATATCCTAACATTCCCTATGCTTGATCTTGTCTTTGAAACTTGATCTTTGGTCGCCAAAAGCACTCGTGGTCGCCAACTGACCTTGATATTGTTATTGTAGTCGCCAAATGAACATTTGGTCGCCAAATGAACTTAATCTTGTCATTGTGGTCGCCAACTGTACTCGTGGTCGCCAAATCTTCAAAATATATCCTAAAATTTGACAGTCTGCAGTAAATCCATTCTCTGGAACGAAGTACTTTCCTGTTCCTTATTGACACATCTGAGCAGAATACGTAGTATAGCTGAGTTCTCCTAGCTGAGATGCACTATGCAATTGATTTAGCATCTGTGCTGTCTTTAGTATGGGTAATCAGAACTCTGATCATAGGGCGATTAATGTCTGTAATCTAAGATCATGAACAAGTCTGAAAAACACGAAAAGCAGTACCAAGTATTCACAATCATATGCATGATTCTCTCTATTCCAGATCAGTAAACTGTTGCCAAAGTGCATCAGACATACTAATATAATCATTTTAACTGCTGCTTTATTCATTCATTTGGAATGTCTTGAAAATTGAGATATTCATAACATGACAGAGGAGTTTGAGCTCCTATCTTACCAGTATGACTGCAAGGTTTGAGCCTTGATCTTTTCATCCTCAAGAGTGAAAAACTCAGTATGACTTTGTCATTTAATATTTGATTTCACTCTGTTTTTGGACTCAAGCCATACCCTATGCCATGGTTAATGCAGCAGTTATTTTTTTTTCAGAGATATATTCAATGATGCACAAAGGCAAGGCTTATGATCAGAGAAGAGAGAAATGCACACATGACAGGCGATACTCAGGTATATGCTAGACATGGAAATCAGACGAGAACATACCAAGATTACAAGCACTTAATTGAAACAAGATAGAGTTGATCAATCATGCATAAGGACAGACAGAGGTTCAAAAAATTACAAAGGTGCAGTCAACAGGAAAACTCAGATAACAAAACATATGGCTGTCCAAAAGCTCATAGAACAAGGCAAGTTACTAAGTAAACAGAGAAAGAATAAACGTACAGACTGTGTGGGAAGTTCATTGAGCAGTGGAACCAAGCTGAAGGAATGGGGAGACACCACGATCCTCCAGTTCCTCCAGTGAGAAGACTCCAAGCTTTTTCCTGCAGGGAATGAAATTTTTTTCTGTCAGAGGCTTGGTCAAGATATCAGCTGTCTGTTCTGAAGCTGGAATAAAGTTGACTAAGACATCCCCATTTTGAACTTTCTCTCTGATGAAGAAGAGATCAATCTCTACATGTTTCATCTTGGAGTGATGGATGGGGTTCTCAGACAAAGCTACAGCACTTGTGTTGTCTGTCCAGATGACAGGTGCAGTGGGTGTGTGAAGTCCAATTTCCTTGAGAAGGGATTGGACCCACATGATCTCACACATGGCATTGGCAATGGCCCTAAATTCAGCCTCTGCACTCGACCTAGAGACTACTGTCTGTTTCTTAGAGCTCCATATTATGGGATTACCATTCAGGAGAAGATAATGCCCTGAGATGGAGCGGCGATCAGTTTGATCACCACCCCAGTCAGCATCAGAGAAGGAGGTAAGAGTGATGTCTGTGACAGGCGAGGGTGTTGGTCTGAACAACAGACCATGATTGAGAGTGCCTTTGAGGTATCTCAGCACATGAATAACAGCCTTCCAGTTGCTGTTATTTGGTGCCTGCATAAACTGACTCAGTTTGTTCACTGAAAAGTGAATGTCTGGTCGAGTGACACAGACATGTTGTAGAGCACCTATTGTGCTCCTATATAGAGTTTCATCATGAAAGAGATCAGAACAGGAAGACATACCTGACTTAGACAAACAAGTACCTGTCATTGGAGTGGGAAATTCAGATTCATCTTTCAGACCTACCTTATCCAGGAGTTCCTGAATGTACTTTTTCTGATTTAACAGAATAAAGTCATCACCTGAAACTACTTCCATGCCAAGGAAGTAGTTCAGGTTTCCCAGATCTTTCAGCTGAAACTGAGCATTTATAGAGTCAACAATTTTAGAAACAAGATTAACAGAAGTGCCAGTTATAACAATGTCATCCACATAAACAAGAAGTAACACGAAAGAATCAGAGGCAGATTTGATAAAGAGGCAACTATCTGAGGTTGAAACATGAAAACCAAGGGAGTTCAGGAGAAAAAACTTCAGTTTTTCAAACCAGGCTCTGGGAGCCTGTTTAAGACCATATAAAGCTTTTTGAAGTTTGCAAACCAGGTTAGGAGTATTAGAGTGAACCTCAAAACCAGGAGGCTGTGTCATGTAGACCTCCTCTTGGAGGTCACCATGAAGAAAAGCATTGTTAATATCCACCTGTCTGATACACCATTTATGAGTGAGAGCTAAGGACAGAACAATGCGAACAGTGGCAGATTTAATGACAGGACTGAAGGTTTCCTGAAAATCAAAGCCTGGTTTTTGGGAAAAACCTTTGGCAACAAGACGGGCCTTGTATCTGACAACAGCCCCATCTGCATTTCTTTTGATTTTAAAGATCCATTTACAACCTATAGGTATACGACCTGTAGGTAGGGAAACAAGAGTCCAGGTGTTGTTGGCAGTAAGAGCTGTAAGCTCTTCCTGCACAGCCTTAAACCAATGAGGTGACTGAAGAGCTTCGTGAATGCTACGAGGCTCAGAGTTAGTTAGGTCTGTGGATAGGGCAAGTGAAGTGGACATCTCATGAAGGGAAGATTTAGACCTGGTCTGCATAGGATGTATATTGGTGGAAGATTTGGGGCGAGAGGGCCGAGAGGATGAGGGTGGATGGGTTTGTGGGGAGGTGGGGAAGGACTGATCAGAGTGAGCTGGTGGTGGTGGCGTAGAGGAAAACGGGTCAGAAATGGGAACAAGGGTAGAACCAGAAGGGACATATCTACAGACCTCCGTAGGGGAGCTAAGGTCAGGAGTAGGAACAGGTGCAGAGGGAGGCTGAGTAGAGGTAAAGTTTTGGGAGGGTGTGGTGGAGGGTAAGCTAGACTCCCCCGACGTGTGGGCATGCACAGGAGGTCCCGAGGAATGAGTGATAGTAGAGGGAACAGAGGTGGGTTTTTGGAAGAATGGGTCACAGGGAATGAAAAATGGTTTGGAAGGAGTGGAGGCTTTTGGTGTGTTTGAAGCATAGAAAGGTCCTGTGGTGTCACAGAAAGGAAATGTTGTTTCATGAAAGACAACATTTCGTGACACATAAACTCTTCCAGATGAAGAGAGACACTTATAGCCATGGTGGTCAGAACAGAACCCAATGAATACACAAGGTTCTGATCTAAAGGACAGCTTGTGAGACCTGTAAGGTCTCAGGTGGGGAAAGCATAAGCAGCCAAAGACTCTCAGAAAGGAGTAGTCAGGCTTGGTATTGAAAATAAGCTCATGAGGAGAACAGTTCTCCAGAGTCTTGGAAGGCAAGCGATTAATTAGAAAAACAGCAGTGGAGAAGGCATCCGTCCAGTAGTGAAGAGGGACGGATGACTGTGCAAGCAGTGTCAGACCTAATTCAACAATATGGCGGTGCTTACGCTCCACCATGCCATTTTGTTGGCTTGAATATGGGCAGGTGATCCTATGAACTATACCATACTGAGCTAAGTATGTAGTAAGAAAGTGGAACTCACCTCCTCCATCAGATTGCACAGCCTTGAGCTTCATGCCAAGCTGCTTTTCTGCTAAGAGATGAAACTCACAGAAGGCTTTAGTAGCATCAGACTTACGGTTCAGAAAGTAAATCCAAGTAAATCTAGAAAAGACATCAACAATACTAAGATAGTAATTGCAGTTACTAGAGGAGAAAGGGGCAGGACCCCAGAGATCTACCTGAACCATTTCGAGTGGACGAGAGTAGACAGTTTCTGAAGGTTGATAAGGGAGGGTCTTACTCTTACCCACTGCACAAGCAGTACACTCAGAGGATATGTGTTTAGTGGGCAGATTTTGTAATCTCAAGAAGTTAACAAGAATATTCCTAGATGGGTGGCCTAACCTCATGTGCCATAGGTGAGAAGGATCAGTTGTTTTCAAAGAGCTGAGAAAGCAGCTTATTTCAAAATCAGGTAATGCATTAGAGGATGCACTATTAAAACATGTGACAGCAGAAGAATCATCAGAGACATCATTATTATAAGCAGGAAAAGAAACAGAGGTACCATGATAAACATCACATGCAGCAGAATTGTCATTATTAATAACCGGAAAGGCAGAGTTATGAGCAGATAAGACTGCATTATTACAAAAAGACTGAAATTCAGTAGAAAGGTTCAAACACTGATCTGGACTAACAGTAGCAGACTCGACTAAATTATTAGACTTAGACCTAAAACTAGAGAAGTCTAAACGATAAAGACCCCCAGACTCATAACCCTTGAGCAGCACCTTGTTGGAGAGTGAATCCTTGATCAGGCAATGCGATGGGTGGAATTCAAAATAAACCTGATTATCCTTTGAAAACTGAGATACAGAAAGCAGGTTTTTAGTGACAGCAGGAGTGTAAAGTAAGTTATTTAGGAGTAATGGTTTTCCAGTGGAAGGTAAAGTAGAAGAACCAATAGCAGAAATATCAAGAGTAGAGCCATTTCCTACTAAGACCTTACCTGGGCCAGAATAAGGAGAAGTCATGTTCTGGAAAGGCTGAGCATTCGTCAGGTGGTTCGTGGCTCCTGAATCAGGGAACCAGCTGCCGTCAGAGGTGGCTGGGTTATGGCTGCTGGATAACAGGTGATTGGCTTGAGGGAGTTGAGGTGATGCTGATTGAGTAGGGATGGGGTTCAGTTGAGGCTGAGGATTTGGAAAGCCTTGATATGGCTGAGGTGGGTAACATGGGGGGGCCATCATGTAGGGGTAGATAGGTGGTAAGGGTGATGGATAGGGTGAGTACTGCAAGACAGAGTGTGTTTGGGTGTTGGGAGGATGGATGGTTGTGGTCTGAGGTGGTTGAGATTGATTCTGAACTTTGTGCAGCTGAGGTGGAGGGTAGGGTTGGTTCAGTTGTTGATGTTGGTAAGGGTCAGGCTCAGTGTCATAAGCAGCGAGGTTTGCTGAAGGTGTAGGAGAGTTGGACTGAGGATCAGTCACACCAGTAAATTGTACATTAAACCTGTGGAAACATCTGTGCACCAAATGCCCAAATTTTCCACACAGCTGGCATTGGAGTCTGCTATTTCCAAAGCCCCTACCACGCCCCCTACCCCTCCCAGATTGTTGATTACCAAATGGTGGGGGACCATAGGAAAATGACTGAGCATTTTGGTTTGTGGGTTGGGGTGAGGGGAGGAGACCAGACATACTACCAGAGTTGTTTTCAGCATATGACACAGGGGGCTTACTGGGATTGGGAACCTTAGCAGAAGCTATGTTGACACTAGCACTAGCATCAAATAAGAGGTCAGACTGCCTAGACTCAGCATCTAATAACACAGAACTCACAGAAGCGATAGTGTAAGGATTTTGGCTAGCATGAATGACAGCAATGACATTATCATATTGACCCTTTACCCCATTCAAAATAATCGAGATTTGTTGCATCTCTTCTATAGGGTGACCACAACTAGCTAAACTATCACATGTGGTTTGTATTTCAGTGAGGTAGTCTCTCATAGGTTGATGAACATGCTTCCTAACCTTAAGTCTATCATATAAATGCATGATTCTGGTGGTGGACGAAGATGAAAAATCTCTATGAAGCTTTTGCCAAATGGCAGCAGCTGACATACACCCTATAAGACCCCTACTGACCTGAGAGGAGACAGAGGCAAGAAGCCAAGACGCGAGGGAGCTGTCCTGCTGGAGGAACTTCGTGTATGCAGGATTTGGGACAGCAGCCCGAGTTTCATCTTCCAGAAACTGCGGTACGTTAGCTCCATGGAGATGGCTTTCCAGGTTATACCCTCTTACAGATAGTAGAACCTGCTGTTTCCATTGCTGGAAATTCTCCTCACCAAGTAGCTGAGCTACTTTCTTGTTGGCGAAGGCAGGGCTAGATTCTTCCATGAATCAAGAAGGAAGGTTGAAAAGAGAAGATTTCAGGCTCGATCGAGCTCTGATACCATGTTTGGATTTAGGGTTTGAGAAGAAGAAAGGTAAGGCGAGGAAGAAGATGAAGAAAGCTCTCTGAATCAAAGATGATAACTTGATTATCGGAATTGTTCAACAGTGCAGCAGATATAAGGTAACGAAGGCGAGAACAGACAAAACAGTACTGTCCGAGAATTGCAACTAAGTCCCTAATACTAAACTAATTGATGCTTGGGCCTCAAGCAACAATATTTACATATTGATCCTAAACATAAGTGTTAGACACACTTATATCCTAACAATCCAGACATCCGATTGTTGCGCCGTAAAAGCCTATGTGTCAATATGACAATAAACTAACGCATGGGAAGTCAACGCATAAGCAAACAAATAGAACAAGAAATGTTACGAATTACGGAACGCGAAAAAAAAGATGTGTGCAACACGAGGACTTCCCAGGAGGTCACCCATCCTAGTACTACTCTCGCCCAAGCACGCTTAACTTCGGAGTTCTGATGGGAACCGGTGCATTAGTGCTGGTATGATCGCACCGTCGTTTATGCGAATAAATTACATGTATATTCATTTATAGGACATAAAGAACCTGATTAACCATAACTTTTGATCCGGACATCCGATTGATGCACCGTAAAAGCCTATGTGTCAATATGACAATAAACTAACACGTGGAAATTCAACACATAAGCTAACAAATAGAACAAGAAATGTTACGAATGACGGAACGCGAAAAAAAAAGGACGCAACACGAGGACTTCCAAGGAGGTCACCCATCCTAGTACTACTCTCGCCCAAGCACGCTTAACTTCGGAGTTCTGATGGGATCCGGTGCATTAGTGCTGGTATGATCGCACCCGTCATGTTATGCGAATAAATTACATGTATATTCATATGTAGGACATAAAGAACCTGATTAACCATAACTTTTGATCCGGACAACCGATTGATGCGCCGTAAAAGCCTATGTGTCAATATGACAATAAACTAACACGTGGAAAGTCAACGCATAAGCAAACAAATAGAACAAGAAATGTTACAAATGACGGAACGCGAAAAAAAAATAGGGGAGCAACACGAGGACTTCCAAGGAGGTCACCCATCCTAGTACTACTATCGCCCAAGCACGCTTAACTTCGGAGTTCTGATGGGATCCGGTGCATTAGTGCTGGTATGATCGCACCCGTCATGTTATGCGAATAAATTACATGTATATTCATTTATAGGACATAAAGAACCTGAATAACCATAACTTTTGATCCGGACATCCGATTGATGCGCCGTAAAAGCCTATGTGTCAATATGACAATAAACTAACACGTGGAAATTCAACACATAAGCAAACAAATAGAACAAGAAATGTTACGAATGACGGAACGCGAAAAAAAAAGGACGCAACACGAGGACTTCCAAGGAGGTCACCCATCCTAGTACTACTCTCGCCCATGCACGCTTAACTTCGGAGTTCTGATGGGATCCGGTGCATTAGTGCTGGTATGATCGCACCCGTCATGTTATGCGAATAAATTACATGTATATTCATATATAGGACATAAAGAACCTGATTAACCATAACTTTTGATCCGGACAACCGATTGATGCGCCGTAAAAGCCTATGTGTCAATATGACAATAAACTAACACGTGGAAAGTCAACGCATAAGCAAACAAATAGAACAAGAAATGTTACAAATGACGGAACGCGAAAAAAAAATAGGGGCGCAACACGAGGACTTCCAAGGAGGTCACCCATCCTAGTACTACTATCGCCCAAGCACGCTTAACTTCGGAGTTCTGATGGGATCCGGTGCATTAGTGCTGGTATGATCGCACCCGTCATGTTATGCGAATAAATTACATGTATATTCATTTATAGGACATAAAGAACCTGAATAACCATAACTTTTGATCCAGACATCCGATTGATGCGCCGTAAAAGCCTATGTGTCAATATGACAATAAACTAACCCGTGGATAGTCAACGTATAAGCAAACATATAGAACAAGAAATGTTACTAATGACGGAACACGAAGAAAAAAAGAGGGGTGCAACACGAGGACTTCCCAGGAGGTCACCCATCCTAGTACTACTCTCGACCAAGGACGCTTAACTTCGGAGTTCTGATGGGATCCGGTGCATTAGTGCTGGTATGATCGCACCTGTCATGTTATGCGAATAAATTACATGTATATTCATTTATAGGACATAAAGAACCTGAATAACCATAACTTTTGATCCGGACATCCGATTGATGCGCCGTAAAAGCCTATGTGTCAATATGACAATAAACTAACCCGTGGTAATTCAACGTATAAGCAAACATATAGAACAAGAAATGTTACTAATGACGGAAGACGAAAAAAAAAGAGGGGTGCAACACGAGGACTTCCCAGGAGGTCACCCATCCTAGTACTACTCTCGCCCAAGGACGCTTAACTTCGGAGTTCTGACGGGATCTGGTGCATTAGTGCTGGTATGATCGCACCCGTCATGTTATGCGAATAAATTAAATGTATATTCATTTATAGGACATAAAGAACCTAATTAACCATAACTTTTGATCCGGACATCCGATTGATGCGCCGTAAAAGCCTATGTGTCAATATAACAATAAACTAACACGTGGAAAGTCAACGCATAAGCAAACATATAGAACAAGAAATGTTACAAATTACGGAACGCGAAAAAAAAATAGGGGCGCAACACGAGAACTTCCAAGGAGGTCACTCATCCTAGAATTACTCTCGCCCAAGCACGCTTAACTTCGGAGTTCTGATGGGATCCGGTGCATTAGTGCTGGTATGATCGCACCCGTTATGTTATGCGAATAAATTACATGTATATTCATTTATAGGACATAAAGAACCTGAATAACCATAACTTTTGATCCGGACATCCGATTGATGCGCCGTAAAAGCCTATGTGTCAATATGACAATAAACTAACCCGTGGAAAGTCAACGTATAAGCAAACAAATAGAACAAGAAATGTTACTAATGACGGAACTCGAAAAAAATGAGGGGTGCAACACGAGGACATCCTAGGAGGTCACCCATCCTAGTACTACTCTCGCCCAAGGACGCTTAACTTCGGAGTTCTGATGGGATCCGGTGCATTAGTGCTGGTATGATCGCACCCGTCATGTTATGCGAATAAATTACATGTATATTCATTTATAGGACATAAAGAACCTGACTAACCATAACTTTTGATCCAGACATCCGATTGATGCGCCGTAAAAGCCTATGTGTCAATATGACAATAAACTAACCCGTGGAAAGTCAACGTATAAGCAAACAAATAGAACAAGAAATGTTACTAATGACGGAACTCGAAAAAAATGAGGGGTGCAACACGAGGACATCCTAGGAGGTCACCCATCCTAGTACTACTCTCGCCCAAGGACGCTTAACTTCGGAGTTCTGATGGGATCCGGTGCATTAGTGCTGGTATGATCGCACCCGTCATGTTATGCGAATAAATTACATGTATATTCATTTATAGGACATAAAGAACCTGACTAACCATAACTTTTGATCCAGACATCCGATTGATGCGCCGTAAAAGCCTATGTGTTAATATGACAATAAACTAACGCATGGAAAGTCAACGCATAAGCAAACAAATAGAACAAGAAATGTTACGAATTACGGAACGCGAAAAAAAAGATGTGTGCAACACGAGGACTTCCCAGGAGGTCACCCATCCTAGTACTACTCTCGCCCAAGCACGCTTAACTTCGGAGTTCTGATGGGAACCGGTGCATTAGTGCTGGTATGATCGCACCGTCGTTTATGCGAATAAATTACATGTATATTCATTTATAGGACATAAAGAACCTGATTAACCATAACTTTTGATCCGGACATCCGATTGATGCACCGTAAAAGCCTATGTGTCAATATGACAATAAACTAACACGTGGAAATTCAACACATAAGCTAACAAATAGAACAAGAAATGTTACGAATGACGGAACGCGAAAAAAAAAGGACGCAACACGAGGACTTCCAAGGAGGTCACCCATCCTAGTACTACTCTCGCCCAAGCACGCTTAACTTCGGAGTTCTGATGGGATCCGGTGCATTAGTGCTGGTATGATCGCACCCGTCATGTTATGCGAATAAATTACATGTATATTCATATGTAGGACATAAAGAACCTGATTAACCATAACTTTTGATCCGGACAACCGATTGATGCGCCGTAAAAGCCTATGTGTCAATATGACAATAAACTAACACGTGGAAAGTCAACGCATAAGCAAACAAATAGAACAAGAAATGTTACAAATGACGGAACGCGAAAAAAAAATAGGGGCGCAACACGAGGACTTCCAAGGAGGTCACCCATCCTAGTACTACTATCGCCCAAGCACGCTTAACTTCGGAGTTCTGATGGGATCCGGTGCATTAGTGCTGGTATGATCGCACCCGTCATGTTATGCGAATAAATTACATGTATATTCATTTATAGGACATAAAGAACCTGAATAACCATAACTTTTGATCCGGACATCCGATTGATGCGCCGTAAAAGCCTATGTGTCAATATGACAATAAACTCACCCGTGGATAGTCAACGTATAAGCAAACATATAGAACAAGAAATGTTACTAATGACGGAACACGAAGAAAAAAAGAGGGGTGCAACACGAGGACTTCCCAGGAGGTCACCCATCCTAGTACTACTCTCGCCCAAGGACGCTTAACTTCGGAGTTCTGATGGGATCCGGTGCATTAGTGCTGGTATGATCGCACCTGTCATGTTATGCGAATAAATTACATGTATATTCATTTATAGGACATAAAGAACCTGAATAACCATAACTTTTGATCCGGACATCCGATTGATGCGCCGTAAAAGCCTATGTGTCAATATGACAATAAACTAACCCGTGGAAATTCAACGTATAAGCAAACATATAGAACAAGAAATGTTACTAATGACGGAAGACGGAAAAAAAAGAGGGGTGCAACACGAGGACTTCCCAGGAGGTCACCCATCCTAGTACTACTCTCGCCCAAGCACGCTTAACTTCGGAGTTCTGATGGGAACCGGTGCATTAGTGCTGGTATGATCGCACCGTCGTTTATGCGAATAAATTACATGTATATTCATTTATAGGACATAAAGAACCTGATTAACCATAACTTTTGATCCGGACATCCGATTGATGCACCGTAAAAGCCTATGTGTCAATATGACAATAAACTAACACGTGGAAATTCAACACATAAGCAAACAAATAGAACAAGAAATGTTACGAATGACGGAACGCGAAAAAAAAAGGACGCAACACGAGGACTTCCAAGGAGGTCACCCATCCTAGTACTACTCTCGCCCAAGCACGCTTAACTTCGGAGTTCTGATGGGATCCGGTGCATTAGTGCTGGTATGATCGCACCCGTCATGTTATGCGAATAAATTACATGTATATTCATATATAGGACATAAAGAACCTGATTAACCATAACTTTTGATCCGGACAACCGATTGATGCGCCGTAAAAGCCTATGTGTCAATATGACAATAAACTAACACGTGGAAAGTCAACGCATAAGCAAACAAATAGAACAAGAAATGTTACAAATGACGGAACGCGAAAAAAAAATAGGGGCGCAACACGAGGACTTCCAAGGAGGTCACCCATCCTAGTACTACTATCGCCCAAGCACGCTTAACTTCGGAGTTCTGATGGGATCCGGTGCATTAGTGCTGGTATGATCGCACCCGTCATGTTATGCGAATAAATTACATGTATATTCATTTATAGGACATAAATAACCTGAATAACCATAACTTTTGATCCGGACATCCGATTGATGCGCCGTAAAAGCCTATGTGTCAACATGACAATAAACTAACCCGTGGATGGTCAACGTATAAGCAAACATATAGAACAAGAAATGTTACTAATGACGGAACACGAAGAAAAAAAGAGGGGTGCAACACGAGGACTTCCCAGGAGGTCACCCATCCTAGTACTACTCTCGCCCAAGGACGCTTAACTTCGGAGTTCTGATGGGATCCGGTGCATTAGTGCTGGTATGATCGCACCTGTCATGTTATGCGAATAAATTACATGTATATTCATTTATAGGACATAAAGAACCTGAATAACCATAACTTTTGTTCCGGACATCCGATTGATGCGCCGTAAAAGCCTATGTGTCAATATGACAATAAACTAACCCGTGGAAGTTCAACGTATAAGCAAACATATAGAACAAGAAATGTTACTAATGACGGAAGACGGAAAAAAAAGAGGGGTGCAACACGAGGACTTCCCAGGAGGTCACCCATCCTAGTACTACTCTCGCCCAAGGACGCTTAACTTCGGAGTTCTGACGGGATCTGGTGCATTAGTGCTGGTATGATCGCACCCGTCATGTTATGCGAATAAATTAAATGTATATTCATTTATAGGACATAAAGAACCTAATTAACCATAACTTTTGATCCGGACATCCGATTGATGCGCCGTAAAAGCCTATGTGTCAATATGACAATAAACTAACACGTGGAAAGTCAACGCATAAGCAAACATATAGAACAAGAAATGTTACAAATTACGGAACGCGAAAAAAAATAGGGGCGCAACACGAGAACTTCCAAGGAGGTCACTCATCCTAGAATTACTCTCGCCCAAGCACGCTTAACTTCGGAGTTCTGATGGGATCCGGTGCATTAGTGCTGTTATGATCGCACCCGTTATGTTATGCGAATAAATTACATGTATATTCATTTATAGGACATAAAGAACCTGAATAACCATAACTTTTGATCCGGACATCCGATTGATGCGCCGTAAAAGCCTATGTGTCAATATGACAATAAACTAACCCGTGGAAAGTCAACGTATAAGCAAACAAATAGAACAAGAAATGTTACTAATGACGGAAATCGAAAAAAATGAGGGGTGCAACACGAGGACTTCCTAGGAGGTCACCCATCCTAGTACTACTATCGCCCAAGCACGCTTAACTTCGGAGTTCTGATGGGATCCGGTGCATTAGTGCTGGTATGATCGCACCCGTCATGTTATGCGAATAAATTACATGTATATTCATTTATAGGACATAAAGAACCTGAATAACCATAACTTTTGATCCGGACATCCGATTGATGCGCCGTAAAAGCCTATGTGTCAACATGACAATAAACTAACCCGTGGATAGTCAACGTATAAGCAAACATATAGAACAAGAAATGTTACTAATGACGGAACACGAAGAAAAAAAGAGGGGTGCAACACGAGGACTTCCCAGGAGGTCACCCATCCTAGTACTACTCTCGCCCAAGGACGCTTAACTTCGGAGTTCTGATGGGATCCGGTGCATTAGTGCTGGTATGATCGCACCTGTCATGTTATGCGAATAAATTACATGTATATTCATTTATAGGACATAAAGAACCTGAATAACCATAACTTTTGTTCCGGACATCCGATTGATGCGCCGTAAAAGCCTATGTGTCAATATGACAATAAACTAACCCGTGGAAGTTCAACGTATAAGCAAACATATAGAACAAGAAATGTTACTAATGACGGAAGACGGAAAAAAAAGAGGGGTGCAACACGAGGACTTCCCAGGAGGTCACCCATCCTAGTACTACTCTCGCCCAAGGACGCTTAACTTCGGAGTTCTGACGGGATCTGGTGCATTAGTGCTGGTATGATCGCACCCGTCATGTTATGCGAATAAATTAAATGTATATTCATTTATAGGACATAAAGAACCTAATTAACCATAACTTTTGATCCGGACATCCGATTGATGCGCCGTAAAAGCCTATGTGTCAATATGACAATAAACTAACACGTGGAAAGTCAACGCATAAGCAAACATATAGAACAAGAAATGTTACAAATTACGGAACGCGAAAAAAAATAGGGGCGCAACACGAGAACTTCCAAGGAGGTCACTCATCCTAGAATTACTCTCGCCCAAGCACGCTTAACTTCGGAGTTCTGATGGGATCCGGTGCATTAGTGCTGTTATGATCGCACCCGTTATGTTATGCGAATAAATTACATGTATATTCATTTATAGGACATAAAGAACCTGAATAACCATAACTTTTGATCCGGACATCCGATTGATGCGCCGTAAAAGCCTATGTGTCAATATGACAATAAACTAACCCGTGGAAAGTCAACGTATAAGCAAACAAATAGAACAAGAAATGTTACTAATGACGGAAATCGAAAAAAATGAGGGGTGCAACACGAGGACTTCCTAGGAGGTCACCCATCCTAGTACTACTATCGCCCAAGCACGCTTAACTTCGGAGTTCTGATGGGATCCGGTGCATTAGTGCTGGTATGATCGCACCCGTCATGTTATGCGAATAAATTAAATGTATATTCATTTATAGGACATAAAGAACCTAATTAACCATAACTTTTGATCCGGACATCCGATTGATGCGCCGTAAAAGCCTATGTGTCAATATGACAATAAACTAACACGTGGAAAGTCAACGCATAAGCAAACATATAGAACAAGAAATGTTACAAATTACGGAACGCGAAAAAAAATAGGGGCGCAACACGAGAACTTCCAAGGAGGTCACTCATCCTAGAATTACTCTCGCCCAAGCACGCTTAACTTCGGAGTTCTGATGGGATCCGGTGCATTAGTGCTGGTATGATCGCACCCGTTATGTTATGCGAATAAATTACATGTATATTCATTTATAGGACATAAAGAACCTGAATAACCATAACTTTTGATCCGGACATCCGATTGATGCGCCGTAAAAGCCTATGTGTCAATATGACAATAAACTAACCCGTGGAAAGTCAACGTATAAGCAAACAAATAGAACAAGAAATGTTACTAATGACGGAAATCGAAAAAAATGAGGGGTGCAACACGAGGACTTCCTAGGAGGTCACCCATCCTAGTACTACTCTCGGATAAGGACGCTTAACTTCGGAGTTCTGATGGGATCCGGTGCATTAGTGCTAGTATGATCGCACCCGTCATGTTATGCGAATAAATTACATGTATATTCATTTATAGGACATAAAGAACCTGACTAACCATAACTTTTGATCCAGACATCCGATTGATGCGCCGTAAAAGCCTATGTGTCAATATGACAATAAACTAACGCATGGAAAGTCAACGCATAAGCAAACAAATAGAACAAGAAATGTTACGAATTACGGAACGCGAAAAAAAAGAGGTGTGCAACACGAGGACTTCCCAGGAGGTCACCCATTCTAGTACTACTCTCGCCCAAGCACGCTTAACTTCGGAGTTCTGATGGGAACCGGTGCATTAGTGCTGGTATGATCGCACCCGTCGTTTATGCGAATAAATTACATGTATATTCATTTATAGGACATAAAGAACCTGATTAACCATAACTTTTGATCCGGACATCCGATTGATGCACCGTAAAAGCCTATGTGTCAATATGACAATAAACTAACACGTGGAAATTCAACACATAAGCAAACAAATCGAACAAGAAATGTTACGAATGACGGAACGCGAAAAAAAAAGGGACGCAACACGAGGACTTCCAAGGAGGTCACCCATCCTAGTACTACTCTCGCCCAAGCACGCTTAACTTCGGAGTTCTGATGGGATCCGGTGCATTAGTGCTGGTATGATCGCACCCGTCATGTTATGCGAATAAATTACATGTATATTCATATATAGGACATAAAGAACCTGATTAACCATAACTTTTGATCCGGACATCCGATTGATGCGCCGTAAAAGCCTATGTGTCAATATGACAATAAACTAACACGTGGAAAGTCAACGCATAAGCAAACAAATAGAACAAGACATGTTACAAATGACGGAACGCGAAAAAAAAATAGGGGCGCAACACGAGGACTTCCAAGGAGGTCACCCATCCTAGTACTGCTATCGCCCAAGCACGCTTAACTTTGGAGTTCTGATGGGATCCGGTGCATTAGTGCTGGTATGATCGCACCCGTCATGTTATGCGAATAAATTACATGTATATTCATTTATAGGACATAAAGAACCTGAATAACCATAACTTTTGATCCGGACATCCGATTGATGCGCCGTAAAAGCCTATGTGTCAATATGACAATAAACTAACCCGTGGATAGTCCACGTATAAGCAAACATATAGAACAAGAAATGTTACTAATGACGGAACACGAAGAAAAAAAGAGGGGTGCAACACAAGGACTTCCCAGGAGGTCACCCATCCTAGTACTACTCTCGCCCAAGGACGCTTAACTTCGGAGTTCTGATGGGATCCGGTGCATTAGTGCTGGTATGATCGCACCTGTCATGTTATGCGAATAAATTACATGTATATTCATTTATAGGACATAAAGAACCTGAATAACCATAACTTTTGATCCGGACATCCGATTGATGCGCCGTAAAAGCCTATGTGTCAATATGACAATAAACTAACCCGTGGAAATTCAACGTATAAGCAAACATATAGAACAAGAAATGTTACTAATGACGGAAGACGGAAAAAAAAGAGGGGTGCAACACAAGGACTTCCCAGGAGGTCACCCATCCTAGTACTACTCTCGCCCAAGGACGCTTAACTTCGGAGTTCTGACGGGATCTGGTGCATTAGTGCTGGTATGATCGCACCCGTCATGTTATGCGAATAAATTAAATGTATATTCATTTATAGGACATAAAGAACCTAATTAACCATAACTTTTGATCCGGACATCCGATTGATGCGCCGTAAAAGCCTATGTGTCAATATGACAATAAACTAACACGTGGAAAGTCAACGCATAAGCAAACATATAGAACAAGAAATGTTACAAATTACGGAACGCGAAAAAAAAATAGGGGCGCAACACGAGAACTTCCAAGGAGGTCACTCATCCTAGAATTACTCTCGCCCAAGCACGCTTAACTTCGGAGTTCTGATGGGATCCGGTGCATTACTGCTGGTATGATCGCACCCGTTATGTTATGCGAATAAATTACATGTATATTCATTTATAGGACATAAAGAACCTGAATAACCATAACTTTTGATCCGGACATCCGATTGATGCGCCGTAAAAGCCTATGTGTCAATATGACAATAAACTAACCCGTGGAAAGTCAACGTATAAGCAAACAAATAGAACAAGAAATGTTACTAATGACGGAACTCGAAAAAAATGAGGGGTGCAACACGAGGACCTCCTAGGAGGTCACCCATCCTAGTACTACTCTCGCCCAAGGACGCTTAACTTCGGAGTTCTGATGGGATCCGGTGCATTAGTGCTGGTATGATCGCACCCGTCATGTTATGCGAATAAATTACATGTATATTCATTTATAGGACATAAAGAACCTGACTAACCATAACTTTTGATCCAGACATCCGATTGATGCGCCGTAAAAGCCTATGTGTCAATATGACAATAAACTAACGCATGGAAAGTCAACGCATAAGCAAACAAATAGAACAAGAAATGTTACGAATTACGGAACGCGAAAAAAAAGATGTGTGCAACACGAGGACTTCCCAGGAGGTCACCCATCCTAGTACTACTCTCGCCCAAGCACGCTTAACTTCGGAGTTCTGATGGGAACCGGTGCATTAGTGCTGGTATGATCGCACCGTCGTTTATGCGAATAAATTACATGTATATTCATTTATAGGACATAAAGAACCTGATTAACCATAACTTTTGATCCGGACATCCGATTGATGCACCGTAAAAGCCTATGTGTCAATATGACAATAAATTAACACGTGGAAATTCAACACATAAGCAAACAAATAGAACAAGAAATGTTACGAATGACGGAACGCGAAAAAAAAAGGGACGCAACACGAGGACTTCCAAGGAGGTCACCCATCCTAGTACTACTCTCGCCCAAGCACGCTTAACTTCGGAGTTCTGATGGGATCCAGTGCATTAGTGCTGGTATGATCGCACCCGTCATGTTATGCGAATAAATTACATGTATATTCATATATAGGACATAAACAACCTGATTAACCATAACTTTTGATCCGGACATCCGATTGATGCGCCGTAAAAGCCTATGTGTCAATATGACAATAAACTAACACGTGGAAAGTCAACGCATAAGCAAACAAATAGAACAAGAAATGTTACGAATTACGGAACGCGAAAAAAAAGATGTGTGCAACACGAGGACTTCCCAGGAGGTCACCCATCCTAGTACTACTCTCGCCCAAGCACGCTTAACTTCGGAGTTCTGATGGGAACCGGTGCATTAGTGCTGGTATGATCGCACCGTCGTTTATGCGAATAAATTACATGTATATTCATTTATAGGACATAAAGAACCTGATTAACCATAACTTTTGATCCGGACATCCGATTGATGCACCGTAAAAGCCTATGTGTCAATATGACAATAAACTAACACGTGGAAATTCAACACATAAGCAAACAAATAGAACAAGAAATGTTACGAATGACGGAACGCGAAAAAAAAAGGGACGCAACACGAGGACTTCCAAGGAGGTCACCCATCCTAGTACTACTCTCGCCCAAGCACGCTTAACTTCGGAGTTCTGATGGGATCCAGTGCATTAGTGCTGGTATGATCGCACCCGTCATGTTATGCGAATAAATTACATGTATATTCATATATAGGACATAAACAACCTGATTAACCATAACTTTTGATCCGGACATCCGATTGATGCGCCGTAAAAGCCTATGTGTCAATATGACAATAAACTAACACGTGGAAAGTCAACGCATAAGCAAACAAATAGAACAAGAAATGTTACAAATGACGGAACGCGAAAAAAAAATAGGGGCGCAACACGAGGACTTCCAAGGAGGTCACCCATCCTAGTACTACTATCGCCCAAGCACGCTTAACTTCGGAGTTCTGATGGGATCCGGTGCATTAGTGCTGGTATGATCGCACCCGTCATGTTATGCGAATAAATTACATGTATATTCATTTATAGGACATAAAGAACCTGAATAACCATAAGTTTTGATCCGGACATCCGATTGATGCGCCGTAAAAGCCTATGTGTCAATATGACAATAAACTAACCCGTGGAAAGTCAACGTATAAGCAAACATATAGAACAAGAAATGTTACTAATGACGGAACACGAAAAAAAAAGAGGGGTGCAACACGAGGACTTCCCAGGAGGTCACCGATCCTAGTACTACTCTCGCCAAAGGACGCTTAACTTCGGAGTTCTGATGGGATCCGGTGCATTAGTGCTGGTATGATCGCACCCGTCATGTTATGCGAATAAATTACATGTATATTCATTTATAGGACATAAAGCACCTGAATAACCATAACTTTTGATCCGGACATCCGATTGATGCGCCGTAAAAGCCTATGTGTCAATATGACAATAAACTAACCCGTGGATAGTCAACGTATAAGCAAACATATAGAACAAGAAATGTTACTAATGACGGAACACGAAGAAAAAAAGAGGGGTGCAACACGAGGACTTCCCAGGAGGTCACCCATCCTAGTACTACTCTCGCCCAAGGACGCTTAACTTCGGAGTTCTGATGGGATCCGGTGCATTAGTGCTGGTATGATCGCACCTGTCATGTTATGCGAATAAATTACATGTATATTCATTTATAGGACATAAAGAACCTGAATAACCATAACTTTTGATACGGACATCCGATTGATGCGCCGTAAAAGCCTATGTGTCAATATGACAATAAACTAACCCGTGGAAATTCAACGTATAAGCAAACATATAGAACAAGAAATGTTACTAATGACGGAAGACGGAAAAAAAAGAGGGGTGCAACACGAGGACTTCCCAAGAGGTCACCCATCCTAGTACTACTCTCGCCCAAGGACGCTTAACTTCGGAGTTCTGACGGGATCTGGTGCATTAGTGCTGGTATGATCGCACCCGTCATGTTATGCGAATAAATTAAATGTATATTCATTTATAGGACATAAAGAACCTAATTAACCATAACTTTTGATCCGGACATCCGATTGATGCGCCGTAAAAGCCTATGTGTCAATATGACAATAAACTAACACGTGGAAAGTCAACGCATAAGCAAACATATAGAACAAGAAATGTTACAAATTACGGAACGCGAAAAAAAATAGGGGCGCAACACGAGAACTTCCAAGGAGGTCACTCATCCTAGAATTACTCTCGCCCAAGCACGCTTAACTTCGGAGTTCTGATGGGATCCGGTGCATTAGTGCTGGTATGATCGCGCCCGTTATGTTATGCGAATAAATTACATGTATATTCATTTATAGGACATAAAGAACCTGAATAACCATAACTTTTGATCCGGACATCCGATTGATGCGCCGTAAAAGCCTATGTGTCAATATGACAATAAACTAACCCGTGGAAAGTCAACGTATAAGCAAACAAATAGAACAAGAAATGTTACTAATGACGGAACTCGAAAAAAATGAGGGGTGCAACACGAGGACTTCCTAGGAGGTCACCAATCCTAGTACTACTCTCGCCCAAGGACACTTAACTTCGGAGTTCTGATGGGATCCGGTGCATTAGTGCTGGTATGATCGAACCCGTCATGTTATGCGAATAAATTACATGTATATTCATTTATAGGACATAAAGAACCTGACTAACCATAACTTTTGATCCAGACATCCGATTGATGCGCCGTAAAAGCCTATGTGTCAATATGACAATAAACTAACGCATGGAAAGTCAACGCATAAGCAAACAAATAGAACAAGAAATGTTACGAATTACGGAACGCGAAAAAAAAGATGTGTGCAACACGAGGACTTCCCAGGAGGTCACCCATCCTAGTACTACTCTCGCCCAAGCACGCTTAACTTCGGAGTTCTGATGGGAACCGGTGCATTAGTGCTGGTATGATCGCACCGTCGTTTATGCGAATAAATTACATGTATATTCATTTATAGGACATAAAGAACCTGATTAACCATAACTTTTGATCCGGACATCCGATTGATGCACCGTAAAAGCCTATGTGTCAATATGACAATAAACTAACACGTGGAAATTCAACACATAAGCAAACAAATAGAACAAGAAATGTTACGAATGACGGAACGCGAAAAAAAAAGGGACGCAACACGAGGACTTCCAAGGAGGTCACCCATCCTAGTACTACTCTCGCCCAAGCACGCTTAACTTCGGAGTTCTGATGGGATCCAGTGCATTAGTGCTGGTATGATCGCACCCGTCATGTTATGCTAATAAATTACATGTATATTCATATATAGGACATAAAGAACCTGATTAACCATAACTTTTGATCCGGACATCCGATTGATGCGCCGTAAAAGCCTATGTGTCAATATGACAATAAACTAACACGTGGAAAGTCAACGCATAAGCAAACAAATAGAACAAGAAATGTTACAAATGACGGAACGCGAAAAAAAAATAGGGGCGCAACACGAGGACTTCCAAGGAGGTCACCCATCCTAGTACTACTATCGCCCAAGCACGCTTAACTTCGGAGTTCTGATGGGATCCGGTGCATTAGTGCTGGTATGATCGCACCCGTCATGTTATGCGAATAAATTACATGTATATTCATTTATAGGACATAAAGAACCTGAATAACCATAAGTTTTGATCCGGACATCCGATTGATGCGCCGTAAAAGCCTATGTGTCAATATGACAATAAACTAACCCGTGGAAAGTCAACGTATAAGCAAACATATAGAACAAGAAATGTTACTAATGACGGAACACGAAAAAAAAAGAGGGGTGCAACACGAGGACTTCCCAGGAGGTCACCGATCCTAGTACTACTCTCGCCAAAGGACGCTTAACTTCGGAGTTCTGATGGGATCCGGTGCATTAGTGCTGGTATGATCGCACCCGTCATGTTATGCGAATAAATTAAATGTATATTCATTTATTGGACATAAAGAACCTAATTAACCATAACTTTTGATCCGGACATCCGATTGATGCGCCGTAAAAGCCTATGTGTCAATATGACAATAAACTAACCCGTGGAAAGTCAACGTATAAGCAAACATATAGAACAAGAAATGTTCCTAATGACGGACCACGAAAAAAAAAGAGGGGTGCAACACGAGGACTTCCCAGGGGGTCACCCATCCTAGTACTACTCTCGCCCAAGGACGCTTAACTTCGGAGTTCTGATGGGATCCGGTGCATTAGTGCTGGTATGATCGCACCCGTCATGTTATGCGAATAAATTACATGTATATTCATTTATAGGACATAAAGAACCTGAATAACCATAACTTTTGATCCGGACATCCGATTGATGCGCCGTAAAAGCCTATGTGTCAATATGACAATAAACTAACCCGTGGAAAGTCAACGTATAAGCAAACATATAGAACAAGAAATGTTACTAATGACGGAACACGAAAAAAAAAGAGGGGTGCAACACGAGGACTTCCCAGGAGGTCACCCATCCTAGTACTACTCTCGCCCAAGGACGCTTTACTTCGGAGTTCTGATGGGATCCGGTGCATTAGTGCTGGTATGATCGCACCCGTCATGTTATGCGAATAAATTACATGTATATTCATTTATAGGACATAAAGAACCTGAATAACCATAACTTTTGATCCGGACATCCGATTGATGCGCCGTAAAAGCCTATGTGTCAATATGACAATAAACTAACCCGTGGAAAGTCAACGTATAAGCAAACATATAGAACAAGAAATGTTAGTAATGACGGAACACGAAAAAAAAGAGGGGTGCAACACGAGGACTTCCCAGGAGGTCACCGATCCTAGTACTACTCTCGCCCAAGGACGCTTAACTTCGGAGTTCTGATGGGATCCGGTGCATTAGTGCTGGTATGATCGCACCCGTCATGTTATGCGAATAAATTAAATGTATATTCATTTATTGGACATAAAGAACCTAATTAACCATAACTTTTGATCCGGACATCCGATTGATGCGCCGTAAAAGCCTATGTGTCAATATGACAATAAACTAACACGTGGAAAGTAAACGCATAAGCAAACATATAGAACAAGAAATGTTACAAATGACGGAACGCGAAAAAAAAATAGGGGCGCAACACGAGGACTTCCAAGGAGGTCACCCATCCTAGTACTACTATCGCCCAAGCACGCTTAACTTCGGAGTTCTGATGGGATCCGGTGCATTAGTGCTGGTATGATCGCACCCGTCATGTTATGCGAATAAATTACATGTATATTCATTTATAGGACATAAAGAACCTGAATAACCATAACTTTTGATCCGGACATCCGATTGATGCGCCGTAAAAGCCTATGTGTCAATATGACAATAAACTAACCCGTGGAAAGTCAACGTATAAGCAAACATATAGAACAAGAAATGTTACTAATGACGGAACACGAAAAAAAAAGAGGGGTGCAACACGAGGACTTCCCAGGAGGTCACCCATCCTAGTACTACTCTCGCCCAAGGACGCTTAACTTCGGAGTTCTGATGGGATCCGGTGCATTAGTGCTGGTATGATCGCACCCGTCATGTTATGCGAATAAATTACATGTATATTCATTTATAGGACATAAAGAACCTGAATAACCATAACCTTTGATCCGGACATCCGATTGATGCGCCGTAAAAGCCTATGTGTCAATATGACAATAAACTAACCCGTGGAAAGTCAACGTATAAGCAAACATATAGAACAAGAAATGTTAGTAATGACGGAACACGAAAAAAAAGAGGGGTGCAACACGAGGACTTCCCAGGAGGTCACCGATCCTAGTACTACTCTCGCCCAAGGACGCTTAACTTCGGAGTTCTGATGGGATCCGGTGCATTAGTGCTGGTATGATCGCACCCGTCATGTTATGCGAATAAATTAAATGTATATTCATTTATTGGACATAAAGAACCTAATTAACCATAACTTTTGATCCGGACATCCGATTGATGCGCCGTAAAAGCCTATGTGTCAATATGACAATAAACTAACACGTGGAAAGTAAACGCATAAGCAAACATATAGAACAAGAAATGTTACAAATGACGGAACGCGAAAAAAAAATAGGGGCGCAACACGAGGACTTCCAAGGAGGTCACCCATCCTAGTACTACTATCGCCCAAGCACGCTTAACTTCGGAGTTCTGATGGGATCCGGTGCATTAGTGCTGGTATGATCGCACCCGTCATGTTATGCGAATAAATTACATGTATATTCATTTATAGGACATAAAGAACCTGAATAACCATAACTTTTGATCCGGACATCCGATTGATGCGCCGTAAAAGCCTATGTGTCAATATGACAATAAACTAACCCGTGGAAAGTCAACGTATAAGCAAACATATAGAACAAGAAATGTTACTAATGACGGAACACGAAAAAAAAAAGAGGGGTGCAACACGAGGACTTCCCAGGAGGTCACCCATCCTAGTACTACTCTCGCCCAAGGACGATTAACTTCGGAGTTCTGATGGGATCCGGTGCATTAGTGCTGGTATGATCGCACCCGTCATGTTATGCGAATAAATTACATGTATATTCATTTATAGGACATAAAGAACCTGAATAACCATAACTTTTGATCCGGACATCCGATTGATGCGCCGTAAAAGCCTATGTGTCAATATGACAATAAACTAACCCGTGGAAAGTCAACGTATAAGCAAACATATAGAACAAGAAATGTTAGTAATGACGGAACACGAAAAAAAAGAGGGGTGCAACACGAGGACTTCCCAGGAGGTCACCGATCCTAGTACTACTCTCGCCCAAGGACGCTTAACTTCGGAGTTCTGACGGGATCCGGTGCATTAGTGCTGGTATGATCGCACCCGTCATGTTATGCGAATAAATTAAATGTATATTCATTTATTGGACATAAAGAACCTAATTAACCATAACTTTTGATCCGGACATCCGATTGATGCGCCGTAAAAGCCTATGTGTCAATATGACAATAAACTAACACGTGGAAAGTAAACGCATAAGCAAACATATAGAACAAGAAATGTTACAAATTACGGAACGCGAAAAAAAAATAGGGGCGCAACACGAGGACTTCCCAGGAGGTCACCCATCCTAGTACTACTCTCGCCCAAGGACGCTTAACTTCGGAGTTCTGATGGGATCCGGTGCATTAGTGCTAGTATGATCGCACCCGTCATGTTATGCGAATAAATTACATGTATATTCATTTATAGGACATAAAGAACTTGACTAACCATAACTTTTGATCCAGACATCCGATTGATGCACCGTAAAAGCCTATGTGTCAATATGACAATAAACTAACGCATGGAAAGTCAACGCATAAGCAAACAAATAGAACAAGAAATGTTACAAATGACGGAACGCGAAAAAAAAATAGGGGCGCAACACGAGGACTTCCAAGGAGGTCACCCATCCTAGTACTACTATCGCCCAAGCACGCTTAACTTCGGAGTTCTGATGGGATCCGGTGCATTAGTGCTGGTATGATCGCACCCGTCATGTTATGCGAATAAATTACATGTATATTCATTTATAGGACATAAAGAACCTGAATAACCATAACTTTTGATCCGGACATCCGATTGATGCGCCGTAAAAGCCTATGTGTCAATATGACAATAAACTAACCCGTGGATAGTCAACGTATAAGCAAACATATAGAACAAGAAATGTTACTAATGACGGAACACGAAGAAAAAAAGAGGGGTGCAACACGAGGACTTCCCAGGAGGTCACCCATCCTAGTACTACTCTCGCCCAAGGACGCTTAACTTCGGAGTTCTGATGGGATCCGGTGCATTAGTGCTGGTATGATCGCACCTGTCATGTTATGCGAATAAATTACATGTATATTCATTTATAGGACATAAAGAACCTGAATAACCATAACTTTTGATCCGGACATCCGATTGATGCGCCGTAAAAGCATATGTGTCAATATGACAATAAACTAACCCGTGGAAATTCAACGTATAAGCAAACATATAGAACAAGAAATGTTACTAATGACGGAAGACGGAAAAAAAAGAGGGGTGCAACACGAGGACTTCCCAGGAGGTCACCCATCCTAGTACTACTCTCGCCCAAGGACGCTTAACTTCGGAGTTCTGACGGGATCCGGTGCATTAGTGCTGGTATGATCGCACCCGTCATGTTATGCGAATAAATTAAATGTATATTCATTTATTGGACATAAAGAACCTAATTAACCATAACTTTTGATCCGGACATCCGATTGATGCGCCGTAAAAGCCTATGTGTCAATATGACAATAAACTAACACGTGGAAAGTAAACGCATAAGCAAACATATAGAACAAGAAATGTTACAAATTACGGAACGCGAAAAAAAAATAGGGGCGCAACACGAGGACTTCCCAGGAGGTCACCCATCCTAGTACTACTCTCGCCCAAGGACGCTTAACTTCGGAGTTCTGATGGGATCCGGTGCATTAGTGCTAGTATGATCGCACCCGTCATGTTATGCGAATAAATTACATGTATATTCATTTATAGGACATAAAGAACTTGACTAACCATAACTTTTGATCCAGACATCCGATTGATGCGCCGTAAAAGCCTATGTGTCAATATGACAATAAACTAACGCATGGAAAGTCAACGCATAAGCAAACAAATAGAACAAGAAATGTTACAAATGACGGAACGCGAAAAAAAAATAGGGGCGCAACACGAGGACTTCCAAGGAGGTCACCCATCCTAGTACTACTATCGCCCAAGCACGCTTAACTTCGGAGTTCTGATGGGATCCGGTGCATTAGTGCTGGTATGATCGCACCCGTCATGTTATGCGAATAAATTACATGTATATTCATTTATAGGACATAAAGAACCTGAATAACCATAACTTTTGATCCGGACATCCGATTGATGCGCCGTAAAAGCCTATGTGTCAATATGACAATAAACTAACCCGTGGATAGTCAACGTATAAGCAAACATATAGAACAAGAAATGTTACTAATGACGGAACACGAAGAAAAAAAGAGGGGTGCAACACGAGGACTTCCCAGGAGGTCACCCATCCTAGTACTACTCTCGCCCAAGGACGCTTAACTTCGGAGTTCTGATGGGATCCGGTGCATTAGTGCTGGTATGATCGCACCTGTCATGTTATGCGAATAAATTACATGTATATTCATTTATAGGACATAAAGAACCTGAATAACCATAACTTTTGATCCGGACATCCGATTGATGCGCCGTAAAAGCATATGTGTCAATATGACAATAAACTAACCCGTGGAAATTCAACGTATAAGCAAACATATAGAACAAGAAATGTTACTAATGACGGAAGACGGAAAAAAAAGAGGGGTGCAACACGAGGACTTCCCAGGAGGTCACCCATCCTAGTACTACTCTCGCCCAAGGACGCTTAACTTCGGAGTTCTGACGGGATCCGGTGCATTAGTGCTGGTATGATCGCACCCGTCATGTTATGCGAATAAATTAAATGTATATTCATTTATTGGACATAAAGAACCTAATTAACCATAACTTTTGATCCGGACGTCCGATTGATGCGCCGTAAAAGCCTATGTGTCAATATGACAATAAACTAACACGTGGAAAGTAAACGCATAAGCAAACATATAGAACAAGAAATGTTACAAATTACGGAACGCGAAAAAAAAATAGGGGCGCAACACGAGGACTTCCCAGGAGGTCACCCATCCTAGTACTACTCTCGCCCAAGGACGCTTAACTTCGGAGTTCTGATGGGATCCGGTGCATTAGTGCTTGTATGATCGCACCCGTCATGTTATGCGAATAAATTACATGTATATTCATTTATAGGACATAAAGAACTTGACTAACCATAACTTTTGATCCAGACATCCGATTGATGCGCCGTAAAAGCCTATGTGTCGATATGACAATAAATTAACACGTGGAAGGTCAACGTATAAGCAAACAAATAGAACAAGAAATGCTACGAATGACGGAGCGCGAAAAAAAAAGAGGGGTGCAACACGAGGACTTCCCAGGAGGTCACCCATCCTAGTACTACTCTCGCCCAAGCACGCTTAACTTCGGAGTTCTGATGGGATCCGGTGCATTAGTGCTGGTATGATCGCACCCGTCATGTTATGCGAATAAATTACATGTATATTCATTTACAGGACATAAAGAACCCTGATTAACCATAACTTTTGATCCGGACATCCGATTGATGCGCCGTAAAAGCCTATGTGTCGATATGACAATAAACTAACACGTGGAAGGTCAACGTATAAGCAAACAAATAGAACAAGAAATGCTACGAATGACGGAACGCGAAAAAAAAAGGGACGCAACACGAGGTCTTCCAAGGAGGTCACCCATCCTAGTACTACTCTCGCCCAAGCACGCTTAACTTCGGAGTTCTGATGGGATCCGGTGCATTAGTGCTGGTATGATCGCACCCGTCATGTTATGCGAATAAATTACATGTATATTCATATATAGGACATAAAGAACCTGATTAACCATAACTTTTGATCCGGACATCCGATTGATGCGCCGTAAAAGCCTATGTGTCAATATGACAATAAACTAACACGTGGAAAGTCAACGCATAAGCAAACAAATAGAACAATAAATGTTACAAATGACGGAACGCGAAAAAAAAATAGGGGCGCAACACGAGGACTTCCAAGGAGGTCACCCATCCTAGTACTACTATCGCCCAAGCACGCTTAACTTCGGAGTTCTGATGGGATCCGGTGCATTAGTGCTGGTATGATCGCACCCGTCATGTTATGCGAATAAATTACATGTATATTCATTTATAGGACATAAAGAACCTGAATAACCATAACTTTTGATCCGGACATGCGATTGATGCGCCGTAAAAGCCTATGTGTCAATATGACAATAAACTAACCCGTGGATAGTCAACGTATAAGCAAACATATAGAACAAGAAATGTTACTAATGACGGAACACGAAGAAAAAAAGAGGGGTGCAACACGAGGACTTCCCAGGAGGTCACCCATCCTAGTACTACTCTCGCCCAAGGACGCTTAACTTCGGAGTTCTGATGGGATCCGGTGCATTAGTGCTGGTATGATCGCACCTGTCATGTTATGCGAATAAATTACATGTATATTCATTTATAGGACATAAAGAACCTGAATAACCATAACTTTTGATCCGGACATCCGATTGATGCGCCGTAAAAGCCTATGTGTCAATATGACAATAAACTAACCCGTGGAAATTCAACGTATAAGCAAACATATAGAACAAGAAATGTTACTAATGACGGAAGATGGAAAAAAAAGAGGGGTGCAACACGAGGACTTCCCAGGAGGTCACCCATCCTAGTACTACTCTCGCCCAAGGACGCTTAACTTCGGAGTTCTGATGGGATCCGGTGCATTAGTGCTGGTATGATCGCACCCGTCATGTTATGCGAATAAATTAAATGTATATTCATTTATAGGACATAAAGAACCTAATTAACCATAACTTTTGATCCGGACATCCGATTGATGCGCCGTAAAAGCCTATGTGTCAATATGACAATAAACTAACACGTGGAAAGTCAACGCATAAGCAAACAAATAGAACAAGAAATGTTACTAATGACGGAACTCGAAAAAAATGAGGGGTGCAACACGAGGACTTCCTAGGAGGTCACCCATCCTAGTACTACTCTCGCCCAAGGACGCTTAACTTCGGAGTTCTGATAGGATCCGGTGCATTAGTGCTGGTATGATCGCACCCGTCATGTTATGCGAATAAATTACATGTATATTCATTTATAGGACATAAAGAACCTGACTAACCATAACTTTTGATCCAGACATCCGATTGATGCGCCGTAAAAGCCTATGTGTCAATATGACAATAAACTAACGCATGGAAAGTCAACGCATAAGCAAACAAATAGAACAAGAAATGTTACGAATTACGGAACGCGAAAAAAAAGATGTGTGCAACACGAGGACTTCCCAGGAGGTCACCTATCCTAGTACTACTCTCGCCCAAGCACGCTTAACTTCGGAGTTCTGATGGGAACCGGTGCATTAGTGCTGGTATGATCGCACCCATTATGTTATGCGAATAAATTACATGTATATTCATTTATAGGACATAAAGAACCTGATTAACCATAACTTTTGATCCGGACATCCGATTGATGCACCGTAAAAGCCTATGTGTCAATATGACAATAAACTAACACGTGGAAATTCAACACATAAGCAAACAAATAGAACAAGAAATGTTACGAATGACGGAACGCGAAAAAAAAAGGGACGCAACACGAGGACTTCCCAGGAGGTCACCCATCCTAGTACTACTCTCGCCCAAGCACGCTTAACTTCGGAGTTCTGATGGGATCCGGTGCATTAGTGCTGGTATGATCGCACCCGTCATGTTATGCGAATAAATTACATGTATATTCATATATAGGACATAAAGAACCTGATTAACCATAACTTTTGATCCGGACATCCGATTGATGCGCCGTAAAAGCCTATGTGTCAATATGACAATAAACTAACACGTGGAAAGTCAACGCATAAGCAAACAAATAGAACAAGAAATGTTACGAATGACGGAACACGAAAAAAAAATAGGGGCGCAACACGAGGACTTCCAAGGAGGTCACCCATCCTAGTACTACTATCGCCCAAGCACGCTTAACTTCGGAGTTCTGATGGGATCCGGTGCATTAGTGCTGGTATGATCGCACCCGTCATGTTATGCGAATAAATTACATGTATATTCATTTATAGGACATAAAGAACCTGAATAACCATAACTTTTGATCCGGACATCCGATTGATGCGCCGTAAAAGCCTATGTGTCAATATGACAATAAACTAACCCGTGGATAGTCAACGTATAAGCAAACATATAGAACAAGAAATGTTACTAATGACGGAACACGAAGAAAAAAAGAGGGGTGCAACACGAGGACTTCCCAGGAGGTCACCCATCCTAGTACTACACTCGCCCAAGGACGCTTAACTTCGGAGTTCTGATGGGATCCGGTGCATTAGTGCTGGTATGATCGCACCTGTCATGTTATGCGAATAAATTACATGTATATTCATTTATAGGACATAAAGAACCTAAATAACCATAACTTTTGATCCGGACATCCGATTGATGCGCCGTAAAAGCCTATGTGTCAATATGACAATAAACTAACCCGTGGAAATTCAACGTATAAGCAAACATATAGAACAAGAAATGTTACTAATGACGGAAGACGGAAAAAAAAGAGGGGTGCAACACGAGGACTTCCCAGGAGGTCACCCATCCTAGTACTACTCTCGACCAAGGACGCTTAACTTCGGAGTTCTGGCGGGATCTGGTGCATTAGTGCTGGTATGATCGCACCCGTCATGTTATGCGAATAAATTAAATGTATATTCATTTATAGGACATAAAGAACCTAATTAACCATAACTTTTGATCCGGACATCCGATTGATGCGCCGTAAAAGCCTATGTGTCAATATGACAATAAACTAACACGTGGAAAGTCAACGCATAAGCAAACATATAGAACAAGAAATGTTACAAATTACGGAACGCGAAAAAAAAATAGGGGCGCAACACGAGAACTTCCAAGGAGGTCACTCATCCTAGAATTACTCTCGCCCAAGCACGCTTAACTTCGGAGTTCTGATGGGATCCGGTGCATTAGTGCTGGTATGATCGCACCCGTTATGTTATGCGAATAAATTACATGTATATTCATTTATAGGACATAAAGAACCTGAATAACCATAACTTTTGATCCGGACATCCGATTGATGCGCCGTAAAAGCCTATGTGTCAATATGACAATAAACTAACCCGTGGAAAGTCAACATATAAGCAAACAAATAGAACAAGAAATGTTACTAATGACGGAACTCGAAAAAAATGAGGGGTGCAACACGAGGACTTCCTAGGAGGTCACCCATCCTAGTACTACTCTCGGCTAAGGACGCTTAACTTCGGAGTTCTGATGAGATCCGGTGCATTAGTGCTAGTATGATCGCACCCGTCATGTTATGCGAATAAATTACATGTATATTCATTTATAGGACATAAAGAACCTGACTAACCATAACTTTTGATCCAGACATCCGATTGATGCGCCGTAAAAGCCTATGTGTCAATATGACAATAAACTAACGCATGGAAAGTCAACGCATAAGCAAACAAATAGAACAAGAAATGTTACGAATTACGGAACGCGAAAAAAAAAGAAGTGTGCAACACGAGGACTTCCCAAGAGGTCACCCATCCTAGTACTACTCTCGCCCAAGCACGCTTAACTTCGGAGTTCTGATGGGAACCGGTGCATTAGTGCTGGTATGATCGCACCCGTCGTTTATGCGAATAAATTACATGTATATTCATTTATAGGACATAAAGAACCTGATTAACCATAACTTTTGATCCGGACATCCGATTGATGCACCGTAAAAGCCTATGTGTCAATATGACAATAAACTAACACGTGGAAATTCAACACATAAGCAAACAAATAGAACAAGAAATGTTACGAATGACGGAACACGAAAAAAAAAGGGACGCAACACGAGGACTTCCAAGGAGGTCACCCATCCTAGTACTACTCTCGCCCAAGCACGCTTAACTTCGGAGTTCTGATGGGATCCGGTGCATTAGTGCTGGTATGATCGCACCCGTCATGTTATGCGAATAAATTACATGTATATTCATATATAGGACATAAAGAACCTGATTAACCATAACTTTTGATCCGGACATCCGATTGATGCGCCGTAAAAGCCTATGTGTCAATATGACAATAAACTAACACGTGGAAAGTCAACGCATAAGCAAACAAATAGAACAAGAAATGTTACAAATGACGGAACGCGAAAAAAAAATAGGGGCGCAACACGAGGACTTCCAAGGAGGTCACCCATCCTAGTACTACTATCGCCCAAGCACGCTTAACTTCGGAGTTCTGATGGGATCCGGTGCATTAGTGCTGGTATGATCGCACCCGTCATGTTATGCGAATAAATTACATGTATATTCATTTATAGGACATAAAGAACCTGAATAACCATAACTTTTGATCCGGACATCCGATTGATGCGCCGTAAAAGCCTATGTGTCAATATGACAATAAACTAACCCGTGGATAGTCAACGTATAAGCAAACATATAGAACAAGAAATGTTACTAATGACGGAACACGAAGAAAAAAAGAGGGGTGCAACACGAGGACTTCCCAGGAGGTCACCCATCCTAGTACTACTCTCGCCCAAGGACGCTTAACTTCGGAGTTCTGATGGGATCCGGTGCATTAGTGCTGGTATGATCGCACCTGTCATGTTATGCGAATAAATTACATGTATATTCATTTATAGGACATAAAGAACCTGAATAACCATAACTTTTGATCCGGACATCCGATTGATGCGCCGTAAAAGCATATGTGTCAATATGACAATAAACTAACCCGTGGAAATTCAACGTATAAGCAAACATATAGAACAAGAAATGTTACTAATGACGGAAGACGGAAAAAAAAGAGGGGTGCAACACGAGGACTTCCCAGGAGGTCACCCATCCTAGTACTACTCTCGCCCAAGGACGCTTAACTTCGGAGTTCTGACGGGATCTGGTGCATTAGTGCTGGTATGATCGCACCCGTCATGTTATGCGAATAAATTAAATGTATATTCATTTATAGGACATAAAGAACCTAATTAACCATAACTTTTGATCCGGACATCCGAGTGATGCGCCGTAAAAGCCTATGTGTCAATATGACAATAAACTAACACGTGGAAAGTCAACGCATAAGCAAACATATAGAACAAGAAATGTTACAAATTACGGAACGCGAAAAAAAAATAGGGGCGCAACACGAGAACTTCCAAGGAGGTCACTCATCCTAGAATTACTCTCGCCCAAGCACGCTTAACTTCGGAGTTCTGATGGGATCCGGTGCATTAGTGCTGGTATGATCGCACCCGTTATGTTATGCGAATAAATTACATGTATATTCATTTATAGGACATAAAGAACCTGACTAACCATAACTTTTGATCCAGACATCCGATTGATGCGCCGTAAAAGCCTATGTGTCAATATGACAATAAACTAACGCATGGAAAGTCAACGCATAAGCAAACAAATAGAACAAGAAATGTTACGAATTACGGAACGCGAAAAAAAAGAGGTGTGCAACACGAGGACTTCCCAGGAGGTCACCCATCCTAGTACTACTCTCGCCCAAGCACGCTTAACTTCGGAGTTCTGATGGGAACCGGTGCATTAGTGCTGGTATGATCGCACCCGTCGTTTATGCGAATAAATTACATGTATATTCATTTATAGGACATAAAGAACCTGATTAACCATAACTTTTGATCCGGACATCCGATTGATGCACCGTAAAAGCCTATGTGTCAATATGACAATAAACTAACACGTGGAAATTCAACACATAAGCAAACAAATAGAACAAGAAATGTTACGAATGACGGAACACGAAAAAAAAAGGGACGCAACACGAGGACTTCCAAGGAGGTCACCCATCCTAGTACTACTCTCGCCCAAGCACGCTTAACTTCGGAGTTCTGATGGGATCCGGTGCATTAGTGCTGGTATGATCGCACCCGTCATGTTATGCGAATAAATTACATGTATATTCATATATAGGACATAAAGAACCTGATTAACCATAACTTTTGATCCGGACATCCGATTGATGCGCCGTAAAAGCCTATGTGTCAATATGACAATAAACTAACACGTGGAAAGTCAACGCATAAGCAAACAAATAGAACAAGAAATGTTACAAATGACGGAACGCGAAAAAAAAATAGGGGCGCAACACGAGGACTTCCAAGGAGGTCACCCATCCTAGTACTACTATCGCCCAAGCACGCTTAACTTCGGAGTTCTGATGGGATCCGGTGCATTAGTGCTGGTATGATCGCACCCGTCATGTTATGCGAATAAATTACATGTATATTCATTTATAGGACATAAAGAACCTGATTAACCATAACTTTTGATCCGGACATCCGATTGATGCGCCGTAAAAGCCTATGTGTCAATATGACAATAAACTAACCCGTGGATAGTCAACGTATAAGCAAACATATAGAACAAGAAATGTTACTAATGACGGAACACGAAGAAAAAAAGAGGGGTGCAACACGAGGACTTCCCAGGAGGTCACCCATCCTAGTACTACTCTCGCCCAAGGACGCTTAACTTCGGAGTTCTGATGGGATCCGGTGCATTAGTGCTGGTATGATCGCACCTGTCATGTTATGCGAATAAATTACATGTATATTCATTTATAGGACATAAAGAACCTGAATAACCATAACTTTTGATCCGGACATCCGATTGATGCGCCGTAAAAGCATATGTGTCAATATGACAATAAACTAACCCGTGGAAATTCAACGTATAAGCAAACATATAGAACAAGAAATGTTACTAATGACGGAAGACGGAAAAAAAAGAGGGGTGCAACACGAGGACTTCCCAGGAGGTCACCCATCCTAGTACTACTCTCGCCCAAGGACGCTTAACTTCGGAGTTCTGACGGGATCTGGTGCATTAGTGCTGGTATGATCGCACCCGTCATGTTATGCGAATAAATTAAATGTATATTCATTTATAGGACATAAAGAACCTAATTAACCATAACTTTTGATCCGGACATCCGAGTGATGCGCCGTAAAAGCCTATGTGTCAATATGACAATAAACTAACACGTGGAAAGTCAACGCATAAGCAAACATATAGAACAAGAAATGTTACAAATTACGGAACGCGAAAAAAAAATAGGGGCGCAACACGAGAACTTCCAAGGAGGTCACTCATCCTAGAATTACTCTCGCCCAAGCACGCTTAACTTCGGAGTTTTGATGGGATCCGGGGCATTAGTGCTGGTATGATCGCACCCGTTATGTTATGCGAATAAATTACATGTATATTCATTTATAGGACATAAAGAACCTGAATAACCATAACTTTTGATCCGGACATCCGATTGATGCGCCGTAAAAGCCTATGTGTCAATATGACAATAAACTAACCCGTGGAAAGTCAACGTATAAGCAAACAAATAGAACAAGAAATGTTACTAATGACGGAACTCGAAAAAAATGAGGGGTGCAACACGAGGACTTCCTAGGAGGTCACCCATCCTAGTACTACTCTCGGCTAAGGACGCTTAACTTCGGAGTTCTGATGGGATCCGGTGCATTAGTGCTAGTATGATCGCACCCGTCATGTTATGCGAATAAATTACATGTATATTCATTTATAGGACATAAAGAACCTGACTAACCATAACTTTTGATCCAGACATCCGATTGATGCGCCGTAAAAGCCTATGTGTCAATATGACAATAAACTAACGCATGGAAAGTCAACGCATAAGCAAACAAATAGAACAAGAAATGTTACGAATTACGGAACGCGAAAAAAAAGATGTGTGCAACACGAGGACTTCCCAGGAGGTCACCCATCCTAGTACTACTCTCGCCCAAGCACGCTTAACTTCGGAGTTCTGATGGGAACCGGTGCATTAGTGCTGGTATGATCGCACCCGTCGTTTATGCGAATAAATTACATGTATATTCATTTATAGGACATAAAGAACCTGATTAACCATAACTTTTGATCCGGACATCCGATTGATGCACCGTAAAAGCCTATGTGTCAATATGACAATAAACTAACACGTGGAAATTCAACACATAAGCAAACAAATAGAACAAGAAATGTTACGAATGACGGAACGCGAAAAAAAAAGGGACGCAACACGAGGACTTCCAAGGAGGTCACCCATCCTAGTACTACTCTCGCCCAAGCACGCTTAACTTCGGAGTTCTGATGGGATCCGGTGCATTAGTGCTGGTATGATCGCACCCGTCATGTTATGCGAATAAATTACATGTATATTCATATATAGGACATAAAGAACCTGATTAACCATAACTTTTGATCCGGACATCCGATTGATGCGCCGTAAAAGCCTATGTGTCAATATGACAATAAACTTACACGTGGAAAGTCAACGCATAAGCAAACAAATAGAACAAGAAATGTTACAAATGACGGAACGCGAAAAAAAAATAGGGGCGCAACACGAGGACTTCCAAGGAGGTCACCCATCCTAGTACTACTATCGCCCAAGCACGCTTAACTTCGGAGTTCTGATGGGATCCGGTGCATTAGTGCTGGTATGATCGCACCCGTCATGTTATGCGAATAAATTACATGTATATTCATTTATAGGACATAAAGAACCTGAATAACCATAACTTTTGATCCGGACATCCGATTGATGCGCCGTAAAAGCCTATGTGTCAATATGACAATAAACTAACCCGTGGAAAGTCAACGTATAAGCAAACATATAGAACAAGAAATGTTACTAATGACGGAACACGAAAAAAAAAGAGGGGTGCAACACGAGGACTTCCCAGGAGGTCACCCATCCTAGTACTACTCTCGCCCAAGGACGCTTAACTTCGGAGTTCTGATGGGATCCGGTGCATTAGTGCTGGTATGATCGCACCTGTCATGTTATGCGAATAAATTACATGTATATTCATTTATAGGACATAAAGAACCTGAATAACCATAACTTTTGATCCGGACATCCGATTGATGCGCCGTAAAAGCCTATGTGTCAATATGACAATAAACTAACCCGTGGAAATTCAACGTATAAGCAAACATATAGAACAAGAAATGTTACTAATGACGGAAGACGGAAAAAAAAGAGGGGTGCAACACGAGGACTTCCCAGGAGGTCACCCATCCTAGTACTACTCTCGCCCAAGGACGCTTAACTTCGGAGTTCTGACGGGATCTGGTGCATTAGTGCTGGTATGATCGCACCCGTCATGTTATGCGAATAAATTAAATGTATATTCATTTATAGGACATAAAGAACCTAATTAACCATAACTTTTGATCCGGACATCCGAGTGATGCGCCGTAAAAGCCTATGTGTCAATATGACAATAAACTAACACGTGGAAAGTCAACGCATAAGCAAACATATAGAACAAGAAATGTTACAAATTACGGAACGCGAAAAAAAAATAGGGGCGCAACACGAGAACTTCCAAGGAGGTCACTCATCCTAGAATTACTCTCGCCCAAGCACGCTTAACTTCGGAGTTCTGATGGGATCCGGTGCATTAGTGCTGGTATGATCGCACCCGTCATGTTATGCGAATAAATTACATGTATATTCATTTATAGGACATAAAGAACCTGAATAACCATAACTTTTGATCCGGACATCCGATTGATGCGCCGTAAAAGCCTATGTGTCAATATGACAATAAACTAACCCGTGGAAAGTCAACGTATAAGCAAACAAATAGAACAAGAAATGTTACTAATGACGGAACTCGAAAAAAATGAGGGGTGCAACACGAGGACTTCCTAGGAGGTCACCCATCCTAGTACTACTCTCGGCTAAGGACGCTTAACTTCGGAGTTCTGATGGGATCCGGTGCATTAGTGCTAGTATGATCGCACCCGTCATGTTATGCGAATAAATTACATGTATATTCATTTATAGGACATAAAGAACCTGACTAACCATAACTTTTGATCCAGACATCCGATTGATGCGCCGTAAAAGCCTATGTGTCAATATGACAATAAACTAACGCATGGAAAGTCAACGCATAAGCAAACAAATAGAACAAGAAATGTTACGAATTACGGAACGCGAAAAAAAAGATGTGTGCAACACGAGGACTTCCCAGGAGGTCACCCATCCTAGTACTACTCTCGCCCAAGCACGCTTAACTTCGGAGTTCTGATGGGAACCGGTGCATTAGTGCTGGTATGATCGCACCCGTCGTTTATGCGAATAAATTACATGTATATTCATTTATAGGACATAAAGAACCTGATTAACCATAACTTTTGATCCGGACATCCGATTGATGCACCGTAAAAGCCTATGTGTCAATATGACAATAAACTAACACGTGGAAATTCAACACATAAGCAAACAAATAGAACAAGAAATGTTACGAATGACGGAACGCGAAAAAAAAAGGGACGCAACACGAGGACTTCCAAGGAGGTCACCCATCCTAGTACTACTCTCGCCCAAGCACGCTTAACTTCGGAGTTCTGATGGGATCCGGTGCATTAGTGCTGGTATGATCGCACCCGTCATGTTATGCGAATAAATTACATGTATATTCATATATAGGACATAAAGAACCTGATTAACCATAACTTTTGATCCGGACATCCGATTGATGCGCCGTAAAAGCCTATGTGTCAATATGACAATAAACTTACACGTGGAAAGTCAACGCATAAGCAAACAAATAGAACAAGAAATGTTACAAATGACGGAACGCGAAAAAAAAATAGGGGCGCAACACGAGGACTTCCAAGGAGGTCAGCCATCCTAGTACTACTATCGCCCAAGCACGCTTAACTTCGGAGTTCTGATGGGATCCGGTGCATTAGTGCTGGTATGATCGCACCCGTCATGTTATGCGAATAAATTACATGTATATTCATTTATAGGACATAAAGAACCTGAATAACCATAACTTTTGATCCGGACATCCGATTGATGCGCCGTAAAAGCCTATGTGTCAATATGACAATAAACTAACCCGTGGAAAGTCAACGTATAAGCAAACATATAGAACAAGAAATGTTACTAATGACGGAACACGAAAAAAAAAGAGGGGTGCAACACGAGGACTTCCCAGGAGGTCACCCATCCTAGTACTACTCTCGCCCAAGGACGCTTAACTTCGGAGTTCTGATGGGATCCGGTGCATTAGTGCTGGTATGATCGCACCTGTCATGTTATGCGAATAAATTACATGTATATTCATTTATAGGACATAAAGAACCTGAATAACCATAACTTTTGATCCGGACATCCGATTGATGCGCCGTAAAAGCCTATGTGTCAATATGACAATAAACTAACCCGTGGAAATTCAACGTATAAGCAAACATATAGAACAAGAAATGTTACTAATGACGGAAGACGGAAAAAAAAGAGGGGTGCAACACGAGGACTTCCCAGGAGGTCACCCATCCTAGTACTACTCTCGCCCAAGGACGCTTAACTTCGGAGTTCTGACGGGATCTGGTGCATTAGTGCTGGTATGATCGCACCCGTCATGTTATGCGAATAAATTAAATGTATATTCATTTATAGGACATAAAGAACCTAATTAACCATAACTTTTGATCCGGACATCCGAGTGATGCGCCGTAAAAGCCTATGTGTCAATATGACAATAAACTAACCCGTGGAAAGTCAACGTATAAGCAAACATATAGAACAAGAAATGTTACTAATGACGGAACACGAAAAAAAAAGAGGGGTGCAACACGAGGACTTCCCAGGAGGTCACCCATCCTAGTACTACTCTCGCCCAAGGACGCTTAACTTCGGAGTTCTGATGGGATCCGGTGCATTAGTGCTGGTATGATCGCACCTGTCATGTTATGCGAATAAATTACATGTATATTCATTTATAGGACATAAAGAACCTGAATAACCATAACTTTTGATCCGGACATCCGATTGATGCGCCGTAAAAGCCTATGTGTCAATATGACAATAAACTAACCCGTGGAAATTCAACGTATAAGCAAACATATAGAACAAGAAATGTTACTAATGACGGAAGACGGAAAAAAAAGAGGGGTGCAACACGAGGACTTCCCAGGAGGTCACCCATCCTAGTACTACTCTCGCCCAAGGACGCTTAACTTCGGAGTTCTGACGGGATCTGGTGCATTAGTGCTGGTATGATCGCACCCGTCATGTTATGCGAATAAATTAAATGTATATTCATTTATAGGACATAAAGAACCTAATTAACCATAACTTTTGATCCGGACATCCGAGTGATGCGCCGTAAAAGCCTATGTGTCAATATGACAATAAACTAACACGTGGAAAGTCAACGCATAAGCAAACATATAGAACAAGAAATGTTACAAATTACGGAACGCGAAAAAAAAATAGGGGCGCAACACGAGAACTTCCAAGGAGGTCACTCATCCTAGAATTACTCTCGCCCAAGCACGCTTAACTTCGGAGTTCTGATGGGATCCGGTGCATTAGTGCTGGTATGATCGCACCCGTTATGTTATGCGAATAAATTACATGTATATTCATTTATAGGACATAAAGAACCTGAATAACCATAACTTTTGATCCGGACATCCGATTGATGCGCCGTAAAAGCCTATGTGTCAATATGACAATAAACTAACCCGTGGAAAGTCAACGTATAAGCAAACAAATAGAACAAGAAATGTTACTAATGACGGAACTCGAAAAAAATGAGGGGTGCAACACGAGGACTTCCTAGGAGGTCACCCATCCTAGTACTACTCTCGGCTAAGGACGCTTAACTTCGGAGTTCTGATGGGATCCGGTGCATTAGTGCTAGTATGATCGCACCCGTCATGTTATGCGAATAAATTACATGTATATTCATTTATAGGACATAAAGAACCTGACTAACCATAACTTTTGATCCAGACATCCGATTGATGCGCCGTAAAAGCCTATGTGTCAATATGACAATAAACTAACGCATGGAAAGTCAACGCATAAGCAAACAAATAGAACAAGAAATGTTACGAATTACGGAACGCGAAAAAAAAGATGTGTGCAACACGAGGACTTCCCAGGAGGTCACCCATCCTAGTACTACTCTCGCCCAAGCACGCTTAACTTCGGAGTTCTGATGGGAACCGGTGCATTAGTGCTGGTATGATCGCACCCGTCGTTTATGCGAATAAATTACATGTATATTCATTTATAGGACATAAAGAACCTGATTAACCATAACTTTTGATCCGGACATCCGATTGATGCACCGTAAAAGCCTATGTGTCAATATGACAATAAACTAACACGTGGAAATTCAACACATAAGCAAACAAATAGAACAAGAAATGTTACGAATGACGGAACGCGAAAAAAAAAGGGACGCAACACGAGGACTTCCAAGGAGGTCACCCATCCTAGTACTACTCTCGCCCAAGCACGCTTAACTTCGGAGTTCTGATGGGATCCGGTGCATTAGTGCTGGTATGATCGCACCCGTCATGTTATGCGAATAAATTACATGTATATTCATATATAGGACATAAAGAACCTGATTAACCATAACTTTTGATCCGGACATCCGATTGATGCGCCGTAAAAGCCTATGTGTCAATATGACAATAAACTTACACGTGGAAAGTCAACGCATAAGCAAACAAATAGAACAAGAAATGTTACAAATGACGGAACGCGAAAAAAAAATAGGGGCGCAACACGAGGACTTCCAAGGAGGTCAGCCATCCTAGTACTACTATCGCCCAAGCACGCTTAACTTCGGAGTTCTGATGGGATCCGGTGCATTAGTGCTGGTATGATCGCACCCGTCATGTTATGCGAATAAATTACATGTATATTCATTTATAGGACATAAAGAACCTGAATAACCATAACTTTTGATCCGGACATCCGATTGATGCGCCGTAAAAGCCTATGTGTCAATATGACAATAAACTAACCCGTGGAAAGTCAACGTATAAGCAAACATATAGAACAAGAAATGTTACTAATGACGGAACACGAAAAAAAAAGAGGGGTGCAACACGAGGACTTCCCAGGAGGTCACCCATCCTAGTACTACTCTCGCCCAAGGACGCTTAACTTCGGAGTTCTGATGGGATCCGGTGCATTAGTGCTGGTATGATCGCACCTGTCATGTTATGCGAATAAATTACATGTATATTCATTTATAGGACATAAAGAACCTGAATAACCATAACTTTTGATCCGGACATCCGATTGATGCGCCGTAAAAGCCTATGTGTCAATATGACAATAAACTAACCCGTGGAAATTCAACGTATAAGCAAACATATAGAACAAGAAATGTTACTAATGACGGAAGACGGAAAAAAAAGAGGGGTGCAACACGAGGACTTCCCAGGAGGTCACCCATCCTAGTACTACTCTCGCCCAAGGACGCTTAACTTCGGAGTTCTGACGGGATCTGGTGCATTAGTGCTGGTATGATCGCACCCGTCATGTTATGCGAATAAATTAAATGTATATTCATTTATAGGACATAAAGAACCTAATTAACCATAACTTTTGATCCGGACATCCGAGTGATGCGCCGTAAAAGCCTATGTGTCAATATGACAATAAACTAACCCGTGGAAAGTCAACGTATAAGCAAACATATAGAACAAGAAATGTTACTAATGACGGAAGACGGAAAAAAAAGAGGGGTGCAACACGAGGACTTCCCAGGAGGTCACCCATTCTAGTACTACTCTCGCCCAAGGACGCTTAACTTCGGAGTTATGATGGGATCCGGTGCATTAGTGCTGGTATGATCGCACCCGTCATGTTATGCGAATAAATTACATGTATATTCATTTATAGGACATAAAGAACCTGATTAACCATAACTTTTGATCCAGACATCCGATTGATGCGCCATAAAAGCCTATGTGTCAATATGACAATAAACTAACACGTGGAAAGTCAACGCATAAGCAAACAAATAGAACAAGAAATGTTACAAATGACGGAACGCGAAAAAAAAATAGGGGCGCAACACGAGGACTTCCAAGGAGGTCACCCATCCTAGTACTACTATCGCCCAAGCACGCTTAACTTCGGAGTTCTGATGGGATCCGGTGCATTAGTGCTGGTATGATCGCACCCGTCATGTTATGCGAATAAATTACATGTATATTCATTTATAGGACATAAAGAACCTGAATAACCATAACTTTTGATCCGGACATCCGATTGATGCGCCGTAAAAGCCTATGTGTCAATATGACAATAAACTAACCCGTGGATAGTCAACGTATAAGCAAACATATAGAACAAGAAATGTTACTAATGACGGAACGCGAAGAAAAAAAGAGGGGTGCAACACGAGGACTTCCCAGGAGGTCACCCATCCTAGTACTACTCTCGCCCAAGGACGCTTAACTTCGGAGTTCTGATGGGATCCGGTGCATTAGTGCTGGTATGATCGCACCTGTCATGTTATGCGAATAAATTACATGTATATTCATTTATAGGACATAAAGAACCTGAATAACCATAACTTTTGATCCGGACATCCGATTGATGCGCCGTAAAAGCATATGTGTCAATATGACAATAAACTAACCCGTGGAAATTCAACGTATAAGCAAACATATAGAACAAGAAATGTTACTAATGACGGAAGACGGAAAAAAAAGAGGGGTGCAACACGAGGACTTCCCAGGAGGTCACCCATCCTAGTACTACTCTCGCCCAAGGACGCTTAACTTCGGAGTTCTGACGGGATCTGGTGCATTAGTGCTGGTATGATCGCACCCGTCATGTTATGCGAATAAATTAAATGTATATTCATTTATAGGACATAAAGAACCTAATTAACCATAACTTTTGATCCGGACATCCGAGTGATGCGCCGTAAAAGCCTATGTGTCAATATGACAATAAACTAACACGTGGAAAGTCAACGCATAAGCAAACATATAGAACAAGAAATGTTACAAATTACGGAACGCGAAAAAAAAATAGGGGCGCAACACGAGAACTTCCAAGGAGGTCACTCATCCTAGAATTACTCTCGCCCAAGCACGCTTAACTTCGGAGTTCTGATGGGATCCGGTGCATTAGTGCTGGTATGATCGCACCCGTTATGTTATGCGAATAAATTACATGTATATTCATTTATAGGACATAAAGAACCTGAATAACCATAACTTTTGATCCGGACATCCGATTGATGCGCCGTAAAAGCCTATGTGTCAATATGACAATAAACTAACCCGTGGAAAGTCAACGTATAAGCAAACAAATAGAACAAGAAATGTTACTAATGACGGAACTCGTAAAAAATGAGGGGTGCAACACGAGGACTTCCTAGGAGGTCACCCATCCTAGTACTACTCTCGGCTAAGGACGCTTAACTTCGGAGTTCTGATGGGATCCGGTGCATTAGTGCTAGTATGATCGCACCCGTCATGTTATGCGAATAAATTACATGTATATTCATTTATAGGACATAAAGAACCTGAATAACCATAACTTTTGATCCGGACATCCGATTGATGCGCCGTAAAAGCCTATGTGTCAATATGACAATAAACTAACGCATGGAAAGTCAACGCATAAGCAAACAAATAGAACAAGAAATGTTACGAATTACGGAACGCGAAAAAAAAGATGTGTGCAACACGAGGACTTCCCAGGAGGTCACCCATCCTAGTACTACTCTTGCCCAAGCACGCTTAACTTCGGAGTTCTGATGGGAACCGGTGCATTAGTGCTGGTATGATCGCACCCGTCGTTTATGCGAATAAATTACATGTATATTCATTTATAGGACATAAAGAACCTGATTAACCATAACTTTTGATCCGGACATCCGATTGATGCACCGTAAAAGCCTATGTGTCAATATGACAATAAACTAACACGTGGAAATTCAACACATAAGCAAACAAATAGAACAAGAAATGTTACGAATGACGGAACGCGAAAAAAAAAGGGACGCAACACGAGGACTTCCAAGGAGGTCACCCATCCTAGTACTACTCTCGCCCAAGCACGCTTAACTTCGGAGTTCTGATGGGATCCGGTGTATTAGTGCTGGTATGATCGCACCCGTCATGTTATGCGAATAAATTACATGTAAATTCATATATAGGACATAAAGAACCTGATTAACCATAACTTTTGATCCGGACATCCGATTGATGCGCCGTAAAAGCCTATGTGTCAATATGACAATAAACTAACCCGTGGAAAGTCAACGTATAAGCAAACATATAGAACAAGAAATGTTACTAATGACGGAACACGAAAAAAAAAGAGGGGTGCAACACGAGGACTTCCCAGGAGGTCACCCATCCTAGTACTACTCTCGCCCAAGGACGCTTAACTTCGGAGTTCTGATGGGATCCGGTGCATTAGTGCTGGTATGATCGCACCCGTCATGTTATGCGAATAAATTACATGTATATTCATTTATAGGACATAAAGAACCTGAATAACCATAACTTTTGATCCGGACATCCGATTGATGCGCCGTAAAAGCCTATGTGTCAATATGACAATAAACTAACCCGTGGAAAGTCAACGTATAAGCAAACATATAGAACAAGAAATGTTAGTAATGACGGAACACGAAAAAAAAGAGGAGTGCAACAATAGGACTTCCCAGGAGGTCACCGATCCTAGTACTACTCTCGCCCAAGGACGCTTAACTTCGGAGTTCTGACGGGATCCGGTGCATTAGTGCTGGTGTGATCGCACCCGTCATGTTATGCGAATAAATTAAATGTATATTCATTTAATGGACATAAAGATCCTAATTAACCATAACTTTTGATCCGGACATCCGATTGATGCGCCGTAAAAGCCTATGTGTCAATATGACAATAAACTAACACGTGGAAAGTAAACGCATAAGCAAACATATAGAACAAGAAATGTTACAAATTACGGAACGCGAAAAAAAAATAGGGGCGCAACACGAGGACTTCCCAGGAGGTCACCCATCCTAGTACTACTCTCGCCCAAGGACGCTTACCTTCGGAGTTCTGATGGGATCCGGTGCATTAGTGCTAGTATGATCGCACCCGTCATGTTATGCGAATAAATTACATGTATATTCATTTATAGGACATAAAGAACTTGACTAACCATAACTTTTGATCCAGACATCCGATTGATGCGCCGTAAAAGCCTATGTGTCAATATGACAATAAACTAACGCATGGAAAGTCAGCGCATAAGCAAACAAATAGAACAAGAAATGTTACGAATGACGGAACGCGAAAAAAAAGAGGTGTACAACACGAGGACTTCCCAGGAGGTCACCCATCCTAGTACTACTCTCGCCCAAGCACGCTTAACTTCGGAGTTCTGATGGGAACCGGTGCATTAGTGCTGGTATGATCGCACCCGTTATGTTATGCGAATAAATTACATGTATATTCATTTATAGGACATAAAGAACCTGATTAACCATAACTTTTGATCCGGACATCCGATTGATGCACCGTAAAAGCCTATGTGTCAATATGACAATAAACTAACACGTGGAAATTCAACACATAAGCAAACAAATAGAACAAGAAATGTTACGAATGACGGAACGCGAAAAAAAAAGGGACGCAACACGAGGACTTCCAAGGAGGTCACCCATCCTAGTACTACTCTCGCCCAAGCACGCTTAACTTCGGAGTTCTGATGGGATCCGGTGCATTAGTGCTGGTATGATCGCACCCGTCATGTTATGCGAATAAATTACATGTATATTCATATATAGGACATAAAGAACCTGATTAACCATAACTTTTGATCCGGACATCCGATTGATGCGCCGTAAAAGCCTATGTGTCAATATGACAATAAACTAACACGTGGAAAGTCAACGCATAAGCAAACAAATAGAACAAGAAATGTTACAAATGACGGAACGCGAAAAAAAAATAGGGGCGCAACACGAGGACTTCCAAGGAGGTCACCCATCCTAGTACTACTATCGCCCAAGCATGCTTAACTTCGGAGTTCTGATGGGATCCGGTGCATTAGTGCTGGTATGATCGCACCCGTCATGTTATGCGAATAAATTACATGTATATTCATTTATAGGACATAAAGAACCTGAATAACCATAACTTTTGATCCGGACATCCGATTGATGCGCCGTAAAAGCCTATGTGTCAATATGACAATAAACTAACCCGTGGAAAGTCAACGTATAAGCAAACATATAGAACAAGAAATGTTACTAATGACGGAACACGAAAAAAAAAGAGGGGTGCAACACGAGGACTTCCCAGGAGGTCACCCATCCTAGTACTACTCTCGCCCAAGGACGCTTAACTTCGGAGTTCTGATGGGATCCGGTGCATTAGTGCTGGTATGATCGCACCCGTCATGTTATGCGAATAAATTACATGTATATTCATTTATAGGACATAAAGAACCTGAATAACCATAACTTTTGATCCGGACATCCGATTGATGCGCCGTAAAAGCCTATGTGTCAATATGACAATAAACTAACCCGTGGAAAGTCAACGTATAAGCAAACATATAGAACAAGAAATGTTAGTAATGACGGAACACGAAAAAAAAAGAGGGGTGCAACACGAGGACTTCCCAGGAGGTCACCGATCCTAGTACTACTCTCGCCAAAGGACGCTTAACTTCGGAGTTCTGATGGGATCCGGTGCATTAGTGCTGGTATGATCGCACCCGTCATGTTATGCGAATAAATTAAATGTATATTCATTTATTGGACATAAAGAACCTAATTAACCATAACTTTTGATCCGGACATCCGATTGATGCGCCGTAAAAGCCTATGTGTCAATATGACAATAAACTAACACGTGGAAAGTAAACGCATAAGCAAACATATAGAACAAGAAATGTTACAAATTACGGAACGCGAAAAAAAAATAGGGGCGCAACACGAGGACTTCCCAGGAGGTCACCCATCCTAGTACTACTCTCGCCCAAGGACGCTTAACTTCGGAGTTCTGATGGGATCCGGTGCATTAGTGCTAGTATGATCGCACCCGTCATGTTATGCGAATAAATTACATGTATATTCATTTATAGGACATAAAGAACTTAACTAACCATAACTTTTGATCCAGACATCCGATTGATGCGCCGTAAAAGCCTATGTGTCAATATGACAATAAACTAACGCATGGAAAGTCAGCGCATAAGCAAACAAATAGAACAAGAAATGTTACGAATGACGGAACGCGAAAAAAAAGAGGTGTACAACACGAGGACTTCCCAGGAGGTCACCCATCCTAGTACTACTCTCGCCCAAGCACGCTTAACTTCGGAGTTCTGATGGGAACCGGTGCATTAGTGCTGGTATGATCGCACCCGTTATGTTATGCGAATAAATTACATGTATATTCATTTATAGGACATAAAGAACCTGATTAACCATAACTTTTGATCCGGACATCCGATTGATGCACCGTAAAAGCCTATGTGTCAATATGACAATAAACTAACACGTGGAAATTCAACACATAAGCAAACAAATAGAACAAGAAATGTTACGAATGACGGAACGCGAAAAAAAAAGGGACGCAACACGAGGTCTTCCAAGGAGGTCACCCATCCTAGTACTACTCTCGCCCAAGCACGCTTAACTTCGGAGTTCTGATGGGATTCGGTGCATTAGTGCTGGTATGATCGCACCCGTCATGTTATGCGAATAAATTACATGTATATTCATATATAGGACATAAAGAACCTGATTAACCATAACTTTTGATCCGGACATCCGATTGATGCGCCGTAAAAGCCTATGTGTCAATATGACAATAAACTAACACGTGGAAAGTCAACGCATAAGCAAACAAATAGAACAAGAAATGTTACAAATGACGGAACGCGAAAAAAAAATAGGGGCGCAACACGAGGACTTCCAAGGAGGTCACCCATCCTAGTACTACTATCGCCCAAGCACGCTTAACTTCGGAGTTCTGATGGGATCCGGTGCATTAGTGCTGGTATGATCGCACCCGTCATGTTATGCGAATAAATTACATGTATATTCATTTATAGGACATAAAGAACCTGAATAACCATAACTTTTGATCCGGACATCCGATTGATGCGCCGTAAAAGCCTATGTGTCAATATGACAATAAACTAACCCGTGGAAAGTCAACGTATAAGCAAACATATAGAACAAGAAATGTTACTAATGACGGAACACGAAAAAAAAAGAGGGGTGCAACACGAGGACTTCCCAGGAGGTCACCCATCCTAGTACTACTCTCGCCCAAGGACGCTTAACTTCGGAGTTCTGATGGGATCCGGTGCATTAGTGCTGGTATGATCGCACCCGTCATGTTATGCGAATAAATTACATGTATATTCATTTATAGGACATAAAGAACCTGAATAACCATAACTTTTGATCCGGACATCCGATTGATGCGCCGTAAAAGCCTATGTGTCAATATGACAATAAACTAACCCGTGGAAAGTCAACGTATAAGCAAACATATAGAACAAGAAATGTTAGTAATGACGGAACACGAAAAAAAAAGAGGGGTGCAACACGAGGACTTCCCAGGAGGTCACCGATCCTAGTACTACTCTCGCCAAAGGACGCTTAACTTCGGAGTTCTGATGGGATCCGGTGCATTAGTGCTGGTATGATCGCACCCGTCATGTTATGCGAATAAATTAAATGTATATTCATTTATTGGACATAAAGAACCTAATTAACCATAACTTTTGATCCGGACATCCGATTGATGCGCCGTAAAAGCCTATGTGTCAATATGACAATAAACTAACACGTGGAAAGTAAACGCATAAGCAAACATATAGAACAAGAAATGTTACAAATTACGGAACGCGAAAAAAAAATAGGGGCGCAACACGAGGACTTCCCAGGAGGTCACCCATCCTAGTACTACTCTCGCCCAAGGACGCTTAACTTCGGAGTTCTGATGGGATCCGGTGCATTAGTGCTAGTATGATCGCACCCGTCATGTTATGCGAATAAATTACATGTATATTCATTTATAGGACATAAAGAACTTAACTAACCATAACTTTTGATCCAGACATCCGATTGATGCGCCGTAAAAGCCTATGTGTCAATATGACAATAAACTAACGCATGGAAAGTCAGCGCATAAGCAAACAAATAGAACAAGAAATGTTACGAATGACGGAACGCGAAAAAAAAGAGGTGTACAACACGAGGACTTCCCAGGAGGTCACCCATCCTAGTACTACTCTCGCCCAAGCACGCTTAACTTCGGAGTTCTGATGGGAACCGGTGCATTAGTGCTGGTATGATCGCACCCGTTATGTTATGCGAATAAATTACATGTATATTCATTTATAGGACATAAAGAACCTGATTAACCATAACTTTTGATCCGGACATCCGATTGATGCACCGTAAAAGCCTATGTGTCAATATGACAATAAACTAACACGTGGAAATTCAACACATAAGCAAACAAATAGAACAAGAAATGTTACGAATGACGGAACGCGAAAAAAAAAGGGACGCAACACGAGGTCTTCCAAGGAGGTCACCCATCCTAGTACTACTCTCGCCCAAGCACGCTTAACTTCGGAGTTCTGATGGGATTCGGTGCATTAGTGCTGGTATGATCGCACCCGTCATGTTATGCGAATAAATTACATGTATATTCATATATAGGACATAAAGAACCTGATTAACCATAACTTTTGATCCGGACATCCGATTGATGCGCCGTAAAAGCCTATGTGTCAATATGACAATAAACTAACACGTGGAAAGTCAACGCATAAGCAAACAAATAGAACAAGAAATGTTACAAATGACGGAACGCGAAAAAAAAATAGGGGCGCAACACGAGGACTTCCAAGGAGGTCACCCATCCTAGTACTACTATCGCCCAAGCACGCTTAACTTCGGAGTTCTGATGGGATCCGGTGCATTAGTGCTGGTATGATCGCACCCGTCATGTTATGCGAATAAATTACATGTATATTCATTTATAGGACATAAAGAACCTGAATAACCATAAGTTTTGATCCGGACATCCGATTGATGCGCCGTAAAAGCCTATGTGTCAATATGACAATAAACTAACCCGTGGAAAGTCAACGTATAAGCAAATATATAGAACAAGAAATGTTAGTAATGACGGAACACGAAAAAAAAAGAGGGGTGCAACACGAGGACTTCCCAGGAGGTCACCGATCCTAGTACTACTCTCGCCCAAGGACGCTTAACTTCGGAGTTCTGATGGGATCCGGTGCATTAGTGCTGGTATGATCGCACCCGTCATGTTATGCGAATAAATTAAATGTATATTTATTTGTTGGACATAAAGAACCTAATTAACCATAACTTTTGATCCGGACATCCGATTGATGCGCCGTAAAAGCCTATGTGTCAATATGACAATAAACTAACACGTGGAAAGTAAACGCATAAGCAAACATATACAACAAGAAATGTTACAAATTACGGAACGCGAAAAAAAAATAGGGGCGCAACACGAGGACTTCCCAGGAGGTCACCCATCCTAGTACTACTCTCGCCCAAGGACGCTTAACTTCGGAGTTCTGATGGGATCCGGTGCATTAGTGCTAGTATGATCGCACCCGTCATGTTATGCGAATAAATTACATGTATATTCATTTATAGGACATAAAGAACTTGACTAACCATAACTTTTGATCCAGACATCCGATTGATGCGCCGTAAAAGCCTATGTGTCAATATGACAATAAACTAACGCATGGAAAGTCAGCGCATAAGCAAACAAATAGAACAAGAAATGTTACGAATGACGGAACGCGAAAAAAAAGAGGTGTACAACACGAGGACTTCCCAGGAGGTCACCCATCCTAGTACTACTCTCGCCCAAGCACGCTTAACTTCGGAGTTCTGATGGGAACCGGTGCATTAGTGCTGGTATGATCGCACCCGTTATGTTATGCGAATAAATTACATGTATATTCATTTATAGGACATAAAGAACCTGATTAACCATAACTTTTGATCCGGACATCCGATTGATGCACCGTAAAAGCCTATGTGTCAATATGACAATAAACTAACACGTGGAAATTCAACACATAAGCAAACAAATAGAACAAGAAATGTTACGAATGACGGAACGCGAAAAAAAAAGGGACGCAACACGAGGTCTTCCAAGGAGGTCACCCATCCTAGTACTACTCTCGCCCAAGCACGCTTAACTTCGGAGTTCTGATGGGATCCGGTGCATTAGTGCTGGTATGATCGCACCCGTCATGTTATGCGAATAAATTACATGTATATTCATATATAGGACATAAAGAACCTGATTAACCATAACTTTTGATCCGGACATCCGATTGATGCGCCGTAAAAGCCTATGTGTCAATATGACAATAAACTAACACGTGGAAAGTCAACGCATAAGCAAACAAATAGAACAAGAAATGTTACAAATGACGGAACGCGAAAAAAAAATAGGGGCGCAACACGAGGACTTCCAAGGAGGTCACCCATCCTAGTACTACTATCGCCCAAGCACGCTTAACTTCGGAGTTCTGATGGGATCCGGTGCATTAGTGCTGGTATGATCGCACCCGTCATGTTATGCGAATAAATTACATGTATATTCATTTATAGGACATAAAGAACCTGAATAACCATAAGTTTTGATCCGGACATCCGATTGATGCGCCGTAAAAGCCTATGTGTCAATATGACAATAAACTAACCCGTGGAAAGTCAACGTATAAGCAAATATATAGAACAAGAAATGTTAGTAATGACGGAACACGAAAAAAAAAGAGGGGTGCAACACGAGGACTTCCCAGGAGGTCACCGATCCTAGTACTACTCTCGCCCAAGGACGCTTAACTTCGGAGTTCTGATGGGATCCGGTGCATTAGTGCTGGTATGATCGCACCCGTCATGTTATGCGAATAAATTAAATGTATATTCATTTGTTGGACATAAAGAACCTAATTAACCATAACTTTTGATCCGGACATCCGATTGATGCGCCGTAAAAGCCTATGTGTTAATATGACAATAAACTAACACGTGGAAAGTAAACGCATAAGCAAACATATACAACAAGAAATGTTACAAATTACGGAACGCGAAAAAAAAATAGGGGCGCAACACGAGGACTTCCCAGGAGGTCACCCATCCTAGTACTACTCTCGCCCAAGGACGCTTAACTTCGGAGTTCTGATGGCATCCGGTGCATTAGTGCTAGTATGATCGCACCCGTCATGTTATGCGAATAAATTACATGTATATTCATTTATAGGACATAAAGAACTTGACTAACCATAACTTTTGATCCAGACATCCGATTGATGCGCCGTAAAAGCCTATGTGTCAATATGACAATAAACTAACGCATGGAAAGTCAGCGCATAAGCAAACAAATAGAACAAGAAATGTTACGAATGACGGAACGCGAAAAAAAAGAGGTGTACAACACGAGGACTTCCCAGGAGGTCACCCATCCTAGTACTACTCTCGCCCAAGCACGCTTAACTTCGGAGTTCTGATGGGAACCGGTGCATTAGTGCTGGTATGATCGCACCCGTTATGTTATGCGAATAAATTACATGTATATTCATTTATAGGACATAAAGAACCTGAATAACCATAAGTTTTGATCCGGACATCCGATTGATGCGCCGTAAAAGCCTATGTGTCAATATGACAATAAACTAACCCGTGGAAAGTCAACGTATAAGCAAATATATAGAACAAGAAATGTTAGTAATGACGGAACACGAAAAAAAAAGAGGGGTGCAACACGAGGACTTCCCAGGAGGTCACCGATCCTAGTACTACTCTCGCCAAAGGACGCTTAACTTCGGAGTTCTGATGGGATCCGGTGCATTAGTGCTGGTATGATCGCACCCGTCATGTTATGCGAATAAATTAAATGTATATTCATTTATTGGACATAAAGAACCTAATTAACCATAACTTTTGATCCGGACATCCGATTGATGCGCCGTAAAAGCCTATGTGTCAATATGACAATAAACTAACACGTGGAAAGTAAACGCATAAGCAAACATATAGAACAAGAAATGTTACAAATTACGGAACGCGAAAAAAAAATAGGGGCGCAACACGAGGACTTCCCAGGAGGTCACCCATCCTAGTACTACTCTCGCCCAAGGACGCTTAACTTCGGAGTTCTGATGGGATCCGGTGCATTAGTGCTAGTATGATCGCACCCGTCATGTTATGCGAATAAATTACATGTATATTCATTTATAGGACATAAAGAACTTAACTAACCATAACTTTTGATCCAGACATCCGATTGATGCGCCGTAAAAGCCTATGTGTCAATATGACAATAAACTAACGCATGGAAAGTCAGCGCATAAGCAAACAAATAGAACAAGAAATGTTACGAATGACGGAACGCGAAAAAAAAGAGGTGTACAACACGAGGACTTCCCAGGAGGTCACCCATCCTAGTACTACTCTCGCCCAAGCACGCTTAACTTCGGAGTTCTGATGGGAACCGGTGCATTAGTGCTGGTATGATCGCACCCGTTATGTTATGCGAATAAATTACATGTATATTCATTTATAGGACATAAAGAACCTGATTAACCATAACTTTTGATCCGGACATCCGATTGATGCACCGTAAAAGCCTATGTGTCAATATGACAATAAACTAACACGTGGAAATTCAACACATAAGCAAACAAATAGAACAAGAAATGTTACGAATGACGGAACGCGAAAAAAAAGGGACGCAACACGAGGACTTCCAAGGAGGTCACCCATCCTAGTACTACTCTCGCCCAAGCACGCTTAACTTCGGAGTTCTGATGGGATCCGGTGCATTAGTGCTGGTATGATCGCACCCGTCATGTTATGCGAATAAATTACATGTATATTCATATATAGGACATAAAGAACCTGATTAACCATAACTTTTGATCCGGACATCCGATTGATGCGCCGTAAAAGCCTATGTGTCAATATGACAATAAACTAACACGTGGAAAGTCAACGCATAAGCAAACAAATAGAACAAGAAATGTTACAAATGACGGAACGCGAAAAAAAAATAGGGGCGCAACACGAGGACTTCCAAGGAGGTCACCCATCCTAGTACTACTATCGCCCAAGCACGCTTAACTTCGGAGTTCTGATGGGATCCGGTGCATTAGTGCTGGTATGATCGCACCCGTCATGTTATGCGAATAAATTACATGTATATTCATTTATAGGACATAAAGAACCTGAATAACCATAACTTTTGATCCGGACATCCGATTGATGCGCCGTAAAAGCCTATGTGTCAATATGACAATAAACTAACACGTGGAAAGTCAACGCATAAGCAAACAAATAGAACAAGAAATGTTACAAATGACGGAACGCGAAAAAAAAAATAGGGGCGCAACACGAGGACTTCCAAGGAGGTCACCCATCCTAGTACTACTATCGCCCAAGCACGCTTAACTTCGGAGTTCTGATGGGATCCGGTGCATTAGTGCTGGTATGATCGCACCCGTCATGTTATGCGAATAAATTACATGTATATTCATTTATAGGACATAAAGAACCTGAATAACCATAACTTTTGATCCGGACATCCGATTGATGCGCCGTAAAAGCCTATGTGTCAATATAACAATAAACTAACCCGTGGAAAGTCAACGTATAAGCAAACATATAGAACAAGAAATGTTAGTAATGACGGAACACGAAAAAAAAGAGGGGTGCAACACGAGGACTTCCCAGGAGGTCACCGATCCTAGTACTACTCTCGCCCAAGGACGCTTAACTTCGGAGTTCTGATGGGATCCGGTGCATTAGTGCTGGTATGATCGCACCCGTCATGTTATGCGAATAAATTAAATGTATATTCATTTGTTGGACATAAAGAACCTAATTAACCATAACTTTTGATCCGGACATCCGATTGATGCGCCGTAAAAGCCTATGTGTCAATATGACAATAAACTAACACGTGGAAAGTAAACGCATAAGCAAACATATAGAACAAGAAATGTTACAAATTACGGAACGCGAAAAAAAAATAGGGGCGCAACACGAGGACTTCCCAGGAGGTCACCCATCCTAGTACTACTCTCGCCCAAGGACGCTTAACTTCGGAGTTCTGATGGGATCCGGTGCATTAGTGCTAGTATGATCGCACCCGTCATGTTATGCGAATAAATTACATGTATATTCATTTATAGGACATAGAGAACTTGACTAACCATAACTTTTGATCCAGACATCCGATTGATGCGCCGTAAAAGCCTATGTGTCAGTATGACAATAAACTAACGCATGGAAAGTCAGCGCATAAGCAAACAAATAGAACAAGAAATGTTACGAATGACGGAACGCGAAAAAAAAGAGGTGTACAACACGAGGACTTCCCAGGAGGTCACCCATCCTAGTACTACTCTCGCCCAAGCACGCTTAACTTCGGAGTTCTGATGGGAACCGGTGCATTAGTGCTGGTATGATCGCACCCGTTATGTTATGCGAATAAATTACATGTATATTCATTTATAGGACATAAAGAACCTGATTAACCAAAACTTTTGATCCGGACATCCGATTGATGCACCGTAAAAGCCTATGTGTCAATATGACAATAAACTAACACGTGGAAATTCAACACATAAGCAAACAAATAGAACAAGAAATGTTACGAATGACGGAACGCGAAAAAAAAAGGGACGCAACACGAGGTCTTCCAAGGAGGTCACCCATCCTAGTACTACTATCGCCCAAGCACGCTTAACTTCGGAGTTCTGATGGGATCCGGTGCATTAGTGCTGGTATGATCGCACCCGTCATGTTATGCGAATAAATTACATGTATATTCATATATAGGACATAAAGAACCTGATTAACCATAACTTTTGATCCGGACATCCGATTGATGCGCCGTAAAAGCCTATGTGTCAATATGACAATAAACTAACACGTGGAAAGTCAACGCATAAGCAAACAAATAGAACAAGAAATGTTACAAATGACGGAACGCGAAAAAAAAATAGGGGCGCAACACGAGGACTTCCAAGGAGGTCACCCATCCTAGTACTACTATCGCCCAAGCACGCTTAACTTCGGAGTTCTGATGGGATCCGGTGCATTAGTGCTGGTATGATCGCACCCGTCATGTTATGCGAATAAATTACATGTATATTCATTTATAGGACATAAAGAACCTGAATAACCATAAGTTTTGATCCGGACATCCGATTGATGCGCCGTAAAAGCCTATGTGTCAATATGACAATAAACTAACGCATGGAAAGTCAACGCATAAGCAAACAAATAGAACAAGAAATGTTACGAATTACGGAACGCGAAAAAAAAGATGTGTGCAACACGAGGACTTCCCAGGAGGTCACCCATCCTAGTACTACTCTCGCCCAAGCACGCTTAACTTCGGAGTTCTGATGGGAACCGGTGCATTAGTGCTGGTATGATCGCACCGTCGTTTATGCGAATAAATTACATGTATATTCATTTATAGGACATAAAGAACCTGATTAACCATAACTTTTGATCCGGACATCCGATTGATGCGCCGTAAAAGCCTATGTGTCAATATGACAATAAACTAACACGTGGAAAGTCAACGCATAAGCAAACAAATAGAACAAGAAATGTTACAAATGACGGAACGCGAAAAAAAAATAGGGGCGCAACACGAGGACTTCCAAGGAGGTCACCCATCCTAGTACTACTATCGCCCAAGCACGCTTAACTTCGGAGTTCTGATGGGATCCGGTGCATTAGTGCTGGTATGATCGCACCCGTCATGTTATGCGAATAAATTACATGTATATTCATTTATATGACATAAAGAACCTGAATAACCATAAGTTTTGATCCGGACATCCGATTGATGCGCCGTAAAAGCCTATGTGTCAATATGACAATAAACTAACCCGTGGAAAGTCAACGTATAAGCAAATATATAGAACAAGAAATGTTAGTAATGACGGAACACGAAAAAAAAAGAGGGGTGCAACACGAGGACTTCCCAGGAGGTCACCGATCCTAGTACTACTCTCGCCAAAGGACGCTTAACTTCGGAGTTCTGATGGGATCCGGTGCATTAGTGCTGGTATGATCGCACCCGTCATGTTATGCGAATAAATTAAATGTATATTCATTTATTGGACATAAAGAACCTAATTAACCATAACTTTTGATCCGGACATCCGATTGATGCGCCGTAAAAGCCTATGTGTCAATATGACAATAAACTAACACGTGGAAAGTAAACGCATAAGCAAACATATAGAACAAGAAATGTTACAAATTACGGAACGCGAAAAAAAAATAGGGGCGCAACACGAGGACTTCCCAGGAGGTCACCCATCCTAGTACTACTCTCGCCCAAGGACGCTTAACTTCGGAGTTCTGATGGGATCCGGTGCATTAGTGCTAGTATGATCGCACCCGTCATGTTATGCGAATAAATTACATGTATATTCATTTATAGGACATAAAGAACTTAACTAACCATAACTTTTGATCCGGACATCCGATTGATGCGCCGTAAAAGCCTATGTGTCAATATGACAATAAACTAACACGTGGAAAGTCAACGCATAAGCAAACAAATAGAACAAGAAATGTTACAAATGACGGAACGCGAAAAAAAAAATAGGGGCGCAACACGAGGACTTCCAAGGAGGTCACCCATCCTAGTACTACTATCGCCCAAGCACGCTTAACTTCGGAGTTCTGATGGGATCCGGTGCATTAGTGCTGGTATGATCGCACCCGTCATGTTATGCGAATAAATTACATGTATATTCATTTATAGGACATAAAGAACCTGAATAACCATAACTTTTGATCCGGACATCCGATTGATGCGCCGTAAAAGCCTATGTGTCAATATAACAATAAACTAACCCGTGGAAAGTCAACGTATAAGCAAACATATAGAACAAGAAATGTTAGTAATGACGGAACACGAAAAAAAAGAGGGGTGCAACACGAGGACTTCCCAGGAGGTCACCGATCCTAGTACTACTCTCGCCCAAGGACGCTTAACTTCGGAGTTCTGATGGGATCCGGTGCATTAGTGCTGGTATGATCGCACCCGTCATGTTATGCGAATAAATTAAATGTATATTCATTTGTTGGACATAAAGAACCTAATTAACCATAACTTTTGATCCGGACATCCGATTGATGCGCCGTAAAAGCCTATGTGTCAATATGACAATAAACTAACACGTGGAAAGTAAACGCATAAGCAAACATATAGAACAAGAAATGTTACAAATTACGGAACGCGAAAAAAAAATAGGGGCGCAACACGAGGACTTCCCAGGAGGTCACCCATCCTAGTACTACTCTCGCCCAAGGACGCTTAACTTCGGAGTTCTGATGGGATCCGGTGCATTAGTGCTAGTATGATCGCACCCGTCATGTTATGCGAATAAATTACATGTATATTCATTTATAGGACATAGAGAACTTGACTAACCATAACTTTTGATCCAGACATCCGATTGATGCGCCGTAAAAGCCTATGTGTCAGTATGACAATAAACTAACGCATGGAAAGTCAGCGCATAAGCAAACAAATAGAACAAGAAATGTTACGAATGACGGAACGCGAAAAAAAAGAGGTGTACAACACGAGGACTTCCCAGGAGGTCACCCATCCTAGTACTACTCTCGCCCAAGCACGCTTAACTTCGGAGTTCTGATGGGAACCGGTGCATTAGTGCTGGTATGATCGCACCCGTTATGTTATGCGAATAAATTACATGTATATTCATTTATAGGACATAAAGAACCTGATTAACCAAAACTTTTGATCCGGACATCCGATTGATGCACCGTAAAAGCCTATGTGTCAATATGACAATAAACTAACACGTGGAAATTCAACACATAAGCAAACAAATAGAACAAGAAATGTTACGAATGACGGAACGCGAAAAAAAAAGGGACGCAACACGAGGTCTTCCAAGGAGGTCACCCATCCTAGTACTACTATCGCCCAAGCACGCTTAACTTCGGAGTTCTGATGGGATCCGGTGCATTAGTGCTGGTATGATCGCACCCGTCATGTTATGCGAATAAATTACATGTATATTCATATATAGGACATAAAGAACCTGATTAACCATAACTTTTGATCCGGACATCCGATTGATGCGCCGTAAAAGCCTATGTGTCAATATGACAATAAACTAACACGTGGAAAGTCAACGCATAAGCAAACAAATAGAACAAGAAATGTTACAAATGACGGAACGCGAAAAAAAAATAGGGGCGCAACACGAGGACTTCCAAGGAGGTCACCCATCCTAGTACTACTATCGCCCAAGCACGCTTAACTTCGGAGTTCTGATGGGATCCGGTGCATTAGTGCTGGTATGATCGCACCCGTCATGTTATGCGAATAAATTACATGTATATTCATTTATAGGACATAAAGAACCTGAATAACCATAAGTTTTGATCCGGACATCCGATTGATGCGCCGTAAAAGCCTATGTGTCAATATGACAATAAACTAACGCATGGAAAGTCAACGCATAAGCAAACAAATAGAACAAGAAATGTTACGAATTACGGAACGCGAAAAAAAAGATGTGTGCAACACGAGGACTTCCCAGGAGGTCACCCATCCTAGTACTACTCTCGCCCAAGCACGCTTAACTTCGGAGTTCTGATGGGAACCGGTGCATTAGTGCTGGTATGATCGCACCGTCGTTTATGCGAATAAATTACATGTATATTCATTTATAGGACATAAAGAACCTGATTAACCATAACTTTTGATCCGGACATCCGATTGATGCGCCGTAAAAGCCTATGTGTCAATATGACAATAAACTAACACGTGGAAAGTCAACGCATAAGCAAACAAATAGAACAAGAAATGTTACAAATGACGGAACGCGAAAAAAAAATAGGGGCGCAACACGAGGACTTCCAAGGAGGTCACCCATCCTAGTACTACTATCGCCCAAGCACGCTTAACTTCGGAGTTCTGATGGGATCCGGTGCATTAGTGCTGGTATGATCGCACCCGTCATGTTATGCGAATAAATTACATGTATATTCATTTATATGACATAAAGAACCTGAATAACCATAAGTTTTGATCCGGACATCCGATTGATGCGCCGTAAAAGCCTATGTGTCAATATGACAATAAACTAACCCGTGGAAAGTCAACGTATAAGCAAATATATAGAACAAGAAATGTTAGTAATGACGGAACACGAAAAAAAAAGAGGGGTGCAACACGAGGACTTCCCAGGAGGTCACCGATCCTAGTACTACTCTCGCCAAAGGACGCTTAACTTCGGAGTTCTGATGGGATCCGGTGCATTAGTGCTGGTATGATCGCACCCGTCATGTTATGCGAATAAATTAAATGTATATTCATTTATTGGACATAAAGAACCTAATTAACCATAACTTTTGATCCGGACATCCGATTGATGCGCCGTAAAAGCCTATGTGTCAATATGACAATAAACTAACACGTGGAAAGTAAACGCATAAGCAAACATATAGAACAAGAAATGTTACAAATTACGGAACGCGAAAAAAAAATAGGGGCGCAACACGAGGACTTCCCAGGAGGTCACCCATCCTAGTACTACTCTCGCCCAAGGACGCTTAACTTCGGAGTTCTGATGGGATCCGGTGCATTAGTGCTAGTATGATCGCACCCGTCATGTTATGCGAATAAATTACATGTATATTCATTTATAGGACATAAAGAACTTAACTAACCATAACTTTTGATCCAGACATCCGATTGATGCGCCGTAAAAGCCTATGTGTCAATATGACAATAAACTAACGCATGGAAAGTCAGCGCATAAGCAAACAAATAGAACAAGAAATGTTACGAATGACGGAACGCGAAAAAAAGAGGTGTACAACACGAGGACTTCCCAGGAGGTCACCCATCCTAGTACTACTCTCGCCCAAGCACGCTTAACTTCGGAGTTCTGATGGGAACCGGTGCATTAGTGCTGGTATGATCGCACCCGTTATGTTATGCGAATAAATTACATGTATATTCATTTATAGGACATAAAGAACCTGATTAACCATAACTTTTGATCCGGACATCCGATTGATGCACCGTAAAAGCCTATGTGTCAATATGACAATAAACTAACACGTGGAAATTCAACACATAAGCAAACAAATAGAACAAGAAATGTTACGAATGACGGAACGCGAAAAAAAAAATAGGGGCGCAACACGAGGACTTCCAAGGAGGTCACCCATCCTAGTACTACTATCGCCCAAGCACGCTTAACTTCGGAGTTCTGATGGGATCCGGTGCATTAGTGCTGGTATGATCGCACCCGTCATGTTATGCGAATAAATTACATGTATATTCATTTATAGGACATAAAGAACCTGAATAACCATAACTTTTGATCCGGACATCCGATTGATGCGCCGTAAAAGCCTATGTGTCAATATGACAATAAACTAACCCGTGGAAAGTCAACGTATAAGCAAACATATAGAACAAGAAATGTTAGTAATGACGGAACACGAAAAAAAAAGAGGGGTGCAACACGAGGACTTCCCAGGAGGTCACCGATCCTAGTACTACTCTCGCCCAAGGACGCTTAACTTCGGAGTTCTGATGGGATCCGGTGCATTAGTGCTGGTATGATCGCACCCGTCATGTTATGCGAATAAATTAAATGTATATTCATTTATTGGACATAAAGAACCTAATTAACCATAACTTTTGATCCGGACATTCGATTGATGCGCCGTAAAAGCCTATGTGTCAATATGACAATAAACTAACACGTGGAAAGTAAACGCATAAGCAAACATATAGAACAAGAAATGTTACAAATTACGGAACGCGAAAAAAAAATAGGGGCGCAACACGAGGACTTCCCAGGAGGTCACCCATCCTAGTACTACTCTCGCCCAAGGACGCTTAACTTCGGAGTTCTGATGGGATCCGGTGCATTAGTGCTAGTATGATCGCACCCGTCATGTTATGCGAATAAATTACATGTATATTCATTTATAGGACATAAAGAACTTGACTAACCATAACTTTTGATCCGGACATCCGATTGATGCGCCGTAAAAGCCTATGTGTCAATATGACAATAAACTAACACGTGGAAAGTCAACGCATAAGCAAACAAATAGAACAAGAAATGTTACAAATGACGGAACGCGAAAAAAAAAATAGGGGCGCAACACGAGGACTTCCAAGGAGGTCACCCATCCTAGTACTACTATCGCCCAAGCACGCTTAACTTCGGAGTTCTGATGGGATCCGGTGCATTAGTGCTGGTATGATCGCACCCGTCATGTTATGCGAATAAATTACATGTATATTCATTTATAGGACATAAAGAACCTGAATAACCATAACTTTTGATCCGGACATCCGATTGATGCGCCGTAAAAGCCTATGTGTCAATATGACAATAAACTAACCCGTGGAAAGTCAACGTATAAGCAAACATATAGAACAAGAAATGTTAGTAATGACGGAACACGAAAAAAAAAGAGGGGTGCAACACGAGGACTTCCCAGGAGGTCACCGATCCTAGTACTACTCTCGCCAAAGGACGCTTAACTTCGGAGTTCTGATGGGATCCGGTGCATTAGTGCTGGTATGATCGCACCCGTCATGTTATGCGAATAAATTAAATGTATATTCATTTATTGGACATAAAGAACCTAATTAACCATAACTTTTGATCCGGACATCCGATTGATGCGCCGTAAAAGCCTATGTGTCAATATGACAATAAACTAACACGTGGAAAGTAAACGCATAAGCAAACATATAGAACAAGAAATGTTACAAATTACGGAACGCGAAAAAAAAATAGGGGCGCAACACGAGGACTTCCTAGGAGGTCACTCATCCTAGTACTACTCTCGCCCAAGGACGCTTAACTTCGGAGTTCTGATGGGATCCGATGCATTAGTGCTAGTATGATCGCACCCGTCATGTTATGCGAATAAATTACATGTATATTCATTTATAGGACATAACGAACTTAACTAACCATAACTTTTGATCCAGACATCCGATTGATGCGCCGTAAAAGCCTATGTGTCAATATGACAATAAACTAACGCATGGAAAGTCAGCGCATAAGCAAACAAATAGAACAAGAAATGTTACGAATGACGGAACGCGAAAAAAAAGAGGTGTACAACACGAGGACTTCCCAGGAGGTCACCCATCCTAGTACTACTCTCGCCCAAGCACGCTTAACTTCGGAGTTCTGATGGGAACCGGTGCATTAGTGCTGGTATGATCGCACCCGTTATGTTATGCGAATAAATTACATGTATATTCATTTACAGGACATAAAGAACCTGATTAACCATAACTTTTGATCCGGACAACCGATTGATGCACCGTAAAAGCCTATGTGTCAATATGACAATAAACTAACACGTGGAAATTCAACACATAAGCAAACAAATAGAACAAGAAATGTTACGAATGACGGAACGCGAAAAAAACGGGACGCAACACGAGGACTTCCAAGGAGGTCACCCATCCTAGTACTACTCTCGCCCAAGCACGCTTAACTTCGGAGTTCTGATGGGATCCGGTGCATTAGTGCTGGTATGATCGCACCTGTCATGTTATGCGAATAAATTACATGTATATTCATATATAGGACATAAAGAACCTGATTAACCATAACTTTTGATCCGGACATCCGATTGATGCGCCGTAAAAGCCTATGTGTCAATATGACAATAAACTAACACGTGGAAAGTCAACGCATAAGCAAACAAATAGAACAAGAAATGTTACAAATGACGGAACGCGAAAAAAAAATAGGGGCGCAACACGAGGACTTCCAAGGAGGTCACCCATCCTAGTACTACTATCGCCCAAGCACGCTTAACTTCGGAGTTCTGATGGGATCCGGTGCATTAGTGCTGGTATGATCGCACCCGTCATGTTATGCGAATAAATTACATGTATATTCATTTATAGGACATAAAGAACCTGAATAACCATAACTTTTGATCCGGACATCCGATTGATGCGCCGTAAAAGCCTATGTGTCAATATGACAATAAACTAACACGTGGAAAGTAAACGCATAAGCAAACATATAGAACAAGAAATGTTACAAATTACGGAACGCGAAAAAAAAATAGGGGCGCAACACGAGGACTTCCCAGGAGGTCACCCATCCTAGTACTACTCTCGCCCAAGGACGCTTAACTTCGGAGTTCTGATGGGATCCGGTGCATTAGTGCTAGTATGATCGCACCCGTCATGTTATGCGAATAAATTACATGTATATTCATTTATAGGACATAAAGAACTTAACTAACCATAACTTTTGATCCAGACATCCGATTGATGCGCCGTAAAAGCCTATGTGTCAATATGACAATAAACTAACGCATGGAAAGTCAGCGCATAAGCAAACAAATAGAACAAGAAATGTTACGAATGACGGAACGCGAAAAAAAGAGGTGTACAGCACGAGGACTTCCCAGGAGGTCACCCATCCTAGTACTACTCTCGCCCAAGCACGCTTAACTTCGGAGTTCTGATGGGATCCGGTGCATTAGTGCTAGTATGATCGCACCCGTCATGTTATGCGAATAAATTACATGTATATTCATTTATAGGACATAACGAACTTAACTAACCATAACTTTTGATCCAGACATCCGATTGATGCGCCGTAAAAGCCTATGTGTCAATATGACAATAAACTAACGCATGGAAAGTCAGCGCATAAGCAAACAAATAGAACAAGAAATGTTACGAATGACGGAACGCGAAAAAAAAGAGGTGTACAACACGAGGACTTCCCAGGAGGTCACCCATCCTAGTACTACTCTCGCCCAAGCACGCTTAACTTCGGAGTTCTGATGGGATCCGGTGCATTAGTGCTGGTATGATCGCACCCGTCATGTTATGCGAATAAATTACATGTATATTCATTTATAGGACATAAAGAACCTGAATAACCATAACTTTTGATCCGGACAACCGATTGATGCACCGTAAAAGCCTATGTGTCAATATGACAATAAACTAACACATGGAAATTCAACACATAAGCAAACAAATAGAACAAGAAATGTTACGAATGACGGAACGCGAAAAAAACGGGACGCAACACGAGGACTTCCAAGGAGGTCACCCATCCTAGTACTACTCTCGCCCAAGCACGCTTAACTTCGGAGTTCTGATGGGATCCGGTGCATTAGTGCTGGTATGATCGCACCCGTCATGTTATGCGAATAAATTACATGTATATTCATATATAGGACATAAAGAACCTGATTAACCATAACTTTTGATCCGGACATCCGATTGATGCGCCGTAAAAGCCTATGTGTCAATATGACAATAAACTAACACGTGGAAAGTCAACGCATAAGCAAACAAATAGAACAAGAAATGTTACAAATGACGGAACGCGAAAAAAAAATAGGGGCGCAACACGAGGACTTCCAAGGAGGTCACCCATCCTAGTACTACTATCGCCCAAGCACGCTTAACTTCGGAGTTCTGATGGGATCCGGTGCATTAGTGCTGGTATGATCGCACCCGTCATGTTATGCGAATAAATTACATGTATATTCATTTATAGGACATAAAGAACCTGAATAACCATAACTTTTGATCCGGACATCCGATTGATGCGCCGTAAAAGCCTATGTGTCAATATGACAATAAACTAACACGTGGAAAGTAAACGCATAAGCAAACATATAGAACAAGAAATGTTACAAATTACGGAACGCGAAAAAAAAATAGGGGCGCAACACGAGGACTTCCCAGGAGGTCACCCATCCTAGTACTACTCTCGCCCAAGGACGCTTAACTTCGGAGTTCTGATGGGATCCGGTGCATTAGTGCTAGTATGATCGCACCCGTCATGTTATGCGAATAAATTACATGTATATTCATTTATAGGACATAAAGAACTTGATTAACCATAACTTTTGATCCGGACATCCGATTGATGCGCCGTAAAAGCCTATGTGTCAATATGACAATAAACTAACACGTGGAAAGTCAACGCATAAGCAAACAAATAGAACAAGAAATGTTACAAATGACGGAACGCGAAAAAAAAATAGGGGCGCAACACGAGGACTTCCCAGGAGGTCACCCATCCTAGTACTACTATCGCCCAAGCACGCTTAACTTCGGAGTTCTGATGGGATCCGGTGCATTAGTGCTGGTATGATCGCACCCGTCATGTTATGCGAATAAATTACATGTATATTCATTTATAGGACATAAAGAACCTGAATAACCATAACTTTTGATCCGGACATCCGATTGATGCGCCGTAAAAGCCTATGTGTCAATATGACAATAAACTAACACGTGGAAAGTCAACGCATAAGCAAACAAATAGAACAAGAAATGTTACAAATGACGGAACGCGAAAAAAAAATAGGGGCGCAACACGAGGACTTCCAAGGAGGTCACCCATCCTAGTACTACTATCGCCCAAGCACGCTTAACTTCGGAGTTCTGATGGGATCCGGTGCATTAGTGCTGGTATGATCGCACCCGTCATGTTATGCGAATAAATTACATGTATATTCATTTATAGGACATAAAGAACCTGAATAACCATAACTTTTGATCCGGACATCCGATTGATGCGCCGTAAAAGCCTATGTGTCAATATGACAATAAACTAACCCGTGGAAAGTCAACGTATAAGCAAACATATAGAACAAGAAATGTTAGTAATGACGGAACACGAAAAAAAAAGAGGGGTGCAACACGAGGACTTCCCAGGAGGTCACCGATCCTAGTACTACTCTCGCCCAAGGACGCTTAACTTCGGAGTTCTGATGGGATCCGGTGCATTAGTGCTGGTATGATCGCACCCGTCATGTTATGCGAATAAATTACATGTATATTCATATATAGGACATAAAGAACCTGATTAACCATAACTTTTGATCCGGACATCCGATTGATGCGCCGTAAAAGCCTATGTGTCAATGTGACAATAAACTAACACGTGGAAAGTCAACGCATAAGCAAACAAATAGAACAAGAAATGTTACAAATGACGGAACGCGAAAAAAAAATAGGGGCGCAACACGAGGACTTCCAAGGAGGTCACCCATCCTAGTACTACTATCGCCCAAGCACGCTTAACTTCGGAGTTCTGATGGGATCCGGTGCATTAGTGCTGGTATGATCGCACCCGTCATGTTATGCGAATAAATTACATGTATATTCATTTATAGGACATAAAGAACCTGAATAACCATAACTTTTGATCCGGACATCCGATTGATGCGCCGTAAAAGCCTATGTGTCAATATGACAATAAACTAACACGTGGAAAGTAAACGCATAAGCAAACATATAGAACAAGAAATGTTACAAATTACGGAACGCGAACAAAAAATAGGGGCGCAACACGAGGACTTCCCAGGAGGTCACCCATCCTAGTACTACTCTCGCCCAAGGACGCTTAACTTCGGAGTTCTGATGGGATCCGGTGCATTAGTGCTAGTATGATCGCACCCGTCATGTTATGCGAATAAATTACATGTATATTCATTTATAGGACATAAAGAACTTAACTAACCATAACTTTTGATCCAGACATCCGATTGATGCGCCGTAAAAGCCTATGTGTCAATATGACAATAAACTAACGCATGGAAAGTCAGCGCATAAGCAAACAAATAGAACAAGAAATGTTACGAATGACGGAACGCGAAAAAAAGAGGTGTACAACACGAGGACTTCCCAGGAGGTCACCCATCCTAGTACTACTCTCGCCCAAGCACGCTTAACTTCGGAGTTCTGATGGGATCCGGTGCATTAGTGCTAGTATGATCGCACCCGTCATGTTATGCGAATAAATTACATGTATATTCATTTATAGGACATAACGAACTTAACTAACCATAACTTTTGATCCAGACATCCGATTGATGCGCCGTAAAAGCCTATGTGTCAATATGACAATAAACTAACGCATGGAAAGTCAGCGCATAAGCAAACAAATAGAACAAGAAATGTTACGAATGACGGAACGCGAAAAAAAAGAGGTGTACAACACGAGGACTTCCCAGGAGGTCACCCATCCTAGTACTACTCTCACCCAAGCACGCTTAACTTCGGAGTTCTGATGGGAACCGGTGCATTAGTGCTGGTATGATCGCACCCGTTATGTTATGCGAATAAATTACATGTATATTCATTTACAGGACATAAAGAACCTGATTAACCATAACTTTTGATCCGGACAACCGATTGATGCACCGTAAAAGCCTATGTGTCAATATGACAATAAACTAACACGTGGAAATTCAACACATAAGCAAACAAATAGAACAAGAAATGTTACGAATGACGGAACGCGAAAAAAACGGGACGCAACACGAGGACTTCCAAGGAGGTCACCCATCCTAGTACTACTCTCGCCCAAGCACGCTTAACTTCGGAGTTCTGATGGGATCCGGTGCATTAGTGCTGGTATGATCGCACCCGTCATGTTATGCGAATAAATTACATGTATATTCATTTATAGGACATAAAGAACCTGAATAACCATAACTTTTGATCCGGACAACCGATTGATGCACCGTAAAAGCCTATGTGTCAATATGACAATAAACTAACACGTGGAAAGTCAACGCATAAGCAAACAAATAGAACAAGAAATGTTACAAATGACGGAACGCGAAAAAAAAATAGGGGCGCAACACGAGGACTTCCAAGGAGGTCACCCATCCTAGTACTACTATCGCCCAAGCACGCTTAACTTCGGAGTTCTGATGGGATCCGGTGCATTAGTGCTGGTATGATCGCACCCGTCATGTTATGCGAATAAATTACATGTATATTCATTTATAGGACATAAAGAACCTGAATAACCATAACTTTTGATCCGGACATCCGATTGATGCGCCGTAAAAGCCTATGTGTCAATATGACAATAAACTAACACGTGGAAAGTAAACGCATAAGCAAACATATAGAACAAGAAATGTTACAAATTACGGAACGCGAAAAAAAAATAGGGGCGCAACACGAGGACTTCCCAGGAGGTCACCCATCCTAGTACTACTCTCGCCCAAGGACGCTTAACTTCGGAGTTCTGATGGGATCCGGTGCATTAGTGCTAGTATGATCGCACCCGTCATGTTATGCGAATAAATTACATGTATATTCATTTATAGGACATAAAGAACTTGATTAACCATAACTTTTGATCCGGACATCCGATTGATGCGCCGTAAAAGCCTATGTGTCAATATGACAATAAACTAACACGTGGAAAGTCAACGCATAAGCAAACAAATAGAACAAGAAATGTTACAAATGACGGAACGCGAAAAAAAAATAGGGGCGCAACACGAGGACTTCCCAGGAGGTCACCCATCCTAGTACTACTATCGCCCAAGCACGCTTAACTTCGGAGTTCTGATGGGATCCGGTGCATTAGTGCTGGTATGATCGCACCCGTCATGTTATGCGAATAAATTACATGTATATTCATTTATAGGACATAAAGAACCTGAATAACCATAACTTTTGATCCGGACATCCGATTGATGCGCCGTAAAAGCCTATGTGTCAATATGACAATAAACTAACACGTGGAAAGTCAACGCATAAGCAAACAAATAGAACAAGAAATGTTACAAATGACGGAACGCGAAAAAAAAATAGGGGCGCAACACGAGGACTTCCAAGGAGGTCACCCATCCTAGTACTACTATCGCCCAAGCACGCTTAACTTCGGAGTTCTGATGGGATCCGGTGCATTAGTGCTGGTATGATCGCACCCGTCATGTTATGCGAATAAATTACATGTATATTCATTTATAGGACATAAAGAACCTGAATAACCATAACTTTTGATCCGGACATCCGATTGATGCGCCGTAAAAGCCTATGTGTCAATATGACAATAAACTAACCCGTGGAAAGTCAACGTATAAGCAAACATATAGAACAAGAAATGTTAGTAATGACGGAACACGAAAAAAAAAGAGGGGTGCAACACGAGGACTTCCCAGGAGGTCACCGATCCTAGTACTACTCTCGCCCAAGGACGCTTAACTTCGGAGTTCTGATGGGATCCGGTGCATTAGTGCTGGTATGATCGCACCCGTCATGTTATGCGAATAAATTACATGTATATTCATATATAGGACATAAAGAACCTGATTAACCATAACTTTTGATCCGGACATCCGATTGATGCGCCGTAAAAGCCTATGTGTCAATATGACAATAAACTAACACGTGGAAAGTCAACGCATAAGCAAACAAATAGAACAAGAAATGTTACAAATGACGGAACGCGAAAAAAAAATAGGGGCGCAACACGAGGACTTCCAAGGAGGTCACCCATCCTAGTACTACTATCGCCCAAGCACGCTTAACTTCGGAGTTCTGATGGGATCCGGTGCATTAGTGCTGGTATGATCGCACCCGTCATGTTATGCGAATAAATTACATGTATATTCATTTATAGGACATAAAGAACCTGAATAACCATAACTTTTGATCCGGACATCCGATTGATGCGCCGTAAAAGCCTATGTGTCAATATGACAATAAACTAACACGTGGAAAGTAAACGCATAAGCAAACATATAGAACAAGAAATGTTACAAATTACGGAACGCGAACAAAAAATAGGGGCGCAACACGAGGACTTCCCAGGAGGTCACCCATCCTAGTACTACTCTCGCCCAAGGACGCTTAACTTCGGAGTTCTGATGGGATCCGGTGCATTAGTGCTAGTATGATCGCACCCGTCATGTTATGCGAATAAATTACATGTATATTCATTTATAGGACATAAAGAACTTAACTAACCATAACTTTTGATCCAGACATCCGATTGATGCGCCGTAAAAGCCTATGTGTCAATATGACAATAAACTAACGCATGGAAAGTCAGCGCATAAGCAAACAAATAGAACAAGAAATGTTACGAATGACGGAACGTGAAAAAAAGAGGTGTACAACACGAGGACTTCCCAGGAGGTCACCCATCCTAGTACTACTCTCGCCCAAGCACGCTTAACTTCGGAGTTCTGATGGGATCCGGTGCATTAGTGCTAGTATGATCGCACCCGTCATGTTATGCGAATAAATTACATGTATATTCATTTATAGGACATAACGAACTTAACTAACCATAACTTTTGATCCAGACATCCGATTGATGCGCCGTAAAAGCCTATGTGTCAATATGACAATAAACTAACGCATGGAAAGTCAGCGCATAAGCAAACAAATAGAACAAGAAATGTTACGAATGACGGAACGCGAAAAAAAAGAGGTGTACAACACGAGGACTTCCCAGGAGGTCACCCATCCTAGTACTACTCTCGCCCAAGCACGCTTAACTTCGGAGTTCTGATGGGAACCGGTGCATTAGTGCTGGTATGATCGCACCCGTTATGTTATGCGAATAAATTACATGTATATTCATTTACAGGACATAAAGAACCTGATTAACCATAACTTTTGATCCGGACAACCGATTGATGCACCGTAAAAGCCTATGTGTCAATATGACAATAAACTAACACGTGGAAATTCAACACATAAGCAAACAAATAGAACAAGAAATGTTACGAATGACGGAACGCGAAAAAAACGGGACGCAACACGAGGACTTCCAAGGAGGTCACCCATCCTAGTACTACTCTCGCCCAAGCACGCTTAACTTCGGAGTTCTGATGGGATCCGGTGCATTAGTGCTGGTATGATCGCACCCGTCATGTTATGCGAATAAATTACATGTATATTCATATATAGGACATAAAGAACCTGATTAACCATAACTTTTGATCCGGACATCCGATTGATGCGCCGTAAAAGCCTATGTGTCAATATGACAATAAACTAACACGTGGAAAGTCAACGCATAAGCAAACAAATAGAACAAGAAATGTTACAAATGACGGAACGCGAAAAAAAAATAGGGGCGCAACACGAGGACTTCCAAGGAGGTCACCCATCCTAGTACTACTATCGCCCAAGCACGCTTAACTTCGGAGTTCTGATGGGATCCGGTGCATTAGTGCTGGTATGATCGCACCCGTCATGTTATGCGAATAAATTACATGTATATTCATTTATAGGACATAAAGAACCTGAATAACCATAACTTTTGATCCGGACATCCGATTGATGCGCCGTAAAAGCCTATGTGTCAATATGACAATAAACTAACACGTGGAAAGTCAACGCATAAGCAAACATATAGAACAAGAAATGTTACAAATTACGGAACGCGAAAAAAAAATAGGGGCGCAACACGAGGACTTCCCAGGAGGTCACCCATCCTAGTACTACTCTCGCCCAAGGACGCTTAACTTCGGAGTTCTGATGGGATCCGGTGCATTAGTGCTAGTATGATCGCACCCGTCATGTTATGCGAATAAATTACATGTATATTCATTTATAGGACATAAAGAACTTGATTAACCATAACTTTTGATCCGGACATCCGATTGATGCGCCGTAAAAGCCTATGTGTCAATATGACAATAAACTAACACGTGGAAAGTCAACGCATAAGCAAACAAATAGAACAAGAAATGTTACAAATGACGGAACGCGAAAAAAAAATAGGGGCGCAACACGAGGACTTCCCAGGAGGTCACCCATCCTAGTACTACTATCGCCCAAGCACGCTTAACTTCGGAGTTCTGATGGGATCCGGTGCATTAGTGCTGGTATGATCGCACCCGTCATGTTATGCGAATAAATTACATGTATATTCATTTATAGGACATAAAGAACCTGAATAACCATAACTTTTGATCCGGACATCCGATTGATGCGCCGTAAAAGCCTATGTGTCAATATGACAATAAACTAACACGTGGAAAGTCAACGCATAAGCAAACAAATAGAACAAGAAATGTTACAAATGACGGAACGCGAAAAAAAAATAGGGGCGCAACACGAGGACTTCCAAGGAGGTCACCCATCCTAGTACTACTATCGCCCAAGCACGCTTAACTTCGGAGTTCTGATGGGATCCGGTGCATTAGTGCTGGTATGATCGCACCCGTCATGTTATGCGAATAAATTACATGTATATTCATTTATAGGACATAAAGAACCTGAATAACCATAACTTTTGATCCGGACATCCGATTGATGCGCCGTAAAAGCCTATGTGTCAATATGACAATAAACTAACCCGTGGAAAGTCAACGTATAAGCAAACATATAGAACAAGAAATGTTAGTAATGACGGAACACGAAAAAAAAAGAGGGGTGCAACACGAGGACTTCCCAGGAGGTCACCGATCCTAGTACTACTCTCGCCCAAGGACGCTTAACTTCGGAGTTCTGATGGGATCCGGTGCATTAGTGCTGGTATGATCGCACCCGTCATGTTATGCGAATAAATTAAATGTATATTCATTTATTGGACATAAAGAACCTAATTAACCATAACTTTTGATCCGGACATCCGATTGATGCGCCGTAAAAGCCTATGTGTCAATATGACAATAAACTAACACGTGGAAAGTAAACGCATAAGCAAACATATAGAACAAGAAATGTTACAAATTACGGAACGCGAAAAAAAAATAGGGGCGCAACACGAGGACTTCCAAGGAGGTCACCCATCCTAGTACTACTATCGCCCAAGCACGCTTAACTTCGGAGTTCTGATGGGATCCGGTGCATTAGTGCTGGTATGATCGCACCCGTCATGTTATGCGAATAAATTACATGTATATTCATTTATAGGACATAAAGAACCTGAATAACCATAACTTTTGATCCGGACATCCGATTGATGCGCCGTAAAAGCCTATGTGTCAATATGACAATAAACTAACACGTGGAAAGTAAACGCATAAGCAAACATATAGAACAAGAAATGTTACAAATTACGGAACGCGAAAAAAAAATAGGGGCGCAACACGAGGACTTCCCAGGAGGTCACCCATCCTAGTACTACTATCGCCCAAGCACGCTTAACTTCGGAGTTCTGATGGGATCCGGTGCATTAGTGCTGGTATGATCGCACCCGTCATGTTATGCGAATAAATTACATGTATATTCATATATAGGACATAAAGAACCTGATTAACCATAACTTTTGATCCGGACATCCGATTGATGCGCCGTAAAAGCCTATGTGTCAATATGACAATAAACTAACACGTGGAAAGTCAACGCATAAGCAAACAAATAGAACAAGAAATGTTACGAATGACGGAACGCGAAAAAAAAATAGGGGCGCAACACGAGGACTTCCAAGGAGGTCACCCATCCTAGTACTACTCTCGCCCAAGCACGCTTAACTTCGGAGTTCTGATGGGATCCGGTGCATTAGTGTTGGTATGATCGCACCCGTCATGTTATGCGAATAAATTACATGTATATTCATATATAGGACATAAAGAACCTGATTAACCATAATTTTTGATCCGGACATCCGATTGATGCGCCGTAAAAGCCTATGTGTCAATATGACAATAAACTAACACGTGGAAAGTCAACGCATAAGCAAACAAATAGAACAAGAAATGTTACAAATGACGGAACGCGAAAAAAAAATAGGGGCGCAACACGAGGACTTCCAAGGAGGTCACCCATCCTAGTACTACTATCGCCCAAGCACGCTTAACTTCGGAGTTCTGATGGGATCCGGTGCATTAGTGCTGGTATGATCGCACCCGTCATGTTATGCGAATAAATTACATGTATATTCATTTATAGGACATAAAGAACCTGAATAACCATAACTTTTGATCCGGACATCAGATTGATGCGCCGTAAAAGCCTATGTGTCAATATGACAATAAACTAACCCGTGGAAAGTCAACGTATAAGCAAACATATAGAACATGAAATGTTAGTAATGACGGAACACGAAAAAAAAGAGGGGTGCAACACGAGGACTTCCCAGGAGGTCACCGATCCTAGTACTACTCTCGCCCAAGGACGCTTAACTTCGGAGTTCTGACGGGATCCGGTGCATTAGTGCTGGTATGATCGCACCCGTCATGTTATGCGAATAAATTAAATGTATATTCATTTATAGGACATAAAGAACCTAATTAACCATAACTTTTGATCCGGACATCCGATTGACGCGCCGTAAAAGCCTATGTGTCAATATGACAATAAACTAACACGTGGAAAGTAAACGCATAAGCAAACATATAGAACAAGAAATGTTACAAATTACGGAACGCGAAAAAAAAATAGGGGCGCAACACGAGGACTTCCCAGGAGGTCACCCATCCTAGTACTACTCTCGCCCAAGCACGCTTAACTTCGGAGTTCTGATGGGATCCGGTGCATTAGTGCTGGTATGATCGCACCCGTCATGTTATGCGAATAAATTACATGTATATTCATATATAGGACATAAAGAACCTGATTAACCATAACTTTTGATCCGGACATCCGATTGATGCGCCGTAAAAGCCTATGTGTCAATATGACAATAAACTAACACGTGGAAAGTCAACGCATAAGCAAACAAATAGAACAAGAAATGTTACGAATGACGGAACGCGAAAAAAAAAGGGACGCAACACGAGGACTTCCAAGGAGGTCACCCATCCTAGTACTACTCTCGCCCAAGCACGCTTAACTTCGGAGTTCTGATGGGATCCGGTGCATTAGTGCTGGTATGATCGCACCCGTCATGTTATGCGAATAAATTACATGTATATTCATATATAGGACATAAAGAACCTGATTAACCATAACTTTTGATCCGGACATCCGATTGATGCGCCGTAAAAGCCTATGTGTCAATATGACAATAAACTAACACGTGGAAAGTCAACGCATAAGCAAACAAATAGAACAAGAAATGTTACAAATGACGGAACGCGAAAAAAAAATAGGGGCGCAACACGAGGACTTCCAAGGAGGTCACCCATCCTAGTACTACTATCGCCCAAGCACGCTTAACTTCGGAGTTCCGATGGGATCCGGTGCATTAGTGCTGGTATGATCGCACCCGTCATGTTATGCGAATAAATTACATGTATATTCATTTATAGGACATAAAGAACCTGAATAACCATAACTTTTGATCCGGACATCAGATTGATGCGCCGTAAAAGCCTATGTGTCAATATGACAATAAACTAACCCGTGGAAAGTCAACGTATAAGCAAACATATAGAACAAGAAATGTTAGTAATGACGGAACACGAAAAAAAAGAGGGGTGCAACACGAGGACTTCCCAGGAGGTCACCGATCCTAGTACTACTCTCGCCCAAGGACGCTTAACTTCGGAGTTCTGACGGGATCCGGTGCATTAGTGCTGGTATGATCGCACCCGTCATGTTATGCGAATAAATTAAATGTATATTCATTTATAGGACATAAAGAACCTAATTAACCATAACTTTTGATCCGGACATCCGATTGACGCGCCGTAAAAGCCTATGTGTCAATATGACAATAAACTAACACGTGGAAAGTAAACGCATAAGCAAACATATAGAACAAGAAATGTTACAAATTACGGAACGCGAAAAAAAAATAGGGGCGCAACACGAGGACTTCCCAGGAGGTCACCCATCCTAGTACTACTCTCGCCCAAGCACGCTTAACTTCGGAGTTCTGATGGGATCCGGTGCATTAGTGCTGGTATGATCGCACCCGTCATGTTATGCGAATAAATTACATGTATATTCATATATAGGACATAAAGAACCTGATTAACCATAACTTTTGATCCGGACATCCGATTGATGCGCCGTAAAAGCCTATGTGTCAATATGACAATAAACTAACACGTGGAAAGTCAACGCATAAGCAAACAAATAGAACAAGAAATGTTACGAATGACGGAACGCGAAAAAAAAAGGGACGCAACACGAGGACTTCCAAGGAGGTCACCCATCCTAGTACTACTCTCGCCCAAGCACGCTTAACTTCGGAGTTCTGATGGGATCCGGTGCATTAGTGCTGGTATGATCGCACCCGTCATGTTATGCGAATAAATTACATGTATATTCATATATAGGACATAAAGAACCTGATTAACCATAACTTTTGATCCGGACATCCGATTGATGCGCCGTAAAAGCCTATGTGTCAATATGACAATAAACTAACACGTGGAAAGTCAACGCATAAGCAAACAAATAGAACAAGAAATGTTACAAATGACGGAACGCGAAAAAAAAAATAGGGGCGCAACACGAGGACTTCCAAGGAGGTCACCCATCCTAGTACTACTATCGCCCAAGCACGCTTAACTTCGGAGTTCTGATGGGATCCGGTGCATTAGTGCTGGTATGATCGCACCCGTCATGTTATGCGAATAAATTACATGTATATTCATTTATAGGACATAAAGAACCTGAATAACCATAACTTTTGATCCGGACATCCGATTGATGCGCCGTAAAAGCCTATGTGTCAATATGACAATAAACTAACCCGTGGAAAGTCAACGTATAAGCAAACATATAGAACAAGAAATGTTAGTAATGACGGAACACGAAAAAAAAAGAGGGGTGCAACACGAGGACTTCCCAGGAGGTCACCGATCCTAGTACTACTCTCGCCCAAGAACGCTTAACTTCGGAGTTCTGATGGGATCCGGTGCATTAGTGCTGGTATGATCACACCCGTCATGTTATGCGAATAAATTAAATGTATATTCATTTATTGGACATAAAGAACCTAATTAACCATAACTTTTGATCCGGACATCCGATTGATGCGCCGTAAAAGCCTATGTGTCAATATGACAATAAACTAACACGTGGAAAGTAAACGCATAAGCAAACATATAGAACAAGAAATGTTACAAATTACGGAACGCGAAAAAAAAATAGGGGCGCAACACGAGGACTTCCCAGGAGGTCACCCATCCTAGTACTACTCTCGCCCAAGGACGCTTAACTTCGGAGTTCTGATGGGATCCGGTGCATTAGTGCTAGTATGATCGCACCCGTCATGTTATGCGAATAAATTACATGTATATTCATTTATAGGACATAAAGAACTTGACTAACCATAACTTTTGATCCAGACATCCGATTGATGCGCCGTAAAAGCCTATGTGTCAATATGACAATAAACTAACGCATGGAAAGTCAGCGCATAAGCAAACAAATAGAACAAGAAATGTTACGAATGACGGAACGCGAAAAAAAAGAGGTGTACAACACGAGGACTTCCCAGGAGGTCACCCATCCTAGTACTACTCTCGCCCAAGCACGCTTAACTTCGGAGTTCTGATGGGAACCTGTGCATTAGTGCTGGTATGATCGCACCCGTTATGTTATGCGAATAAATTACATGTATATTCATTTATAGGACATAAAGAACCTGATTAACCATAACTTTTGATCCGGACATCCGATTGATGCACCGTAAAAGCCTATGTGTCAATATGACAATAAACTAACACGTGGAAATTCAACACATAAGCAAACAAATAGAACAAGAAATGTTACGAATGACGGAACGCGAAAAAAAAGGGACGCAACACGAGGACTTCCAAGGAGGTCACCCATCCTAGTACTACTCTCGCCCAAGCACGCTTAACTTCGGAGTTCTGATGGGATCCGGTGCATTAGTGCTGGTATGATCGCACCCGTCATGTTATGCGAATAAATTACATGTATATTCATATATAGGACATAAAGAACCTGATTAACCATAACTTTTGATCCGGACATCCGATTGATGCGCCGTAAAAGCCTATGTGTCAATATGACAATAAACTAACACGTGGAAAGTCAACGCATAAGCAAACAAATAGAACAAGAAATGTTACAAATGACGGAACGCGAAAAAAAAATAGGGGCGCAACACGAGGACTTCCAAGGAGGTCACCCATCCTAGTACTACTATCGCCCAAGCACGCTTAACTTCGGAGTTCTGATGGGATCCGGTGCATTAGTGCTGGTATGATCGCACCCGTCATGTTATGCGAATAAATTACATGTATATTCATTTATAGGACATAAAGAACCTGAATAACCATAACTTTTGATCCGGACATCAGATTGATGCGCCGTAAAAGCCTATGTGTCAATATGACAATAAACTAACCCGTGGAAAGTCAACGTATAAGCAAACATATAGAACAAGAAATGTTAGTAATGACGGAACACGAAAAAAAAAGAGGGGTGCAACACGAGGACTTCCCAGGAGGTCACCGATCCTAGTACTACTCTCGCCCAAGGACGCTTAACTTCGGAGTTCTGACGGGATCCGGTGCATTAGTGCTGGTATGATCGCACCCGTCATGTTATGCGAATAAATTAAATGTATATTCATTTATAGGACATAAAGAACCTAATTAACCATAACTTTTGATCCGGACATCCGATTGACGCGCCGTAAAAGCCTATGTGTCAATATGACAATAAACTAACACGTGGAAAGTAAACGCATAAGCAAACATATAGAACAAGAAATGTTACAAATTACGGAACGCGAAAAAAAAATAGGGGCGCAACACGAGGACTTCCCAGGAGGTCACCCATCCTAGTACTACTCTCGCCCAAGCACGCTTAACTTCGGAGTTCTGATGGGATCCGGTGCATTAGTGCTGGTATGATCGCACCCGTCATGTTATGCGAATAAATTACATGTATATTCATATATAGGACATAAAGAACCTGATTAACCATAACTTTTGATCCGGACATCCGATTGATGCGCCGTAAAAGCCTATGTGTCAATATGACAATAAACTAACACGTGGAAAGTCAACGCATAAGCAAACAAATAGAACAAGAAATGTTACGAATGACGGAACGCGAAAAAAAAAGGGACGCAACACGAGGACTTCCAAGGAGGTCACCCATCCTAGTACTACTCTCGCCCAAGCACGCTTAACTTCGGAGTTCTGATGGGATCCGGTGCATTAGTGCTGGTATGATCGCACCCGTCATGTTATGCGAATAAATTACATGTATATTCATATATAGGACATAAAGAACCTGATTAACCATAACTTTTGATCCGGACATCCGATTGATGCGCCGTAAAAGCCTATGTGTCAATATGACAATAAACTAACACGTGGAAAGTCAACGCATAAGCAAACAAATAGAACAAGAAATGTTACAAATGACGGAACGCGAAAAAAAAAATAGGGGCGCAACACGAGGACTTCCAAGGAGGTCACCCATCCTAGTACTACTATCGCCCAAGCACGCTTAACTTCGGAGTTCTGATGGGATCCGGTGCATTAGTGCTGGTATGATCGCACCCGTCATGTTATGCGAATAAATTACATGTATATTCATTTATAGGACATAAAGAACCTGAATAACCATAACTTTTGATCCGGACATCCGATTGATGCGCCGTAAAAGCCTATGTGTCAATATGACAATAAACTAACCCGTGGAAAGTCAACGTATAAGCAAACATATAGAACAAGAAATGTTAGTAATGACGGAACACGAAAAAAAAAGAGGGGTGCAACACGAGGACTTCCCAGGAGGTCACCGATCCTAGTACTACTCTCGCCCAAGAACGCTTAACTTCGGAGTTCTGATGGGATCCGGTGCATTAGTGCTGGTATGATCGCACTCGTCATGTTATGCGAATAAATTAAATGTATATTCATTTATTGGACATAAAGAACCTAATTAACCATAACTTTTGATCCGGACATCCGATTGATGCGCCGTAAAAGCCTATGTGTCAATATGACAATAAACTAACACGTGGAAAGTAAACGCATAAGCAAACATATAGAACAAGAAATGTTACAAATTACGGAACGCGAAAAAAAAATAGGGGCGCAACACGAGGACTTCCCAGGAGGTCACCCATCCTAGTACTACTCTCGCCCAAGGACGCTTAACTTCGGAGTTCTGATGGGATCCGGTGCATTAGTGCTAGTATGATCGCACCCGTCATGTTATGCGAATAAATTACATGTATATTCATTTATAGGACATAAAGAACTTGTCTAACCATAACTTTTGATCCAGACATCCGATTGATGCGCCGTAAAAGCCTATGTGTCAATATGACAATAAACTAACGCATGGAAAGTCAGCGCATAAGCAAACAAATAGAACAAGAAATGTTACGAATGACGGAACGCGAAAAAAAAGAGGTGTACAACACGAGGACTTCCCAGGAGGTCACCCATCCTAGTACTACTCTCGCCCAAGCACGCTTAACTTCGGAGTTCTGATGGGAACCTGTGCATTAGTGCTGGTATGATCGCACCCGTTATGTTATGCGAATAAATTACATGTATATTCATTTATAGGACATAAAGAACCTGATTAACCATAACTTTTGATCCGGACATCCGATTGATGCACCGTAAAAGCCTATGTGTCAATATGACAATAAACTAACACGTGGAAATTCAACACATAAGCAAACAAATAGAACAAGAAATGTTACGAATGACGGAACGCGAAAAAAAAGGGACGCAACACGAGGACTTCCAAGGAGGTCACCCATCCTAGTACTACTCTCGCCCAAGCACGCTTAACTTCGGAGTTCTGATGGGATCCGGTGCATTAGTGCTGGTATGATCGCACCCGTCATGTTATGCGAATAAATTACATGTATATTCATATATAGGACATAAAGAACCTGATTAACCATAACTTTTGATCCGGACATCCGATTGATGCGCCGTAAAAGCCTATGTGTCAATATGACAATAAACTAACACGTGGAAAGTCAACGCATAAGCAAACAAATAGAACAAGAAATGTTACAAATGACGGAACGCGAAAAAAAAATAGGGGCGCAACACGAGGACTTCCAAGGAGGTCACCCATCCTAGTACTACTATCGCCCAAGCACGCTTAACTTCGGAGTTCTGATGGGATCCGGTGCATTAGTGCTGGTATGATCGCACCCGTCATGTTATGCGAATAAATTACATGTATATTCATTTATAGGACATAAAGAACCTGAATAACCATAACTTTTGATCCGGACATCAGATTGATGCGCCGTAAAAGCCTATGTGTCAATATGACAATAAACTAACCCGTGGAAAGTCAACGTATAAGCAAACATATAGAACAAGAAATGTTAGTAATGACGGAACACGAAAAAAAAAGAGGGGTGCAACACGAGGACTTCCCAGGAGGTCACCGATCCTAGTACTACTCTCGCCCAAGGACGCTTAACTTCGGAGTTCTGACGGGATCCGGTGCATTAGTGCTGGTATGATCGCACCCGTCATGTTATGCGAATAAATTAAATGTATATTCATTTATAGGACATAAAGAACCTAATTAACCATAACTTTTGATCCGGACATCCGATTGACGCGCCGTAAAAGCCTATGTGTCAATATGACAATAAACTAACACGTGGAAAGTAAACGCATAAGCAAACATATAGAACAAGAAATGTTACAAATTACGGAACGCGAAAAAAAAATAGGGGCGCAACACGAGGACTTCCCAGGAGGTCACCCATCCTAGTACTACTCTCGCCCAAGCACGCTTAACTTCGGAGTTCTGATGGGATCCGGTGCATTAGTGCTGGTATGATCGCACCCGTCATGTTATGCGAATAAATTACATGTATATTCATATATAGGACATAAAGAACCTGATTAACCATAACTTTTGATCCGGACATCCGATTGATGCGCCGTAAAAGCCTATGTGTCAATATGACAATAAACTAACACGTGGAAAGTCAACGCATAAGCAAACAAATAGAACAAGAAATGTTACGAATGACGGAACGCGAAAAAAAAAGGGACGCAACACGAGGACTTCCAAGGAGGTCACCCATCCTAGTACTACTCTCGCCCAAGCACGCTTAACTTCGGAGTTCTGATGGGATCCGGTGCATTAGTGCTGGTATGATCGCACCCGTCATGTTATGCGAATAAATTACATGTATATTCATATATAGGACATAAAGAACCTGATTAACCATAACTTTTGATCCGGACATCCGATTGATGCGCCGTAAAAGCCTATGTGTCAATATGACAATAAACTAACACGTGGAAAGTCAACGCATAAGCAAACAAATAGAACAAGAAATGTTACAAATGACGGAACGCGAAAAAAAAAATAGGGGCGCAACACGAGGACTTCCAAGGAGGTCACCCATCCTAGTACTACTATCGCCCAAGCACGCTTAACTTCGGAGTTCTGATGGGATCCGGTGCATTAGTGCTGGTATGATCGCACCCGTCATGTTATGCGAATAAATTACATGTATATTCATTTATAGGACATAAAGAACCTGAATAACCATAACTTTTGATCCGGACATCCGATTGATGCGCCGTAAAAGCCTATGTGTCAATATGACAATAAACTAACCCGTGGAAAGTCAACGTATAAGCAAACATATAGAACAAGAAATGTTAGTAATGACGGAACACGAAAAAAAAAGAGGGGTGCAACACGAGGACTTCCCAGGAGGTCACCGATCCTAGTACTACTCTCGCCCAAGAACGCTTAACTTCGGAGTTCTGATGGGATCCGGTGCATTAGTGCTGGTATGATCGCACTCGTCATGTTATGCGAATAAATTAAATGTATATTCATTTATTGGACATAAAGAACCTAATTAACCATAACTTTTGATCCGGACATCCGATTGATGCGCCGTAAAAGCCTATGTGTCAATATGACAATAAACTAACACGTGGAAAGTAAACGCATAAGCAAACATATAGAACAAGAAATGTTACAAATTACGGAACGCGAAAAAAAAATAGGGGCGCAACACGAGGACTTCCCAGGAGGTCACCCATCCTAGTACTACTCTCGCCCAAGGACGCTTAACTTCGGAGTTCTGATGGGATCCGGTGCATTAGTGCTAGTATGATCGCACCCGTCATGTTATGCGAATAAATTACATGTATATTCATTTATAGGACATAAAGAACTTGTCTAACCATAACTTTTGATCCAGACATCCGATTGATGCGCCGTAAAAGCCTATGTGTCAATATGACAATAAACTAACGCATGGAAAGTCAGCGCATAAGCAAACAAATAGAACAAGAAATGTTACGAATGACGGAACGCGAAAAAAAAGAGGTGTACAACACGAGGACTTCCCAGGAGGTCACCCATCCTAGTACTACTCTCGCCCAAGCACGCTTAACTTCGGAGTTCTGATGGGAACCGGTGCATTAGTGCTGGTATGATCGCACCCGTTATGTTATGCGAATAAATTACATGTATATTCATTTATAGGACATAAAGAACCTGATTAACCATAACTTTTGATCCGGACATCCGATTGATGCACCGTAAAAGCCTATGTGTCAATATGACAATAAACTAACACGTGGAAATTCAACACATAAGCAAACAAATAGAACAAGAAATGTTACGAATGACGGAACGCGAAAAAAAAGGGACGCAACACGAGGACTTCCAAGGAGGTCACCCATCCTAGTACTACTCTCGCCCAAGCACGCTTAACTTCGGAGTTCTGATGGGATCCGGTGCATTAGTGCTGGTATGATCGCACCCGTCATGTTATGCGAATAAATTACATGTATATTCATATATAGGACATAAAGAACCTGATTAACCATAACTTTTGATCCGGACATCCGATTGATGCGCCGTAAAAGCCTATGTGTCAATATGACAATAAACTAACACGTGGAAAGTCAACGCATAAGCAAACAAATAGAACAAGAAATGTTACAAATGACGGAACGCGTAAAAAAAATAGGGGCGCAACACGAGGACTTCCAAGGAGGTCACCCATCCTAGTACTACTATCGCCCAAGCACGCTTAACTTCGGAGTTCTGATGGGATCCGGTGCATTAGTGCTGGTATGATCGCACCCGTCATGTTGTGCGAATAAATTACATGTATATTCATTTATAGGACATAAAGAACCTGAATAACCATAACTTTTGATCCGGACATCCGATTGATGCGCCGTAAAAGCCTATGTGTCAATATGACAATAAACTAACACGTGGAAAGTCAACGCATAAGCAAACAAATAGAACAAGAAATGTTACAAATGACGGAACGCGAAAAAAAAATAGGGGCGCAACACGAGGACTTCCAAGGAGGTCACCCATCCTAGTACTACTATCGCCCAAGCACGCTTAACTTCGGAGTTCTGATGGGATCCGGTGCATTAGTGCTGGTATGATCGCACCCGTCATGTTATGCGAATAAATTACATGTATATTCATTTATAGGACATAAAGAACCTGAATAACCATAACTTTTGATCCGGACATCCGATTGATGCGCCGTAAAAGCCTATGTGTCAATATGACAATAAACTAACCCGTGGAAAGTCAACGTATAAGCAAACATATAGAACAAGAAATGTTAGTAATGACGGAACACGAAAAAAAAAGAGGGGTGCAACACGAGGACTTCCCAGGAGGTCACCGATCCTAGTACTACTCTCGCCCAAGGACGCTTAACTTCGGAGTTCTAATGGGATCCGGTGCATTAGTGCTGGTATGATCGCACCCGTCATGTTATGCGAATAAATTAAATGTATATTCATTTATTGGACATAAAGAACCTAATTAACCATAACTTTTGATCCGGACATCCGATTGATGCGCCGTAAAAGCCTATGTGTCAATATGACAATAAACTAACACGTGGAAAGTAAACGCATAAGCAAACATATAGAACAAGAAATGTTACAAATTACGGAACGCGAAAAAAAAATAGGGGCGCAACACGAGGACTTCCCAGGAGGTCACCCATCCTAGTACTACTCTCGCCCAAGGACGCTTAACTTCGGAGTTCTGATGGGATCCGGTGCATTAGTGCTAGTATGATCGCACCCGTCATGTTATGCGAATAAATTACATGTATATTCATTTATAGGACATAAAGAACTTGACTAACCATAACTTTTGATCCAGACATCCGATTGATGCGCCGTAAAAGCCTATGTGTCAATATGACAATAAACTAACGCATGGAAAGTCAGCGCATAAGCAAACAAATAGAACAAGAAATGTTACGAATGACGGAACGCGAAAAAAAAGAGGTGTACAACACGAGGACTTCCCAGGAGGTCACCCATCCTAGTACTACTCTCGCCCAAGCACGCTTAACTTCGGAGTTCTGATGGGAACCGGTGCATTAGTGCTGGTATGATCGCACCCGTTATGTTATGCGAATAAATTACATGTATATTCATTTATAGGACATAAAGAACCTGATTAACCATAACTTTTGATCCGGACATCCGATTGATGCACCGTAAAAGCCTATGTGTCAATACGACAATAAACTAACACGTGGAAATTCAACACATAAGCAAACAAATAGAACAAGAAATGTTACGAATGACGGAACGCGAAAAAAAAGGGACGCAACACGAGGACTTCCAAGGAGGTCACCCATCCTAGTACTACTCTCGCCCAAGCACGCTTAACTTCGGAGTTCTGATGGGATCCGGTGCATTAGTGCTGGTATGATCGCACCCGTCATGTTATGCGAATAAATTACATGTATATTCATATATAGGACATAAAGAACCTGATTAACCATAACTTTTGATCCGGACATCCGATTGATGCGCCGTAAAAGCCTATGTGTCAATATGACAATAAACTAACACGTGGAAAGTCAACGCATAAGCAAACAAATAGAACAAGAAATGTTACAAATGACGGAACGCGAAAAAAAAATAGGGGCGCAACACGAGGACTTCCAAGGAGGTCACCCATCCTAGTACTACTATCGCCCAAGCACGCTTAACTTCGGAGTTCTGATGGGATCCGGTGCATTAGTGCTGGTATGATCGCACCCGTCATGTTATGCGAATAAATTACATGTATATTCATTTATAGGACATAAAGAACCTGAATAACCATAACTTTTGATCCGGACATCAGATTGATGCGCCGTAAAAGCCTATGTGTCAATATGACAATAAACTAACCCGTGGAAAGTCAACGTATAAGCAAACATATAGAACAAGAAATGTTAGTAATGACGGAACACGAAAAAAAAAGAGGGGTGCAACACGAGGACTTCCCAGGAGGTCACCGATCCTAGTACTACTCTCGCCCAAGGACGCTTAACTTCGGAGTTCTGACGGGATCCGGTGCATTAGTGCTGGTATGATCGCACCCGTCATGTTATGCGAATAAATTAAATGTATATTCATTTATAGGACATAAAGAACCTAATTAACCATAACTTTTGATCCGGACATCCGATTGACGCGCCGTAAAAGCCTATGTGTCAATATGACAATAAACTAACACGTGGAAAGTAAACGCATAAGCAAACATATAGAACAAGAAATGTTACAAATTACGGAACGCGAAAAAAAAATAGGGGCGCAACACGAGGACTTCCCAGGAGGTCACCCATCCTAGTACTACTCTCGCCCAAGCACGCTTAACTTCGGAGTTCTGATGGGATCCGGTGCATTAGTGCTGGTATGATCGCACCCGTCATGTTATGCGAATAAATTACATGTATATTCATATATAGGACATAAAGAACCTGATTAACCATAACTTTTGATCCGGACATCCGATTGATGCGCCGTAAAAGCCTATGTGTCAATATGACAATAAACTAACACGTGGAAAGTCAACGCATAAGCAAACAAATAGAACAAGAAATGTTACGAATGACGGAACGCGAAAAAAAAAGGGACGCAACACGAGGACTTCCAAGGAGGTCACCCATCCTAGTACTACTCTCGCCCAAGCACGCTTAACTTCGGAGTTCTGATGGGATCCGGTGCATTAGTGCTGGTATGATCGCACCCGTCATGTTATGCGAATAAATTACATGTATATTCATATATAGGACATAAAGAACCTGATTAACCATAACTTTTGATCCGGACATCCGATTGATGCGCCGTAAAAGCCTATGTGTCAATATGACAATAAACTAACACGTGGAAAGTCAACGCATAAGCAAACAAATAGAACAAGAAATGTTACAAATGACGGAACGCGAAAAAAAAAATAGGGGCGCAACACGAGGACTTCCAAGGAGGTCACCCATCCTAGTACTACTATCGCCCAAGCACGCTTAACTTCGGAGTTATGATGGGATCCGGTGCATTAGTGCTGGTATGATCGCACCCGTCATGTTATGCGAATAAATTACATGTATATTCATTTATAGGACATAAAGAACCTGAATAACCATAACTTTTGATCCGGACATCCGATTGATGCGCCGTAAAAGCCTATGTGTCAATATGACAATAAACTAACCCGTGGAAAGTCAACGTATAAGCAAACATATAGAACAAGAAATGTTAGTAATGACGGAACACGAAAAAAAAAGAGGGGTGCAACACGAGGACTTCCCAGGATGTCACCGATCCTAGTACTACTCTCGCCCAAGGACGCTTAACTTCGGAGTTCTGAAGGGATCCGGTGCATTAGTGCTGGTATGATCGCACCCGTCATGTTATGCGAATAAATTAAATGTATATTCATTTATTGTACATAAAGAACCTAATTAACCATAACTTTTGATCCGGACATCCGATTGATGCGCCGTAAAAGCCTATGTGTCAATATGACAATAAACTAACACGTGGAAAGTAAACGCATAAGCAAACATATAGAACAAGAAATGTTACAAATTACGGAACGCGAAAAAAAAATAGGGGCGCAACACGAGGACTTCCCAGGAGGTCACCCATCCTAGTACTACTCTCGCCCAAGGACGCTTAATTTCGGAGTTCTGATGGGATCCGGTGCATTAGTGCTAGTATGATCGCACCCGTCATGTTATGCGAATAAATTACATGTATATTCATTTATAGGACATAAAGAACTTGACTAACCATAACTTTTGATCCAGACATCCGATTGATGCGCCGTAAAAGCCTATGTGTCAATATGACAATAAACTAACGCATGGAAAGTCAGCGCATAAGCAAACAAATAGAACAAGAAATGTTACAAATGACGGAACGCGAAAAAAAAATAGGGGCGCAACACGAGGACTTCCAAGGAGGTCACCCATCCTAGTACTACTATCGCCCAAGCACGCTTAACTTCGGAGTTCTGATGGGATCCGGTGCATTAGTGCTGGTATGATCGCACCCGTCATGTTATGCGAATAAATTACATGTATATTCATTTATAGGACATAAAGAACCTGAATAACCATAACTTTTGATCCGGACATCAGATTGATGCGCCGTAAAAGCCTATGTGTCAATATGACAATAAACTAACCCGTGGAAAGTCAACGTATAAGCAAACATATAGAACAAGAAATGTTAGTAATGACGGAACACGAAAAAAAAAGAGGGGTGCAACACGAGGACTTCCCAGGAGGTCACCGATCCTAGTACTACTCTCGCCCAAGGACGCTTAACTTCGGAGTTCTAATGGGATCCGGTGCATTAGTGCTGGTATGATCGCACCCGTCATGTTATGCGAATAAATTAAATGTATATTCATTTATTGGACATAAAGAACCTAATTAACCATAACTTTTGATCCGGACATCCGATTGATGCGCCGTAAAAGCCTATGTGTCAATATGACAATAAACTAACACGTGGAAAGTAAACGCATAAGCAAACATATAGAACAAGAAATGTTACAAATTACGGAACGCGAAAAAAAAATAGGGGCGCAACACGAGGACTTCCCAGGAGGTCACCCATCCTAGTACTACTCTCGCCCAAGGACGCTTAACTTCGGAGTTCTGATGGGATCCGGTGCATTAGTGCTAGTATGATCGCACCCGTCATGTTATGCGAATAAATTACATGTATATTCATTTATAGGACATAAAGAACTTGACTAACCATAACTTTTGATCCAGACATCCGATTGATGCGCCGTAAAAGCCTATGTGTCAATATGACAATAAACTAACGCATGGAAAGTCAGCGCATAAGCAAACAAATAGAACAAGAAATGTTACGAATGACGGAACGCGAAAAAAAAGAGGTGTACAACACGAGGACTTCCCAGGAGGTCACCCATCCTAGTACTACTCTCGCCCAAGCACGCTTAACTTCGGAGTTCTGATGGGAACCGGTGCATTAGTGCTGGTATGATCGCACCCGTTATGTTATGCGAATAAATTACATGTATATTCATTTATAGGACATAAAGAACCTGATTAACCATAACTTTTGATCCGGACATCCGATTGATGCACCGTAAAAGCCTATGTGTCAATACGACAATAAACTAACACGTGGAAATTCAACACATAAGCAAACAAATAGAACAAGAAATGTTACGAATGACGGAACGCGAAAAAAAAGGGACGCAACACGAGGACTTCCAAGGAGGTCACCCATCCTAGTACTACTCTCGCCCAAGCACGCTTAACTTCGGAGTTCTGATGGGATCCGGTGCATTAGTGCTGGTATGATCGCACCCGTCATGTTATGCGAATAAATTACATGTATATTCATATATAGGACATAAAGAACCTGATTAACCATAACTTTTGATCCGGACATCCGATTGATGCGCCGTAAAAGCCTATGTGTCAATATGACAATAAACTAACACGTGGAAAGTCAACGCATAAGCAAACAAATAGAACAAGAAATGTTACAAATGACGGAACGCGAAAAAAAAATAGGGGCGCAACACGAGGACTTCCAAGGAGGTCACCCATCCTAGTACTACCATCGCCCAAGCACGCTTAACTTCGGAGTTCTGATGGGATCCGGTGCATTAGTGCTGGTATGATCGCACCCGTCATGTTATGCGAATAAATTACATGTATATTCATTTATAGGACATAAAGAACCTGAATAACCATAACTTTTGATCCGGACATCAGATTGATGCGCCGTAAAAGCCTATGTGTCAATATGACAATAAACTAACCCGTGGAAAGTCAACGTATAAGCAAACATATAGAACAAGAAATGTTAGTAATGACGGAACACGAAAAAAAAAGAGGGGTGCAACACGAGGACTTCCCAGGAGGTCACCGATCCTAGTACTACTCTCGCCCAAGGACGCTTAACTTCGGAGTTCTGACGGGATCCGGTGCATTAGTGCTGGTATGATCGCACCCGTCATGTTATGCGAATAAATTAAATGTATATTCATTTATAGGACATAAAGAACCTAATTAACCATAACTTTTGATCCGGACATCCGATTGACGCGCCGTAAAAGCCTATGTGTCAATATGACAATAAACTAACACGTGGAAAGTAAACGCATAAGCAAACATATAGAACAAGAAATGTTACAAATTACGGAACGCGAAAAAAAAATAGGGGCGCAACACGAGGACTTCCCAGGAGGTCACCCATCCTAGTACTACTCTCGCCCAAGCACGCTTAACTTCGGAGTTCTGATGGGATCCGGTGCATTAGTGCTGGTATGATCGCACCCGTCATGTTATGCGAATAAATTACATGTATATTCATATATAGGACATAAAGAACCTGATTAACCATAACTTTTGATCCGGACATCCGATTGATGCGCCGTAAAAGCCTATGTGTCAATATGACAATAAACTAACACGTGGAAAGTCAACGCATAAGCAAACAAATAGAACAAGAAATGTTACGAATGACGGAACGCGAAAAAAAAGGGACGCAACACGAGGACTTCCAAGGAGGTCACCCATCCTAGTACTACTCTCGCCCAAGCACGCTTAACTTCGGAGTTCTGATGGGATCCGGTGCATTAGTGCTGGTATGATCGCACCCGTCATGTTATGCGAATAAATTACATGTATATTCATATATAGGACATAAAGAACCTGATTAACCATAACTTTTGATCCGGACATCCGATTGATGCGCCGTAAAAGCCTATGTGTCAATATGACAATAAACTAACACGTGGAAAGTCAACGCATAAGCAAACAAATAGAACAAGAAATGTTACAAATGACGGAACGCGAAAAAAAAAATAGGGGCGCAACACGAGGACTTCCAAGGAGGTCACCCATCCTAGTACTACTATCGCCCAAGCACGCTTAACTTCGGAGTTATGATGGGATCCGGTGCATTAGTGCTGGTATGATCGCACCCGTCATGTTATGCGAATAAATTACATGTATATTCATTTATAGGACATAAAGAACCTGAATAACCATAACTTTTGATCCGGACATCCGATTGATGCGCCGTAAAAGCCTATGTGTCAATATGACAATAAACTAACCCGTGGAAAGTCAACGTATAAGCAAACATATAGAACAAGAAATGTTAGTAATGACGGAACACGAAAAAAAAAGAGGGGTGCAACACGAGGACTTCCCAGGAGGTCACCGATCCTAGTACTACTCTCGCCCAAGGACGCTTAACTTCGGAGTTCTGAAGGGATCCGGTGCATTAGTGCTGGTATGATCGCACCCGTCATGTTATGCGAATAAATTAAATGTATATTCATTTATTGTACATACAGAACCTAATTAACCATAACTTTTGATCCGGACATCCGATTGATGCGCCGTAAAAGCCTATGTGTCAATATGACAATAAACTAACACGTGGAAAGTAAACGCATAAGCAAACATATAGAACAAGAAATGTTACAAATTACGGAACGCGAAAAAAAAATAGGGGCGCAACACGAGGACTTCCCAGGAGGTCACCCATCCTAGTACTACTCTCGCCCAAGGACGCTTAATTTCGGAGTTCTGATGGGATCCGGTGCATTAGTGCTAGTATGATCGCACCCGTCATGTTATGCGAATAAATTACATGTATATTCATTTATAGGACATAAAGAACTTGACTAACCATAACTTTTGATCCAGACATCCGATTGATGCGCCGTAAAAGCCTATGTGTCAATATGACAATAAACTAACGCATGGAAAGTCAGCGCATAAGCAAACAAATAGAACAAGAAATGTTACAAATGACGGAACGCGAAAAAAAAATAGGGGCGCAACACGAGGACTTCCAAGGAGGTCACCCATCCTAGTACTACTATCGCCCAAGCACGCTTAACTTCGGAGTTCTGATGGGATCCGGTGCATTAGTGCTGGTATGATCGCACCCGTCATGTTATGCGAATAAATTACATGTATATTCATTTATAGGACATAAAGAACCTGAATAACCATAACTTTTGATCCGGACATCAGATTGATGCGCCGTAAAAGCCTATGTGTCAATATGACAATAAACTAACCCGTGGAAAGTCAACGTATAAGCAAACATATAGAACAAGAAATGTTAGTAATGACGGAACACGAAAAAAAAAGAGGGGTGCAACACGAGGACTTCCCAGGAGGTCACCGATCCTAGTACTACTCTCGCCCAAGGACGCTTAACTTCGGAGTTCTGACGGGATCCGGTGCATTAGTGCTGGTATGATCGCACCCGTCATGTTATGCGAATAAATTAAATGTATATTCATTTATAGGACATAAAGAACCTAATTAACCATAACTTTTGATCCGGACATCCGATTGACGCGCCGTAAAAGCCTATGTGTCAATATGACAATAAACTAACACGTGGAAAGTAAACGCATAAGCAAACATATAGAACAAGAAATGTTACAAATTACGGAACGCGAAAAAAAAATAGGGGCGCAACACGAGGACTTCCCAGGAGGTCACCCATCCTAGTACTACTCTCGCCCAAGCACGCTTAACTTCGGAGTTCTGATGGGATCCGGTGCATTAGTGCTGGTATGATCGCACCCGTCATGTTATGCGAATAAATTACATGTATATTCATATATAGGACATAAAGAACCTGATTAACCATAACTTTTGATCCGGACATCCGATTGATGCGCCGTAAAAGCCTATGTGTCAATATGACAATAAACTAACACGTGGAAAGTCAACGTATAAGCAAACATATAGAACAAGAAATGTTACGAATGACGGAACGCGAAAAAAAAAGGGACGCAACACGAGGACTTCCAAGGAGGTCACCCATCCTAGTACTACTCTCGCCCAAGCACGCTTAACTTCGGAGTTCTGATGGGATCCGGTGCATTAGTGCTGGTATGATCGCACCCGTCATGTTATGCGAATAAATTACATGTATATTCATATATAGGACATAAAGAACCTGATTAACCATAACTTTTGATCCGGACATCCGATTGATGCGCCGTAAAAGCCTATGTGTCAATATGACAATAAACTAACACGTGGAAAGTCAACGCATAAGCAAACAAATAGAACAAGAAATGTTACAAATGACGGAACGCGAAAAAAAAAATAGGGGCGCAACACGAGGACTTCCAAGGAGGTCACCCATCCTAGTACTACTATCGCCCAAGCACGCTTAACTTCGGAGTTCTGATGGGATCCGGTGCATTAGTGCTGGTATGATCGCACCCGTCATGTTATGCGAATAAATTACATGTATATTCATTTATAGGACATAAAGAACCTGAATAACCATAACTTTTGATCCGGACATCAGATTGATGCGCCGTAAAAGCCTATGTGTCAATATGACAATAAACTAACCCGTGGAAAGTCAACGTATAAGCAAACATATAGAACAAGAAATGTTAGTAATGACGGAACACGAAAAAAAAAGAGGGGTGCAACACGAGGACTTCCCAGGAGGTCACCGATCCTAGTACTACTCTCGCCCAAGGACGCTTAACTTCGGAGTTCTGACGGGATCCGGTGCATTAGTGCTGGTATGATCGCACCCGTCATGTTATGCGAATAAATTAAATGTATATTCATTTATAGGACATAAAGAACCTAATTAACCATAACTTTTGATCCGGACATCCGATTGACGCGCCGTAAAAGCCTATGTGTCAATATGACAATAAACTAACACGTGGAAAGTAAACGCATAAGCAAACATATAGAACAAGAAATGTTACAAATTACGGAACGCGAAAAAAAAATAGGGGCGCAACACGAGGACTTCCCAGGAGGTCACCCATCCTAGTACTACTCTCGCCCAAGCACGCTTAACTTCGGAGTTCTGATGGGATCCGGTGCATTAGTGCTGGTATGATCGCACCCGTCATGTTATGCGAATAAATTACATGTATATTCATATATAGGACATAAAGAACCTGATTAACCATAACTTTTGATCCGGACATCCGATTGATGCGCCGTAAAAGCCTATGTGTCAATATGACAATAAACTAACACGTGGAAAGTCAACGCATAAGCAAACAAATAGAACAAGAAATGTTACGAATGACGGAACGCGAAAAAAAAAGGGACGCAACACGAGGACTTCCAAGGAGGTCACCCATCCTAGTACTACTCTCGCCCAAGCACGCTTAACTTCGGAGTTCTGATGGGATCCGGTGCATTAGTGCTGGTATGATCGCACCCGTCATGTTATGCGAATAAATTACATGTATATTCATATATAGGACATAAAGAACCTGATTAACCATAACTTTTGATCCGGACATCCGATTGATGCGCCGTAAAAGCCTATGTGTCAATATGACAATAAACTAACACGTGGAAAGTCAACGCATAAGCAAACAAATAGAACAAGAAATGTTACAAATGACGGAACGCGAAAAAAAAAATAGGGGCGCAACACGAGGACTTCCAAGGAGGTCACCCATCCTAGTACTACTATCGCCCAAGCACGCTTAACTTCGGAGTTCTGATGGGATCCGGTGCATTAGTGCTGGTATGATCGCACCCGTCATGTTATGCGAATAAATTACATGTATATTCATTTATAGGACATAAAGAACCTGAATAACCATAACTTTTGATCCGGACATCAGATTGATGCGCCGTAAAAGCCTATGTGTCAATATGACAATAAACTAACCCGTGGAAAGTCAACGTATAAGCAAACATATAGAACAAGAAATGTTAGTAATGACGGAACACGAAAAAAAAAGAGGGGTGCAACACGAGGACTTCCCAGGAGGTCACCGATCCTAGTACTACTCTCGCCCAAGGACGCTTAACTTCGGAGTTCTGAAGGGATCCGGTGCATTAGTGCTGGTATGATCGCACCCGTCATGTTATGCGAATAAATTAAATGTATATTCATTTATTGGACATAAAGAACCTAATTAACCATAACTTTTGATCCGGACATCCGATTGATGCGCCGTAAAAGCCTATGTGTCAATATGACAATAAACTAACACGTGGAAAGTAAACGCATAAGCAAACATATAGAACAAGAAATGTTACAAATTACGGAACGCGAAAAAAAAATAGGGGCGCAACACGAGGACTTCCCAGGAGGTCACCCATCCTAGTACTACTCTCGCCCAAGGACGCTTAATTTCGGAGTTCTGATGGGATCCGGTGCATTAGTGCTGGTATGATCGCACCCGTCATGTTATGCGAATAAATTACATGTATATTCATTTATAGGACATAAAGAACCTGAATAACCATAACTTTTGATCCGGACATCCGATTGATGCGCCGTAAAAGCCTATGTGTCAATATGACAATAAACTAACCCGTGGAAAGTCAACGTATAAGCAAACATATAGAACAAGAAATGTTAGTAATGACGGAACACGAAAAAAAAAGAGGGGTGCAACACGAGGACTTCCCAGGAGGTCACCGATCCTAGTACTACTCTCGCCCAAGGACGCTTAACTTCGGAGTTCTGATGGGATCCGGTGCATTAGTGCTGGTATGATCGCACCCGTCATGTTATGCGAATAAATTAAATGTATATTCATTTATTGGACATAAAGAACCTAATTAACCATAACTTTTGATCCGGACATCCGATTGATGCGCCGTAAAAGCCTATGTGTCAATATGACCATAAACTAACACGTGGAAAGTAAACGCATAAGCAAACATATAGAACAAGAAATGTTACAAATTACGGAACGCGAAAAAAAAATAGGGGCGCAACACGAGGACTTCCCAGGAGGTCACCCATCCTAGTACTACTCTCGCCCAAGGACGCTTAACTTCGGAGTTCTGATGGGATCCGGTGCATTAGTGCTAGTATGATCGCACCCGTCATGTTATGCGAATAAATTACATGTATATTCATTTATAGGACATAAAGAACTTGACTAACCATAACTTTTGATCCAGACATCCGATTGATGCGCCGTAAAAGCCTATGTGTCAATATGACAATAAACTAACGCATGGAAAGTCAGCGCATAAGCAAACAAATAGAACAAGAAATGTTACGAATGACGGAACGCGAAAAAAAAGAGGTGTACAACACGAGGACTTCCCAGGAGGTCACCCATCCTAGTACTACTCTCGCCCAAGCACGCTTAACTTCGGAGTTCTGATGGGAACCGGTGCATTAGTGCTGGTATGATCGCACCAGTTATGTTATGCGAATAAATTACATGTATATTCATTTATAGGACATAAAGAACCTGATTAACCATAACTTTTGATCCGGACATCCGATTGATGCACCGTAAAAGCCTATGTGTCAATACGACAATAAACTAACACGTGGAAATTCAACACATAAGCAAACAAATAGAACAAGAAATGTTACGAATGACGGAACGCGAAAAAAAAGGGACGCAACACGAGGACTTCCAAGGAGGTCACCCATCCTAGTACTACTCTCGCCCAAGCACGCTTAACTTCGGAGTTCTGATGGGATCCGGTGCATTAGTGCTGGTATGATCGCACCCGTCATGTTATGCGAATAAATTACATGTATATTCATATATAGGACATAAAGAACCTGATTAACCATAAGTTTTGATCCGGACATCCGATTGATGCGCCGTAAAAGCCTATGTGTCAATATGACAATAAACTAACACGTGGAAAGTCAACGCATAAGCAAACAAATAGAACAAGAAATGTTACAAATGACGGAACGCGAAAAAAAAATAGGGGCGCAACACGAGGACTTCCAAGGAGGTCACCCATCCTAGTACTACTATCGCCCAAGCACGCTTAACTTCGGAGTTCTGATGGGATCCGGTGCATTAGTGCTGGTATGATCGCACCCGTCATGTTATGCGAATAAATTACATGTATATTCATTTATAGGACATAAAGAACCTGAATAACCATAACTTTTGATCCGGACATCAGATTGATGCGCCGTAAAAGCCTATGTGTCAATATGACAATAAACTAACCCGTGGAAAGTCAACGTATAAGCAAACATATAGAACAAGAAATGTTAGTAATGACGGAACACGAAAAAAAAAGAGGGGTGCAACACGAGGACTTCCCAGGAGGTCACCGATCCTAGTACTACTCTCGCCCAAGGACGCTTAACTTCGGAGTTCTGACGGGATCCGGTGCATTAGTGCTGGTATGATCGCACCCGTCATGTTATGCGAATAAATTAAATGTATATTCATTTATAGGACATAAAGAACCTAATTAACCATAACTTTTGATCCGGACATCCGATTGACGCGCCGTAAAAGCCTATGTGTCAATATGACAATAAACTAACACGTGGAAAGTAAACGCATAAGCAAACATATAGAACAAGAAATGTTACAAATTACGGAACGCGAAAAAAAAATAGGGGCGCAACACGAGGACTTCCCAGGAGGTCACCCATCCTAGTACTACTCTCGCCCAAGGACGCTTAATTTCGGAGTTCTGATGGGATCCGGTGCATTAGTGCTAGTATGATCGCACCCGTCATGTTATGCGAATAAATTACATGTATATTCATTTATAGGACATAAAGAACTTGACTAACCATAACTTTTGATCCAGACATCCGATTGATGCGCCGTAAAAGCCTATGTGTCAATATGACAATAAACTAACGCATGGAAAGTCAGCGCATAAGCAAACAAATAGAACAAGAAATGTTACGAATGACGGAACGCGAAAAAAAAGAGGTGTACAACACGAGGACTTCCCAGGAGGTCACCCATCCTAGTACTACTCTCGCCCAAGCACGCTTAACTTCGGAGTTCTGATGGGAACCGGTGCATTAGTGCTGGTATGATCGCACCCGTTATGTTATGCGAATAAATTACATGTATATTCATTTATAGGACATAAAGAACCTGATTAACCATAACTTTTGATCCGGACATCCGATTGATGCACCGTAAAAGCCTATGTGTCAATATGACAATAAACTAACACGTGGAAATTCAACACATAAGCAAACAAATAGAACAAGAAATGTTACGAATGACGGAACGCGAAAAAAAAGGGACGCAACACGAGGACTTCCAAGGAGGTCACCCATCCTAGTACTACTCTCGCCCAAGCACGCTTAACTTCGGAGTTCTGATGGGATCCGGTGCATTAGTGCTGGTATGATCGCACCCGTCATGTTATGCGAATAAATTACATGTATATTCATATATAGGACATAAAGAACCTGATTAACCATAACTTTTGATCTGGACATCCGATTGATGCGCCGTAAAAGCCTATGTGTCAATATGACAATAAACTAACACGTGGAAAGTCAACGCATAAGCAAACAAATAGAACAAGAAATGTTACAAATGACGGAACGCGAAAAAAAAATAGGGGCGCAACACGAGGACTTCCAAGGAGGTCACCCATCCTAGTACTACTATCGCCCAAGCACGCTTAACTTCGGAGTTCTGATGGGATCCGGTGCATTAGTGCTGGTATGATCGCACCCGTCATGTTATGCGAATAAATTACATGTATATTCATTTATAGGACATAAAGAACCTGAATAACCATAACTTTTGATCTGGACATCCGATTGATGCGCCGTAAAAGCCTATGTGTCAATATGACAATAAACTAACCCGTGGAAAGTCAACGTATAAGCAAACATATAGAACAAGAAATGTTACTAATGACGGAACACGAAAAAAAAAGAGGGGTGCAACACGAGGACTTCCCAGGAGGTCACCGATCCTAGTACTACTCTCGCCCAAGGACGCTTAACTTCGGAGTTCTGACGGGATCCGGTGCATTAGTGCTGGTATGATCGCACCCGTCATGTTATGCGAATAAATTAAATGTATATTCATTTATAGGACATAAAGAACCTAATTAACCATAACTTTTGATCCGGACATCCGATTGACGCGCCGTAAAAGCCTATGTGTCAATATGACAATAAACTAACACGTGGAAAGTAAACGCATAAGCAAACATATAGAACAAGAAATGTTACAAATTACGGAACGCGAAAAAAAAATAGGGGCGCAACACGAGGACTTCCCAGGAGGTCACCCATCCTAGTACTACTCTCGCCCAAGCACGCTTAACTTCGGAGTTCTGATGGGATCCGGTGCATTAGTGCTGGTATGATCGCACCCGTCATGTTATGCGAATAAATTACATGTATATTCATATATAGGACATAAAGAACCTGATTAACCATAACTTTTGATCTGGACATCCGATTGATGCGCCGTAAAAGCCTATGTGTCAATATGACAATAAACTAACACGTGGAAAGTCAACGCATAAGCAAACAAATAGAACAAGAAATGTTACAAATGACGGAACGCGAAAAAAAAATAGGGGCGCAACACGAGGACTTCCAAGGAGGTCACCCATCCTAGTACTACTATCGCCCAAGCACGCTTAACTTCGGAGTTCTGATGGGATCCGGTGCATTAGTGCTGGTATGATCGCACCCGTCATGTTATGCGAATAAATTACATGTATATTCATTTATAGGACATAAAGAACCTGAATAACCATAACTTTTGATCTGGACATCCGATTGATGCGCCGTAAAAGCCTATGTGTCAATATGACAATAAACTAACCCGTGGAAAGTCAACGTATAAGCAAACATATAGAACAAGAAATGTTAGTAATGACGGAACACGAAAAAAAAAGAGGGGTGCAACACGAGGACTTCCCAGGAGGTCACCGATCCTAGTACTACTCTCGCCCAAGGACGCTTAACTTCGGAGTTCTGACGGGATCCGGTGCATTAGTGCTGGTATGATCGCACCCGTCATGTTATGCGAATAAATTAAATGTATATTCATTTATAGGACATAAAGAACCTAATTAACCATAACTTTTGATCCGGACATCCGATTGACGCGCCGTAAAAGCCTATGTGTCAATATGACAATAAACTAACACGTGGAAAGTAAACGCATAAGCAAACATATAGAACAAGAAATGTTACAAATTACGGAACGCGAAAAAAAAATAGGGGCGCAACACGAGGACTTCCCAGGAGGTCACCCATCCTAGTACTACTCTCGCCCAAGGACGCTTAATTTCGGAGTTCTGATGGGATCCGGTGCATTAGTGCTAGTATGATCGCACCCGTCATGTTATGCGAATAAATTACATGTATATTCATTTATAGGACATAAAGAACTTGACTAACCATAACTTTTGATCCAGACATCCGATTGATGCGCCGTAAAAGCCTATGTGTCAATATGACAATAAACTAACGCATGGAAAGTCAGCGCATAAGCAAACAAATAGAACAAGAAATGTTACGAATGACGGAACGCGAAAAAAAAGAGGTGTACAACACGAGGACTTCCCAGGAGGTCACCCATCCTAGTACTACTCTCGCCCAAGCACGCTTAACTTCGGAGTTCTGATGGGAACCGGTGCATTAGTGCTGGTATGATCGCACCCGTTATGTTATGCGAATAAATTACATGTATATTCATTTATAGGACATAAAGAACCTGATTAACCATAACTTTTGATCCGGACATCCGATTGATGCACCGTAAAAGCCTATGTGTCAATATGACAATAAACTAACACGTGGAAATTCAACACATAAGCAAACAAATAGAACAAGAAATGTTACGAATGACGGAACGCGAAAAAAAAGGGACGCAACACGAGGACTTCCAAGGAGGTCACCCATCCTAGTACTACTCTCGCCCAAGCACGCTTAACTTCGGAGTTCTGATGGGATCCGGTGCATTAGTGCTGGTATGATCGCACCCGTCATGTTATGCGAATAAATTACATGTATATTCATATATAGGACATAAAGAACCTGATTAACCATAACTTTTGATCTGGACATCCGATTGATGCGCCGTAAAAGCCTATGTGTCAATATGACAATAAACTAACACGTGGAAAGTCAACGCATAAGCAAACAAATAGAACAAGAAATGTTACAAATGACGGAACGCGAAAAAAAAATAGGGGCGCAACACGAGGACTTCCAAGGAGGTCACCCATCCTAGTACTACTATCGCCCAAGCACGCTTAACTTCGGAGTTCTGATGGGATCCGGTGCATTAGTGCTGGTATGATCGCACCCGTCATGTTATGCGAATAAATTACATGTATATTCATTTATAGGACATAAAGAACCTGAATAACCATAACTTTTGATCTGGACATCCGATTGATGCGCCGTAAAAGCCTATGTGTCAATATGACAATAAACTAACCCGTGGAAAGTCAACGTATAAGCAAACATATAGAACAAGAAATGTTACTAATGACGGAACACGAAAAAAAAAGAGGGGTGCAACACGAGGACTTCCCAGGAGGTCACCCATCCTAGTACTACTCTCGCCCAAGGACGCTTAACTTCGGAGTTCTGATGGGATCCGGTGCATTAGTGCTGGTATGATCGCACCCGTCATGTTATGCGAATAAATTACATGTATATTCATTTATAGGACATAAAGAACCTGAATAACCATAACTTTTGATCCGGACATCAGATTGATGCGCCGTAAAAGCCTATGTGTCAATATGACAATAAACTAACCCGTGGAAAGTCAACGTATAAGCAAACATATAGAACAAGAAATGTTAGTAATGACGGAACACGAAAAAAAAAAAGGGGTGCAACACGAGGACTTCCCAGGAGGTCACCGATCCTAGTACTACTCTCGCCCAAGGACGCTTAACTTCGGAGTTCTGACGGGATCCGGTGCATTAGTGCTGGTATGATCGCACCCGTCATGTTATGCGAATAAATTAAATGTATATTCATTTATAGGACATAAAGAACCTAATTAACCATAACTTTTGATCTGGACATCCGATTGATGCGCCGTAAAAGCCTATGTGTCAATATGACAATAAACTAACACGTGGAAAGTAAACGCATAAGCAAACATATAGAACAAGAAATGTTACAAATTACGGAACGCGAAAAAAAAATAGGGGCGCAACACGAGGACTTCCCAGGAGGTCACCCATCCTAGTACTACTCTCGCCCAAGGACGCTTAACTTCGGAGTTCTGATGGGATCCGGTGCATTAGTGCTAGTATGATCGCACCCGTCATGTTATGCGAATAAATTACATGTATATTCATTTATAGGACATAAAGAACCTGAATAACCATAACTTTTGATCCGGACATCCGATTGATGCGCCGTAAAAGCCTATGTGTCAATATGACAATAAACTAACCCGTGGAAAGTCAACGTATAAGCAAACATATAGAACAAGAAATGTTACTAATGACGGAACACGAAAAAAAAAGAGGGGTGCAACACGAGGACTTCCCAGGAGGTCACCCATCCTAGTATTACTCTCGCCCAAGGACGCTTAACTTCGGAGTTCTGATGGGATCCGGTGCATTAGTGCTGGTATGATCGCACCCGTCATGTTATGCGAATAAATTACATGTATATTCATTTATAGGACATAAAGAACCTGAATAACCATAACTTTTGATCCGGACATCAGATTGATGCGCCGTAAAAGCCTATGTGTCAATATGACAATAAACTAACCCGTGGAAAGTCAACGTATAAGCAAACATATAGATCAAGAAATGTTAGTAATGACGGAACACGAAAAAAAAAGAGGGGTGCAACACGAGGACTTCCCAGGAGGTCACCGATCCTAGTACTACTCTCGCCCAAGGACGCTTAACTTCGGAGTTCTGACGGGATCCGGTGCATTAGTGCTGGTATGATCGCACCCGTCATGTTATGCGAATAAATTAAATGTATATTCATTTATAGGACATAAAGAACCTAATTAACCATAACTTTTGATCCGGACATCCGATTGACGCGCCGTAAAAGCCTATGTGTCAATATGACAATAAACTAACACGTGGAAAGTAAACGCATAAGCAAACATATAGAACAAGAAATGTTACAAATTACGGAACGCGAAAAAAAAATAGGGGCGCAACACGAGGACTTCCCAGGAGGTCACCCATCCTAGTACTACTCTCGCCCAAGCACGCTTAACTTCGGAGTTCTGATGGGATCCGGTGCATTAGTGCTGGTATGATCGCACCCGTCATGTTATGCGAATAAATTACATGTATATTCATATATAGGACATAAAGAACCTGATTAACCATAACTTTTGATCCGGACATCCGATTGATGCGCCGTAAAAGCCTATGTGTCAATATGACAATAAACTAACACGTGGAAAGTAAACGCATAAGCAAACATATAGAACAAGAAATGTTACAAATTACGGAACGCGAAAAAAAAATAGGGGCGCAACACGAGGACTTCCCAGGAGGTCACCCATCCTAGTACTACTCTCGCCCAAGGACGCTTAACTTCGGAGTTCTGATGGGATCCGGTGCATTAGTGCTAGTATGATCGCACCCGTCATGTTATGCGAATAAATTACATGTATATTCATTTATAGGACATAAAGAACCCGAATAACCATAACTTTTGATCCGGACATCCGATTGATGCGCCGTAAAAGCCTATGTGTCAATATGACAATAAACTAACCCGTGGAAAGTCAACGTATAAGCAAACATATAGAACAAGAAATGTTACTAATGACGGAACACGAAAAAAAAAGAGGGGTGCAACACGAGGACTTCCCAGGAGGTCACCCATCCTAGTACTACTCTCGCCCAAGGACGCTTAACTTCGGAGTTCTGATGGGATCCGGTGCATTAGTGCTGGTATGATCGCACCCGTCATGTTATGCGAATAAATTACATGTATATTCATTTATAGGACATAAAGAACCTGAATAACCATAACTTTTGATCCGGACATCAGATTGATGCGCCGTAAAAGCCTATGTGTCAATATGACAATAAACTAACCCGTGGAAAGTCAACGTATAAGCAAACATATAGAACAAGAAATGTTAGTAATGACGGAACACGAAAAAAAAAAGAGGGGTGCAACACGAGGACTTCCCAGGAGGTCACCGTTCCTAGTACTACTCTCGCCCAAGGACGCTTAACTTCGGAGTTCTGACGGGATCCGGTGCATTAGTGCTGGTATGATCGCACCCGTCATGTTATGCGAATAAATTAAATGTATATTCATTTATAGGACATAAAGAACCTAATTAACCATAACTTTTGATCCGGACATCCGATTGATGCGCCGTAAAAGCCTATGTGTCAATATGACAATAAACTAACACGTGGAAAGTAAACGCATAAGCAAACATATAGAACAAGAAATGTTACAAATTACGGAACGCGAAAAAAAAATAGGGGCGCAACACGAGGACTTCCCAGGAGGTCACCCATCCTAGTACTACTCTCGCCCAAGGACGCTTAACTTCGGAGTTCTGATGGGATCCGGTGCATTAGTGCTAGTATGATCGCACCCGTCATGTTATGCGAATAAATTACATGTATATTCATTTATAGGACATAAAGAACTTGACTAACCATAACTTTTGATCCAGACATCCGATTGATGCGCCGTAAAAGCCTATGTGTCAATATGACAATAAACTAACGCATGGAAAGTCAGCGCATAAGCAAACAAATAGAACAAGAAATGTTACGAATGACGGAACGCGAAAAAAAAGAGGTGTACAACACGAGGACTTCCCAGGAGGTCACCCATCCTAGTACTACTCTCACCCAAGCACGCTTAACTTCGGAGTTCTGATGGGAACCGGTGCATTAGTGCTGGTATGATCGCACCCGTCGTTTATGCGAATAAATTACATGTATATTCATTTATAGGACATAAAGAACCTGATTAACCATAACTTTTGATCCGGACATCCGATTGATGCACCGTAAAAGCCTATGTGTCAATATGACAATAAACTAACACGTTGAAATTCAACACATAAGCAAACAAATAGAACAAGAAATGTTACGAATGACGGATCGCGAAAAAAAAAGGGACGCAACACGAGGATTTCCAAGGAGGTCACCCATCCTAGTACTACTCTCGCCCAAGCATGCTTAACTTCGGAGTTCTGATGGGATCCGGTGCATTAGTGCTGGTATGATCGCACCCGTCATGTTATGCGAATAAATTACATGTATATTCATATATAGGAGATAAAGAACCTGATTAACCATAACTTTTGATCCGGACATCCGATTGATGCGCCGTAAAAGCCTATGTGTCAATATGACAATAAACTAACACGTGGAATGTCAACGCATAAGCAAACAAATAGAACAAGAAATGTTACAAATGACGGAACGCGAAAAAAAATAGGGGCGCAACACGAGGACTTCCAAGGACGTCACCCATCCTAGTACTACTATCGCCCAAGCACGCTTAACTTCGGAGTTCTGATGGGATCCGGTGCATTAGCGCTAGTATGATCGCACCCGTCATGTTATGCGAATAAATTACATGTATATTCATTTATAGGACATAAAGAACCTGACTAACCATAACTTTTGATCCAGACATCCGATTGATGCGCCGTAAAAGCCTATGTGGCAATATGACAATAAACTAACGCATGGAAAGTCAACGCATAAGCAAACAAATAGAACAAGAAATGTTACGAATGACGGAACGCGAAAAAAGGGGTGCAATACGAGAACTTCCTAGGAGGTCACCCATCCTAGTACTACTCTTGCCCAAGGACGCTTAACTTCGGAGTTCTGATGGGATCCGGTGCATTAGTGCTGGTATGATCGCACCCGTCATGTTATGCGAATAAATTACATGTATATTCATTTATAGGACATAAAGAACTTGAATAACCATAACTTTTGATCCGAACATCCGATTGATGCGCCGTAAAAGCCTATGTGTCAATATGACAATAAACTAACCCGTGGAAAGTCAACGTATAAGCAAACAAATAGAACAAGAAATGTTACTAATGACGGAACACGAAAAAAAAGAGGGGTGCAACACGAGGACTTCCCAGGAGGTCACCCAACCTAGAACTACTCTCGCCCAAGGACGCTTCACTTCGGAGTTCTGATGGGATCCGGTGCATTAGTGCTAGTATGATCGCACCCGTCATGTTATGCGAATAAATTACATGTATATTCATTTATAGGACATAAAAAACCTGATTAACCATAACTTTTGATCCAGACATCCGATTGATGCGCCGTAAAAGCCTATGTGTCAATATGACAATAAACTAACACGTGGAAAGTAAACGCATAAGCAAACATATAGAACAAGAAATGTTACAAATTACGGAACGCGAAAAAAAAATAGGGGCGCAACACGAGGACTTCCCAGGAGGTCACCCATCCTAGTACTACTCTCGCCCAAGGACGCTTAACTTCGGAGTTCTGATGGGATCCGGTGCATTAGTGCTAGTATGATCGCACCCGTCATGTTATGCGAATAAATTAAATGTATATTCATTTATAGGACATAAAGAACCTAATTAACCATAACTTTTGATCCGGACATCCGATTGATGCGCCGTAAAAGTCTATGTGTCAATATGACAATAAACTAACACGTGGAAAGTAAACGCATAAGCAAACATATAGAACAAGAAATGTTACAAATTACGGAACGCGAAAAAAAAATAGGGGCGCAACACGAGGACTTCCCAGGAGGTCACCCATCCTAGTACTACTCTCGCCCAAGGACGCTTAACTTCGGAGTTCTGATGGGATCCGGTGCATTAGTGCTAGTATGATCGCACCCGTCATGTTATGCGAATAAATTACATGTATATTCATTTATAGGACATAAAGAACTTGACTAACCATAACTTTTGATCCAGACATCCGATTGATGCGCCGTAAAAGCCTATGTGTCAATATGACAATAAACTAACGCATGGAAAGTCAGCGCATAAGCAAACAAATAGAACAAGAAATGTTACGAATGACGGAACGCGAAAAAAAAGAGGTGTACAACACGAGGACTTCCCAGGAGGTCACCCATCCTAGTACTACTCTCACCCAAGCACGCTTAACTTCGGAGTTCTGATGGGAACCGGTGCATTAGTGCTGGTATGATCACACCCGTCGTTTATGCGAATAAATTACATGTATATTCATTTATAGGACATAAAGAACCTGATTAACCATAACTTTTGATCCGGACATCCGATTGATGCACCGTAAAAGCCTATGTGTCAATATGACAATAAACTAACACGTTGAAATTCAACACATAAGCAAACAAATAGAACAAGAAATGTTACGAATGACGGATCGCGAAAAAAAAAGGGACGCAACACGAGGACTTCCAAGGAGGTCACCCATCCTAGTACTACTCTCGCCCAAGCATGCTTAGCTTCGGAGTTCTGATGGGATCCGGTGCATTAGTGCTGGTATGATCGCACCCGTCATGTTATACGAATAAATTACATGTATATTCATATATAGGACATAAAGAACCTGATTAACCATAACTTTTGATCCGGACATCCGATTGATGCGCCGTAAAAGCCTATGTGTCAATATGACAATAAACTAACACGTGGAAAGTCAACGCATAAGCAAACAAATAGAACAAGAAATGTTACAAATGACGGAACGCGAAAAAAAATAGGGGCGCAACACGAGGACTTCCAAGGACGTCACCCATCCTAGTACTACTATCGCCCAAGCACGCTTAACTTCGGAGTTCTGATGGGATCCGGTGCATTAGCGCTAGTATGATCGCACCCGTCATGTTATGCGAATAAATTACATGTATATTCATTTATAGGACATAAAGAACCTGACTAACCATAACTTTTGATCCAGACATCCGATTGATGCGCCGTAAAAGCCTATGTGGCAATATGACAATAAACTAACGCATGGAAAGTCAACGCATAAGCAAACAAATAGAACAAGAAATGTTACGAATGACGGAACGCGAAAAAAGGGGTGCAATACGAGAACTTCCTAGGAGGTCACCCATCCTAGTACTACTCTTGCCCAAGGACGCTTAACCTCGGAGTTCTGATGGGATCCGGTGCATTAGTGCTGGTATGATCGCACCCGTCATGTTATGCGAATAAATTACATGTATATTCATTTATAGGACATAAAGAACTTGAATAACCATAACTTTTGATCCGAACATCCGATTGATGCGCCGTAAAAGCCTATGTGTCAATATGACAATAAACTAACCCGTGGAAAGTCAACGTATAAGCAAACAAATAGAACAAGAAATGTTACTAATTACGGAACGCGAAAAAAAAATAGGGGCGCAACACGAGGACTTCCCAGGAGGTCACCGATCCTAGTACTACTCTCGCCCAAGGACGCTTAACTTCGGAGTTCTGACGGGATCCGGTGCATTAGTGCTGGTATGATCGCACCCGTCATGTTATGCGAATAAATTAAATGTATATTCATTTATAGGACATAAAGAACCTAATTAACCATAACTTTTGATCCGGACATCCGATTGACGCGCCGTAAAAGCCTATGTGTCAATATGACAATAAACTAACACGTGGAAAGTAAACGCATAAGCAAACATATAGAACAAGAAATGTTACAAATTACGGAACGCGAAAAAAAAATAGGGGCGCAACACGAGGACTTCCCAGGAGGTCACCCATCCTAGTACTACTCTCGCCCAAGCACGCTTAACTTCGGAGTTCTGATGGGATCCGGTGCATTAGTGCTGGTATGATCGCACCCGTCATGTTATGCGAATAAATTACATGTATATTCATATATAGGACATAAAGAACCTGATTAACCATAACTTTTGATCCGGACATCCGATTGATGCGCCGTAAAAGCCTATGTGTCAATATGACAATAAACTAACACGTGGAAAGTAAACGCATAAGCAAACATATAGAACAAGAAATGTTACAAATTACGGAACGCGAAAAAAAAATAGGGGCGCAACACGAGGACTTCCCAGGAGGTCACCCATCCTAGTACTACTCTCGCCCAAGGACGCTTAACTTCGGAGTTCTGATGGGATCCGGTGCATTAGTGCTAGTATGATCGCACCCGTCATGTTATGCGAATAAATTACATGTATATTCATTTATAGGACATAAAGAACCCGAATAACCATAACTTTTGATCCGGACATCCGATTGATGCGCCGTAAAAGCCTATGTGTCAATATGACAATAAACTAACCCGTGGAAAGTCAACGTATAAGCAAACATATAGAACAAGAAATGTTACTAATGACGGAACACGAAAAAAAAAGAGGGGTGCAACACGAGGACTTCCCAGGAGGTCACCCATCCTAGTACTACTCTCGCCCAAGGACGCTTAACTTCGGAGTTCTGATGGGATCCGGTGCATTAGTGCTGGTATGATCGCACCCGTCATGTTATGCGAATAAATTACATGTATATTCATTTATAGGACATAAAGAACCTGAATAACCATAACTTTTGATCCGGACATCAGATTGATGCGCCGTAAAAGCCTATGTGTCAATATGACAATAAACTAACCCGTGGAAAGTCAACGTATAAGCAAACATATAGAACAAGAAATGTTAGTAATGACGGAACACGAAAAAAAAAAGAGGGGTGCAACACGAGGACTTCCCAGGAGGTCACCGTTCCTAGTACTACTCTCGCCCAAGGACGCTTAACTTCGGAGTTCTGACGGGATCCGGTGCATTAGTGCTGGTATGATCGCACCCGTCATGTTATGCGAATAAATTAAATGTATATTCATTTATAGGACATAAAGAACCTAATTAACCATAACTTTTGATCCGGACATCCGATTGATGCGCCGTAAAAGCCTATGTGTCAATATGACAATAAACTAACACGTGGAAAGTAAACGCATAAGCAAACATATAGAACAAGAAATGTTACAAATTACGGAACGCGAAAAAAAAATAGGGGCGCAACACGAGGACTTCCCAGGAGGTCACCCATCCTAGTACTACTCTCGCCCAAGGACGCTTAACTTCGGAGTTCTGATGGGATCCGGTGCATTAGTGCTAGTATGATCGCACCCGTCATGTTATGCGAATAAATTACATGTATATTCATTTATAGGACATAAAGAACTTGACTAACCATAACTTTTGATCCAGACATCCGATTGATGCGCCGTAAAAGCCTATGTGTCAATATGACAATAAACTAACGCATGGAAAGTCAGCGCATAAGCAAACAAATAGAACAAGAAATGTTACGAATGACGGAACGCGAAAAAAAAGAGGTGTACAACACGAGGACTTCCCAGGAGGTCACCCATCCTAGTACTACTCTCACCCAAGCACGCTTAACTTCGGAGTTCTGATGGGAACCGGTGCATTAGTGCTGGTATGATCGCACCCGTCGTTTATGCGAATAAATTACATGTATATTCATTTATAGGACATAAAGAACCTGATTAACCATAACTTTTGATCCGGACATCCGATTGATGCACCGTAAAAGCCTATGTGTCAATATGACAATAAACTAACACGTTGAAATTCAACACATAAGCAAACAAATAGAACAAGAAATGTTACGAATGACGGATCGCGAAAAAAAAAGGGACGCAACACGAGGATTTCCAAGGAGGTCACCCATCCTAGTACTACTCTCGCCCAAGCATGCTTAACTTCGGAGTTCTGATGGGATCCGGTGCATTAGTGCTGGTATGATCGCACCCGTCATGTTATGCGAATAAATTACATGTATATTCATATATAGGACATAAAGAACCTGATTAACCATAACTTTTGATCCGGACATCCGATTGATGCGCCGTAAAAGCCTATGTGTCAATATGACAATAAACTAACACGTGGAATGTCAACGCATAAGCAAACAAATAGAACAAGAAATGTTACAAATGACGGAACGCGAAAAAAAATAGGGGCGCAACACGAGGACTTCCAAGGACGTCACCCATCCTAGTACTACTATCGCCCAAGCACGCTTAACTTCGGAGTTCTGATGGGATCCGGTGCATTAGCGCTAGTATGATCGCACCCGTCATGTTATGCGAATAAATTACATGTATATTCATTTATAGGACATAAAGAACCTGACTAACCATAACTTTTGATCCAGACATCCGATTGATGCGCCGTAAAAGCCTATGTGGCAATATGACAATAAACTAACGCATGGAAAGTCAACGCATAAGCAAACAAATAGAACAAGAAATGTTACGAATGACGGAACGCGAAAAAAGGGGTGCAATACGAGAACTTCCTAGGAGGTCACCCATCCTAGTACTACTCTTGCCCAAGGACGCTTAACTTCGGAGTTCTGATGGGATCCGGTGCATTAGTGCTGGTATGATCGCACCCGTCATGTTATGCGAATAAATTACATGTATATTCATTTATAGGACATAAAGAACTTGAATAACCATAACTTTTGATCCGAACATCCGATTGATGCGCCGTAAAAGCCTATGTGTCAATATGACAATAAACTAACCCGTGGAAAGTCAACGTATAAGCAAACAAATAGAACAAGAAATGTTACTAATGACGGAACACGAAAAAAAAGAGGGGTGCAACACGAGGACTTCCCAGGAGGTCACCCAACCTAGAACTACTCTCGCCCAAGGACGCTTCACTTCGGAGTTCTGATGGGATCCGGTGCATTAGTGCTAGTATGATCGCACCCGTCATGTTATGCGAATAAATTACATGTATATTCATTTATAGGACATAAAAAACCTGATTAACCATAACTTTTGATCCAGACATCCGATTGATGCGCCGTAAAAGCCTATGTGTCAATATGACAATAAACTAACACGTGGAAAGTAAACGCATAAGCAAACATATAGAACAAGAAATGTTACAAATTACGGAACGCGAAAAAAAAATAGGGGCGCAACACGAGGACTTCCCAGGAGGTCACCCATCCTAGTACTACTCTCGCCCAAGGACGCTTAACTTCGGAGTTCTGATGGGATCCGGTGCATTAGTGCTAGTATGATCGCACCCGTCATGTTATGCGAATAAATTAAATGTATATTCATTTATAGGACATAAAGAACCTAATTAACCATAACTTTTGATCCGGACATCCGATTGATGCGCCGTAAAAGTCTATGTGTCAATATGACAATAAACTAACACGTGGAAAGTAAACGCATAAGCAAACATATAGAACAAGAAATGTTACAAATTACGGAACGCGAAAAAAAAATAGGGGCGCAACACGAGGACTTCCCAGGAGGTCACCCATCCTAGTACTACTCTCGCCCAAGGACGCTTAACTTCGGAGTTCTGATGGGATCCGGTGCATTAGTGCTAGTATGATCGCACCCGTCATGTTATGCGAATAAATTACATGTATATTCATTTATAGGACATAAAGAACTTGACTAACCATAACTTTTGATCCAGACATCCGATTGATGCGCCGTAAAAGCCTATGTGTCAATATGACAATAAACTAACGCATGGAAAGTCAGCGCATAAGCAAACAAATAGAACAAGAAATGTTACGAATGACGGAACGCGAAAAAAAAGAGGTGTACAACACGAGGACTTCCCAGGAGGTCACCCATCCTAGTACTACTCTCACCCAAGCACGCTTAACTTCGGAGTTCTGATGGGAACCGGTGCATTAGTGCTGGTATGATCACACCCGTCGTTTATGCGAATAAATTACATGTATATTCATTTATAGGACATAAAGAACCTGATTAACCATAACTTTTGATCCGGACATCCGATTGATGCACCGTAAAAGCCTATGTGTCAATATGACAATAAACTAACACGTTGAAATTCAACACATAAGCAAACAAATAGAACAAGAAATGTTACGAATGACGGATCGCGAAAAAAAAAGGGACGCAACACGAGGACTTCCAAGGAGGTCACCCATCCTAGTACTACTCTCGCCCAAGCATGCTTAGCTTCGGAGTTCTGATGGGATCCGGTGCATTAGTGCTGGTATGATCGCACCCGTCATGTTATACGAATAAATTACATGTATATTCATATATAGGACATAAAGAACCTGATTAACCATAACTTTTGATCCGGACATCCGATTGATGCGCCGTAAAAGCCTATGTGTCAATATGACAATAAACTAACACGTGGAAAGTCAACGCATAAGCAAACAAATAGAACAAGAAATGTTACAAATGACGGAACGCGAAAAAAAATAGGGGCGCAACACGAGGACTTCCAAGGACGTCACCCATCCTAGTACTACTATCGCCCAAGCACGCTTAACTTCGGAGTTCTGATGGGATCCGGTGCATTAGCGCTAGTATGATCGCACCCGTCATGTTATGCGAATAAATTACATGTATATTCATTTATAGGACATAAAGAACCTGACTAACCATAACTTTTGATCCAGACATCCGATTGATGCGCCGTAAAAGCCTATGTGGCAATATGACAATAAACTAACGCATGGAAAGTCAACGCATAAGCAAACAAATAGAACAAGAAATGTTACGAATGACGGAACGCGAAAAAAGGGGTGCAATACGAGAACTTCCTAGGAGGTCACCCATCCTAGTACTACTCTTGCCCAAGGACGCTTAACTTCGGAGTTCTGATGGGATCCGGTGCATTAGTGCTGGTATGATCGCACCCGTCATGTTATGCGAATAAATTACATGTATATTCATTTATAGGACATAAAGAACTTGAATAACCATAACTTTTGATCCGAACATCCGATTGATGCGCCGTAAAAGCCTATGTGTCAATATGACAATAAACTAACCCGTGGAAAGTCAACGTATAAGCAAACAAATAGAACAAGAAATGTTACTAATGACGGAACACGAAAAAAAAGAGGGGTGCAACACGAGGACTTCCCAGGAGGTCACCCATCCTAGTACTACTCTCGCCCAAGGACGCTTCACTTCGGAGTTCTGATGGGATCCGGTGCATTAGTGCTAGTATGATCGCACCCGTCATGTTATGCGAATAAATTACATGTATATTCATTTATAGGACATAAAAAACCTGATTAACCATAACTTTTGATCCAGACATCCGATTGATGCGCCGTAAAAGCCTATGTGTCAATATGACAATAAACTAACACGTGGAAAGTAAACGCATAAGCAAACATATAGAACAAGAAATGTTACAAATTACGGAACGCGAAAAAAAAATAGGGGCGCAACACGAGGACTTCCCAGGAGGTCACCCATCCTAGTACTACTCTCGCCCAAGGACGCTTAACTTCGGAGTTCTGATGGGATCCGGTGCATTAGTGCTAGTATGATCGCACCCGTCATGTTATGCGAATAAATTAAATGTATATTCATTTATAGGACATAAAGAACCTAATTAACCATAACTTTTGATCCGGACATCCGATTGATGCGCCGTAAAAGCCTATGTGTCAATATGACAATAAACTAACACGTGGAAAGTAAACGCATAAGCAAACATATAGAACAAGAAATGTTACAAATTACGGAACGCGAAAAAAAAATAGGGGCGCAACACGAGGACTTCCCAGGAGGTCACCCATCCTAGTACTACTCTCGCCCAAGGACGCTTAACTTCGGAGTTCTGATGGGATCCGGTGCATTAGTGCTAGTATGATCGCACCCGTCATGTTATGCGAATAAATTACATGTATATTCATTTATAGGACATAAAGAACTTGACTAACCATAACTTTTGATCCAGACATCCGATTGATGCGCCGTAAAAGCCTATGTGTCAATATGACAATAAACTAACGCATGGAAAGTCAGCGCATAAGCAAACAAATAGAACAAGAAATGTTACGAATGACGGAACGCGAAAAAAAAGAGGTGTACAACACGAGGACTTCCCAGGAGGTCACCCATCCTAGTACTACTCTCACCCAAGCACGCTTAACTTCGGAGTTCTGATGGGAACCGGTGCATTAGTGCTGGTATGATCACACCCGTCGTTTATGCGAATAAATTACATGTATATTCATTTATAGGACATAAAGAACCTGATTAACCATAACTTTTGATCCGGACATCCGATTGATGCACCGTAAAAGCCTATGTGTCAATATGACAATAAACTAACACGTTGAAATTCAACACATAAGCAAACAAATAGAACAAGAAATGTTACGAATGACGGATCGCGAAAAAAAAAGGGACGCAACACGAGGACTTCCAAGGAGGTCACCCATCCTAGTACTACTCTCGCCCAAGCATGCTTAGCTTCGGAGTTCTGATGGGATCCGGTGCATTAGTGCTGGTATGATCGCACCCGTCATGTTATACGAATAAATTACATGTATATTCATATATAGGACATAAAGAACCTGATTAACCATAACTTTTGATCCGGACATCCGATTGATGCGCCGTAAAAGCCTATGTGTCAATATGACAATAAACTAACACGTGGAAAGTCAACGCATAAGCAAACAAATAGAACAAGAAATGTTACAAATGACGGAACGCGAAAAAAAATAGGGGCGCAACACGAGGACTTCCAAGGACGTCACCCATCCTAGTACTACTATCGCCCAAGCACGCTTAACTTCGGAGTTCTGATGGGATCCGGTGCATTAGCGCTAGTATGATCGCACCCGTCATGTTATGCGAATAAATTACATGTATATTCATTTATAGGACATAAAGAACCTGACTAACCATAACTTTTGATCCAGACATCCGATTGATGCGCCGTAAAAGCCTATGTGGCAATATGACAATAAACTAACGCATGGAAAGTCAACGCATAAGCAAACAAATAGAACAAGAAATGTTACGAATGACGGAACGCGAAAAAAGGGGTGCAATACGAGAACTTCCTAGGAGGTCACCCATCCTAGTACTACTCTTGCCCAAGGACGCTTAACTTCGGAGTTCTGATGGGATCCGGTGCATTAGTGCTGGTATGATCGCACCCGTCATGTTATGCGAATAAATTACATGTATATTCATTTATAGGACATAAAGAACTTGAATAACCATAACTTTTGATCCGAACATCCGATTGATGCGCCGTAAAAGCCTATGTGTCAATATGACAATAAACTAACCCGTGGAAAGTCAACGTATAAGCAAACAAATAGAACAAGAAATGTTACTAATGACGGAACACGAAAAAAAAGAGGGGTGCAACACGAGGACTTCCCAGGAGGTCACCCATCCTAGTACTACTCTCGCCCAAGGACGCTTCACTTCGGAGTTCTGATGGGATCCGGTGCATTAGTGCTAGTATGATCGCACCCGTCATGTTATGCGAATAAATTACATGTATATTCATTTATAGGACATAAAAAACCTGATTAACCATAACTTTTGATCCAGACATCCGATTGATGCGCCGTAAAAGCCTATGTGTCAATATGACAATAAACTAACATGTGGAAAGTAAACGCATAAGCAAACATATAGAACAAGAAATGTTACAAATTACGGAACGCGAAAAAAAAATAGGGGCGCAACACGAGGACTTCCCAGGAGGTCACCCATCCTAGTACTACTCTCGCCCAAGGACGCTTAACTTCGGAGTTCTGATGGGATCCGGTGCATTAGTGCTAGTATGATCGCACCCGTCATGTTATGCGAATAAATTAAATGTATATTCATTTATAGGACATAAAGAACCTAATTAACCATAACTTTTGATCCGGACATCCGATTGATGCGCCGTAAAAGCCTATGTGTCAATATGACAATAAACTAACACGTGGAAAGTAAACGCATAAGCAAACATATAGAACAAGAAATGTTACAAATTACGGAACGCGAAAAAAAAATAGGGGCGCAACACGAGGACTTCCCAGGAGGTCACCCATCCTAGTACTACTCTCGCCCAAGGACGCTTAACTTCGGAGTTCTGATGGGATCCGGTGCATTAGTGCTAGTATGATCGCACCCGTCATGTTATGCGAATAAATTAAATGTATATTCATTTATAGGACATAAAGAACCTAATTAACCATAACTTTTGATCCGGACATCCGATTGATGCGCCGTAAAAGCCTATGTGTCAATATGACAATAAACTAACACGTGGAAAGTACACGCATAAGCAAACATATAGAACAAGAAATGTTACAAATTACGGAACGCGAAAAAAAAATAGGGGCGCAACACGAGGACTTCCCAGGAGGTCACCCATCCTAGTACTACTCTCGCCCAAGGACGCTTAACTTCGGAGTTCTGATGGGATCCGGTGCATTAGTGCTAGTATGATCGCACCCGTCATGTTATGCGAATAAATTACATGTATATTCATTTATAGGACATAAAGAACTTGACTAACCATAACTTTTGATCCAGACATCCGATTGATGCGCCGTAAAAGCCTATGTGTCAATATGACAATAAACTAACGCATGGAAAGTCAGCGCATAAGCAAACAAATAGAACAAGAAATGTTACGAATGACGGAACGCGAAAAAAAAGAGGTGTACAACACGAGGACTTCCCAGGAGGTCACCCATCCTAGTACTACTCTCACCCAAGCACGCTTAACTTCGGAGTTCTGATGGGAACCGGTGCATTAGTGCTGGTATGATCGCACCCGTCGTTTATGCGAATAAATTACATGTATATTCATTTATAGGACATAAAGAACCTGATTAACCATAACTTTTGATCCGGACATCCGATTGATGCACCGTAAAAGCCTATGTGTCAATATGACAATAAACTAACACGTTGAAATTCAACACATAAGCAAACAAATAGAACAAGAAATGTTACGAATGACGGATCGCGAAAAAAAAAGGGACGCAACACGAGGACTTCCAAGGAGGTCACCCATCCTAGTACTACTCTCGCCCAAGCATGCTTAACTTCGGAGTTCTGATGGGATCCGGTGCATTAGTGCTAGTATGATCGCACCCGTCATGTTATACGAATAAATTACATGTATATTCATTTATAGGACATAAAGAACCTAATTAACCATAACTTTTGATCCGGACATCCGATTGATGCGCCGTAAAAGCCTATGTGTCAATATGACAATAAACTAACACGTGGAAAGTAAACGCATAAGCAAACATATAGAACAAGAAATGTTACAAATTACGGAACGCGAAAAAAAAATAGGGGCGCAACACGAGGACTTCCCAGGAGGTCACCCATCCTAGTACTACTCTCGCCCAAGGACGCTTAACTTCGGAGTTCTGATGGGATCCGGTGCATTAGTGCTAGTATGATCGCACCCGTTATGTTATGCGTATAAATTACATGTATATTCATTTATAGGACATAAAGAACTTGACTAACCATAACTTTTGATCCAGACATCCGATTGATGCGCCGTAAAAGCCTATGTGTCAATATGACAATAAACTAACGCATGGAAAGTCAGCGCATAAGCAAACAAATAGAACAAGAAATGTTACGAATGACGGAACGCGAAAAAAAAGAGGTGTACAACACGAGGACTTCCCAGGAGGTCACCCATCCTAGTACTACTCTCACCCAAGCACGCTTAACTTCGGAGTTCTGATGGGAACCGGTGCATTAGTGCTGGTATGATCGCACCCGTCGTTTATGCGAATAAATTACATGTATATTCATTTATAGGACATAAAGAACCTGATTAACCATAACTTTTGATCCGGACATCCGATTGATGCACCGTAAAAGCCTATGTGTCAATATGACAATAAACTAACACGTGGAAAGTAAACGCATAAGCAAACATATAGAACAAGAAATGTTACAAATTACGGAACGCGAAAAAAAAATAGGGGCGCAACACGAGGACTTCCCAGGAGGTCACCCATCCTAGTACTACTCTCGCCCAAGGACGCTTCACTTCGGAGTTCTGATGGGATCCGGTGCATTAGTGCTAGTATGATCGCACCCGTCATGTTATGCGAATAAATTAAATGTATATTCATTTATAGGACATAAAGAACCTAATTAACCATAACTTTTGATCCGGACATCCGATTGATGCGCCGTAAAAGCCTATGTGTCAATATGACAATAAACTAACACGTGGAAAGTAAACGCATAAGCAAACATATAGAACAAGAAATGTTACAAATTACGGAACGCGAAAAAAAAATAGGGGCGCAACACGAGGACTTCCCAGGAGGTCACCCATCCTAGTACTACTCTCGCCCAAGGACGCTTAACTTCGGAGTTCTGATGGGATCCGGTGCATTAGTGCTAGTATGATCGCACCCGTCATGTTATGCGAATAAATTACATGTATATTCATTTATAGGACATAAAGAACTTGACTAACCATAACTTTTGATCCAGACATCCGATTGATGCGCCGTAAAAGCCTATGTGTCAATATGACAATAAACTAACGCATGGAAAGTCAGCGCATAAGCAAACAAATAGAACAAGAAATGTTACGAATGACGGAACGCGAAAAAAAAGAGGTGTACAACACGAGGACTTCCGAGGAGGTCACCCATCCTAGTACTACTCTCACCCAAGCACGCTTAACTTCGGAGTTCTGATGGGAACCGGTGCATTAGTGCTGGTATGATCGCACCCGTCGTTTATGCGAATAAATTACATGTATATTCATTTATAGGACATAAAGAACCTGATTAACCATAACTTTTGATCCGGACATCCGATTGATGCACCGTAAAAGCCTATGTGTCAATATGACAATAAACTAACACGTTGAAATTCAACACATAAGCAAACAAATAGAACAAGAAATGTTACGAATGACGCATCGCGAAAAAAAAAGGGACGCAACACGAGGACTTCCAAGGAGGTCACCCATCCTAGTACTACTCTCGCCCAAGCATGCTTAACTTCGGAGTTCTGATGGGATCCGGTGCATTAGTGCTGGTATGATCGCACCCGTCATGTTATGCGAATAAATTACATGTATATTCATATATAGGACATAAAGAACCTGATTAACCATAACTTTTGATCCGGACATCCGATTGATGCGCCGTAAAAGCCTATGTGTCAATATGACAATAAACTAACACGTGGAAAGTCAACGCATAAGCAAACAAATAGAACAAGAAATGTTACAAATGACGGAACGCGAAAAAAAATAGGGGCGCAACACGAGGACTTCCAAGGACGTCACCCATCCTAGTACTACTATCGCCCAAGCACGCTTAACTTCGGAGTTCTGATGGGATCCGGTGCATTAGCGCTAGTATGATCGCACCCGTCATGTTATGCGAATAAATTACATGTATATTCATTTATAGGACATAAAGAACCTGACTAACCATAACTTTTGACCAGACATCCGATTGATGCGCCGTAAAAGCCTATGTGGCAATATGACAATAAACTAACGCATGGAAAGTCAACGCATAAGCAAACAAATAGAACAAGAAATGTTACGAATGACGGAACGCGAAAAAAAAGAGGGGTGCAACACGAGGACTTCCCAGGAGGTCACCCATCCTAGTACTACTCTCGCCCAAGGACGCTTCACTTCGGAGTTCTGATGGGATCCGGTGCATTAGTGCTGGTATGATCGCACCCGTCATGTTATGCGAATAAATTACATGTATATTCATTTATAGGACATAAAGAACTTGAATAACCATAACTTTTGATCCGAACATCCGATTGATGCGCCGTAAAAGCCTATGTGTCAATATGACAATAAACTAACCCGTGGAAAGTCAACGTATAAGCAAACAAATAGAACAAGAAATGTTACTAATGACGGAACACGAAAAAAAAGAGGGGTGCAACACGAGGACTTCCCAGGAGGTCACCCATCCTAGTACTACTCTCGCCCAAGGACGCTTCACTTCGGAGTTCTGATGGGATCCGGTGCATTAGTGCTAGTATGATCGCACCCGTCATGTTATGCGAATAAATTACATGTATATTCATTTATAGGACATAAAAAACCTGATTAACCATAACTTTTGATCCAGACATCCGATTGATGCGCCGTAAAAGCCTATGTGTCAATATGACAATAAACTAACACGTGGAAAGTAAACGCATAAGCAAACATATAGAACAAGAAATGTTACAAATTACGGAACGCGAAAAAAAAATAGGGGCGCAACACGAGGACTTCCCAGGAGGTCACCCATCCTAGTACTACTCTCGCCCAAGGACGCTTCACTTCGGAGTTCTGATGGGATCCGGTGCATTAGTGCTAGTATGATCGCACCCGTCATGTTATGCGAATAAATTAAATGTATATTCATTTATAGGACATAAAGAACCTAATTAACCATAACTTTTGATCCGGACATCCGATTGATGCGCCGTAAAAGCCTATGTGTCAATATGACAATAAACTAACACGTGGAAAGTAAACGCATAAGCAAACATATAGAACAAGAAATGTTACAAATTACGGAACGCGAAAAAAAAATAGGGGCGCAACACGAGGACTTCCCAGGAGGTCACCCATCCTAGTACTACTCTCGCCCAAGGACGCTTAACTTCGGAGTTCTGATGGGATCCGGTGCATTAGTGCTAGTATGATCGCACCCGTCATGTTATGCGAATAAATTAAATGTATATTCATTTATAGGACATAAAGAACCTAATTAACCATAACTTTTGATCCGGACATCCGATTGATGCGCCGTAAAAGCCTATGTGTCAATATGACAATAAACTAACACGTGGAAAGTACACGCATAAGCAAACATATAGAACAAGAAATGTTACAAATTACGGAACGCGAAAAAAAAATAGGGGCGCAACACGAGGACTTCCCAGGAGGTCACCCATCCTAGTACTACTCTCGCCCAAGGACGCTTAACTTCGGAGTTCTGATGGGATCCGGTGCATTAGTGCTAGTATGATCGCACCCGTCATGTTATGCGAATAAATTACATGTATATTCATTTATAGGACATAAAGAACTTGACTAACCATAACTTCTGATCCAGACATCCGATTGATGCGCCGTAAAAGCCTATGTGTCAATATGACAATAAACTAACGCATGGAAAGTCAGCGCATAAGCAAACAAATAGAACAAGAAATGTTACGAATGACGGAACGCGAAAAAAAAGAGGTGTACAACACGAGGACTTCCCAGGAGGTCACCCATCCTAGTACTACTCTCACCCAAGCACGCTTAACTTCGGAGTTCTGATGGGAACCGGTGCATTAGTGCTGGTATGATCGCACCCGTCGTTTATGCGAATAAATTACATGTATATTCATTTATAGGACATAAAGAACCTGATTAACCATAACTTTTGATCCGGACATCCGATTGATGCACCGTAAAAGCCTATGTGTCAATATGACAATAAACTAACACGTGGAAAGTAAACGCATAAGCAAACATATAGAACAAGAAATGTTACAAATTACGGAACGCGAAAAAAAAATAGGGGCGCAACACGAGGACTTCCCAGGAGGTCACCCATCCTAGTACTACTCTCGCCCAAGGACGCTTCACTTCGGAGTTCTGATGGGATCCGGTGCATTAGTGCTAGTATGATCGCACCCGTCATGTTATGCGAATAAATTAAATGTATATTCATTTATAGGACATAAAGAACCTAATTAACCATAACTTTTGATCCGGACATCCGATTGATGCGCCGTAAAAGCCTATGTGTCAATATGACAATAAACTAACACGTGGAAAGTAAACGCATAAGCAAACATATAGAACAAGAAATGTTACAAATTACGGAACGCGAAAAAAAAATAGGGGCGCAACACGAGGACTTCCCAGGAGGTCACCCATCCTAGTACTACTCTCGCCCAAGGACGCTTAACTTCGGAGTTCTGATGGGATCCGGTGCATTAGTGCTAGTATGATCGCACCCGTCATGTTATGCGAATAAATTACATGTATATTCATTTATAGGACATAAAGAACTTGACTAACCATAACTTTTGATCCAGACATCCGATTGATGCGCCGTAAAAGCCTATGTGTCAATATGACAATAAACTAACGCATGGAAAGTCAGCGCATAAGCAAACAAATAGAACAAGAAATGTTACGAATGACGGAACGCGAAAAAAAAGAGGTGTACAACACGAGGACTTCCGAGGAGGTCACCCATCCTAGTACTACTCTCACCCAAGCACGCTTAACTTCGGAGTTCTGATGGGAACCGGTGCATTAGTGCTGGTATGATCGCACCCGTCGTTTATGCGAATAAATTACATGTATATTCATTTATAGGACATAAAGAACCTGATTAACCATAACTTTTGATCCGGACATCCGATTGATGCACCGTAAAAGCCTATGTGTCAATATGACAATAAACTAACACGTTGAAATTCAACACATAAGCAAACAAATAGAACAAGAAATGTTACGAATGACGCATCGCGAAAAAAAAAGGGACGCAACACGAGGACTTCCAAGGAGGTCACCCATCCTAGTACTACTCTCGCCCAAGCATGCTTAACTTCGGAGTTCTGATGGGATCCGGTGCATTAGTGCTGGTATGATCGCACCCGTCATGTTATGCGAATAAATTACATGTATATTCATATATAGGACATAAAGAACCTGATTAACCATAACTTTTGATCCGGACATCCGATTGATGCGCCGTAAAAGCCTATGTGTCAATATGACAATAAACTAACACGTGGAAAGTCAACGCATAAGCAAACAAATAGAACAAGAAATGTTACAAATGACGGAACGCGAAAAAAAATAGGGGCGCAACACGAGGACTTCCAAGGACGTCACCCATCCTAGTACTACTATCGCCCAAGCACGCTTAACTTCGGAGTTCTGATGGGATCCGGTGCATTAGCGCTAGTATGATCGCACCCGTCATGTTATGCGAATAAATTACATGTATATTCATTTATAGGACATAAAGAACCTGACTAACCATAACTTTTGACCAGACATCCGATTGATGCGCCGTAAAAGCCTATGTGGCAATATGACAATAAACTAACGCATGGAAAGTCAACGCATAAGCAAACAAATAGAACAAGAAATGTTACGAATGACGGAACGCGAAAAAAAAGAGGGGTGCAACACGAGGACTTCCCAGGAGGTCACCCATCCTAGTACTACTCTCGCCCAAGGACGCTTCACTTCGGAGTTCTGATGGGATCCGGTGCATTAGTGCTGGTATGATCGCACCCGTCATGTTATGCGAATAAATTACATGTATATTCATTTATAGGACATAAAGAACTTGAATAACCATAACTTTTGATCCGAACATCCGATTGATGCGCCGTAAAAGCCTATGTGTCAATATGACAATAAACTAACCCGTGGAAAGTCAACGTATAAGCAAACAAATAGAACAAGAAATGTTACTAATGACGGAACACGAAAAAAAAGAGGGGTGCAACACGAGGACTTCCCAGGAGGTCACCCATCCTAGTACTACTCTCGCCCAAGGACGCTTCACTTCGGAGTTCTGATGGGATCCGGTGCATTAGTGCTAGTATGATCGCACCCGTCATGTTATGCGAATAAATTACATGTATATTCATTTATAGGACATAAAAAACCTGATTAACCATAACTTTTGATCCAGACATCCGATTGATGCGCCGTAAAAGCCTATGTGTCAATATGACAATAAACTAACACGTGGAAAGTAAACGCATAAGCAAACATATAGAACAAGAAATGTTACAAATTACGGAACGCGAAAAAAAAATAGGGGCGCAACACGAGGACTTCCCAGGAGGTCACCCATCCTAGTACTACTCTCGCCCAAGGACGCTTAACTTCGGAGTTCTGATGGGATCCGGTGCATTAGTGCTAGTATGATCGCACCCGTCATGTTATGCGAATAAATTAAATGTATATTCATTTATAGGACATAAAGAACCTAATTAACCATAACTTTTGATCCGGACATCCGATTGATGCGCCGTAAAAGCCTATGTGTCAATATGACAATAAACTAACACGTGGAAAGTAAACGCATAAGCAAACATATAGAACAAGAAATGTTACAAATTACGGAACGCGAAAAAAAAATAGGGGCGCAACACGAGGACTTCCCAGGAGGTCACCCATCCTAGTACTACTCTCGCCCAAGGACGCTTAACTTCGGAGTTCTGATGGGATCCGGTGCATTAGTGCTAGTATGATCGCACCCGTCATGTTATGCGAATAAATTAAATGTATATTCATTTATAGGACATAAAGAACCTAATTAACCATAACTTTTGATCCGGACATCCGATTGATGCGCCGTAAAAGCCTATGTGTCAATATGACAATAAACTAACACGTGGAAAGTACACGCATAAGCAAACATATAGAACAAGAAATGTTACAAATTACGGAACGCGAAAAAAAAATAGGGGCGCAACACGAGGACTTCCCAGGAGGTCACCCATCCTAGTACTACTCTCGCCCAAGGACGCTTAACTTCGGAGTTCTGATGGGATCCGGTGCATTAGTGCTAGTATGATCGCACCCGTCATGTTATGCGAATAAATTACATGTATATTCATTTATAGGACATAAAGAACTTGACTAACCATAACTTTTGATCCAGACATCCGATTGATGCGCCGTAAAAGCCTATGTGTCAATATGACAATAAACTAACGCATGGAAAGTCAGCGCATAAGCAAACAAATAGAACAAGAAATGTTACGAATGACGGAACGCGAAAAAAAAGAGGTGTACAACACGAGGACTTCCCAGGAGGTCACCCATCCTAGTACTACTCTCACCCAAGCACGCTTAACTTCGGAGTTCTGATGGGAACCGGTGCATTAGTGCTGGTATGATCGCACCCGTCGTTTATGCGAATAAATTACATGTATATTCATTTATAGGACATAAAGAACCTGATTAACCATAACTTTTGATCCGGACATCCGATTGATGCACCGTAAAAGCCTATGTGTCAATATGACAATAAACTAACACGTTGAAATTCAACACATAAGCAAACAAATAGAACAAGAAATGTTACGAATGACGGATCGCGAAAAAAAAAGGGACGCAACACGAGGACTTCCAAGGAGGTCACCCATCCTAGTACTACTCTCGCCCAAGCATGCTTAACTTCGGAGTTCTGATGGGATCCGGTGCATTAGTGCTAGTATGATCGCACCCGTCATGTTATACGAATAAATTACATGTATATTCATTTATAGGACATAAAGAACCTAATTAACCATAACTTTTGATCCGGACATCCGATTGATGCGCCGTAAAAGCCTATGTGTCAATATGACAATAAACTAACACGTGGAAAGTAAACGCATAAGCAAACATATAGAACAAGAAATGTTACAAATTACGGAACGCGAAAAAAAAATAGGGGCGCAACACGAGGACTTCCCAGGAGGTCACCCATCCTAGTACTACTCTCGCCCAAGGACGCTTAACTTCGGAGTTCTGATGGGATCCGGTGCATTAGTGCTAGTATGATCGCACCCGTCATGTTATGCGAATAAATTACATGTATATTCATTTATAGGACATAAAGAACTTGACTAACCATAACTTTTGATCCAGACATCCGATTGATGCGCCGTAAAAGCCTATGTGTCAATATGACAATAAACTAACGCATGGAAAGTCAGCGCATAAGCAAACAAATAGAACAAGAAATGTTACGAATGACGGAACGCGAAAAAAAAGAGGTGTACAACACGAGGACTTCCCAGGAGGTCACCCATCCTAGTACTACTCTCACCCAAGCACGCTTAACTTCGGAGTTCTGATGGGAACCGGTGCATTAGTGCTGGTATGATCGCACCCGTCGTTTATGCGAATAAATTACATGTATATTCATTTATAGGACATAAAGAACCTGATTAACCATAACTTTTGATCCGGACATCCGATTGATGCACCGTAAAAGCCTATGTGTCAATATGACAATAAACTAACACGTGGAAAGTAAACGCATAAGCAAACATATAGAACAAGAAATGTTACAAATTACGGAACGCGAAAAAAAAATAGGGGCGCAACACGAGGACTTCCCAGGAGGTCACCCATCCTAGTACTACTCTCGCCCAAGGACGCTTCACTTCGGAGTTCTGATGGGATCCGGTGCATTAGTGCTAGTATGATCGCACCCGTCATGTTATGCGAATAAATTAAATGTATATTCATTTATAGGACATAAAGAACCTAATTAACCATAACTTTTGATCCGGACATCCGATTGATGCGCCGTAAAAGCCTATGTGTCAATATGACAATAAACTAACACGTGGAAAGTAAACGCATAAGCAAACATATAGAACAAGAAATGTTACAAATTACGGAACGCGAAAAAAAATAGGGGCGCAACACGAGGACTTCCCAGGAGGTCACCCATCCTAGTACTACTCTCGCCCAAGGACGCTTAACTTCGGAGTTCTGATGGGATCCGGTGCATTAGTGCTAGTATGATCGCACCCGTCATGTTATGCGAATAAATTACATGTATATTCATTTATAGGACATAAAGAACTTGACTAACCATAACTTTTGATCCAGACATCCGATTGATGCGCCGTAAAAGCCTATGTGTCAATATGACAATAAACTAACGCATGGAAAGTCAGCGCATAAGCAAACAAATAGAACAAGAAATGTTACGAATGACGGAACGCGAAAAAAAAGAGGTGTACAACACGAGGACTTCCCAGGAGGTCACCCATCCTAGTACTACTCTCACCCAAGCACGCTTAACTTCGGAGTTCTGATGGGAACCGGTGCATTAGTGCTGGTATGATCGCACCCGTCGTTTATGCGAATAAATTACATGTATATTCATTTATAGGACATAAAGAACCTGATTAACCATAACTTTTGATCCGGACATCCGATTGATGCACCGTAAAAGCCTATGTGTCAATATGACAATAAACTAACACGTTGAAATTCAACACATAAGCAAACAAATAGAACAAGAAATGTTACGAATGACGGATCGCGAAAAAAAAAGGGACGCAACACGAGGACTTCCAAGGAGGTCACCCATCCTAGTACTACTCTCGCCCAAGCATGCTTAACTTCGGAGTTCTGATGGGATCCGGTGCATTAGTGCTAGTATGATCGCACCCGTCATGTTATACGAATAAATTACATGTATATTCATTTATAGGACATAAAGAACCTAATTAACCATAACTTTTGATCCGGACATCCGATTGATGCGCCGTAAAAGCCTATGTGTCAATATGACAATAAACTAACACGTGGAAAGTAAACGCATAAGCAAACATATAGAACAAGAAATGTTACAAATTACGGAACGCGAAAAAAAAATAGGGGCGCAACACGAGGACTTCCCAGGAGGTCACCCATCCTAGTACTACTCTCGCCCAAGGACGCTTAACTTCGGAGTTCTGATGGGATCCGGTGCATTAGTGCTAGTATGATCGCACCCGTTATGTTATGCGTATAAATTACATGTATATTCATTTATAGGACATAAAGAACTTGACTAACCATAACTTTTGATCCAGACATCCGATTGATGCGCCGTAAAAGCCTATGTGTCAATATGACAATAAACTAACGCATGGAAAGTCAGCGCATAAGCAAACAAATAGAACAAGAAATGTTACGAATGACGGAACGCGAAAAAAAAGAGGTGTACAACACGAGGACTTCCCAGGAGGTCACCCATCCTAGTACTACTCTCACCCAAGCACGCTTAACTTCGGAGTTCTGATGGGAACCGGTGCATTAGTGCTGGTATGATCGCACCCGTCGTTTATGCGAATAAATTACATGTATATTCATTTATAGGACATAAAGAACCTGATTAACCATAACTTTTGATCCGGACATCCGATTGATGCACCGTAAAAGCCTATGTGTCAATATGACAATAAACTAACACGTGGAAAGTAAACGCATAAGCAAACATATAGAACAAGAAATGTTACAAATTACGGAACGCGAAAAAAAAATAGGGGCGCAACACGAGGACTTCCCAGGAGGTCACCCATCCTAGTACTACTCTCGCCCAAGGACGCTTCACTTCGGAGTTCTGATGGGATCCGGTGCATTAGTGCTAGTATGATCGCACCCGTCATGTTATGCGAATAAATTAAATGTATATTCATTTATAGGACATAAAGAACCTAATTAACCATAACTTTTGATCCGGACATCCGATTGATGCGCCGTAAAAGCCTATGTGTCAATATGACAATAAACTAACACGTGGAAAGTAAACGCATAAGCAAACATATAGAACAAGAAATGTTACAAATTACGGAACGCGAAAAAAAAATAGGGGCGCAACACGAGGACTTCCCAGGAGGTCACCCATCCTAGTACTACTCTCGCCCAAGGACGCTTAACTTCGGAGTTCTGATGGGATCCGGTGCATTAGTGCTAGTATGATCGCACCCGTCATGTTATGCGAATAAATTACATGTATATTCATTTATAGGACATAAAGAACTTGACTAACCATAACTTTTGATCCAGACATCCGATTGATGCGCCGTAAAAGCCTATGTGTCAATATGACAATAAACTAACGCATGGAAAGTCAGCGCATAAGCAAACAAATAGAACAAGAAATGTTACGAATGACGGAACGCGAAAAAAAAGAGGTGTACAACACGAGGACTTCCCAGGAGGTCACCCATCCTAGTACTACTATCACCCAAGCACGCTTAACTTCGGAGTTCTGATGGGAACCGGTGCATTAGTGCTGGTATGATCGCACCCGTCGTTTATGCGAATAAATTACATGTATATTCATTTATAGGACATAAAGAACCTGATTAACCATAACTTTTGATCCGGACATCCGATTGATGCACCGTAAAAGCCTATGTGTCAATATGACAATAAACTAACACGTTGAAATTCAACACATAAGCAAACAAATAGAACAAGAAATGTTACGAATGACGCATCGCGAAAAAAAAAGGGACGCAACACGAGGACTTCCAAGGAGGTCACCCATCCTAGTACTACTCTCGCCCAAGCATGCTTAACTTCGGAGTTCTGATGGGATCCGGTGCATTAGTGCTGGTATGATCGCACCCGTCATGTTATGCGAATAAATTACATGTATATTCATATATAGGACATAAAGAACCTGATTAACCATAACTTTTGATCCGGACATCCGATTGATGCGCCGTAAAAGCCTATGTGTCAATATGACAATAAACTAACACGTGGAAAGTGAACGCATAAGCAAACAAATAGAACAAGAAATGTTACAAATGACGGAACGCGAAAAAAAATAGGGGCGCAACACGAGGACTTCCAAGGACGTCACCCATCCTAGTACTACTATCGCCCAAGCACGCTTAACTTCGGAGTTCTGATGGGATCCGGTGCATTAGCGCTAGTATGATCGCACCCGTCATGTTATGCGAATAAATTACATGTATATTCATTTATAGGACATAAAGAACCTGACTAACCATAACTTTTGACCAGACATCCGATTGATGCGCCGTAAAAGCCTATGTGGCAATATGACAATAAACTAACGCATGGAAAGTCAACGCATAAGCAAACAAATAGAACAAGAAATGTTACGAATGACGGAACGCGAAAAAAAAGAGGGGTGCAACACGAGGACTTCCCAGGAGGTCACCCATCCTAGTACTACTCTCGCCCAAGGACGCTTCACTTCGGAGTTCTGATGGGATCCGGTGCATTAGTGCTGGTATGATCGCACCCGTCATGTTATGCGAATAAATTACATGTATATTCATTTATAGGACATAAAGAACTTGAATAACCATAACTTTTGATCCGAACATCCGATTGATGCGCCGTAAAAGCCTATGTGTCAATATGACAATAAACTAACCCGTGGAAAGTCAACGTATAAGCAAACAAATAGAACAAGAAATGTTACTAATGACGGAACACGAAAAAAAAGAGGGGTGCAACACGAGGACTTCCCAGGAGGTCACCCATCCTAGTACTACTCTCGCCCAAGGACGCTTCACTTCGGAGTTCTGATGGGATCCGGTGCATTAGTGCTAGTATGATCGCACCCGTCATGTTATGCGAATAAATTACATGTATATTCATTTATAGGACATAAAAAACCTGATTAACCATAACTTTTGATCCAGACATCCGATTGATGCGCCGTAAAAGCCTATGTGTCAATATGACAATAAACTAACGCGTGGAAAGTCAACGCATAAGCAAACAAATAGAACAAGAAATGTTACGAATGACGGAACGCGAAAAAAAAGAGGTGTGCAACACGAGGACTTCCAAGTAGGTCACCCATCCTGGTACTACTCTCGCCCAAGGACGCATAACTTCGGAGTTCTGATAGGATCCGGTGCATTAGTGCTGGTATGATCGCACCAGTCATGTTATGCGAATAAATTAAATGTATATTCATTTATAGGACATAAAGAACCTAATTAACCATAACTTTTGATCCGGACATCCGATTGATGCGCCGTAAAAGCCTATGTGTCAATAAGACAATAAACTAACACGTGGAAAGTCAACGCATAAGCGAACAAATAGAACAAGAAATGTTACGAATGACGGAACGCGAAAAAAAAAAGGGACGCAACACGAGGACTTCCAAGGAGGTCACCCATCCTAGTACTACTCTCGTCTAAGCACGCTTAACTTCGGAGTTCTGATGGGATCCGGTGCATTAGTGCTGGTATGATCGCACCCGTCATGTTATGCGAATAAATTACATGTATATTCATATATAGGACATAAAGAACCTGATTAACCATAACTTTTGATCCGGACATCCGATTGATGCGCCGTAAAAGCCCATGTGTCAATATGACAATAAACTAACACGTGGAAAGTCAACGCATAAGCGAACAAATAGAACAAGAAATGTTACGAATGACGGAACGCGAAAAAAAAAAGGACGCAACACGAGGACTTCCAAGGAGGTCACCCATCCTAGTACTACTCTCGTCCAAGCACGCTTAACTTCGGAGTTCTGATGGGATCCGGTGCATTAGTGCTGGTATGATCGCTCCCGTCATGTTATGCGAATAAATTACATGTATATTCATTTATAGGACATAAAGAACCTGAATAACCATAACTTTTGATTCGAACATCCGATTGATGCGCCGTAAAAGCCTATGTGTCAATATGACAATAAACTAACCCGTGGAAAGTCAACGTATAAGCAAACAAATAGAACAAGAAATGTTACTAATGACGGAACACGAAAAAAAAGAGGGGTGCAACACGAGGACTTCCTAGGAGGTCACCCATCCTAGTACTACTCTCGCCCAAGGACGCTTCACTTCGGAGTTCTGATGGGATCCGGTGCATTAGTGCTAGTATGATCGCACCCGTCATGTTATGCGAATAAATTACATGTATATTCATTTATAGGACATAAAAAACCTGATTAACCATAACTTTTGATCTAGACATCCGATTGATGCGCCGTAAAAGCCTATGTGTCAATATGACAATAAACTAACGCGTGGAAAGTCAACGCATAAGCAAACAAATAGAACAAGAAATGTTACTAATGACGGAACACGAAAAAAAAGAGGGGTGCAACACGAGGACTTCCCAGGAGGTCACCCATCCTAGTACTACTCTCGCCCAAGGACGCTTCACTTCGGAGTTCTGATGGGATCCGGTGCATTAGTGCTAGTATGATCGCACCCGTCATGTTATGCGAATAAATTACATGTATATTCATTTATAGGACATAAAAAACCTGATTAACCATAACTTTTGATCCAGACATCCGATTGATGCGCCGTAAAAGCCTATGTGTCAATATGACAATAAACTAACGCGTGGAAAGTCAACGCATAAGCAAACAAATAGAACAAGAAATGTTACGAATGACGGAACGCGAAAAAAAAGAGGTGTGCAACACGAGGACTTCCAAGTAGGTCACCCATCCTGGTACTACTCTCGCCCAAGGACGCATAACTTCGGAGTTCTGATAGGATCCGGTGCATTAGTGCTGGTATGATCGCACCAGTCATGTTATGCGAATAAATTAAATGTATATTCATTTATAGGACATAAAGAACCTAATTAACCATAACTTTTGATCCGGACATCCGATTGATGCGCCGTAAAAGCCTATGTGTCAATAAGACAATAAACTAACACGTGGAAAGTCAACGCATAAGCGAACAAATAGAACAAGAAATGTTACGAATGACGGAACGCGAAAAAAAAAGGGACGCAACACGAGGACTTCCAAGGAGGTCACCCATCCTAGTACTACTCTCGTCTAAGCACGCTTAACTTCGGAGTTCTGATGGGATCCGGTGCATTAGTGCTGGTATGATCGCACCCGTCATGTTATGCGAATAAATTACATGTATATTCATATATAGGACATAAAGAACCTGATTAACCATAACTTTTGATCCGGACATCCGATTGATGCGCCGTAAAAGCCTATGTGTCAATATGACAATAAACTAACACGTGGAAAGTCAACGCATAAGCGAACAAATAGAACAAGAAATGTTACGAATGACGGAACGCGAAAAAAAAAAGGACGCAACACGAGGACTTCCAAGGAGGTCACCCATCCTAGTACTACTCTCGTCCAAGCACGCTTAACTTCGGAGTTCTGATGGGATCCGGTGCATTAGTGCTGGTATGATCGCTCCCGTCATGTTATGCGAATAAATTACATGTATATTCATTTATAGGACATAAAGAACCTGAATAACCATAACTTTTGATTCGAACATCCGATTGATGCGCCGTAAAAGCCTATGTGTCAATATGACAATAAACTAACCCGTGGAAAGTCAACGTATAAGCAAACAAATAGAACAAGAAATGTTACTAATGACGGAACACGAAAAAAAAGAGGGGTGCAACACGAGGACTTCCTAGGAGGTCACCCATCCTAGTACTACTCTCGCCCAAGGACGCTTCACTTCGGAGTTCTGATGGGATCCGGTGCATTAGTGCTAGTATGATCGCACCCGTCATGTTATGCGAATAAATTACATGTATATTCATTTATAGGACATAAAAAACCTGATTAACCATAACTTTTGATCTAGACATCCGATTGATGCGCCGTAAAAGCCTATGTGTCAATATGACAATAAACTAACGCGTGGAAAGTCAACGCATAAGCAAACAAATAGAACAAGAAATGTTACGAATGACGGAACGCGAAAAAAAAGGGACGCAACACGAGGACTTCCAAGGAGGTCACCCATCCTAGTACTACTCTCGTCCAAGCACGCTTAACTTCGGAGTTCTGATGGGATCCGGTGCATTAGTGCTGGTATGATTGCACCCGTCATGTTATGCGAATAAATTACATGTATATTCATATATAGGACATAAAGAACCTGATTAACCATAACTTTTGATCCGGACATCCGATTGATGCGCCGTAAAAGCCTATGTGTCAATATGACAATAAACTAACACGTGGAAAGTCAACGCATAAGCGAACAAATAGAACAAGAAATGTTACGAATGACGGAACGCGAAAAAAAAAAGGACGCAACACGAGGACTTCCAAGGAGGTCACCCATCCTAGTACTACTCTCGTCCAAGCACGCTTAACTTCGGAGTTCTGATGGGATCCGGTGCATTAGTGCTGGTATGATCGCACCCGTCATGTTATGCGAATAAATTACATGTATATTCATTTATAGGACATAAAGAACCTGAATAACCATAACTATTGATCCGAACATCCTATTGATGCGCCGTAAAAGCCTATGTGTCAATATGACAATAAACTAACCCGTGGAAAGTCAACGTATAAGCAAACAAATAGAACAAGAAATGTTACTAATGACGGAACACGAAAAAAAAGAGGGGTGCAAGACGAGGACTTCCCAGGAGGTCACCCATCCTAGTACTACTCTCGCCCAAGGACGCTTCACTTCGGAGTTCTGATGGGATCGGGTGCATTAGTGCTAGTATGATCGCACCCGTCATGTTATGCGAATAAATTACATGTATATTCATTTATAGGACATAAAAAACCTGATTAACCATAACTTTTTATCCAGACATCCGATTGATGCGCCGTAAAAGCCTATGTGTCAATATGACAATAAACTAACGCGTGGAAAGTCAACGCATAAGCAAACAAATAGAACAAGAAATGTTACGAATGACGGAACGCGAAAAAAAAAGGGACGCAACACGAGGACTTCCAAGGAGGTCACCCATCCTAGTACTACTCTCGTCCAAGCACGCTTAACTTCGGAGTTCTGATGGGATCCGGTGCATTAGTGCTGGTATGATCGCACCCGTCATGTTATGCGAATAAATTACATGTATATTCATATATAGGACATAAAGAACCTGATTAACCATAACTTTTGATCCGTACATCCGATTGATGCGCCGTAAAAGCCTATGTGTCAATATGACAATAAACTAACACGTGGAAAGTCAACGCATAAGCGAACAAATAGAACAAGAAATGTTACGAATGACGGAACGCGAAAAAAAAAGGGACGCAACACGAGGACTTCCAAGGAGGTCACCCATCCTAGTACTACTCTCGTCCAAGCACGCTTAACTTCGGAGTTCTGATGGGATCCGGTGCATTAGTGCTGGTATGATCGCACCCGTCATGTTATGCGAATAAATTACATGTATATTCATTTATAGGACATAAAGAACCTGAATAACCATAACTTTTGATCCGAACATCCGATTGATGCGCCGTAAAAGCCTATGTGTCAATATGACAATAAACTAACCCGTGGAAAGTCAACGTATAAGCAAACAAATAGAACAAGAAATGTTACTAATGACGGAACACGAAAAAAAAGAGGGGTGCAACAAGAGGACTTCCCAGGAGGTCACCCATCCTAGTACTACTCTCGCCCAAGGACGCTTCACTTCGGAGTTCTGATGGGATCCGGTGCATTAGTGCTAGTATGAACGCACCCGTCATGTTATGCGAATAAATTACATGTATATTCATTTATAGGACATAAAAAACCTGATTAACCATAACTTTTGATCCAGACATCCGATTGATGCGCCGTAAAAGCCTATGTGTCAATATGACAATAAACTAACGCGTGGAAAGTCAACGCATAAGCAAACAAATAGAACAAGAAATGTTACGAATGACGGAACGCGAAAAAAAAGAGGTGTGCAACACGAGGACTTCCCAGGAGGTCACCCATCCTAGTACTACTCTCGCCCAAGGACGCATAACTTCGGAGTTCTGATGGGATCCGGTGCATTAGTGCTGGTATGATCGCACCAGTCATGTTATGCGAATAAATTAAATGTATATTCATTTATAGGACATAAAGAACCTAATTAACCATAACTTTTGATCCGGACATCCGATTGATGCGCCGTAAAAGCCTATGTGTCAATATGACAATAAACTAACACGTGGAAAGTCAACGCATAAGCGAACAAATAGAACAAGAAATGTTACGAATGACGGAACGCGAAAAAAAAAAGGGACGCAACACGAGGACTTCCAAGGAGGTCACCCATCCTAGTACTACTCTCGTCTAAGCACGCTTAACTTCGGAGTTCTGATGGGATCCGGTGCATTAGTGCTGGTATGATCGCACCCGTCATGTTATGCGAATAAATTACATGTATATTCATATATAGGACATAAAGAACCTGATTAACCATAACTTTTGATCCGGACATCCGATTGATGCGCCGTAAAAGCCTATGTGTCAATATGACAATAAACTAACACGTGGAAAGTCAACGCATAAGCGAACAAATAGAACAAGAAATGTTACGAATGACGGAACGCGAAAAAAAAAAAGGACGCAACACGAGGACTTCCAAGGAGGTCACCCATCCTAGTACTACTCTCGTCCAAGCACGCTTAACTTCGGAGTTCTGATGGGATCCGGTGCATTAGTGCTGGTATGATCGCACCCGTCATGTTATGCGAATAAATTACATGTATATTCATTTATAGGACATAAAGAACCTGAATAACCATAACTTTTGATCCGAACATCCTATTGATGCGCCGTAAAAGCCTATGTGTCAATATGACAATAAACTAACCCGTGGAAAGTCAACGTATAAGCAAACAAATAGAACAAGAAATGTTACTAATGACGGAACACGAAAAAAAAGAGGGGTGCAAGACGAGGACTTCCCAGGAGGTCACCCATCCTAGTACTACTCTCGCCCAAGGACGCTTCACTTCGGAGTTCTGATGGGATCCGGTGCATTAGTGCTAGTATGATCGCACCCGTCATGTTATGCGAATAAATTACATGTATATTCATTTATAGGACATAAAAAACCTGATTAACCATAACTTTTTATCCAGACATCCGATTGATGCGCCGTAAAAGCCTATGTGTCAATATGACAATAAACTAACGCGTGGAAAGTCAACGCATAAGCAAACAAATAGAACAAGAAATGTTACGAATGACGGAACGCGAAAAAAAAAGGGACGCAACACGAGGACTTCCAAGGAGGTCACCCATCCTAGTACTACTCTCGTCCAAGCACGCTTAACTTCGGAGTTCTGATGGGATCCGGTGCATTAGTGCTGGTATGATCGCACCCGTCATGTTATGCGAATAAATTACATGTATATTCATATATAGGACATAAAGAACCTGATTAACCATAACTTTTGATCCGTACATCCGATTGATGCGCCGTAAAAGCCTATGTGTCAATATGACAATAAACTAACACGTGGAAAGTCAACGCATAAGCGAACAAATAGAACAAGAAATGTTACGAATGACGGAACGCGAAAAAAAAAGGGACGCAACACGAGGACTTCCAAGGAGGTCACCCATCCTAGTACTACTCTCGTCCAAGCACGCTTAACTTCGGAGTTCTGATGGGATCCGGTGCATTAGTGCTGGTATGATCGCACCCGTCATGTTATGCGAATAAATTACATGTATATTCATTTATAGGACATAAAGAACCTGAATAACCATAACTTTTGATCCGAACATCCGATTGATGCGCCGTAAAAGCCTATGTGTCAATATGACAATAAACTAACCCGTGGAAAGTCAACGTATAAGCAAACAAATAGAACAAGAAATGTTACTAATGACGGAACACGAAAAAAAAGAGGGGTGCAACACGAGGACTTCCCAGGAGGTCACCCATCCTAGTACTACTCTCGCCCAAGGACGCTTCACTTCGGAGTTCTGATGGGATCCGGTGCATTAGTGCTAGTATGAACGCACCCGTCATGTTATGCGAATAAATTACATGTATATTCATTTATAGGACATAAAAAACCTGATTAACCATAACTTTTGATCCAGACATCCGATTGATGCGCCGTAAAAGCCTATGTGTCAATATGACAATAAACTAACGCGTGGAAAGTCAACGCATAAGCAAACAAATAGAACAAGAAATGTTACGAATGACGGAACGCGAAAAAAAAGAGGTGTGCAACACGAGGACTTCCCAGGAGGTCACCCATCCTAGTACTACTCTCGCCCAAGGACGCATAACTTCGGAGTTCTGATGGGATCCGGTGCATTAGTGCTGGTATGATCGCACCAGTCATGTTATGCGAATAAATTAAATGTATATTCATTTATAGGACATAAAGAACCTAATTAACCATAACTTTTGATCCGTACATCCGATTGATGCGCCGTAAAAGCCTATGTGTCAATATGACAATAAACTAACACGTGGAAAGTCAACGCATAAGCGAACAAATAGAACAAGAAATGTTACGAATGACGGAACGCGAAAAAAAAAGGGACGCAACACGAGGACTTCCAAGGAGGTCACCCATCCTAGTACTACTCTCGTCCAAGCACGCTTAACTTCGGAGTTCTGATGGGATCCGGTGCATTAGTGCTGGTATGATCGCACCCGTCATGTTATGCGAATAAATTACATGTATATTCATATATAGGACATAAAGAACCTGATTAACCATAACTTTTGATCCGGACATCCGATTGATGCGCCGTAAAAGCCTATGTGTCAATATGACAATAAACTAACACGTGGAAAGTCAACGCATAAGCGAACAAATAGAACAAGAAATGTTACGAATGACGGAACGCGAAAAAAAAAAGGGACGCAACACGAGGACTTCCAAGGAGGTCACCCATCCTAGTACTACTCTCGTCTAAGCACGCTTAACTTCGGAGTTCTGATGGGATCCGGTGCATTAGTGCTGGTATGATCGCACCCGTCATGTTATGCGAATAAATTACATGTATATTCATATATAGGACATAAAGAACCTGATTAACCATAACTTTTGATCCGGACATCCGATTGATGCGCCGTAAAAGCCTATGTGTCAATATGACAATAAACTAACACGTGGAAAGTCAACGCATAAGCGAACAAATAGAACAAGAAATGTTACGAATGACGGAACGCGAAAAAAAAAAGGACGCAACACGAGGACTTCCAAGGAGGTCACCCATCCTAGTACTACTCTCGTCCAAGCACGCTTAACTTCGGAGTTCTGATGGGATCCGGTGCATTAGTGCTGGTATGATCGCACCCGTCATGTTATGCGAATAAATTACATGTATATTCATTTATAGGACATAAAGAACCTGAATAACCATAACTTTTGATCCGAACATCCTATTGATGCGCCGTAAAAGCCTATGTGTCAATATGACAATAAACTAACCCGTGGAAAGTCAACGTATAAGCAAACAAATAGAACAAGAAATGTTACTAATGACGGAACACGAAAAAAAAGAGGGGTGCAAGACGAGGACTTCCCAGGAGGTCACCCATCCTAGTACTACTCTCGCCCAAGGACGCTTCACTTCGGAGTTCTGATGGGATCCGGTGCATTAGTGCTAGTATGATCGCACCCGTCATGTTATGCGAATAAATTACATGTATATTCATTTATAGGACATAAAAAACCTGATTAACCATAACTTTTTATCCAGACATCCGATTGATGCGCCGTAAAAGCCTATGTGTCAATATGACAATAAACTAACGCGTGGAAAGTCAACGCATAAGCAAACAAATAGAACAAGAAATGTTACGAATGACGGAACGCGAAAAAAAAAAGGACGCAACACGAGGACTTCCAAGGAGGTCACCCATCCTAGTACTACTCTCGTCCAAGCACGCTTAACTTCGGAGTTCTGATGGGATCCGGTGCATTAGTGCTGGTATGATCGCACCCGTCATGTTATGCGAATAAATTACATGTATATTCATATATAGGACATAAAGAACCTGATTAACCATAACTTTTGATCCGTACATCCGATTGATGCGCCGTAAAAGCCTATGTGTCAATATGACAATAAACTAACACGTGGAAAGTCAACGCATAAGCGAACAAATAGAACAAGAAATGTTACGAATGACGGAACGCGAAAAAAAAAGGGACGCAACACGAGGACTTCCAAGGAGGTCACCCATCCTAGTACTACTCTCGTCCAAGCACGCTTAACTTCGGAGTTCTGATGGGATCCGGTGCATTAGTGCTGGTATGATCGCACCCGTCATGTTATGCGAATAAATTACATGTATATTCATTTATAGGACATAAAGAACCTGAATAACCATAACTTTTGATCCGAACATCCGATTGATGCGCCGTAAAAGCCTATGTGTCAATATGACAATAAACTAACCCGTGGAAAGTCAACGTATAAGCAAACAAATAGAACAAGAAATGTTACTAATGACGGAACACGAAAAAAAAGAGGGGTGCAACACGAGGACTTCCCAGGAGGTCACCCATCCTAGTACTACTCTCGCCCAAGGACGCTTCACTTCGGAGTTCTGATGGGATCCGGTGCATTAGTGCTAGTATGATCGCACCCGTCATGTTATGCGAATAAATTACATGTATATTCATTTATAGGACATAAAAAACCTGATTAACCATAACTTTTGATCCAGACATCCGATTGATGCGCCGTAAAAGCCTATGTGTCAATATGACAATAAACTAACGCGTGGAAAGTCAACGCATAAGCAAACAAATAGAACAAGAAATGTTACGAATGACGGAACGCGAAAAAAAAGAGGTGTGCAACACGAGGACTTCCCAGGAGGTCACCCATCCTAGTACTACTCTCGCCCAAGGACGCATAACTTCGGAGTTCTGATGGGATCCGGTGCATTAGTGCTGGTATGATCGCACCAGTCATGTTATGCGAATAAATTAAATGTATATTCATTTATAGGACATAAAGAACCTAATTAACCATAACTTTTGATCCGGACATCCGATTGATGCGCCGTAAAAGCCTATGTGTCAATATGACAATAAACTAACACGTGGAAAGTCAACGCATAAGCGAACAAATAGAACAAGAAATGTTACGAATGACGGAACGCGAAAAAAAAAAGGGACGCAACACGAGGACTTCCAAGGAGGTCACCCATCCTAGTACTACTCTCGTCTAAGCACGCTTAACTTCGGAGTTCTGATGGGATCCGGTGCATTAGTGCTGGTATGATCGCACCCGTCATGTTATGCGAATAAATTACATGTATATTCATATATAGGACATAAAGAACCTGATTAACCATAACTTTTGATCCGGACATCCGATTGATGCGCCGTAAAAGCCTATGTGTCAATATGACAATAAACTAACACGTGGAAAGTCAACGCATAAGCGAACAAATAGAACAAGAAATGTTACGAATGACGGAACGCGAAAAAAAAAAAAAAAGGACGCAACACGAGGACTTCCAAGGAGGTCACCCATCCTAGTACTACTCTCGTCCAAGCACGCTTAACTTCGGAGTTCTGATGGGATCCGGTGCATTAGTGCTGGTATGATCGCACCCGTCATGTTATGCGAATAAATTACATGTATATTCATTTATAGGACATAAAGAACCTGAATAACCATAACTTTTGATCCGAACATCCGATTGATGCGCCGTAAAAGCCTATGTGTCAATATGACAATAAATTAACCCGTGGAAAGTCAACGTATAAGCAATCAAATAGAACAAGAAATGTTACTAATGACGGAACACGAAAAAAAAGAGGGGTGCAACACGAGGACTTCCCAGGAGGTCACCCATCCTAGTACTACTCTCGCCCAAGGACGCTTCACTTCGGAGTTCTGATGGGATCCGGTGCATTAGTGCTAGTATGATCGCACCCGTCATGTTATGCGAATAAATTACATGTATATTCATTTATAGGACATAAAAAACCTGATTAACCATAACTTTTGATCCGGACATCCGATTGAAGCGCCGTAAAAGCCTATGTGTCAATATGACAATAAACTAACACGTGGAAAGTCAACGCATAAGCAAACAAATAGAACAAGAAATGTTACAAATGACGGAACGCGAAAAAAAAAATAGGGTCGCAGCACGAGGACTTCCAAGGACGTCACCCATCCTAGTACTACTATCGCCCAAGCACGCTTAACTTCGGAGTTCTGATGGGATCCGGTGCATTAGTGCTGGTATGATCGCACCCGTCATGTTATGCGAAGAAATTACATGTATATTCATTTATAGGACATAAAGAACCTGAATAACCATAACTTTTGATCCGAACATCCGATTGATGCGCCGTAAAAGCCTATGTGTCAATATGACAATAAACTAACCCGTGGAAAGTCAACGTATAAGCAAACAAATAGAACAAGAAATGTTACTAATGACGGAACACGAAAAAAAAAGAGGGGTGCAACACGAGGACTTCCCAGGAGGTCACCCATCCTAGTACTACTCTCGCCCAAGGACGCTTCACTTCGGAGTTCTGATGGGATCCGGTGCATTAGTGCTAGTATGATCGCACCCGTCATGTTATGCGAATAAATTACATGTATATTCATTTATAGGACATAAAAAACCTGATTAACCATAACTTTTGATCCGGACATCCGATTGATGCGCCGTAAAAGCCTATGTGTCAATATGACAATAAACTAACGCGTGGAAAGTCAACGCATAAGCAAACAAATAGAACAAGAAATGTTACGAATGACGGAACGCGAAAAAAAAGAGGTGTGCAACACGAGGACTTCCCAGGAGGTCACCCATCCTAGTACTACTCTCGCCCAAGGACGCATAACTTCGGAGTTCTGATGGGATCCGGTGCATTAGTGCTGGTATGATCGCACCAGTCATGTTATGCGAATAAATTAAATGTATATTCATTTATAGGACATAAAGAACCTAATTAACCATAACTTTTGATCCGGACATCCGATTGATGCGCCGTAAAAGCCTATGTGTCAATATGACAATAAACTAACACGTGGAAAGTCAACGCATAAGCGAACAAATAGAACAAGAAATGTTACGAATGACGGAACGCGAAAAAAAAAGGGACGCAACACGAGGACTTCCAAGGAGGTCACCCATCCTAGTACTACTCTCGTCTAAGCACGCTTAACTTCGGAGTTCTGATGGGATCCGGTGCATTAGTGCTGGTATGATCGCACCCGTCATGTTATGCGAATAAATTACATGTATATTCATATATAGGACATAAAGAACCTGATTAACCATAACTTTTGATCCGGACATCCGATTGATGCGCCGTAAAAGCCTATGTGTCAATATGACAATAAACTAACACGTGGAAAGTCAACGCATAAGCGAACAAATAGAACAAGAAATGTTACGAATGACGGAACGCGAAAAAAAAAAGGACGCAACACGAGGACTTCCAAGGAGGTCACCCATCCTAGTACTACTCTCGTCCAAGCACGCTTAACTTCGGAGTTCTGATGGGATCCGGTGCATTAGTGCTGGTATGATCGCACCCGTCATGTTATGCGAATAAATTACATGTATATTCATTTATAGGACATAAAGAACCTGAATAACCATAACTTTTGATCCGGACATCCGATTGATGCGCCGTAAAAGCCTATGTGTCAATATGACAATAAACTAACACGTGGAAAGTCAACGCATAAGCGAACAAATAGAACAAGAAATGTTACGAATGACGGAACGCGAAAAAAAAAAGGACGCAACACGAGGACTTCCAAGGAGGTCACCCATCCTAGTACTACTCTCGTCCAAGCACGCTTAACTTCGGAGTTCTGATGGGATCCGGTTCATTAGTGCTGGTATGATCGCACCCGTCATGTTATGCGAATAAATTACATGTATATTCATTTATAGGACATAAAGAACCTGAATAACCATAACTATTGATCCGAACATCCTATTGATGCGCCGTAAAAGCCTATGTGTCAATATGACAATAAACTAACCCGTGGAAAGTCAACGTATAAGCAAACAAATAGAACAAGAAATGTTACTAATGACGGAACACGAAAAAAAAGAGGGGTGCAAGATGAGGACTTCCCAGGAGGTCACCCATCCTAGTACTACTCTCGCCCAAGGACGCTTCACTTCGGAGTTCTGATGGGATCCGGTGCATTAGTGCTAGTATGATCGCACCCGTCATGTTATGCGAATAAATTACATGTATATTCATTTATAGTACATAAAAAACCTGATTAACCATAACTTTTTATCCAGACATCCGATTGATGCGCCGTAAAAGCCTATGTGTCAATATGACAATAAACTAACGCGTGGAAAGTCAACGCATAAGCAAACAAATAGAACAAGAAATGTTACGAATGACGGAACGCGAAAAAAAAAGGGACGCAACACGAGGACTTCCAAGGAGGTCACCCATCCTAGTACTACTCTCGTCCAAGCACGCTTAACTTCGGAGTTCTGATGGGATCCGGTGCATTAGTGCTGGTATGATCGCACCCGTCATGTTATGCGAATAAATTACATGTATATTCATATATAGGACATAAAGAACCTGATTAACCATAACTTTTGATCCGTACATCCGATTGATGCGCCGTAAAAGCCTGTGTCAATATGACAATAAACTAACACGTGGAAAGTCAACGCATAAGCGAACAAATAGAACAAGAAATGTTACGAATGACGGAACGCGAAAAAAAAAGGGACGCAACACGAGGACTTCCAAGGAGGTCACCCATCCTAGTACTACTCTCGTCCAAGCACGCTTAACTTCGGAGTTCTGATGGGATCCGGTGCATTAGTGCTGGTATGATCGCACCCGTCATGTTATGCGAAATAATTACATGTATATTCATTTATAGGACATAAAGAACCTGAATAACCATAACTTTTGATCCGAACATCCGATTGATGCGCCGTAAAAGCCTATGTGTCAATATGACAATAAACTAACCCGTGGAAAGTCAACGTATAAGCAAACAAATAGAACAAGAAATGTTACTAATGACGGAACACGAAAAAAAAGAGGGGTGCAACACGAGGACTTCCCAGGAGGTCACCCATCCTAGTACTACTCTCGCCCAAGGACGCTTCACTTCGGAGTTCTGATGGGATCCGGTGCATTAGTGCTAGTATGATCGCACCCGTCATGTTATGCGAATAAATTACATGTATATTCATTTATAGGACATAAAAAACCTGATTAACCATAACTTTTGATCCAGACATCCGATTGATGCGCCGTAAAAGCCTATGTGTCAATATGACAATAAACTAACGCGTGGAAAGTCAACGCATAAGCAAACAAATAGAACAAGAAATGTTACGAATGACGGAACGCGAAAAAAAAGAGGTGTGCAACACGAGGACTTCCCAGGAGGTCACCCATCCTAGTACTACTCTCGCCCAAGGACGCATAACTTCGGAGTTCTGATGGGATCCGGTGCATTAGTGCTGGTATGATCGCACCAGTCATGTTATGCGAATAAATTAAATGTATATTCATTTATAGGACATAAAGAACCTAATTAACCATAAATTTTGATCCGGACATCCGATTGATGCGCCGTAAAAGCCTATGTGTCAATATGACAATAAACTTACACGTGGAAAGTCAACGCATAAGCGAACAAATAGAACAAGAAATGTTACGAATGACGGAACGCGAAAAAAAAAAGGGACGCAACACGAGGACTTCCAAGGAGGTCACCCATCCTAGTACTACTCTCGTCTAAGCACGCTTAACTTCGGAGTTCTGATGGGATCCGGTGCATTAGTGCTGGTATGATCGCACCCGTCATGTTATGCGAATAAATTACATGTATATTCATATATAGGACATAAAGAACCTGATTAACCATAACTTTTGATCCGGACATCCGATTGATGCGCCGTAAAAGCCTATGTGTCAATATGACAATAAACTAACACGTGGAAAGTCAACGCATAAGCGAACAAATAGAACAAGAAATGTTCCGAATGACGGAACGCGAAAAAAAAAAAAAAGGACGCAACACGAGGACTTCCAAGGAGGTCACCCATCCTAGTACTACTCTCGTCCAAGCACGCTTAACTTCGGAGTTCTGATGGGATCCGGTGCATTAGTGCTGGTATGATCGCACCCGTCATGTTATGCGAATAAATTACATGTATATTCATTTATAGGACATAAAGAACCTGAATAACCATAACTTTTGATCCGAACATCCGATTGATGCGCCGTAAAAGCCTATGTGTCAATATGACAATAAATTAACCCGTGGAAAGTCAACGTATAAGCAATCAAATAGAACAAGAAATGTTACTAATGACGGAACACGAAAAAAAAGAGGGGTGCAACACGAGGACTTCCCAGGAGGTCACCCATCCTAGTACTACTCTCGCCCAAGGACGCTTCACTTCGGAGTTCTGATGGGATCCGGTGCATTAGTGCTAGTATGATCGCACCCGTCATGTTATGCGAATAAATTACATGTATATTCATTTATAGGACATAAAAAACCTGATTAACCATAACTTTTGATCCGGACATCCGATTGAAGCGCCGTAAAAGCCTATGTGTCAATATGACAATAAACTAACACGTGGAAAGTCAACGCATAAGCAAACAAATAGAACAAGAAATGTTACAAATGACGGAACGCGAAAAAAAAAATAGGGTCGCAGCACGAGGACTTCCAAGGACGTCACCCATCCTAGTACTACTATCGCCCAAGCACGCTTAACTTCGGAGTTCTGATGGGATCCGGTGCATTAGTGCTGGTATGATCGCACCCGTCATGTTATGCGAAGAAATTACATGTATATTCATTTATAGGACATAAAGAACCTGAATAACCATAACTTTTGATCCGAACATCCGATTGATGCGCCGTAAAAGCCTATGTGTCAATATGACAATAAACTAACCCGTGGAAAGTCAACGCATAAGCGAACAAATAGAACAAGAAATGTTACGAATGACGGAACGCGAAAAAAAAAGGGACGCAACACGAGGACTTCCAAGGAGGTCACCCATCCTAGTACTACTCTCGTCCAAGCACGCTTAACTTCGGAGTTCTGATGGGATCCGGTGCATTAGTGCTGGTATGATCGCACCCGTCATGTTATGCGAATAAATTACATGTATATTCATTTATAGGACATAAAGAACCTGAATAACCATAACTTTTGATCCGAACATCCGATTGATGCGCCGTAAAAGCCTATGTGTCAATATGACAATAAACTAACCCGTGGAAAGTCAACGTATAAGCAAACAAATAGAACAAGAAATGTTACTAATGACGGAACACGAAAAAAAAGAGGGGTGCAACACGAGGACTTCCCAGGAGGTCACCCATCCTAGTACTACTCTCGCCCAAGGACGCTTCACTTCGGAGTTCTGATGGGATCCGGTGCATTAGTGCTAGTATGATCGCACCCGTCATGTTATGCGAATAAATTACATGTATATTCATTTATAGGACATAAAAAACCTGATTAACCATAACTTTTGATCCAGACATCCGATTGATGCGCCGTAAAAGCCTATGTGTCAATATGACAATAAACTAACCCGTGGAAAGTCAACGTATAAGCAATCAAATAGAACAAGAAATGTTACTAATGACGGAACACGAAAAAAAAGAGGGGTGCAACACGAGGACTTCCCAGGAGGTCACCCATCCTAGTACTACTCTCGCCCAAGGACGCTTCACTTCGGAGTTCTGATGGGATCCGGTGCATTAGTGCTAGTATGATCGCACCCGTCATGTTATGCGAATAAATTACATGTATATTCATTTATAGGACATAAAAAACCTGATTAACCATAACTTTTGATCCGGACATCCGATTGAAGCGCCGTAAAAGCCTATGTGTCAATATGACAATAAACTAACACGTGGAAAGTCAACGCATAAGCAAACAAATAGAACAAGAAATGTTACAAATGACGGAACGCGAAAAAAAAAATAGGGTCGCAGCACGAGGACTTCCAAGGAGGTCACCCATCCTAGTACTACTCTCGTCCAAGCACGCTTAACTTCGGAGTTCTGATGGGATCCGGTGCATTAGTGCTGGTATGATCGCACCCGTCATGTTATGCGAATAAATTACATGTATATTCATATATAGGACATAAAGAACCTGATTAACCATAACTTTTGATCCGGACATCCGATTGATGCGCCGTAAAAGCCTATGTGTCAATATGACAATAAACTAACACGTGGAAAGTCAACGCATAAGCGAACAAATAGAACAAGAAATGTTACGAATGACGGAACGCGAAAAAAAAAGGGACGCAACACGAGGACTTCCAAGGAGGTCACCCATCCTAGTACTACTCTCGTCCAAGCACGCTTAACTTCGGAGTTCTGATGGGATCCGGTGCATTAGTGCTGGTATGATCGCACCCGTCATGTTATGCGAATAAATTACATGTATATTCATTTATAGGACATAAAGAACCTGAATAACCATAACTTTTGATCCGAACATCCGATTGATGCGCCGTAAAAGCCTATGTGTCAATATGACAATAAACTAACCCGTGGAAAGTCAACGTATAAGCAAACAAATAGAACAAGAAATGTTACTAATGACGGAACACGAAAAAAAAGAGGGGTGCAACACGAGGACTTCCCAGGAGGTCACCCATCCTAGTACTACTCTCGCCCAAGGACGCTTCACTTCGGAGTTCTGATGGGATCCGGTGCATTAGTGCTAGTATGATCGCACCCGTCATGTTATGCGAATAAATTACATGTATATTCATTTATAGGACATAAAAAACCTGATTAACCATAACTTTTGATCCAGACATCCGATTGATGCGCCGTAAAAGCCTATGTGTCAATATGACAATAAACTAACCCGTGGAAAGTCAACGCATAAGCGAACAAATAGAACAAGAAATGTTACGAATGACGGAACGCGAAAAAAAAAGGGACGCAACACGAGGACTTCCCAGGAGGTCACCCATCCTAGTACTACTCTCGCCCAAGGACGCATAACTTCGGAGTTCTGATGGGATCCGGTGCATTAGTGCTGGTATGATCGCACCAGTCATGTTATGCGAATAAATTAAATGTATATTCATTTATAGGACATAAAGAACCTAATTAACCATAACTTTTGATCCGGACATCCGATTGATGCGCCGTAAAAGCCTATGTGTCAATATGACAATAAACTTACACGTGGAAAGTCAACGCATAAGCGAACAAATAGAACAAGAAATGTTACGAATGACGGAACGCGAAAAAAAAAAGGGACGCAACACGAGGACTTCCAAGGAGGTCACCCATCCTAGTACTACTCTCGTCTAAGCACGCTTAACTTCGGAGTTCTGATGGGATCCGGTGCATTAGTGCTGGTATGATCGCACCCGTCATGTTATGCGAATAAATTACATGTATATTCATTTATAGGACATAAAGAACCTGAATAACCATAACTTTTGATCCGAACATCCGATTGATGCGCCGTAAAAGCCTATGTGTCAATATGACAATAAACTAACCCGTGGAAAGTTAACGTATAAGCAAACAAATAGAACAAGAAATGTTACTAATGACGGAACACGAAAAAAAAGAGGGGTGCAACACGAGGACTTCCCAGGAGGTCACCCATCCTAGTACTACTCTCGCCCAAGGACGCTTCACTTCGGAGTTCTGATGGGATCCGGTGCATTAGTGCTAGTATGATCGCACCCGTCATGTTATGCGAATAAATTACATGTATATTCATTTATAGGACATAAAAAACCTGATTAACCATAACTTTTGATCCAGACATCCGATTGATGCGCCGTAAAAGCCTATGTGTCAATATGACAATAAACTAACCCGTGGAAAGTCAACGTATAAGCAATCAAATAGAACAAGAAATGTTACTAATGACGGAACACGAAAAAAAAGAGGGGTGCAACACGAGGACTTCCCAGGAGGTCACCCATCCTAGTACTACTCTCGCCCAAGGACGCTTCACTTCGGAGTTCTGATGGGATCCGGTGCATTAGTGCTAGTATGATCGCACCCGTCATGTTATGCGAATAAATTACATGTATATTCATTTATAGGACATAAAAAACCTGATTAACCATAACTTTTGATCCGGACATCCGATTGAAGCGCCGTAAAAGCCTATGTGTCAATATGACAATAAACTAACACGTGGAAAGTCAACGCATAAGCAAACAAATAGAACAAGAAATGTTACAAATGACGGAACGCGAAAAAAAAAATAGGGTCGCAGCACGAGGACTTCCAAGGAGGTCACCCATCCTAGTACTACTCTCGTCCAAGCACGCTTAACTTCGGAGTTCTGATGGGATCCGGTGCATTAGTGCTGGTATGATCGCACCCGTCATGTTATGCGAATAAATTACATGTATATTCATATATAGGACATAAAGAACCTGATTAACCATAACTTTTGATCCGTACATCCGATTGATGCGCCGTAAAAGCCTATGTGTCAATATGACAATAAACTAACACGTGGAAAGTCAACGCATAAGCGAACAAATAGAACAAGAAATGTTACGAATGACGGAACGCGAAAAAAAAAGGGACGCAACACGAGGACTTCCAAGGAGGTCACCCATCCTAGTACTACTCTCGTCCAAGCACGCTTAACTTCGGAGTTCTGATGGGATCCGGTGCATTAGTGCTGGTATGATCGCACCCGTCATGTTATGCGAATAAATTACATGTATATTCATTTATAGGACATAAAGAACCTGAATAACCATAACTTTTGATCCGAACATCCGATTGATGCGCCGTAAAAGCCTATGTGTCAATATGACAATAAACTAACCCGTGGAAAGTCAACGTATAAGCAAACAAATAGAACAAGAAATGTTACTAATGACGGAACACGAAAAAAAAGAGGGGTGCAACACGAGGACTTCCCAGGAGGTCACCCATCCTAGTACTACTCTCGCCCAAGGACGCTTCACTTCGGAGTTCTGATGGGATCCGGTGCATTAGTGCTAGTATGATCGCACCCGTCATGTTATGCGAATAAATTACATGTATATTCATTTATAGGACATAAAAAACCTGATTAACCATAACTTTTGATCCAGACATCCGATTGATGCGCCGTAAAAGCCTATGTGTCAATATGACAATAAACTAACGCGTGGAAAGTCAACGCATAAGCAAACAAATAGAACAAGAAATGTTACGAATGACGGAACGCGAAAAAAAAGAGGTGTGCAACACGAGGACTTCCCAGGAGGTCACCCATCCTAGTACTACTCTCGCCCAAGGACGCATAACTTCGGAGTTCTGATGGGATCCGGTGCATTAGTGCTGGTATGATCGCACCAGTCATGTTATGCGAATAAATTAAATGTATATTCATTTATAGGACATAAAGAACCTAATTAACCATAACTTTTGATCCGGACATCCGATTGATGCGCCGTAAAAGCCTATGTGTCAATATGACAATAAACTTACACGTGGAAAGTCAACGCATAAGCGAACATATAGAACAAGAAATGTTACGAATGACGGAACGCGAAAAAAAAAAGGGACGCAACACGAGGACTTCCAAGGAGGTCACCCATCCTAGTACTACTCTCGTCTAAGCACGCTTAACTTCGGAGTTCTGATGGGATCCGGTGCATTAGTGCTGGTATGATCGCACCCGTCATGTTATGCGAATAAATTACATGTATATTCATATATAGGACATAAAGAACCTGATTAACCATAACTTTTGATCCGGACATCCGATTGATGCGCCGTAAAAGCCTATGTGTCAATATGACAATAAACTAACACGTGGAAAGTCAACGCATAAGCGAACAAATAGAACAAGAAATGTTACGAATGACGGAACGCGAAAAAAAAAAAAGGACGCAACACGAGGACTTCCAAGGAGGTCACCCATCCTAGTACTACTCTCGTCCAAGCACGCTTAACTTCGGAGTTCTGATGGGATCCGGTGCATTAGTGCTGGTATGATCGCACCCGTCATGTTATGCGAATAAATTACATGTATATTCATTTATAGGACATAAAGAACCTGAATAACCATAACTTTTGATCCGAACATCCGATTGATGCGCCGTAAAAGCCTATGTGTCAATATGACAATAAATTAACCCGTGGAAAGTCAACGTATAAGCAATCAAATAGAACAAGAAATGTTACTAATGACGGAACACGAAAAAAAAGAGGGGTGCAACACGAGGACTTCCCAGGAGGTCACCCATCCTAGTACTACTCTCGCCCAAGGACGCTTCACTTCGGAGTTCTGATGGGATCCGGTGCATTAGTGCTAGTATGATCGCACCCGTCATGTTATGCGAATAAATTACATGTATATTCATTTATAGGACATAAAAAACCTGATTAACCATAACTTTTGATCCGGACATCCGATTGAAGCGCCGTAAAAGCCTATGTGTCAATATGACAATAAACTAACACGTGGAAAATCAACGCATAAGCAAACAAATAGAACAAGAAATGTTACAAATGACGGAACGCGAAAAAAAAAATAGGGTCGCAGCACGAGGACTTCCAAGGACGTCACCCATCCTAGTACTACTATCGCCCAAGCACGCTTAACTTCGGAGTTCTGATGGGATCCGGTGCATTAGTGCTGGTATGATCGCACCCGTCATGTTATGCGAAGAAATTACATGTATATTCATTTATAGGACATAAAGAACCTGAATAACCATAACTTTTGATCCGAACATCCGATTGATGCGCCGTAAAAGCCTATGTGTCAATATGACAATAAACTAACCCGTGGAAAGTCAACGTATAAGCAAACAAATAGAACAAGAAATGTTACTAATGACGGAACACGAAAAAAAAAGAGGGGTGCAACACGAGGACTTCCCAGGAGGTCACCCATCCTAGTACTACTCTCGCCCAAGGACGCTTCACTTCGGAGTTCTGATGGGATCCGGTGCATTAGTGCTAGTATGATCGCACCCGTCATGTTATGCGAATAAATTACATGTATATTCATTTATAGGACATAAAAAACCTGATTAACCATAACTTTTGATCCAGACATCCGATTGATGCGCCGTAAAAGCCTATGTGTCAATATGACAATAAACTAACGCGTGGAAAGTCAACGCATAAGCAAACAAATAGAACAAGAAATGTTACGAATGACGGAACGCGAAAAAAAAGAGGTGTGCAACACGAGGACTTCCCAGGAGGTCACCCATCCTAGTACTACTCTCGCCCAAGGACGCATAACTTCGGAGTTCTGATGGGATCCGGTGCATTAGTGCTGGTATGATCGCACCAGTCATGTTATGCGAATAAATTAAATGTATATTCATTTATAGGACATAAAGAACCTAATTAACCATAACTTTTGATCCGGACATCCGATTGATGCGCCGTAAAAGCCTATGTGTCAATATGACAATAAACTAACACGTGGAAAGTCAACGCATAAGCGAACAAATAGAACAAGAAATGTTACGAATGACGGAACGCGAAAAAAAAAGGGACGCAACACGAGGACTTCCAAGGAGGTCACCCATCCTAGTACTACTCTCGTCCAAGCACGCTTAACTTCGGAGTTCTGATGGGATCCGGTGCATTAGTGCTGGTATGATCGCACCCGTCATGTTATGCGAATAAATTACATGTATATTCATATATAGGACATAAAGAACCTGATTAACCATAACTTTTGATCCGGACATCCGATTGATGCGCCGTAAAAGCCTATGTGTCAATATGACAATAAACTAACACGTGGAAAGTCAACGCATAAGCGAACAAATAGAACAAGAAATGTTACGAATGACGGAACGCGAAAAAAAAAAAAGGACGCAACACGAGGACTTCCAAGGAGGTCACCCATCCTAGTACTACTCTCGTCCAAGCACGCTTAACTTCGGAGTTCTGATGGGATCCGGTGCATTAGTGCTGGTATGATCGCACCCGTCATGTTATGCGAATAAATTACATGTATATTCATTTATAGGACATAAAGAACCTGAATAACCATAACTTTTGATCCGAACATCCGATTGATGCGCCGTAAAAGCCTATGTGTCAATATGACAATAAACTAACCCGTGGAAAGTCAACGTATAAGCAAACAAATAGAACAAGAAATGTTACTAATGACGGAACACGAAAAAAAAGAGGGGTGCAACACGAGGACTTCCCAGGAGGTCACCCATCCTAGTACTACTTTCGCCCAAGGACGCTTCACTTCGGAGTTCTGATGGGATCCGGTGCATTAGTGCTAGTATGATCGCACCCGTCATGTTATGCGAATAAATTACATGTATATTCATTTATAGGACATAAAAAACCTGATTAACCATATATTTTGATCCAGACATCCGATTGATGCGCCGTAAAAGCCTATGTGTCAATATGACAATAAACTAACGCGTGGAAAGTCAACGCATAAGCAAACAAATAGAACAAGAAATGTTACGAATGACGGAACGCGAAAAAAAAGAGGTGTGCAACACGAGGACTTCCCAGGAGGTCACCCATCCTAGTACTACTCTCGCCCAAGGACGCATAACTTCGGAGTTCTGATGGGATCCGGTGCATTAGTGCTGGTATGATCGCACCAGTCATGTTATGCGAATAAATTAAATGTATATTCATTTATAGGACATAAAGAACCTAATTAACCATAACTTTTGATCCGGACATCCGATTGATGCGCCGTAAAAGCCTATGTGTCAATATGACAATAAACTTACATGTGGAAAGTCAACGCATAAGCGAACAAATAGAACAAGAAATGTTACGAATGACAGAACGCGAAAAAAAAAAGGGACGCAACACGAGGACTTCCAAGGAGGTCACCCATCCTAGTACTACTCTCGTCTAAGCACGCTTAACTTCGGAGTTCTGATGGGATCCGGTGCATTAGTGCTGGTATGATCGCACCCGTCATGTTATGCGAATAAATTACATGTATATTCATATATAGGACATAAAGAACCTGATTAACCATAACTTTTGATCCGGACATCCGATTGATGCGCCGTAAAAGCCTATGTGTCAATATGACAATAAACTAACACGTGGAAAGTCAACGCATAAGCGAACAAATAGAACAAGAAATGTTACGAATGACGGAACGCGAAAAAAAAAAAAAGGACGCAACACGAGGACTTCCAAGGAGGTCACCCATCCTAGTACTACTCTCGTCCAAGCACGCTTAACTTCGGAGTTCTGATGGGATCCGGTGCATTAGTGCTGGTATGATCGCACCCGTCATGTTATGCGAATAAATTACATGTATATTCATTTATAGGACATAAAGAACCTGAATAACCATAACTTTTGATCCGAACATCCGATTGATGCGCCGTAAAAGCCTATGTGTCAATATGACAATAAACTAACCCGTGGAAAGTCAACGTATAAGCAAACAAATAGAACAAGAAATGTTACTAATGACGGAACACGAAAAAAAAGAGGGGTGCAACACGAGGACTTCCCAGGAGGTCACCCATCCTAGTACTACTCTCGCCCAAGGACGCTTCACTTCGGAGTTCTGATGGGATCCGGTGCATTAGTGCTAGTATGATCGCACCCGTCATGTTATGCGAATAAATTACATGTATATTCATTTATAGGACATAAAAAACCTGATTAACCATAACTTTTGATCCAGACATCCGATTGATGCGCCGTAAAAGCCTATGTGTCAATATGACAATAAACTAACGCGTGGAAAGTCAACGCATAAGCAAACAAATAGAACAAGAAATGTTACTAATGACGGAACGCGAAAAAAAAGAGGTGTGCAACACGAGGACTTCCCAGGAGGTCACCCATCCTAGTACTACTCTCGCCCAAGGACGCATAACTTCGGAGTTCTGATGGGATCCGGTGCATTAGTGCTGGTATGATCGCACCAGTCATGTTATGCGAATAAATTAAATGTATATTCATTTATAGGACATAAAGAACCTAATTAACCATAACTTTTGATCCGGACATCCGATTGATGCGCCGTAAAAGCCTATGTGTCAATATGACAATAAACTTACACGTGGAAAGTCAACGCATAAGCGAACAAATAGAACAAGAAATGTTACGAATGACGGAACGCGAAAAAAAAAAAGGGACGCAACACGAGGACTTCCAAGGAGGTCACCCATCCTAGTACTACTCTCGTCTAAGCACGCTTAACTTCGGAGTTCTGATGGGATCCGGTGCATTAGTGCTGGTATGATCGCACCCGTCATGTTATGCGAATAAATTACATGTATATTCATATATAGGACATAAAGAACCTGATTAACCATAACTTTTGATCCGGACATCCGATTGATGCGCCGTAAAAGCCTATGTGTCAATATGACAATAAACTAACACGTGGAAAGTCAACGCATAAGCGAACAAATAGAACAAGAAATGTTACGAATGACGGAACGCGAAAAAAAAAAAAAGGACGCAACACGAGGACTTCCAAGGAGGTCACCCATCCTAGTACTACTCTCGTCCAAGCACGCTTAACTTCGGAGTTCTGATGGGATCCGGTGCATTAGTGCTGGTATGATCGCACCCGTCATGTTATGCGAATAAATTACATGTATATTCATTTATAGGACATAAAGAACCTGAATAACCATAACTTTTGATCCGAACATCCGATTGATGCGCCGTAAAAGCCTATGTGTCAATATGACAATAAATTAACCCGTGGAAAGTCAACGTATAAGCAATCAAATAGAACAAGAAATGTTACTAATGACGGAACACGAAAAAAAAGAGGGGTGCAACACGAGGACTTCCCAGGAGGTCACCCATCCTAGTACTACTCTCGCCCAAGGACGCTTCACTTCGGAGTTCTGATGGGATCCGGTGCATTAGTGCTAGTATGATCGCACCCGTCATGTTATGCGAATAAATTACATGTATTTTCATTTATAGGACATAAAAAACCTGATTAACCATAACTTTTGATCCGGACATCCGATTGAAGCGCCGTAAAAGCCTATGTGTCAATATGACAATAAACTAACACGTGGAAAGTCAACGCATAAGCAAACAAATAGAACAAGAAATGTTACAAATGACGGAACGCGAAAAAAAAAATAGGGTCGCAGCACGAGGACTTCCAAGGACGTCACCCATCCTAGTACTACTATCGCCCAAGCACGCTTAACTTCGGAGTTCTGATGGGATCCGGTGCATTAGTGCTGGTATGATCGCACCCGTCATGTTATGCGAAGAAATTACATGCATATTCATTTATAGGACATAAAGAACCTGAATAACCATAACTTTTGATCCGAACATCCGATTGATGCGCCGTAAAAGCCTATGTGTCAATATGACAATAAACTAACCCGTGGAAAGTCAACGCATAAGCGAACAAATAGAACAAGAAATGTTACGAATGACGGAACGCGAAAAAAAAAGGGACGCAACACGAGGACTTCCAAGGAGGTCACCCATCCTAGTACTACTATCGCCCAAGGACGCTTAACTTCGGAGTTCTGACGGGATCTGGTGCATTAGTGCTGGTATGATCGCACCCGTCATGTTATGCGAATAAATTAAATGTATATTCATTTATAGGACATAAAGAACCTAATTAACCATAACTTTTGATCCGGACATCCGATTGATGCGCCGTAAAAGCCTATGTGTCAATATAACAATAAACTAACGCGTGGAAAGTCAACGCATAAGCAAACAAATAGAACAAGAAATGTTACGAATGACGGAACGCGAAAAAAAAGAGGTGTGCAACACGAGGACTTCCCAGGAGGTCACCCATCCTAGTACTACTCTCGCCCAAGGACGCATAACTTCGGAGTTCTGATGGGATCCGGTGCATTAGTGCTGGTATGATCGCACCAGTCATGTTATGCGAATAAATTAAATGTATATTCATTTATAGGACATAAAGAACCTAATTAACCATAACTTTTGATCCGGACATCCGATTGATGCGCCGTAAAAGCCTATGTGTCAATATGACAATAAACTTACATGTGGAAAGTCAACGCATAAGCGAACAAATAGAACAAGAAATGTTACGAATGACAGAACGCGAAAAAAAAAAGGGACGCAACACGAGGACTTCCAAGGAGGTCACCCATCCTAGTACTACTCTCGTCTAAGCACGCTTAACTTCGGAGTTCTGATGGGATCCGGTGCATTAGTGCTGGTATGATCGCACCCGTCATGTTATGCGAATAAATTACATGTATATTCATATATAGGACATAAAGAACCTGATTAACCATAACTTTTGATCCGGACATCCGATTGATGCGCCGTAAAAGCCTATGTGTCAATATGACAATAAACTAACACGTGGAAAGTCAACGCATAAGCGAACAAATAGAACAAGAAATGTTACGAATGACGGAACGCGAAAAAAAAAAAAAGGACGCAACACGAGGACTTCCAAGGAGGTCACCCATCCTAGTACTACTCTCGTCCAAGCACGCTTAACTTCGGAGTTCTGATGGGATCCGGTGCATTAGTGCTGGTATGATCGCACCCGTCATGTTATGCGAATAAATTACATGTATATTCATTTATAGGACATAAAGAACCTGAATAACCATAACTTTTGATCCGAACATCCGATTGATGCGCCGTAAAAGCCTATGTGTCAATATGACAATAAACTAACCCGTGGAAAGTCAACGTATAAGCAAACAAATAGAACAAGAAATGTTACTAATGACGGAACACGAAAAAAAAGAGGGGTGCAACACGAGGACTTCCCAGGAGGTCACCCATCCTAGTACTACTCTCGCCCAAGGACGCTTCACTTCGGAGTTCTGATGGGATCCGGTGCATTAGTGCTAGTATGATCGCACCCGTCATGTTATGCGAATAAATTACATGTATATTCATTTATAGGACATAAAAAACCTGATTAACCATAACTTTTGATCCAGACATCCGATTGATGCGCCGTAAAAGCCTATGTGTCAATATGACAATAAACTAACCCGTGGAAAGTCAACGTATAAGCAATCAAATAGAACAAGAAATGTTACTAATGACGGAACACGAAAAAAAAGAGGGGTGCAACACGAGGACTTCCCAGGAGGTCACCCATCCTAGTACTACTCTCGCCCAAGGACGCTTCACTTCGGAGTTCTGATGGGATCCGGTGCATTAGTGCTAGTATGATCGCACCCGTCATGTTATGCGAATAAATTACATGTATTTTCATTTATAGGACATAAAAAACCTGATTAACCATATATTTTGATCCAGACATCCGATTGATGCGCCGTAAAAGCCTATGTGTCAATATGACAATAAACTAACGCGTGGAAAGTCAACGCATAAGCAAACAAATAGAACAAGAAATGTTACGAATGACGGAACGCGAAAAAAAAGAGGTGTGCAACACGAGGACTTCCCAGGAGGTCACCCATCCTAGTACTACTCTCGTCCAAGCACGCTTAACTTCGGAGTTCTGATGGGATCCGGTGCATTAGTGCTGGTATGATCGCACCCGTCATGTTATGCGAATAAATTACATGTATATTCATATATAGGACATAAAGAACCTGATTAACCATAACTTTTGATCCGGACATCCGATTGATGCGCCGTAAAAGCCTATGTGTCAATATGACAATAAACTTACATGTGGAAAGTCAACGCATAAGCGAACAAATAGAACAAGAAATGTTACGAATGACAGAACGCGAAAAAAAAAAGGGACGCAACACGAGGACTTCCAAGGAGGTCACCCATCCTAGTACTACTCTCGTCTAAGCACGCTTAACTTCGGAGTTCTGATGGGATCCGGTGCATTAGTGCTGGTATGATCGCACCCGTCATGTTATGCGAATAAATTACATGTATATTCATATATAGGACATAAAGAACCTGATTAACCATAACTTTTGATCCGGACATCCGATTGATGCGCCGTAAAAGCCTATGTGTCAATATGACAATAAACTAACACGTGGAAAGTCAACGCATAAGCGAACAAATAGAACAAGAAATGTTACGAATGACGGAACGCGAAAAAAAAAAAAAGGACGCAACACGAGGACTTCCAAGGAGGTCACCCATCCTAGTACTACTCTCGTCCAAGCACGCTTAACTTCGGAGTTCTGATGGGATCCGGTGCATTAGTGCTGGTATGATCGCACCCGTCATGTTATGCGAATAAATTACATGTATATTCATTTATAGGACATAAAGAACCTGAATAACCATAACTTTTGATCCGAACATCCGATTGATGCGCCGTAAAAGCCTATGTGTCAATATGACAATAAACTAACCCGTGGAAAGTCAACGTATAAGCAAACAAATAGAACAAGAAATGTTACTAATGACGGAACACGAAAAAAAAGAGGGGTGCAACACGAGGACTTCCCAGGAGGTCACCCATCCTAGTACTACTCTCGCCCAAGGACGCTTCACTTCGGAGTTCTGATGGGATCCGGTGCATTAGTGCTAGTATGATCGCACCCGTCATGTTATGCGAATAAATTACATGTATATTCATTTATAGGACATAAAAAACCTGATTAACCATATATTTTGATCCAGACATCCGATTGATGCGCCGTAAAAGCCTATGTGTCAATATGACAATAAACTAACGCGTGGAAAGTCAACGCATAAGCAAACAAATAGAACAAGAAATGTTACGAATGACGGAACGCGAAAAAAAAGAGGTGTGCAACACGAGGACTTCCCAGGAGGTCACCCATCCTAGTACTACTCTCGCCCAAGGACGCATAACTTCGGAGTTCTGATGGGATCCGGTGCATTAGTGCTGGTATGATCGCACCAGTCATGTTATGCGAATAAATTAAATGTATATTCATTTATAGGACATAAAGAACCTAATTAACCATAACTTTTGATCCGGACATCCGATTGATGCGCCGTAAAAGCCTATGTGTCAATATGACAATAAACTTACATGTGGAAAGTCAACGCATAAGCGAACAAATAGAACAAGAAATGTTACGAATGACAGAACGCGAAAAAAAAAAGGGACGCAACACGAGGACTTCCAAGGAGGTCACCCATCCTAGTACTACTCTCGTCTAAGCACGCTTAACTTCGGAGTTCTGATGGGATCCGGTGCATTAGTGCTGGTATGATCGCACCCGTCATGTTATGCGAATAAATTACATGTATATTCATATATAGGACATAAAGAACCTGATTAACCATAACTTTTGATCCGGACATCCGATTGATGCGCCGTAAAAGCCTATGTGTCAATATGACAATAAACTAACACGTGGAAAGTCAACGCATAAGCGAACAAATAGAACAAGAAATGTTACGAATGACGGAACGCGAAAAAAAAAAAAAGGACGCAACACGAGGACTTCCAAGGAGGTCACCCATCCTAGTACTACTCTCGTCCAAGCACGCTTAACTTCGGAGTTCTGATGGGATCCGGTGCATTAGTGCTGGTATGATCGCACCCGTCATGTTATGCGAATAAATTACATGTATATTCATTTATAGGACATAAAGAACCTGAATAACCATAACTTTTGATCCGAACATCCGATTGATGCGCCGTAAAAGCCTATGTGTCAATATGACAATAAACTAACCCGTGGAAAGTCAATGTATAAGCAAACAAATAGAACAAGAAATGTTACTAATGACGGAACACGAAAAAAAAGAGGGGTGCAACACGAGGACTTCCCAGGAGGTCACCCATCCTAGTACTACTCTCGCCCAAGGACGCTTCACTTCGGAGTTCTGATGGGATCCGGTGCATTAGTGCTAGTATGATCGCACCCGTCATGTTATGCGAATAAATTACATGTATATTCATTTATAGGACATAAAAAACCTGATTAACCATAACTTTTGATCCAGACATCCGATTGATGCGCCGTAAAAGCCTATGTGTCAATATGACAATAAACTAACGCGTGGAAAGTCAACGCATAAGCAAACAAATAGAACAAGAAATGTTACGAATGACGGAACGCGAAAAAAAAGAGGTGTGCAACACGAGGACTTCCCAGGAGGTCACCCATCCTAGTACTACTCTCGCCCAAGGACGCATAACTTCGGAGTTCTGATGGGATCCGGTGCATTAGTGCTGGTATGATCGCACCAGTCATGTTATGCGAATAAATTAAATGTATATTCATTTATAGGACATAAAGAACCTAATTAACCATAACTTTTGATCCGGACATCCGATTGATGCGCCGTAAAAGCCTATGTGTCAATATGACAATAAACTTACACGTGGAAAGTCAACGCATAAGCGAACAAATAGAACAAGAAATGTTACGAATGACGGAACGCGAAAAAAAAAAGGGACGCAACACGAGGACTTCCAAGGAGGTCACCCATCCTAGTACTACTCTCGTCTAAGCACGCTTAACTTCGGAGTTCTGATGGGATCCGGTGCATTAGTGCTGGTATGATCGCACCCGTCATGTTATGCGAATAAATTACATGTATATTCATATATAGGACATAAAGAACCTGATTAACCATAACTTTTGATCCGGACATCCGATTGATGCGCCGTAAAAGCCTATGTGTCAATATGACAATAAACTAACACGTGGAAAGTCAACGCATAAGCGAACAAATAGAACAAGAAATGTTACGAATGACGGAACGCGAAAAAAAAAAAAAGGACGCAACACGAGGACTTCCAAGGAGGTCACCCATCCTAGTACTACTCTCGTCCAAGCACGCTTAACTTCGGAGTTCTGATGGGATCCGGTGCATTAGTGCTGGTATGATCGCACCCGTCATGTTATGCGAATAAATTACATGTATATTCATTTATAGGACATAAAGAACCTGAATAACCATAACTTTTGATCCGAACATCCGATTGATGCGCCGTAAAAGCCTATGTGTCAATATGACAATAAATTAACCCGTGGAAAGTCAACGTATAAGCAATCAAATAGAACAAGAAATGTTACTAATGACGGAACACGAAAAAAAAGAGGGGTGCAACACGAGGACTTCCCAGGAGGTCACCCATCCTAGTACTACTCTCGCCCAAGGACGCTTCACTTCGGAGTTCTGATGGGATCCGGTGCATTAGTGCTAGTATGATCGCACCCGTCATGTTATGCGAATAAATTACATGTATTTTCATTTATAGGACATAAAAAACCTGATTAACCATAACTTTTGATCCGGACATCCGATTGAAGCGCCGTAAAAGCCTATGTGTCAATATGACAATAAACTAACACGTGGAAAGTCAACGCATAAGCAAACAAATAGAACAAGAAATGTTACAAATGACGGAACGCGAAAAAAAAAATAGGGTCGCAGCACGAGGACTTCCAAGGACGTCACCCATCCTAGTACTACTATCGCCCAAGCACGCTTAACTTCGGAGTTCTGATGGGATCCGGTGCATTAGTGCTGGTATGATCGCACCCGTCATGTTATGCGAAGAAATTACATGCATATTCATTTATAGGACATAAAGAACCTGAATAACCATAACTTTTGATCCGAACATCCGATTGATGCGCCGTAAAAGCCTATGTGTCAATATGACAATAAACTAACCCGTGGAAAGTCAACGCATAAGCGAACAAATAGAACAAGAAATGTTACGAATGACGGAACGCGAAAAAAAAAGGGACGCAACACGAGGACTTCCAAGGAGGTCACCCATCCTAGTACTACTCTCGTCCAAGCACGCTTAACTTCGGAGTTCTGATGGGATCCGGTGCATTAGTGCTGGTATGATCGCACCCGTCATGTTATGCGAATAAATTACATGTATATTCATTTATAGGACATAAAGAACCTGAATAACCATAACTTTTGATCCGAACATCCGATTGATGCGCCGTAAAAGCCTATGTGTCAATATGACAATAAACTAACCCGTGGAAAGTCAACGTATAAGCAAACAAATAGAACAAGAAATGTTACTAATGACGGAACACGAAAAAAAAGAGGGGTGCAACACGAGGACTTCCCAGGAGGTCACCCATCCTAGTACTACTCTCGCCCAAGGACGCTTCACTTCGGAGTTCTGATGGGATCCGGTGCATTAGTGCTAGTATGATCGCACCCGTCATGTTATGCGAATAAATTACATGTATATTCATTTATAGGACATAAAAAACCTGATTAACCATAACTTTTGATCCAGACATCCGATTGATGCGCCGTAAAAGCCTATGTGTCAATATGACAATAAACTAACCCGTGGAAAGTCAACGTATAAGCAATCAAATAGAACAAGAAATGTTACTAATGACGGAACACGAAAAAAAAGAGGGGTGCAACACGAGGACTTCCCAGGAGGTCACCCATCCTAGTACTACTCTCGCCCAAGGACGCTTCACTTCGGAGTTCTGATGGGATCCGGTGCATTAGTGCTAGTATGATCGCACCCGTCATGTTATGCGAATAAATTACATGTATTTTCATTTATAGGACATAAAAAACCTGATTAACCATAACTTTTGATCCGGACATCCGATTGAAGCGCCGTAAAAGCCTATGTGTCAATATGACAATAAACTAACACGTGGAAAGTCAACGCATAAGCAAACAAATAGAACAAGAAATGTTACAAATGACGGAACGCGAAAAAAAAAATAGGGTCGCAGCACGAGGACTTCCAAGGACGTCACCCATCCTAGTACTACTATCGCCCAAGCACGCTTAACTTCGGAGTTCTGATGGGATCCGGTGCATTAGTGCTGGTATGATCGCACCCGTCATGTTATGCGAAGAAATTACATGCATATTCATTTATAGGACATAAATAACCTGAATAACCATAACTTTTGATCCGAACATCCGATTGATGCGCCGTAAAAGCCTATGTGTCAATATGACAATAAACTAACCCGTGGAAAGTCAACGCATAAGCGAACAAATAGAACAAGAAATGTTACGAATGACGGAACGCGAAAAAAAAAGGGACGCAACACGAGGACTTCCAAGGAGGTCACCCATCCTAGTACTACTCTCGTCCAAGCACGCTTAACTTCGGAGTTCTGATGGGATCCGGTGCATTAGTGCTGGTATGATCGCACCCGTCATGTTATGCGAATAAATTACATGTATATTCATTTATAGGACATAAAGAACCTGAATAACCATAACTTTTGATCCGAACATCCGATTGATGCGCCGTAAAAGCCTATGTGTCAATATGACAATAAACTAACGCGTGGAAAGTCAACGCATAAGCAAACAAATAGAACAAGAAATGTTACGAATGACGGAACGCGAAAAAAAAGAGGTGTGCAACACGAGGACTTCCCAGGAGGTCACCCATCCTAGTACTACTCTCGCCCAAGGACGCATAACTTCGGAGTTCTGATGGGATCCGGTGCATTAGTGCTGGTATGATCGCACCAGTCATGTTATGCGAATAAATTAAATGTATATTCATTTATAGGACATAAAGAACCTAATTAACCATAACTTTTGATCCGGACATCCGATTGATGCGCCGTAAAAGCCTATGTGTCAATATGACAATAAACTTACACGTGGAAAGTCAACGCATAAGCGAACAAATAGAACAAGAAATGTTACGAATGACGGAACGCGAAAAAAAAAAGGGACGCAACACGAGGACTTCCAAGGAGGTCACCCATCCTAGTACTACTCTCGTCTAAGCACGCTTAACTTCGGAGTTCTGATGGGATCCGGTGCATTAGTGCTGGTATGATCGCACCCGTCATGTTATGCGAATAAATTACATGTATATTCATATATAGGACATAAAGAACCTGATTAACCATAACTTTTGATCCGGACATCCGATTGATGCGCCGTAAAAGCCTATGTGTCAATATGACAATAAACTAACACGTGGAAAGTCAACGCATAAGCGAACAAATAGAACAAGAAATGTTACGAATGACGGAACGCGAAAAAAAAAAAAGGACGCAACACGAGGACTTCCAAGGAGGTCACCCATCCTAGTACTACTCTCGTCCAAGCACGCTTAACTTCGGAGTTCTGATGGGATCCGGTGCATTAGTGCTGGTATGATCGCACCCGTCATGTTATGCGAATAAATTACATGTATATTCATATATAGGACATAAAGAACCTGAATAACCATAACTTTTGATCCGAACATCCGATTGATGCGCCGTAAAAGCCTATGTGTCAATATGACAATAAATTAACCCGTGGAAAGTCAACGTATAAGCAATCAAATAGAACAAGAAATGTTACTAATGACGGAACACGAAAAAAAAGAGGGGTGCAACACGAGGACTTCCCAGGAGGTCACCCATCCTAGTACTACTCTCGCCCAAGGACGCTTCACTTCGGAGTTCTGATGGGATCCGGTGCATTAGTGCTAGTATGATCGCACCCGTCATGTTATGCGAATAAATTACATGTATATTCATTTATAGGACATAAAAAACCTGATTAACCATAACTTTTGATCCGGACATCCGATTGAAGCGCCGTAAAAGCCTATGTGTCAATATGACAATAAACTAACACGTGGAAAGTCAACGCATAAGCAAACAAATAGAACAAGAAATGTTACAAATGACGGAACGCGAAAAAAAAAATAGGGTCGCAGCACGAGGACTTCCAAGGACGTCACCCATCCTAGTACTACTATCGCCCAAGCACGCTTAACTTCGGAGTTCTGATGGGATCCGGTGCATTAGTGCTGGTATGATCGCACCCGTCATGTTATGCGAAGAAATTACATGCATATTCATTTATAGGACATAAAGAACCTGAATAACCATAACTTTTGATCCGAACATCCGATTGATGCGCCGTAAAAGCCTATGTGTCAATATGACAATAAACTAACCCGTGGAAAGTCAACGCATAAGCGAACAAATAGAACAAGAAATGTTACGAATGACGGAACGCGAAAAAAAAAGGGACGCAACACGAGGACTTCCAAGGAGGTCACCCATCCTAGTACTACTCTCGTCCAAGCACGCTTAACTTCGGAGTTCTGATGGGATCCGGTGCATTAGTGCTGGTATGATCGCACCCGTCATGTTATGCGAATAAATTACATGTATATTCATTTATAGGACATAAAGAACCTGAATAACCATAACTTTTGATCCGAACATCCGATTGATGCGCCGTAAAAGCCTATGTGTCAATATGACAATAAACTAACCCGTGGAAAGTCAACGTATAAGCAAACAAATAGAACAAGAAATGTTACTAATGACGGAACACGAAAAAAAAGAGGGGTGCAACACGAGGACTTCCCAGGAGGTCACCCATCCTAGTACTACTCTCGCCCAAGGACGCTTCACTTCGGAGTTCTGATGGGATCCGGTGCATTAGTGCTAGTATGATCGCACCCGTCATGTTATGCGAATAAATTACATGTATATTCATTTATAGGACATAAAAAACCTGATTAACCATAACTTTTGATCCAGACATCCGATTGATGCGCCGTAAAAGCCTATGTGTCAATATGACAATAAACTAACCCGTGGAAAGTCAACGTATAAGCAATCAAATAGAACAAGAAATGTTACTAATGACGGAACACGAAAAAAAAGAGGGGTGCAACACGAGGACTTCCCAGGAGGTCACCCATCCTAGTACTACTCTCGCCCAAGGACGCTTCACTTCGGAGTTCTGATGGGATCCGGTGCATTAGTGCTAGTATGATCGCACCCGTCATGTTATGCGAATAAATTACATGTATTTTCATTTATAGGACATAAAAAACCTGATTAACCATATATTTTGATCCAGACATCCGATTGATGCGCCGTAAAAGCCTATGTGTCAATATGACAATAAACTAACGCGTGGAAAGTCAACGCATAAGCAAACAAATAGAACAAGAAATGTTACGAATGACGGAACGCGAAAAAAAAGAGGGGTGCAACACGAGGACTTCCCAGGAGGTCACCCATCCTAGTACTACTCTCGCCCAAGGACGCTTCACTTCGGAGTTCTGATGGGATCCGGTGCATTAGTGCTAGTATGATCGCACCCGTCATGTTATGCGAATAAATTACATGTATATTCATTTATAGGACATAAAAAACCTGATTAACCATAACTTTTGATCCGGACATCCGATTGAAGCGCCGTAAAAGCCTATGTGTCAATATGACAATAAACTAACACGTGGAAAGTCAACGCATAAGCAAACAAATAGAACAAGAAATGTTACAAATGACGGAACGCGAAAAAAAAAATAGGGTCGCAGCACGAGGACTTCCAAGGAGGTCACCCATCCTAGTACTACTCTCGTCCAAGCACGCTTAACTTCGGAGTTCTGATGGGATCCGGTGCATTAGTGCTGGTATGATCGCACCCGTCATGTTATGCGAATAAATTACATGTATATTCATTTATAGGACATAAACAACCTGATTAACCATAACTTTTGATCCGTACATCCGATTGATGCGCCGTAAAAGCCTATGTGTCAATATGACAATAAACTAACACGTGGAAAGTCAACGCATAAGCGAACAAATAGAACAAGAAATGTTACGAATGACGGAACGCGAAAAAAAAAGGGACGCAACACGAGGACTTCCAAGGAGGTCACCCATCCTAGTACTACTCTCGTCCAAGCACGCTTAACTTCGGAGTTCTGATGGGATCCGGTGCATTAGTGCTGGTATGATCGCACCCGTCATGTTATGCGAATAAATTACATGTATATTCATTTATAGGACATAAAGAACCTGAATAACCATAACTTTTGATCCGAACATCCGATTGATGCGCCGTAAAAGCCTATGTGTCAATATGACAATAAACTAACCCGTGGAAAGTCAACGTATAAGCAAACAAATAGAACAAGAAATGTTACTAATGACGGAACACGAAAAAAAAGAGGGGTGCAACACGAGGACTTCCCAGGAGGTCACCCATCCTAGTACTACTCTCGCCCAAGGACGCTTCACTTCGGAGTTCTGATGGGATCCGGTGCATTAGTGCTAGTATGATCGCACCCGTCATGTTATGCGAATAAATTACATGTATATTCATTTATAGGACATAAAAAACCTGATTAACCATAACTTTTGATCCAGACATCCGATTGATGCGCCGTAAAAGCCTATGTGTCAATATGACAATAAACTAACGCGTGGAAAGTCAACGCATAAGCAAACAAATAGAACAAGAAATGTTACGAATGACGGAACGCGAAAAAAAAGAGGTGTGCAACACGAGGACTTCCCAGGAGGTCACCCATCCTAGTACTACTCTCGCCCAAGGACGCATAACTTCGGAGTTCTGATGGGATCCGGTGCATTAGTGCTGGTATGATCGCACCAGTCATGTTATGCGAATAAATTAAATGTATATTCATTTATAGGACATAAAGAACCTAATTAACCATAACTTTTGATCCGGACATCCGATTGATGCGCCGTAAAAGCCTATGTGTCAATATGACAATAAACTTACACGTGGAAAGTCAACGCATAAGCGAACAAATAGAACAAGAAATGTTACGAATGACGGAACGCGAAAAAAAAAAGGGACGCAACACGAGGACTTCCAAGGAGGTCACCCATCCTAGTACTACTCTCGTCTAAGCACGCTTAACTTCGGAGTTCTGATGGGATCCGGTGCATTAGTGCTGGTATGATCGCACCCGTCATGTTATGCGAATAAATTACAGGTATATTCATATATAGGACATAAAGAACCTGATTAACCATAACTTTTGATCCGGACATCCGATTGATGCGCCGTAAAAGCCTATGTGTCAATATGACAATAAACTAACACGTGGAAAGTCAACGCATAAGCGAACAAATAGAACAAGAAATGTTACGAATGACGGAACGCGAAAAAAAAAAAAAAGGACGCAACACGAGGACTTCCAAGGAGGTCACCCATCCTAGTACTACTCTCGTCCAAGCACGCTTAACTTCGGAGTTCTGATGGGATCCGGTGCATTAGTGCTGGTATGATCGCACCCGTCATGTTATGCGAATAAATTACATGTATATTCATTTATAGGACATAAAGAACCTGAATAACCATAACTTTTGATCCGAACATCCGATTGATGCGCCGTAAAAGCCTATGTGTCAATATGACAATAAATTAACCCGTGGAAAGTCAACGTATAAGCAATCAAATAGAACAAGAAATGTTACTAATGACGGAACACGAAAAAAAAGAGGGGTGCAACACGAGGACTTCCCAGGAGGTCACCCATCCTAGTACTACTCTCGCCCAAGGACGCTTCACTTCGGAGTTCTGATGGGATCCGGTGCATTAGTGCTAGTATGATCGCACCCGTCATGTTATGCGAATAAATTACATGTATATTCATTTATAGGACATAAAAAACCTGATTAACCATAACTTTTGATCCGGACATCCGATTGAAGCGCCGTAAAAGCCTATGTGTCAATATGACAATAAACTAACACGTGGAAAGTCAACGCATAAGCAAACAAATAGAACAAGAAATGTTACAAATGACGGAACGCGAAAAAAAAAATAGGGTCGCAGCACGAGGACTTCCAAGGACGTCACCCATCCTAGTACTACTATCGCCCAAGCACGCTTAACTTCGGAGTTCTGATGGGATCCGGTGCATTAGTGCTGGTATGATCGCACCCGTCATGTTATGCGAAGAAATTACATGCATATTCATTTATAGGACATAAAGAACCTGAATAACCATAACTTTTGATCCGAACATCCGATTGATGCGCCGTAAAAGCCTATGTGTCAATATGACAATAAACTAACCCGTGGAAAGTCAACGCATAAGCGAACAAATAGAACAAGAAATGTTACGAATGACGGAACGCGAAAAAAAAAGGGACGCAACACGAGGACTTCCAAGGAGGTCACCCATCCTAGTACTACTCTCGTCCAAGCACGCTTAACTTCGGAGTTCTGATGGGATCCGGTGCATTAGTGCTGGTATGATCGCACCCGTCATGTTATGCGAATAAATTACATGTATATTCATTTATAGGACATAAAGAACCTGAATAACCATAACTTTTGATCCGAACATCCGATTGATGCGCCGTAAAAGCCTATGTGTCAATATGACAATAAACTAACCCGTGGAAAGTCAACGTATAAGCAAACAAATAGAACAAGAAATGTTACTAATGACGGAACACGAAAAAAAAGAGGGGTGCAACACGAGGACTTCCCAGGAGGTCACCCATCCTAGTACTACTCTCGCCCAAGGACGCTTCACTTCGGAGTTCTGATGGGATCCGGTGCATTAGTGCTAGTATGATCGCACCCGTCATGTTATGCGAATAAATTACATGTATATTCATTTATAGGACATAAAAAACCTGATTAACCATAACTTTTGATCCAGACATCCGATTGATGCGCCGTAAAAGCCTATGTGTCAATATGACAATAAACTAACCCGTGGAAAGTCAACGTATAAGCAATCAAATAGAACAAGAAATGTTACTAATGACGGAACACGAAAAAAAAGAGGGGTGCAACACGAGGACTTCCCAGGAGGTCACCCATCCTAGTACTACTCTCGCCCAAGGACGCTTCACTTCGGAGTTCTGATGGGATCCGGTGCATTAGTGCTAGTATGATCGCACCCGTCATGTTATGCGAATAAATTACATGTATATTCATTTATAGGACATAAAAAACCTGATTAACCATAACTTTTGATCCGGACATCCGATTGAAGCGCCGTAAAAGCCTATGTGTCAATATGACAATAAACTAACACGTGGAAAGTCAACGCATAAGCAAACAAATAGAACAAGAAATGTTACAAATGACGGAACGCGAAAAAAAAAATAGGGTCGCAGCACGAGGACTTCCAAGGAGGTCACCCATCCTAGTACTACTCTCGTCCAAGCACGCTTAACTTCGGAGTTCTGATGGGATCCGGTGCATTAGTGCTGGTATGATCGCACCCGTCATGTTATGCGAATAAATTACATGTATATTCATATATAGGACATAAAGAACCTGATTAACCATAACTTTTGATCCGTACATCCGATTGATGCGCCGTAAAAGCCTATGTGTCAATATGACAATAAACTAACACGTGGAAAGTCAACGCATAAGCGAACAAATAGAACAAGAAATGTTACGAATGACGGAACGCGAAAAAAAAAGGGACGCAACACGAGGACTTCCAAGGAGGTCACCCATCCTAGTACTACTCTCGTCCAAGCACGCTTAACTTCGGAGTTCTGATGGGATCCGGTGCATTAGTGCTGGTATGATCGCACCCGTCATGTTATGCGAATAAATTACATGTATATTCATTTATAGGACATAAAGAACCTGAATAACCATAACTTTTGATCCGAACATCCGATTGATGCGCCGTAAAATCCTATGTGTCAATATGACAATAAACTAACCCGTGGAAAGTCAACGTATAAGCAAACAAATAGAACAAGAAATGTTACTAATGACGGAACACGAAAAAAAAGAGGGGTGCAACACGAGGACTTCCCAGGAGGTCACCCATCCTAGTACTACTCTCGCCCAAGGACGCTTCACTTCGGAGTTCTGATGGGATCCGGTGCATTAGTGCTAGTATGATCGCACCCGTCATGTTATGCGAATAAATTACATGTATATTCATTTATAGGACATAAAAAACCTGATTAACCATAACTTTTGATCCAGACATCCGATTGATGCGCCGTAAAAGCCTATGTGTCAATATGACAATAAACTAACGCGTGGAAAGTCAACGCATAAGCAAACAAATAGAACAAGAAATGTTACGAATGACGGAACGCGAAAAAAAAGAGGTGTGCAACACGAGGACTTCCCAGGAGGTCACCCATCCTAGTACTACTCTCGCCCAAGGACGCATAACTTCGGAGTTCTGATGGGATCCGGTGCATTAGTGCTGGTATGATCGCACCAGTCATGTTATGCGAATAAATTAAATGTATATTCATTTATAGGACATAAAGAACCTAATTAACCATAACTTTTGATCCGGACATCCGATTGATGCGCCGTAAAAGCCTATGTGTCAATATGACAATAAACTTACACGTGGAAAGTCAACGCATAAGCGAACAAATAGAACAAGAAATGTTACGAATGACGGAACGCGAAAAAAAAAGGGACGCAACACGAGGACTTCCAAGGAGGTCACCCATCCTAGTACTACTCTCGTCTAAGCACGCTTAACTTCGGAGTTCTGATGGGATCCGGTGCATTAGTGCTGGTATGATCGCACCCGTCATGTTATGCGAATAAATTACAGGTATATTCATATATAGGACATAAAGAACCTGATTAACCATAACTTTTGATCCGGACATCCGATTGATGCGCCGTAAAAGCCTATGTGTCAATATGACAATAAACTAACACGTGGAAAGTCAACGCATAAGCGAACAAATAGAACAAGAAATGTTACGAATGACGGAACGCGAAAAAAAAAAAAAAGGACGCAACACGAGGACTTCCAAAGAGGTCACCCATCCTAGTACTACTCTCGTCCAAGCACGCTTAACTTCGGAGTTCTGATGGGATCCGGTGCATTAGTGCTGGTATGATCGCACCCGTCATGTTATGCGAATAAATTACATGTATATTCATTTATAGGACATAAAGAACCTGAATAACCATAACTTTTGATCCGAACATCCGATTGATGCGCCGTAAAAGCCTATGTGTCAATATGACAATAAATTAACCCGTGGAAAGTCAACGTATAAGCAATCAAATAGAACAAGAAATGTTACTAATGACGGAACACGAAAAAAAAGAGGGGTGCAACACGAGGACTTCCCAGGAGGTCACCCATCCTAGTACTACTCTCGCCCAAGGACGCTTCACTTCGGAGTTCTGATGGGATCCGGTGCATTAGTGCTAGTATGATCGCACCCGTCATGTTATGCGAATAAATTACATGTATATTCATTTATAGGACATAAAAAACCTGATTAACCATAACTTTTGATCCGGACATCCGATTGAAGCGCCGTAAAAGCCTATGTGTCAATATGACAATAAACTAACACGTGGAAAGTCAACGCATAAGCAAACAAATAGAACAAGAAATGTTACAAATGACGTAACGCGAAAAAAAAAATAGGGTCGCAGCACGAGGACTTCCAAGGACGTCACCCATCCTAGTACTACTATCGCCCAAGCACGCTTAACTTCGGAGTTCTGATGGGATCCGGTGCATTAGTGCTGGTATGATCGCACCCGTCATGTTATGCGAAGAAATTACATGTATATTCATTTATAGGACATAAAGAACCTGAATAACCATAACTTTTGATCCGAACATCCGATTGATGCGCCGTAAAAGCCTATGTGTCAATATGACAATAAACTAACCCGTGGAAAGTCAACGTATAAGCAAACAAATAGAACAAGAAATGTTACTAATGACGGAACACGAAAAAAAAAGAGGGGTGCAACACGAGGACTTCCCAGGAGGTCACCCATCCTAGTACTACTCTCGCCCAAGGACGCTTCACTTCGGAGTTCTGATGGGATCCGGTGCATTAGTGCTAGTATGATCGCACCCGTCATGTTATGCGAATAAATTACATGTATATTCATTTATAGGACATAAAAAACCTGATTAACCATAACTTTTGATCCAGACATCCGATTGATGCGCCGTAAAAGCCTATGTGTCAATATGACAATAAACTAACGCGTGGAAAGTCAACGCATAAGCAAACAAATAGAACAAGAAATGTTACGAATGACGGAACGCGAAAAAAAAGAGGTGTGCAACACGAGGACTTCCCAGGAGGTCACCCATCCTAGTACTACTCTCGCCCAAGGACGCATAACTTCGGAGTTCTGATGGGATCCGGTGCATTATTGCTGGTATGATCGCACCAGTCATGTTATGCGAATAAATTAAATGTATATTCATTTATAGGACATAAAGAACCTAATTAACCATAACTTTTGATCCGGACATCCGATTGATGCGCCGTAAAAGCCTATGTGTCAATATGACAATAAACTAACACGTGGAAAGTCAACGCATAAGCGAACAAATAGAACAAGAAATGTTACGAATGACGGAACGCGAAAAAAAAAGGGACGCAACACGAGGACTTCCAAGGAGGTCACCCATCCTAGTACTACTCTCGTCTAAGCACGCTTAACTCGGAGTTCTGATGGGATCCGGTGCATTAGTGCTGGTATGATCGCACCCGTCATGTTATGCGAATAAATTACATGTATATTCATATATAGGACATAAAGAACCTGATTAACCATAACTTTTGATCCGGACATCCGATTGATGCGCCGTAAAAGCCTATGTGTCAATATGACAATAAACTAACACGTGGAAAGTCAACGCATAAGCGAACAAATAGAACAAGAAATGTTACGAATGACGGAACGCGAAAAAAAAAAAGGACGCAACACGAGGACTTCCAAGGAGGTCACCCATCCTAGTACTACTCTCGTCCAAGCACGCTTAACTTCGGAGTTCTGATGGGATCCGGTGCATTAGTGCTGGTATGATCGCACCCGTCATGTTATGCGAATAAATTACATGTATATTCATTTATAGGACATAAAGAACCTGAATAACCATAACTTTTGATCCGAACATCCGATTGATGCGCCGTAAAAGCCTATGTGTCAATATGACAATAAACTAACCCGTGGAAAGTCAACGTATAAGCAAACAAATAGAACAAGAAATGTTACTAATGACGGAACACGAAAAAAAAGAGGGGTGCAACACGAGGACTTCCCAGGAGGTCACCCATCCTAGTACTACTCTCGCCCAAGGACGCTTCACTTCGGAGTTCTGATGGGATCCGGTGCATTAGTGCTAGTATGATCGCACCCGTCATGTTATACGAATAAATTACATGTATATTCATTTATAGGACATAAAAAACCTGATTAACCATAACTTTTGATCCAGACATCCGATTGATGCGCCGTAAAAGCCTATGTGTCAATATGACAATAAACTAACGCGTGGAAAGTCAACGCATAAGCAAACAAATAGAACAAGAAATGTTACGAATGACGGAACGCGAAAAAAAAGAGGTGTGCAACACGAGGACTTCCCAGGAGGTCACCCATCCTAGTACTACTCTCGCCCAAGGACGCATAACTTCGGAGTTCTGATGGGATCCGGTGCATTATTGCTGGTATGATCGCACCAGTCATGTTATGCGAATAAATTAAATGTATATTCATTTATAGGACATAAAGAACCTAATTAACCATAACTTTTGATCCGGACATCCGATTGATGCGCCGTAAAAGCCTATGTGTCAATATGACAATAAACTAACACGTGGAAAGTCAACGCATAAGCGAACAAATAGAACAAGAAATGTTACGAATGACGGAACGCGAAAAAAAAAAGGGACGCAACACGAGGACTTCCAAGGAGGTCACCCATCCTAGTACTACTCTCGTCTAAGCACGCTTAACTTCGGAGTTCTGATGGGATCCGGTGCATTAGTGCTGGTATGATCGCACCCGTCATGTTATGCGAATAAATTACATGTATATTCATATATAGGACATAAAGAACCTGATTAACCATAACTTTTGATCCGGACATCCGATTGATGCGCCGTAAAAGCCTATGTGTCAATATGACAATAAACTAACACGTGGAAAGTCAACGCATAAGCGAACAAATAGAACAAGAAATGTTACGAATGACGGAACGCGAAAAAAAAAAAAGGACGCAACACGAGGACTTCCAAGGAGGTCACCCATCCTAGTACTACTCTCGTCCAAGCACGCTTAACTTCGGAGTTCTGATGGGATCCGGTGCATTAGTGCTGGTATGATCGCACCCGTCATGTTATGCGAATAAATTACATGTATATTCATTTATAGGACATAAAGAACCTGAATAACCATAACTTTTGATCCGAACATCCGATTGATGCGCCGTAAAAGCCTATGTGTCAATATGACAATAAACTAACCCGTGGAAAGTCAACGTATAAGCAAACAAATAGAACAAGAAATGTTACTAATGACGGAACACGAAAAAAAAGAGGGGTGCAACACGAGGACTTCCCAGGAGGTCACCCATCCTAGTACTACTCTCGCCCAAGGACGCTTCACTTCGGAGTTCTGATGGGATCCGGTGCATTAGTGCTAGTATGATCGCACCCGTCATGTTATGCGAATAAATTACATGTATATTCATTTATAGGACATAAAAAACCTGATTAACCATAACTTTTGATCCAGACATCCGATTGATGCGCCGTAAAAGCCTATGTGTCAATATGACAATAAACTAACGCGTGGAAAGTCAACGCATAAGCAAACAAATAGAACAAGAAATGTTACGAATGACGGAACGCGAAAAAAAAGAGGTGTGCAACACGAGGACTTCCCAGGAGGTCACCCATCCTAGTACTACTCTCGCCCAAGGACGCATAACTTCGGAGTTCTGATGGGATCCGGTGCATTAGTGCTGGTATGATCGCACCAGTCATGTTATGCGAATAAATTAAATGTATATTCATTTATAGGACATAAAGAACCTAATTAACCATAACTTTTGATCCGGACATCCGATTGATGCGCCGTAAAAGCCTATGTGTCAATATGACAATAAACTTACACGTGGAAAGTCAACGCATAAGCGAACAAATAGAACAAGAAATGTTACGAATGACGGAACGCGAAAAAAAAAGGGACGCAACACGAGGACTTCCAAGGAGGTCACCCATCCTAGTACTACTCTCGTCTAAGCACGCTTAACTTCGGAGTTCTGATGGGATCCGGTGCATTAGTGCTGGTATGATCGCACCCGTCATGTTATGCGAATAAATTACATGTATATTCATATATAGGACATAAAGAACCTGATTAACCATAACTTTTGATCCGGACATCCGATTGATGCGCCGTAAAAGCCTATGTGTCAATATGACAATAAACTAACACGTGGAAAGTCAACGCATAAGCGAACAAATAGAACAAGAAATGTTACGAATGACGGAACGCGAAAAAAAAAAAAAGGAAGCAACACGAGGACTTCCAAGGAGGTCACCCATCCTAGTACTACTCTCGTCCAAGCACGCTTAACTTCGGAGTTCTGATGGGATCCGGTGCATTAGTGCTGGTATGATCGCACCCGTCATGTTATGCGAATAAATTACATGTATATTCATTTATAGGACATAAAGAACCTGAATAACCATAACTTTTGATCCGAACATCCGATTGATGCGCCGTAAAAGCCTATGTGTCAATATGACAATAAATTAACCCGTGGAAAGTCAACGTATAAGCAATCAAATAGAACAAGAAATGTTACTAATGACGGAACACGAAAAAAAAGAGGGGTGCAACACGAGGACTTCCCAGGAGGTCACCCATCCTAGTACTACTCTCGCCCAAGGACGCTTCACTTCGGAGTTCTGATGGGATCCGGTGCATTAGTGCTAGTATGATCGCACCCGTCATGTTATGCGAATAAATTACATGTATATTCATTTATAGGACATAAAAAACCTGATTAACCATAACTTTTGATCCGGACATCCGATTGAAGCGCCGTAAAAGCCTATGTGTCAATATGACAATAAACTAACACGTGGAAAGTCAACGCATAAGCAAACAAATAGAACAAGAAATGTTACAAATGACGGAACGCGAAAAAAAAAATAGGGTCGCAGCACGAGGACTTCCAAGGACGTCACCCATCCTAGTACTACTATCGCCCAAGCACGCTTAACTTCGGAGTTCTGATGGGATCCGGTGCATTAGTGCTGGTATGATCGCACCCGTCATGTTATGCGAAGAAATTACATGTATTTTCATTTATAGGACATAAAGAACCTGAATAACCATAACTTTTGATCCGAACATCCGATTGATGCGCCGTAAAAGCCTATGTGTCAATATGACAATAAACTAACCCGTGGAAAGTCAACGTATAAGCAAACAAATAGAACAAGAAATGTTACTAATGACGGAACACGAAAAAAAAAGAGGGGTGCAACACGAGGACTTCCCAGGAGGTCACCCATCCTAGTACTACTCTCGCCCAAGGACGCTTCACTTCGGAGTTCTGATGGGATCCGGTGCATTAGTGCTAGTATGATCGCACCCGTCATGTTATGCGAATAAATTACATGTATATTCATTTATAGGACATAAAAAACCTGATTAACCATAACTTTTGATCCGGACATCCGATTGATGCGCCGTAAAAGCCTATGTGTCAATATGACAATAAAATAACACGTGGAAAGTCAACGCATAAGCGAACAAATAGAACAAGAAATGTTACGAATGACGGAACGCGAAAAAAAAAAAGGACGCAACACGAGGACTTCCAAGGAGGTCACCCATCCTAGTACTACTCTCGTCCAAGCACGCTTAACTTCGGAGTTCTGATGGGATCCGGTGCATTAGTGCTGGTATGATCGCACCCGTCATGTTATGCGAATAAATTACATGTATATTCATTTATAGGACATAAAGAACCTGAATAACCATAACTTTTGATCCGAACATCCGATTGATGCGCCGTAAAAGCCTATGTGTCAATATGACAATAAACTAACCCGTGGAAAGTCAACGTATAAGCAAACAAATAGAACAAGAAATGTTACTAATGACGGAACACGAAAAAAAAGAGGGGTGCAACACGAGGACTTCCCAGGAGGTCACCCATCCTAGTACTACTCTCGCCCAAGGACGCTTCACTTCGGAGTTCTGATGGGATCCGGTGCATTAGTGCTAGTATGATCACACCCGTCATGTTATGCGAATAAATTACATGTATATTCATTTATAGGACATAAAAAACCTGATTAACCATAACTTTTGATCCAGACATCCGATTGATGCGCCGTAAAAGCCTATGTGTCAATATGACAATAAATTAACGCGTGGAAAGTCAACGCATAAGCAAACAAATAGAACAAGAAATGTTACGAATGACGGAACGCGAAAAAAAAGAGGTGTGCAACACGAGGACTTCCCAGGAGGTCACCCATCCTAGTACTACTCTCGCCCAAGGACGCATAACTTCGGAGTTCTGATGGGATCCGGTGCATTAGTGCTGGTATGATCGCACCAGTCATGTTATGCGAATAAATTAAATGTATATTCATTTATAGGACATAAAGAACCTAATTAACCATAACTTTTGATCCGGACATCCGATTGATGCGCCGTAAAAGCCTATGTGTCAATATGACAATAAACTTACACGTGGAAAGTCAACGCATAAGCGAACAAATAGAACAAGAAATGTTACGAATGACGGAACGCGAAAAAAAAAAGGGACGCAACACGAGGACTTCCAAGGAGGTCACCCATCCTAGTACTACTCTCGTCTAAGCACGCTTAACTTCGGAGTTCTGATGGGATCCGGTGCATTAGTGCTGGTATGATCGCACCCGTCATGTTATGCGAATAAATTACATGTATATTCATATATAGGACATAAAGAACCTGATTAACCATAACTTTTGATCCGGACATCCGATTGATGCGCCGTAAAAGCCTATGTGTCAATATGACAATAAACTAACACGTGGAAAGTCAACGCATAAGCGAACAAATAGAACAAGAAATGTTACGAATGACGGAACGCGAAAAAAAAAAAAAAGGACGCAACACGAGGACTTCCAAGGAGGTCACCCATCCTAGTACTACTCTCGTCCAAGCACGCTTAACTTCGGAGTTCTGATGGGATCCGGTGCATTAGTGCTGGTATGATCGCACCCGTCATGTTATGCGAATAAATTACATGTATATTCATTTATAGGACATAAAGAACCTGAATAACCATAACTTTTGATCCGAACATCCGATTGATGCGCCGTAAAAGCCTATGTGTCAATATGACAATAAATTAACCCGTGGAAAGTCAACGTATAAGCAATCAAATAGAACAAGAAATGTTACTAATGACGGAACACGAAAAAAAAGAGGGGTGCAACACGAGGACTTCCCAGGAGGTCACCCATCCTAGTACTACTCTCGCCCAAGGACGCTTCACTTCGGAGTTCTGATGGGATCCGGTGCATTAGTGCTAGTATGATCGCACCCGTCATGTTATGCGAATAAATTACATGTATATTCATTTATAGGACATAAAAAACCTGATTAACCATAACTTTTGATCCGGACATCCGATTGAAGCGCCGTAAAAGCCTATGTGTCAATATGACAATAAACTAACACGTGGAAAGTCAACGCATAAGCAAACAAATAGAACAAGAAATGTTACAAATGACGGAACGCGAAAAAAAAAATAGGGTCGCAGCACGAGGACTTCCAAGGACGTCACCCATCCTAGTACTACTATCGCCCAAGCACGCTTAACTTCGGAGTTCTGATGGGATCCGGTGCATTAGTGCTGGTATGATCGCACCCGTCATGTTATGCGAAGAAATTACATGTATATTCATTTATAGGACATAAAGAACCTGAATAACCATAACTTTTGATCCGAACATCCTATTGATGCGCCGTAAAAGCCTATGTGTCAATATGACAATAAACTAACCCGTGGAAAGTCAACGTATAAGCAAACAAATAGAACAAGAAATGTTACTAATGACGGAACACGAAAAAAAAAGAGGGGTGCAACACGAGGACTTCCCAGGAGGTCACCCATCCTAGTACTACTCTCGCCCAAGGACGCTTCACTTCGGAGTTCTGATGGGATCCGGTGCATTAGTGCTAGTATGATCGCACCCATCATGTTATGCGAATAAATTACATGTATATTCATTTATAGGACATAAAAAACCTGATTAACCATAACTTTTGATCCAGACATCCGATTGATGCGCCGTAAAAGCCTATGTGTCAATATGACAATAAACTAACGCGTGGAAAGTCAACGCATAAGCAAACAAATAGAACAAGAAATGTTACGAATGACGGAACGCGAAAAAAAAGAGGTGTGCAACACGAGGACTTCCCAGGAGGTCACCCATCCTAGTACTACTCTCGCCCAAGGACGCATAACTTCGGAGTTCTGATGGGATCCGGTGCATTAGTGCTGGTATGATCGCACCAGTCATGTTATGCGAATAAATTAAATGTATATTCATTTATAGGACATAAAGAACCTAATTAACCATAACTTTTGATCCGGACATCCGATTGATGCGCCGTAAAAGCCTATGTGTCAATATGACAATAAACTTACACGTGGAAAGTCAACGCATAAGCGAACAAATAGAACAAGAAATGTTACGAATGACGGAACGCGAAAAAAAAAGGGACGCAACACGAGGACTTCCAAGGAGGTCACCCATCCTAGTACTACTCTCGTCTAAGCACGCTTAACTTCGGAGTTCTGATGGGATCCGGTGCATTAGTGCTGGTATGATCGCACCCGTCATGTTATGCGAATAAATTACATGTATATTCATATATAGGACATAAAGAACCTGATTAACCATAACTTTTGATCCGGACATCCGATTGATGCGCCGTAAAAGCCTATGTGTCAATATGACAATAAACTAACACGTGGAAAGTCAACGCATAAGCGAACAAATAGAACAAGAAATGTTACGAATGACGGAACGCGAAAAAAAAAAAAAGGACGCAACACGAGGACTTCCAAGGAGGTCACCCATCCTAGTACTACTCTCGTCCAAGCACGCTTAACTTCGGAGTTCTGATGGGATCCGGTGCATTAGTGCTGGTATGATCGCACCCGTCATGTTATGCGAATAAATTACATGTATATTCATTTATAGGACATAAAGAACCTGAATAACCATAACTTTTGATCCGAACATCCGATTGATGCGCCGTAAAAGCCTATGTGTCAATATGACAATAAATTAACCCGTGGAAAGTCAACGTATAAGCAATCAAATAGAACAAGAAATGTTACTAATGACGGAACACGAAAAAAAAGAGGGGTGCAACACGAGGACTTCCCAGGAGGTCACCCATCCTAGTACTACTCTCGCCCAAGGACGCTTCACTTCGGAGTTCTGATGGGATCCGGTGCATTAGTGCTAGTATGATCGCACCCGTCATGTTATGCGAATAAATTACATGTATATTCATTTATAGGACATAAAAAACCTGATTAACCATAACTTTTGATCCGGACATCCGATTGAAGCGCCGTAAAAGCCTATGTGTCAATATGACAATAAACTAACACGTGGAAAGTCAACGCATAAGCAAACAAATAGAACAAGAAATGTTACAAATGACGGAACGCGAAAAAAAAAATAGGGTCGCAGCACGAGGACTTCCAAGGACGTCACCCATCCTAGTACTACTATCGCCCAAGCACGCTTAACTTCGGAGTTCTGATGGGATCCGGTGCATTAGTGCTGGTATGATCGCACCCGTCATGTTATGCGAAGAAATTACATGTATTTTCATTTATAGGACATAAAGAACCTGAATAACCATAACTTTTGATCCGAACATCCGATTGATGCGCCGTAAAAGCCTATGTGTCAATATGACAATAAACTAACCCGTGGAAAGTCAACGTATAAGCAAACAAATAGAACAAGAAATGTTACTAATGACGGAACACGAAAAAAAAAGAGGGGTGCAACACGAGGACTTCCCAGGAGGTCACCCATCCTAGTACTACTCTCGCCCAAGGACGCTTCACTTCGGAGTTCTGATGGGATCCGGTGCATTAGTGCTAGTATGATCGCACCCGTCATGTTATGCGAATAAATTACATGTATATTCATTTATAGGACATAAAAAACCTGATTAACCATAACTTTTGATCCGGACATCCGATTGATGCGCCGTAAAAGCCTATGTGTCAATATGACAATAAAATAACACGTGGAAAGTCAACGCATAAGCGAACAAATAGAACAAGAAATGTTACGAATGACGGAACGCGAAAAAAAAAAAGGACGCAACACGAGGACTTCCAAGGAGGTCACCCATCCTAGTACTACTCTCGTCCAAGCACGCTTAACTTCGGAGTTCTGATGGGATCCGGTGCATTAGTGCTGGTATGATCGCACCCGTCATGTTATGCGAATAAATTACATGTATATTCATTTATAGGACATAAAGAACCTGAATAACCATAACTTTTGATCCGAACATCCGATTGATGCGCCGTAAAAGCCTATGTGTCAATATGACAATAAACTAACCCGTGGAAAGTCAACGTATAAGCAAACAAATAGAACAAGAAATGTTACGAATGACGGAACGCGAAAAAAAGAGGTGTGCAACACGAGGACTTCCCAGGAGGTCACCCATCCTAGTACTACTCTCGCCCAAGGACGCATAACTTCGGAGTTCTGATGGGATCCGGTGCATTAGTGCTGGTATGATCGCACCAGTCATGTTATGCGAATAAATTAAATGTATATTCATTTATAGGACATAAAGAACCTAATTAACCATAACTTTTGATCCGGACATCCGATTGATGCGCCGTAAAAGCCTATGTGTCAATATGACAATAAACTTACACGTGGAAAGTCAACGCATAAGCGAACAAATAGAACAAGAAATGTTACGAATGACGGAACGCGAAAAAAAAAAAAAAGGACGCAACACGAGGACTTCCAAGGAGGTCACCCATCCTAGTACTACTCTCGTCCAAGCACGCTTAACTTCGGAGTTCTGATGGGATCCGGTGCATTAGTGCTGGTATGATCGCACCCGTCATGTTATGCGAATAAATTACATGTATATTCATTTATAGGACATAAAGAACCTGAATAACCATAACTTTTGATCCGAACATCCGATTGATGCGCCGTAAAAGCCTATGTGTCAATATGACAATAAATTAACCCGTGGAAAGTCAACGTATAAGCAATCAAATAGAACAAGAAATGTTACTAATGACGGAACACGAAAAAAAAGAGGGGTGCAACACGAGGACTTCCCAGGAGGTCACCCATCCTAGTACTACTCTCGCCCAAGGACGCTTCACTTCGGAGTTCTGATGGGATCCGGTGCATTAGTGCTAGTATGATCGCACCCGTCATGTTATGCGAATAAATTACATGTATATTCATTTATAGGACATAAAAAACCTGATTAACCATAACTTTTGATCCGGACATCCGATTGAAGCGCCGTAAAAGCCTATGTGTCAATATGACAATAAACTAACACGTGGAAAGTCAACGCATAAGCAAACAAATAGAACAAGAAATGTTACAAATGACGGAACGCGAAAAAAAAAATAGGGTCGCAGCACGAGGACTTCCAAGGACGTCACCCATCCTAGTACTACTATCGCCCAAGCACGCTTAACTTCGGAGTTCTGATGGGATCCGGTGCATTAGTGCTGGTATGATCGCACCCGTCATGTTATGCGAAGAAATTACATGTATATTCATTTATAGGACATAAAGAACCTGAATAACCATAACTTTTGATCCGAACATCCTATTGATGCGCCGTAAAAGCCTATGTGTCAATATGACAATAAACTAACCCGTGGAAAGTCAACGTATAAGCAAACAAATAGAACAAGAAATGTTACTAATGACGGAACACGAAAAAAAAAGAGGGGTGCAACACGAGGACTTCCCAGGAGGTCACCCATCCTAGTACTACTCTCGCCCAAGGACGCTTCACTTCGGAGTTCTGATGGGATCCGGTGCATTAGTGCTAGTATGATCGCACCCATCATGTTATGCGAATAAATTACATGTATATTCATTTATAGGACATAAAAAACCTGATTAACCATAACTTTTGATCCAGACATCCGATTGATGCGCCGTAAAAGCCTATGTGTCAATATGACAATAAACTAACGCGTGGAAAGTCAACGCATAAGCAAACAAATAGAACAAGAAATGTTACGAATGACGGAACGCGAAAAAAAAGAGGTGTGCAACACGAGGACTTCCCAGGAGGTCACCCATCCTAGTACTACTCTCGCCCAAGGACGCATAACTTCGGAGTTCTGATGGGATCCGGTGCATTAGTGCTGGTATGATCGCACCAGTCATGTTATGCGAATAAATTAAATGTATATTCATTTATAGGACATAAAGAACCTAATTAACCATAACTTTTGATCCGGACATCCGATTGATGCGCCGTAAAAGCCTATGTGTCAATATGACAATAAACTAACACGTGGAAAGTCAACGCATAAGCGAACAAATAGAACAAGAAATGTTACGAATGACGGAACGCGAAAAAAAAAGGGACGCAACACGAGGACTTCCAAGGAGGTCACCCATCCTAGTACTACTCTCGTCTAAGCACGCTTAACTTCGGAGTTCTGATGGGATCCGGTGCATTAGTGCTGGTATGATCGCACCCGTCATGTTATGCGAATAAATTACATGTATATTCATATATAGGACATAAAGAACCTGATTAACCATAACTTTTGATCCGGACATCCGATTGATGCGCCGTAAAAGCCTATGTGTCAATATGACAATAAACTAACACGTGGAAAGTCAACGCATAAGCGAACAAATAGAACAAGAAATGTTACGAATGACGGAACGCGAAAAAAAAAAAGGACGCAACACGAGGACTTCCAAGGAGGTCACCCATCCTAGTACTACTCTCGTCCAAGCACGATTAACTTCGGAGTTCTGATGGGATCCGGTGCATTAGTGCTGGTATGATCGCACCCGTCATGTTATGCGAATAAATTACATGTATATTCATTTATAGGACATAAAGAACCTGAATAACCATAACTTTTGATCCGGACATCCGATTGATGCGCCGTAAAAGCCTATGTGTCAATATGACAATAAACTAACCCGTGGAAAGTCAACGTATAAGCAAACAAATAGAACAAGAAATGTTACTAATGACGGAACACGAAAAAAAAGAGGGGTGCAACAAGAGGACTTCCCAGGAGGTCACCCATCCTAGTACTACTCTCGCCCAAGGACGCTTCACTTCGGAGTTATGATGGGATCCGGTGCATTAGTGCTAGTATGATCGCACCCGTCATGTTATGCGAATAAATTACATGTATATTCATTTATAGGACATAAAAAACCTGATTAACCATAACTTTTGATCCAGACATCCGATTGATGCGCCGTAAAAGCCTTTGTGTCAATATGACAATAAACTAACGCGTGGAAAGTCAACGCATAAGCAAACAAATAGAACAAGAAATGTTACGAATGACGGAACGTGAAAAAAAAGAGGTGTGCAACACGAGGACTTCCCAAGAGGTCACCCATCCTAGTACTACTCTCGCCCAAGCACGCTTAACTTCGGAGTTCTGATGGGATCCGGTGCATTAGTGCTGGTATGATCGCACCCGTCATGTTATGCGAATAAATTACATGTATATTCATTTATAGGACATAAAGAACCTGAACAACCATAACTTTTGATCCGAACATCCGATTGATGCGCCGTAAAAGCCTATGTGTCAATATGACAATAAACTAACACGTGGAAAGTCAACGCATAAGCAAACAAATAGAACAAGAAATGTTACAAATGACGGAACGCGAAAAAAAAATAGGGTCGCAGCACGAGGACTTCCAAGGACGTCACCCATCCTAGTACTACTATCGCCCAAGCACGCTTAACTTCGGAGTTCTGATGGGATCCGGTGCATTAGTGCTGGTATGATCGCACCCGTTATGTTATGCGAATAAATTACATGTATATTCATTTATAGGACATAAAGAACCTGAATAACCATAACTTTTGATCCGGACATCCGATTGATGCGCCGTAAAAGCCTATGTGTCAATATGACAATAAACTAACCCGTGGAAAGTCAACGTATAAGCAAACATATAGAACAAGAAATGTTACTAATGACGGAACACGAAAAAAAAGAGGGGTGCAACACGAGGACTTCCCAGGAGGTCACCCATCCTAGTACTACTCTCGCCCAGGGACGCTTAACTTCGGAGTTCTGATGGGATCCGGTGCATTAGTGCTGGTATGATCGCACCCGTCTTGTTATGCGAATAAATTACATGTATATTCATTTATAAGACATAAAGAACCTGATTAACCATAACTTTTGATCCAGACATCCGATTGATGCGCCGTAAAAGCCTATGTGTCAATATGACAATAAACTAACACGTGGAAAGTCTACGCATAAGCAAACAAATAGAACAAGAAATGTTACGAATGACGGAACGCGAAAAAAAAGAAGTGTGCAACACGAGGACTTCCCAGGAGGTCACCCATCCTAGTACTACTCTCGCCCAAGCACGCTTAACTTCGGAATTCTGAAGAGATCTGATGCAATAGTGATGGTATGATCGCACCCACCATGTTATGAGAATAAATTACATGTATATTAATTTATTGGACATAAAGAACCTGATTAACCTTAACTTTTGATTCAGACATCTGATTTATGCGCCGTAAAAGCATATGTGTCAATATGCCAATAAACTAACACGTGGAAAGTCAACGAATAAGAAAACAAGAAATGTTACGAATGACGGAACGGGAAAAAAAAGAGAGGTGCAACACGAGGACTTCCCAAGAGGACACCCATCCTAGTACTACTCTCGCCCAAGGACGCTTCACTTCGGAGTTCTGATGGGATCCGATGCATTAGTGCTAGTATGATCGCACCCGTCATGTTATGCGAATAAATTACATGTATATTCATTTATAGGACATAAAAAACCTGATTAACCATAACTTTTGATCCAGACATCCGATTGATGCGCCGTAAAAGCCTATGAGTCAATATGACAATAAACTAACCCGTGGAAAGTCAACGTATAAGCAAACAAATAGAACAAGAAATGTTACGAATGACGGAACGCGAAAAAAAAATAGGGGTGCAACACCATGACTTCCCAGGAGGTCACCCATCCTAGTACTACTCTTGCCCAAGGACGCTTAACTTCGGAGTTCTGATGGGATCCGGTGCATTAGTGCTGGTATGATCGCACCCGTCATGTTATGCGAATAAATTACATGTATATTCATTTATAGGACATAAAGAACCTGATTAACCATAACTTTTGATCCAGACATCCGATTGATGCGCCGTAAAAGCCTATGTGTCAATATGACAATAAACTAACACGTGGAAAGTCAACGCATAAGCGAACAAATAGAACAAGAAATGTTACGAATGACGGAACGCGAAAAAAAAAAGGGACGCAACACGAGGACTTCCATGGAGGTCACCCATCCTAGTACTACTCTCGTCCAAGCACGCTTAACTTCGGAGTTCTGATGGGATCCGGTGCATTAGTGCTGGTATGATCGCACCCGTCATGTTATGCGAATAAATTACATGTATATTCATATATAGGACATAAAGAACCTGATTAACCATAACTTTTGATCCGGACATCCGATTGATGCGCCGTAAAAGCCTATGTGTCAATATGACAATAAACTAACACGTGGAAAGTCAACTCATAAGCAAACATATAGAACAAGAAATGTTACAAATGACGGAACGCGAAAAAAAAATAGGGGCGCAACACGAGGACTTCCAAGGAGGTCACCCATCCTAGTATTACTCTCGCCCAAGCATGCTTAACTTCGGAGTTCTGATTAGATTCGGTGCATTAGTGCTGGTATGATCGCACCCGTCATGTTATGTGAATAAATTACATGTATATTCATTTATAGGACATAAAGAACCTGAATAACCATAACTTTTGATCCGGACATCCGATTGATGCGCCGTAAAAGCCTATGTGTCAATATGACAATAAACTAACCCGTGGAAAGTCAACGTATAAGCAAACATATAGAACAAGAAATGTTACTAATGACGGAACACGAAAAAAAAGAGGGGTGCAACACGAGGACTTCCCAGGAGGTCACCCATCCTAGTACTACTCTCGCCCAGGGACGCTTAACTTCGGAGTTCTGATGGGATCCGGTGCATTAGTGCTGGTATGATCGCACCCGTCATGTTATGCGAATAAATTACATGTATATTCATTTATAGGACATAAAGAACCTGATTAACCATAACTTTTGATCCAGACATCCGATTGATGCGCCGTAAAAGCCTATGTGTCAATATGACAATAAACTAACACGTGGAAAGTCTACGCATAAGCAAACAAATAGAACAAGAAATGTTACGAATGACGGAACGCGAAAAAAAAGAAGTGTGCAACACGAGGACTTCCCAGGAGGTCACCCATCCTAGTACTACTCTCGCCCAAGCACGCTTAACTTCGGAATTCTGAAGAGATCTGATGCAATAGTGATGGTATGATCGCACCCACCATGTTATGAGAATAAATTACATGTATATTAATTTATTGGACATAAAGAACCTGATTAACCTTAACTTTTGATTCAGACATCTGATTTATGCGCCGTAAAAGCATATGTGTCAATATGCCAATAAACTAACACGTGGAAAGTCAACGAATAAGAAAACAAGAAATGTTACGAATGACGGAACGGGAAAAAAAAGAGAGGTGCAACACGAGGACTTCCCAAGAGGACACCCATCCTAGTACTACTCTCGCCCAAGGACGCTTAACTTCGGAGTTCTGATGGGATCCGGTGCATTAGCGCTAGTATGATCGCACCCGTCATGTTATGCGAATAAATTACATGTATATTCATTTATAGGACATAAAGAACCTGACTAACCATAACTTTTGATCCAGACATCCGATTGATGCGCCGTAAAAGCCTATGTGTCAATATGACAATAAACTAACGCATGGAAAGTCAACGCATAAGCAAACAAATAGAACAAGAAATGTTACTAATAACGGAACTCGAAAAAAAAGAGGGGTGCAACACGAGAACTTCCCAGGAGGTCACCCATCCTAGTACTACTCTCGCGCAAGGACGCTTAACTTCGGAGTTCTGATGGGATCCGGTGCATTAGTGCTGGTATGATCGCACCCGTCATGTTATGCGAATAAATTACATGTATATTCATTTAGAGGACATAAAGAACCCTGATTAACCATAACTTTTGATCCGGACATCCGATTGATGCGCCGTAAAAGCCTATGTGTCGATATGACAATAAACTAACACGTGGAAGGTCAACGTATAAGCAAACAAATAGAACAAGAAATGCTACGAATGACGGAACGCGAAAAAAAAAAGAGGGGTGCAACACGAGGACTTCCCAGGAGGTCACCCATCCTAGTACTACTCTCGCCCAAGGACGCTTCACTTCGGAGTTCTGATGGGATCTGGTGCATTTGTGCTAGTATGATCGCACCCGTCATGTTATGCGAATAAATTACATGTATATTCATTTATAGGACATAAAGAACCTGATTAACCATAACTTTTGATCCAGACATCCGATTGATGCGCCGTAAAAGCCTATGTGCCAATATGACAATAAACTAACGCGTGGAAAGTCAACGCATAAGCAAACAAATAGAACAAGAAATGTTACGAATGACGATACGCGAAAAAAAAGAGGTGTGCAACACGCGGACTTCCCAGGAGGTCACCCATCCTAGTACTACTCTCCCCCAAGCACGCTTAACTTCGGAGTTCTGATGGGATCCGGTGCATTAGTGCTGGTATGATCGCACCCGTCGTATATGCGAATAAATTACATGTATATTCATTTATAGGACATAAAGAACCTGATTAACCATAACTTTTGATCCGGACATCCGATTGATGCGCCGTAAAAGCCTATGTGTCAATATGACAATAAACTAACACGTGGAAATTCAACGCATAAGCAAACAAATAGAACAAGAAATGTTAAGAATGACGGAACGCGAAAAAAAAAGAGGGATGCAACACGATGACTTCCAAGGAGGTCACCCATCCTAGTACTACTCTCGCCCAAGCACGCTTAACTTCGGAGTTCTGATGGGATCCGGTGCATTAGTGCTGGTATGATCGCACCCGTCATGTTATGCGAATAAATTACATGTATATTCATTTATAGGACATAAAGAACCTGATTAACCATAACTTTTGATCCGGACATCCGATTGATGCGCCGTAAAAGCCTATGTGTCAATATGACAATAAACTAACACGTGGAAATTCAACGCATAAGCAAACAAATAGAACAAGAAATGTTAAGAATGACGGAACGCGAAAAAAAAAGAGGGACGCAACACGATGACTTCCAAGGAGGTCACCCATCCTAGTACTACTCTCGCCCAAGCACGCTTAACTTCGGAGTTCTGATGGGATCCGGTGCATTAGTGCTGGTATGATCGCACCCGTCATGTTATGCGAATAAATTACATGTATATTCATATATAGGACATAAAGAACCCTGATTAACCATAACTTTTGATCCGGACATCCGATTGATGCGCCGTAAAAGCCTATGTGTCAATATGACAATAAACTAACACGTGGAAGGTCAACGTATAAGCAAACAAATAGAACAAGAAATGCTACGAATGACGGAACGCGAAAAAAAAAGAGGGGTGCAACACGAGGACTTCCCAGGAGGTCACCCATCCTAGTACTACTCTCGCCCAAGGACGCTTAACTTCGGAGTTCTGATGGGATCCGGTGCATTAGTGCTGGTATGATCGCACCCGTCATGGTATGCGAATAAATTACATGTATATTCATTTACAGGACATAAAGAACCCTGATTAACCATAACTTTTGATCCGGACATCCGATTGATGCGCCGTAAAAGCCTATGTGTCAATATGACAATAAACTAACCCGTGGAAAGTCAACGTATAAGCAAACAAATAGAAAAGGAAATGTTACTAATAACGGAACTCGAAAAAAAAGAGGGGTGCAACACGAGGACTTCCCAGGAGGTCACCCATCCTAGTACTACTCTCGCCCAGGGACGCTTAACTTCGGAGTTCTGATGGGATCCGGTGCATTAGTGCTAGTATGATCGCACCCGTCATGTTATGCGAATAAATTACATGTATATTCATTTATAGGACATAAAGAACCTGATTAACCATAACTTTTGATCCAGACATCCGATTGATGCGCCGTAAAAGCCTATGTGTCAATATGACAATAAACTAACGCGTGGAAAGTCAACGCATAAGCAAACAAATAGAACAAGAAATGTTACGAATGACGGAACGCGAAAAAAAAGAGGTGTGCAACACGAGGACTTCCCAGGAGGTCACCCATCCTAGTACTACTCTCGCCCAAGCACGCTTAACTTCGGAGTTCTAATGGGATCCGGTGCATTAGTGCTGGTATGATCGCACCCGTCGTATATGCGAATAAATTACATGTATATTCATTTATAGGACATAAATAACCTGATTAACCATAACTTTTGATCCGGACATCCGATTGATGCGCCGTAAAAGCCTATGTGTCAATATGACAATAAACTAACACGTGGAAATTAAACGCATAAGCAAACAAATAGAACAAGAAATGTTACTAATGACGGAATGCGAAAAAAAAAGAGGGACGCAACACGAGAACTTCCCAGGAGGTCACCCATCCTAGTACTACTCTCGCCCAAGGACGCTTAACTTCGGAGTTCTGATGGGATCCGGTGCATTAGTGCTGGTATGATCGCACCCGTCATGTTATGCGAATAAATTACATGTATATTCATTTACAGGACATAAAGAACCCTGATTAACCATAACTTTTGATCCGGACATCCGATTGATGCGCCGTAAAAGCCTATGTGTCGATATGACAATAAACTAACACGTGGAAGGTCAACGTATAAGCAAACAAATAGAACAAGAAATGCTACGAATGACGGAACGCGAAAAAAAAAGAGGGGTGCAACACGAGGACTTCCCAGGAGGTCACCCATCCTAGTACTACTCTCGCCCAAGGACGCTTAACTTCGGAGTTCTGATGGGATCCGGTGCATTAGTGCTAGTATGATCGCACCCGTCATGTTATGCGAATAAATTACATGTATATTCATTTATAGGACATAAAGAACCTGATTAACCATAACTTTTGATCCAGACATCCGATTGATGCGCCGTAAAAGCCTATGTGCCAATATGACAATAAACTAACGCGTGGAAAGTCAACGCATAAGCAAACAAATAGAACAAGAAATGTTACGAATGACGATACGCGAAAAAAAAGAGGTATGCAACACGAGGACTTCCCAGGAGGTCACCCATCCTAGTACTACTCTCCCCCAAGCACGCTTAACTTCGGAGTTCTGATGGGATCCGGTGCATTAGTGCTGGTATGATCGCACCCGTCATGTTATGCGAATAAATTACATGTATATTCATTTACAGGACATAAAGAACCCTGATTAACCATAACTTTTGATCCGGACATCCGATTGATGCGCCGTAAAAGCCTATGTGTCGATATGACAATAAACTAACACGTGGAAGGTCAACGTATAAGCAAACAAATAGAACAAGAAATGCTACGAATGACGGAACGCGAAAAAAAAAGAGGGGTGCAACACGAGGACTTCCCAGGAGGTCACCCATCCTAGTACTACTCTCGCCCAAGCACGCTTAACTTCGGAGTTCTGATGGGATCCGGTGCATTAGTGCTGGTATGATCGCACCCGTCGTTTATGCGAATAAATTACATGTATATTCATTTATAGGACATAAAGAACCTGATTAACCATAACTTTTGATCCGGACATCCGATTGATGCGCCGTAAAAGCCTATGTGTCAATATGACAATAAACTAACACGTGGAAATTCAACGCATAAGCAAACAAATAGAACAAGAAATGTTGCGAATGACGGAACGCGAAAAAAAAAAAGAGGGACGCAACACGATGACTTCCAAGGAGGTCATCCATCCTAGTAGTACTCTCGCCCAAGCACGCTTAACTTCGGAGTTCTGATGGGATCCGGTGCATTAGTGCTGGTATGATCGCACCCGTCATGGTATGCGAATAAATTACATGTATATTCATTTACAGGACATAAAGAACCCTGATTAACCATAACTTTTGATCCGGACATCCGATTGATGCGCCGTAAAAGCCTATGTGTCAATATGACAATAAACTAACCCGTGGAAAGTCAACGTATAAGCAAACAAATAGAAAAGGAAATGTTACTAATAACGGAACTCGAAAAAAAAGAGGGGTGCAACACGAGGACTTCCCAGGAGGTCACCCATCCTAGTACTACTCTCGCCCAGGGACGCTTAACTTCGGAGTTCTGATGGGATCCGGTGCATTAGTGCTGGTATGATCGCACCCGTCATGTTATGCGAATAAATTACATGTATATTCATTTATAGGACATAAAGAACCTGATTAACCATAACTTTTGATCCGGACATCCGATTGATGCGCCGTAAAAGCCTATGTGTCAATATGACAATAAACTAACACGTGGAAAGTCAACGCATAAGCAAACAAATAGAACAAGAAATGTCACAAATGACGGAACTGGAAAAAAAAGAGGTGTGCAACACGAGGACTTCCCAGGAGGTCACCCATCCTAGTACTACTCTCGCCCAAGCACGCTTAACTTCGTAGTTCTGATGGGATACGGTGCATTAGTGCTGGTATGATCGCACCCGTCGTTTATGCGAATAAGTTACACGTATATTCATTTATAGGACATAAAGAACCTGATTAACCATAACTTTTGATCCGGACATCCGATTGATGCGCCGTAAAAGCCTATGTGTCAATATGACAATAAACTAACGCGTGGAAAGTCAACGCATAAGCAAACAAATAGAACAAGAAATGTTACGAATGACGATACGCGAAAAAAAAAGAGGTATGCAACACGAGGACTTCCCAGGAGGTCACCCATCCTAGTACTACTCTCCCCCAAGCACGCTTATCTTCGGAGTTCTGATGGGATCCGGTGCATTAGTGCTGGTATGATCGCACCCGTCATGTTATGCGAATAAATTACATGTATATTCATTTATAGGACATAAAGAACCTGATTAACCATAACTTTTGATCCAGACATCCGATTGTTGCGCCGTAAAAGCCTATGTGCCAATATGACAATAAACTAACGCGTGGAAAGTCAACGCATAAGCAAACAAATAGAACAAGAAATGTTACGAATGACGATACGCGAAAAAAAAAGAGGTATGCAACACGAGGACTTCCCAGGAGCTCACCCATCCTAGTACTACTCTCCCCCAAGCACGCTTAACTTCGGAGTTCTGATGGGATCCGGTGCATTAGTGCTGGTATGATCGCACCCGTCATGTTATGCGAATAAATTACATGTATATTCATTTACAGGACATAAAGAACCCTGATTAACCATAACTTTTGATCCGGACATCCGATTGATGCGCCGTAAAAGCCTATGTGTCGATATGACAATAAACTAATACGTGGAAGGTCAACGTATAAGCAAACAAATAGAACAAGAAATGCTACGAATGACGGAGCGCGAAAAAAAAAGAGGGGTGCAACACGAGGACTTCCCAGGAGGTCACCCATCCTAGTACTACTCTCGCCCAGGCACGCTTAACTTCGGAGTTCTGATGGGATCCGGTGCATTAGTGCTGGTATGATCGCACCCGTCATGTTATGCGAATAAATTACATGTATATTCATTTACAGGACATAAAGAACCCTGATTAACCATAACTTTTGATCCGGACATCCGATTGATGCGCCGTAAAAGCCTATGTGTCGATATGACAATAAACTAACACGTGGAAGGTCAACGTATAAGCAAACAAATAGAACAAGAAATGCTACGAATGACGGAGCGCGAAAAAAAAAGAGGGGTGCAACACGAGGACTTCCCAGGAGGTCACCCATCCTAGTACTACTCTCGCCCAAGCACGCTTAACTTCGGAGTTCTGATGGGATCCGGTGCATTAGTGCTGGTATGATCGCACCCGTCATGTTATGCGAATAAATTACATGTATATTCATATATAGGACATAAAGAACTTGATTAACCATAACTTTTGATCCGGACATCCGATTGATGCGCCGTAAAAGCCTATGTGTCAATATGACAATAAACTAACACGTGGAAAGTCAACGCATAAGCAAACAAATAGAACAAGAAATGTTACAAATGACGGAACTGGAAAAAAAAGAGGTGTGCAACACGAGGACTTCCCAGGAGGTCACCCATCCTAGTACTACTCTCGCCCAAGCACGCTTAACTTCGTAGTTCTGATGGGATACGGTGCATTAGTGCTGGTATGATCGCACCCGTCGTTTATGCGAATAAGTTACACGTATATTCATTTATAGGACATAAAGAACCTGATTAACCATAACTTTTGATCCGGACATCCGATTGATGCGCCGTAAAAGCCTATGTGTCAATATGACAATAAACTAACACGTGGAAAGTCAACGCGTAAGCAAACAAATAGAACAAGAAATGTTACAAATGACGGAACGCGAAAAAAAAATAGGGGCGCAACACGAGGACTTCCAAGGATGTCACCCATCCTAGTATTACTATCGCCCAAGCATGCTTAACTTCGGAGTTCTGATGGGATCCGGTGCATTAGTGTTGGTATGATCACACCCGTCATGTTATGCGAATAAATTACATGTATATTCATTTATAGGACATAAAGAACCTGAATAACCATAACTTTTGATCCGGACATCCGATTGATGCGCCGTAAAAGCCTATGTGTCAATATGACAATAAACTAACCCGTGGAAAGTCAACGTATAAGCAAACAAATAGAACAAGAAATGTTACTAATGACGGAACTCAAAAAAAAAAGAGGGGTGCAACACGAGGACTTCCCAGGAGGTCACCCATCCTAGTACTACTCTCGCCTAAGGACGCTTACCTTCGGAGTTCTGATGGGATCCGGTGCATTAGTGCTAGTATGATCGCACCCGTCATGTTATGCGAATAAATTACATGTATATTCATTTATAGGACATAAAGAACCTGAATAACCATAACTTTTGATCCGGACATCCGATTGATGCGCCGTAAAAGCCTATGTGTCAATATGACAATAAACTAACCCGTGGAAAGTCAACGTATAAGCAAACAAATAGAAAAGGAAATGTTACTAATAACGGAACTCGAAAAAAAAGAGGGGTGCAACACGAGAACTTCCCAGGAGGTCACCCATCCTAGTACTACTCTCGCCCAAGGACGCTTAACTTCAGAGTTCTGATGGGATCCGGTGCATTAGTGCTGGTATGATCGCACCCGTCATGGTATGCGAATAAATTACATGTATATTCATTTACAGGACATAAAGAACCCTGATTAACCATAACTTTTGATCCGGACATCCGATTGATGCGCCGTAAAAGCCTATGTGTCGATATGACAATAAACTAACACGTGGAAGGTCAACGTATAAGCAAACAAATAGAACAAGAAATGCTACGAATGACGGAACGCGAAAAAAAAAGAGGGGTGCAACATGAGGACTTCCCAGGAGGTCACCCATCCTAGTACTACTCTCGCCCAAGCACGCTTAACTTCGGAGTTCTGATGGGATCCGGTGCATTAGTGCTGGTATGATCGCACCCGTCGTTTATGCGAATAAATTACATGTATATTCATTTATAGGACATAAAGAACCTGATTAACCATAACTTTTGATCCGGACATCCGATTGATGCGCCGTAAAAGCCTATGTGTCAATATGACAATAAACTAACACGTGGAAATTCAACGCATAAGCAAACAAATAGAACAAGAAATGTTGCGAATGACGGAACGCGAAAAAAAAAAAGAGGGACGCAACACGATGACTTCCAAGGAGGTCACCCATCCTAGTAGTACTCTCGCCCAAGCACGCTTAACTTCGGAGTTCTGATGGGATCCGGTGCATTAGTGCTGGTATGATCGCACCCGTCATGTTATGCGAATAAATTACATGTATATTCATTTACAGGACATAAAGAACCCTGATTAACCATAACTTTTGATCCGGACATCCGATTGATGCGCCGTAAAAGCCTATGTGTCAATATGACAATAAACTAACCCGTGGAAAGTCAACGTATAAGCAAACAAATAGAAAAGGAAATGTTACTAATAACGGAACTCGAAAAAAAAGAGGGGTGCAACACGAGGACTTCCCAGGAGCTCACCCATCCTAGTACTACTCTCCCCCAAGCACGCTTAACTTCGGAGTTCTGATGGGATCCGGTGCATTAGTGCTGGTATGATCGCACCCGTCATGTTATGCGAATAAATTACATGTATATTCATTTACAGGACATAAAGAACCCTGATTAACCATAACTTTTGATCCGGACATCCGATTGATGCGCCGTAAAAGCCTATGTGTCGATATGACAATAAACTAATACGTGGAAGGTCAACGTATAAGCAAACAAATAGAACAAGAAATGCTACGAATGACGGAGCGCGAAAAAAAAAGAGGGGTGCAACACGAGGACTTCCCAGGAGGTCACCCATCCTAGTACTACTCTCGCCCAAGCACGCTTAACTTCGGAGTTCTGATGGGATCCGGTGCATTAGTGCTGGTATGATCGCACCCGTCATGTTATGCGAATAAATTACATGTATATTCATTTACAGGACATAAAGAACCCTGATTAACCATAACTTTTGATCCGGACATCCGATTGATGCGCCGTAAAAGCCTATGTGTCGATATGACAATAAACTAACACGTGGAAGGTCAACGTATAAGCAAACAAATAGAACAAGAAATGCTACGAATGACGGAGCGCGAAAAAAAAAGAGGGGTGCAACACGAGGACTTCCCAGGAGGTCACCCATCCTAGTACTACTCTCGCCCAAGCACGCTTAACTTCGGAGTTCTGATGGGATCCGGTGCATTAGTGCTGGTATGATCGCACCCGTCATGTTATGCGAATAAATTACATGTATATTCATATATAGGACATAAAGAACTTGATTAACCATAACTTTTGATCCGGACATCCGATTGATGCGCCGTAAAAGCCTATGTGTCAATATGACAATAAACTAACACGTGGAAGGTCAACGTATAAGCAAACAAATAGAACAAGAAATGCTACGAATGACGGAACGCGAAAAAAAAAGAGGGGTGCAACACGAGGACTTCCCAGGAGGTCACCCATCCTAGTACTACTCTCGCCCAAGCACGCTTAACTTCGGAGTTCTGATGGGATCCGGTGCATTAGTGCTGGTATGATCGCACCCGTCGTTTATGCGAATAAATTACATGTATATTCATTTATAGGACATAAAGAACCTGATTAACCATAACTTTTGATCCGGACATCCGATTGATGCGCCGTAAAAGCCTATGTGTCAATATGACAATAAACTAACACGTGGAAATTCAACGCATAAGCAAACAAATAGAACAAGAAATGTTGCGAATGACGGAACGCGAAAAAAAAAAAAGAGGGACGCAACACGATGACTTCCAAGGAGGTCACCCATCCTAGTAGTACTCTCGCCCAAGCACGCTTAACTTCGGAGTTCTGATGGGATCCGGTGCATTAGTGCTGGTATGATCGCACCCGTCATGGTATGCGAATAAATTACATGTATATTCATTTACAGGACATAAAGAACCCTGATTAACCATAACTTTTGATCCGGACATCCGATTGATGCGCCGTAAAAGCCTATGTGTCAATATGACAATAAACTAACCCGTGGAAAGTCAACGTATAAGCAAACAAATAGAAAAGGAAATGTTACTAATAACGGAACTCGAAAAAAAAGAGGGGTGCAACACGAGGACTTCCCAGGAGCTCACCCATCCTAGTACTACTCTCCCCCAAGCACGCTTAACTTCGGAGTTCTGATGGGATCCGGTGCATTAGTGCTGGTATGATCGCACCCGTCATGTTATGCGAATAAATTACATGTATATTCATTTACAGGACATAAAGAACCCTGATTAACCATAACTTTTGATCCGGACATCCGATTGATGCGCCGTAAAAGCCTATGTGTCGATATGACAATAAACTAATACGTGGAAGGTCAACGTATAAGCAAACAAATAGAACAAGAAATGCTACGAATGACGGAGCGCGAAAAAAAAAGAGGGGTGCAACACGAGGACTTCCCAGGAGGTCACCCATCCTAGTACTACTCTCGCCCAAGCACGCTTAACTTCGGAGTTCTGATGGGATCCGGTGCATTAGTGCTGGTATGATCGCACCCGTCATGTTATGCGAATAAATTACATGTATATTCATTTACAGGACATAAAGAACCCTGATTAACCATAACTTTTGATCCGGACATCCGATTGATGCGCCGTAAAAGCCTATGTGTCGATATGACAATAAACTAACACGTGGAAGGTCAACGTATAAGCAAACAAATAGAACAAGAAATGCTACGAATGACGGAGCGCGAAAAAAAAAGAGGGGTGCAACACGAGGACTTCCCAGGAGGTCACCCATCCTAGTACTACTCTCGCCCAAGCACGCTTAACTTCGGAGTTCTGATGGGATCCGGTGCATTAGTGCTGGTATGATCGCACCCGTCATGTTATGCGAATAAATTACATGTATATTCATATATAGGACATAAAGAACTTGATTAACCATAACTTTTGATCCGGACATCCGATTGATGCGCCGTAAAAGCCTATGTGTCAATATGACAATAAACTAACACGTGGAAAGTCAACGCATAAGCAAACAAATAGAACAAGAAATGTTACAAATGACGGAACTGGAAAAAAAAGAGGTGTGCAACACGAGGACTTCCCAGGAGGTCACCCATCCTAGTACTACTCTCGCCCAAGCACGCTTAACTTCGTAGTTCTGATGGGATACGGTGCATTAGTGCTGGTATGATCGCACCCGTCGTTTATGCGAATAAGTTACACGTATATTCATTTATAGGACATAAAGAACCTGATTAACCATAACTTTTGATCCGGACATCCGATTGATGCGCCGTAAAAGCCTATGTGTCAATATGACAATAAACTAACACGTGGAAAGTCAACGCGTAAGCAAACAAATAGAACAAGAAATGTTACAAATGACGGAACGCGAAAAAAAAATAGGGGCGCAACACGAGGACTTCCAAGGATGTCACCCATCCTAGTATTACTATCGCCCAAGCATGCTTAACTTCGGAGTTCTGATGGGATCCGGTGCATTAGTGTTGGTATGATCACACCCGTCATGTTATGCGAATAAATTACATGTATATTCATTTATAGGACATAAAGAACCTGAATAACCATAACTTTTGATCCGGACATCCGATTGATGCGCCGTAAAAGCCTATGTGTCAATATGACAATAAACTAACCCGTGGAAAGTCAACGTATAAGCAAACAAATAGAACAAGAAATGTTACTAATGACGGAACTCAAAAAAAAAAGAGGGGTGCAACACGAGGACTTCCCAGGAGGTCACCCATCCTAGTACTACTCTCGCCTAAGGACGCTTACCTTCGGAGTTCTGATGGGATCCGGTGCATTAGTGCTAGTATGATCGCACCCGTCATGTTATGCGAATAAATTACATGTATATTCATTTATAGGACATAAAGAACCTGAATAACCATAACTTTTGATCCGGACATCCGATTGATGCGCCGTAAAAGCCTATGTGTCAATATGACAATAAACTAACCCGTGGAAAGTCAACGTATAAGCAAACAAATAGAAAAGGAAATGTTACTAATAACGGAACTCGAAAAAAAAGAGGGGTGCAACACGAGAACTTCCCAGGAGGTCACCCATCCTAGTACTACTCTCGCCCAAGGACGCTTAACTTCAGAGTTCTGATGGGATCCGGTGCATTAGTGCTGGTATGATCGCACCCGTCATGGTATGCGAATAAATTACATGTATATTCATTTACAGGACATAAAGAACCCTGATTAACCATAACTTTTGATCCGGACATCCGATTGATGCGCCGTAAAAGCCTATGTGTCGATATGACAATAAACTAACACGTGGAAGGTCAACGTATAAGCAAACAAATAGAACAAGAAATGCTACGAATGACGGAGCGCGAAAAAAAAAGAGGGGTGCAACACGAGGACTTCCCAGGAGGTCACCCATCCTAGTACTACTCTCGCCCAAGCACGCTTAACTTCGGAGTTCTGATGGGATCCGGTGCATTAGTGCTGGTATGATCGCACCCGTCGTTTATGCGAATAAATTACATGTATATTCATTTATAGGACATAAAGAACCTGATTAACCATAACTTTTGATCCGGACATCCGATTGATGCGCCGTAAAAGCCTATGTGTCAATATGACAATAAACTAACACGTGGAAATTCAACGCATAAGCAAACAAATAGAACAAGAAATGTTGCGAATGACGGAACGCGAAAAAAAAAAAGAGGGACGCAACACGATGACTTCCAAGGAGGTCACCCATCCTAGTAGTACTCTCGCCCAAGCACGCTTAACTTCGGAGTTCTGATGGGATCCGGTGCATTAGTGCTGGTATGATCGCACCCGTCATGGTATGCGAATAAATTACATGTATATTCATTTACAGGACATAAAGAACCCTGATTAACCATAACTTTTGATCCGGACATCCGATTGATGCGCCGTAAAAGCCTATGTGTCAATATGACAATAAACTAACCCGTGGAAAGTCAACGTATAAGCAAACAAATAGAAAAGGAAATGTTACTAATAACGGAACTCGAAAAAAAAGAGGGGTGCAACACGAGGACTTCCCAGGAGGTCACCCATCCTAGTACTACTCTCGCCCAGGGACGCTTAACTTCGGAGTTCTGATGGGATCCGGTGCATTAGTGCTGGTATGATCGCACCCGTCATGTTATGCGAATAAATTACATGTATATTCATTTATAGGACATAAAGAACCTGATTAACCATAACTTTTGATCCGGACATCCGATTGATGCGCCGTAAAAGCCTATGTGTCAATATGACAATAAACTAACACGTGGAAAGTCAACGCATAAGCAAACAAATAGAACAAGAAATGTCACAAATGACGGAACTGGAAAAAAAAATAGGGGCGCAACACGAGGACTTCCAAGGAGGTCACCCATCCTAGTACTACTATCGCCCAAGCACGCTTAACTTCGGAGTTCTGATGGGATCCGGTGCATTAGTGCTGGTATGATCGCACCCGTCATGTTATGTGAATAAATTACATGTATATTCATTTATAGGACATAAAGAACCTGAATAACCATAACTTTTGATCCGGACATCCGATTGATGCGCCGTAAAAGCCTATGTGTCAATATGACAATAAACTAACCCGTGGAAAGTCAACGTATAAGCAAACAAATAGAAAAGGAAATGTTACTAATAACGGAACTCGAAAAAAAAAGAGGGGTGCAACACGAGAACTTCCCAGGAGGTCACCCATCCTAGTACTACTCTCGCCCAAGGACGCTTAACTTCGGAGTTCTGATGGGATCCGGTGCATTAGTGCTGGTATGATCGCACCCGTCATGTTATGCGAATAAATTACATGTATATTCATTTACAGGACATAAAGAACCCTGATTAACCATAACTTTTGATCCGGACATCCGATTGATGCGCCGTAAAAGCCTATGTGTCGATATGACAATAAACTAACACGTGGAAGGTCAACGTATAAGCAAACAAATAGAACAAGAAATGCTACGAATGACGGAACGCGAAAAAAAAAAGAGGGGTGCAACACGAGGACTTCCCAGGAGGTCACCCATCCTAGTACTACTCTCGCCCAAGCACGCTTATCTTCGGAGTTCTGATGGGATCCGGTGCATTAGTGCTGGTATGATCGCACCCGTCGTTTATGTGAATAAATTACATGTATATTCATTTATAGGACATAAAGAACTTGATTAACCATAACTTTTGATCCAGACATCCGATTGATGCGCCGTAAAAGCCTATGTGTCAATATGACAATAAACTAACACGTGGAAATTCAACGCATAAACAAACAAATAGAACAAGAAATGTTACTAATGACGGAACGCGAAAAAAAAAGAGGGACGCAACACGAGAACTTCCCAGGAGGTCACCCATCCTAGTACTACTCTCGCCCAAGGACGCTTAACTTCGGAGTTCTAATGGGATCCGGTGCATTAGTGCTGGTATGATCGCACCCGTCATGTTATGCGAATAAATTACATGTATATTCATTTACAGGACATAAAGAACCCTGATTAACCATAACTTTTGATCCGGACATCCGATTGATGCGCCGTAAAAGCCTATGTGTCGATATGACAATAAACTAACACGTGGAAGGTCAACGTATAAGCAAACAAATAGAACAAGAAATGCTACGAATGACGGAGCGCGAAAAAAAAAGAGGGGTGCAACACGAGGACTTCCCAGGAGGTCACCCATCCTAGTACTACTCTCGCCCAAGCACGCTTAACTTCGGAGTTCTGATGGGATCCGGTGCATTAGTGCTGGTATGATCGCACCCGTCATGTTATGCGAATAAATTACATGTATATTCACATATAGGACATAAAGAACTTGATTAACCATAACTTTTGATCCGGACATCCGATTGATGCGCCGTAAAAGCCTATGTGTCAATATGACAATAAACTAACACGTGGAAAGTCAACGCATAAGCAAACAAATAGAACAAGAAATGTTACAAATGACGGAACTGGAAAAAAAAGAGGTGTGCAACACGAGGACTTCCCAGGAGGTCACCCATCCTAGTACTACTCTCGCCCAAGGACGCTTAACTTCGGAGTTCTGATGGGATCCGGTGCATTAGTGCTGGTATGATCGCACCCGTCATGTTATGCGAATAAATTACATGTATATTCATTTACAGGACATAAAGAACCCTGATTAACCATAACTTTTGATCCGGACATCCGATTGATGCGCCGTAAAAGCCTATGTGTCGATATGACAATAAACTAACACGTGGAAGGTCAACGTATAAGCAAACAAATAGAACAAGAAATGCTACGAATGACGGAACGCGAAAAAAAAAGAGGGGTGCAACACGAGGACTTCCAAGGAGGTCACCCATCCTAGTACTACTATCGCCCAAGCACGCTTAACTTCGGAGTTCTGATGGGATCCGGTGCATTAGTGCTGGTATGATCGCACCCGTCATGTTATGTGAATAAATTACATGTATATTCATTTATAGGACATAAAGAACCTGAATAACCATAACTTTTGATCCGGACATCCGATTGATGCGCCGTAAAAGCCTATGTGTCAATATGACAATAAACTAACCCGTGGAAAGTCAACGTATAAGCAAACAAATAGAAAAGGAAATGTTACTAATAACGGAACTCGAAAAAAAAGAGGGGTGCAACACGAGAACTTCCCAGGAGGTCACCCATCCTAGTACTACTCTCGCCCAAGGACGCTTAACTTCGGAGTTCTGATGGGATCCGGTGCATTAGTGCTGGTATGATCGCACCCGTCATGTTATGCGAATAAATTACATGTATATTCATTTACAGGACATAAAGAACCCTGATTAACCATAACTTTTGATCCGGACATCCGATTGATGCGCCGTAAAAGCCTATGTGTCGATATGACAATAAACTAACACGTGGAAGGTCAACGTATAAGCAAACAAATAGAACAAGAAATGCTACGAATGACGGAGCGCGAAAAAAAAAGAGGGGTGCAACACGAGGACTTCCCAGGAGGTCACCCATCCTAGTACTACTCTCGCCCAAGCACGCTTATCTTCGGAGTTCTGATGGGATCCGGTGCATTAGTGCTGGTATGATCGCACCCGTCGTTTATGTGAATAAATTACATGTATATTCATTTATAGGACATAAAGAACTTGATTAACCATAACTTTTGATCCAGACATCCGATTGATGCGCCGTAAAAGCCTATGTGTCAATATGACAATAAACTAACACGTGGAAATTCAACGCATAAGCAAACAAATAGAACAAGAAATGTTACTAATGACGGAACGCGAAAAAAAAAGAGGGACGCAACACGAGAACTTCCCAGGAGGTCACCCATCCTAGTACTACTCTCGCCCAAGGACGCTTAACTTCGGAGTTCTAATGGGATCCGGTGCATTAGTGCTGGTATGATCGCACCCGTCATGTTATGCGAATAAATTACATGTATATTCATTTACAGGACATAAAGAACCCTGATTAACCATAACTTTTGATCCGGACATCCGATTGATGCGCCGTAAAAGCCTATGTGTCGATATGACAATAAACTAACACGTGGAAGGTCAACGTATAAGCAAACAAATAGAACAAGAAATACTACGAATGACGGAACGCGAAAAAAAAAGAGGGGTGCAACACGAGGACTTCCCAGGAGGTCACCCATCCTAGTACTACTCTCGCCCAAGCACGCTTAACTTCGGAGTTCTGATGGGATCCGGTGCATTAGTGCTGGTATGATCGCACCCGTCATGTTATGCGAATAAATTACATGTATATTCATATATAGGACATAAAGAACTTGATTAACCATAACTTTTGATCCGGACATCCGATTGATGCGCCGTAAAAGCCTATGTGTCAATATGACAATAAACTAACACGTGGAAAGTCAACGCATAAGCAAACAAATAGAACAAGAAATGTTACAAATGACGGAACTGGAAAAAAAAGAGGTGTGCAACACGAGGACTTCCCAGGAGGTCACCCATCCTAGTACTACTCTCGCCCAAGCACGCTTAACTTCGGAGTTCTGATGGGATCCGGTGCATTAGTGCTGGTATGATCGCACCCGTCATGTTATGCGAATAAATTACATGTATATTCATTTATAGGACATAAAGAACCTGAATAACCATAACTTTTGATCCGGACATCCGATTGATGCGCCGTAAAAGCCTATGTGTCAATATGACAATAAACTAACCCGTGGAAAGTCAACGTATAAGCAAACAAATAGAAAAGGAAATGTTACTAATAACGGAACTCGAAAAAAAAGAGGGGTGCAACACGTGAACTTCCCAGGAGGTCACCCATCCTAGTACTACTCTCGCCCAAGGACGCTTAACTTCAGAGTTCTGATGGGATCCGGTGCATTAGTGCTGGTATGATCGCACCCGTCATGGTATGCGAATAAATTACATGTATATTCATTTACAGGACATAAAGAACCCTGATTAACCATAACTTTTGATCCGGACATCCGATTGATGCGCCGTAAAAGCCTATGTGTCGATATGACAATAAACTAACACGTGGAAGGTCAACGTATAAGCAAACAAATAGAACAAGAAATGCTACGAATGACGGAACGCGAAAAAAAAAGAGGGGTGCAACACGAGGACTTCCCAGGAGGTCACCCATCCTAGTACTACTCTCGCCCAAGCACGCTTAACTTCGGAGTTCTGATGGGATCCGGTGCATTAGTGCTGGTATGATCGCACCCGTCGTTTATGCGAATAAATTACATGTATATTCATTTATAGGACATAAAGAACCTGATTAACCATAACTTTTGATCCGGACATCCGATTGATGCGCCGTAAAAGCCTATGTGTCAATATGACAATAAACTAACACGTGGAAATTCAACGCATAAGCAAACAAATAGAACAAGAAATGTTGCGAATGACGGAACGCGAAAAAAAAAAAGAGGGACGCAACACGATGACTTCCAAGGAGGTCACCCATCCTAGTAGTACTCTCGCCCAAGCACGCTTAACTTCGGAGTTCTGATGGGATCCGGTGCATTAGTGCTGGTATGATCGCACCCGTCATGGTATGCGAATAAATTACATGTATATTCATTTACAGGACATAAAGAACCCTGATTAACCATAACTTTTGATCCGGACATCCGATTGATGCGCCGTAAAAGCCTATGTGTCAATATGACAATAAACTAACCCGTGGAAAGTCAACGTATAAGCAAACAAATAGAAAAGGAAATGTTACTAATAACGGAACTCGAAAAAAAAGAGGGGTGCAACACGAGGACTTCCCAGGAGGTCACCCATCCTAGTACTACTCTCGCCCAGGGACGCTTAACTTCGGAGTTCTGATGGGATCCGGTGCATTAGTGCTGGTATGATCGCACCCGTCATGTTATGCGAATAAATTACATGTATATTCATTTATAGGACATAAAGAACCTGATTAACCATAACTTTTGATCCGGACATCCGATTGATGCGCCGTAAAAGCCTATGTGTCAATATGACAATAAACTAACACGTGGAAAGTCAACGCATAAGCAAACAAATAGAACAAGAAATGTCACAAATGACGGAACTGGAAAAAAAAATAGGGGCGCAACACGAGGACTTCCAAGGAGGTCACCCATCCTAGTACTACTATCGCCCAAGCACGCTTAACTTCGGAGTTCTGATGGGATCCGGTGCATTAGTGCTGGTATGATCGCACCCGTCATGTTATGTGAATAAATTACATGTATATTCATTTATAGGACATAAAGAACCTGAATAACCATAACTTTTGATCCGGACATCCGATTGATGCGCCGTAAAAGCCTATGTGTCAATATGACAACAAACTAACCCGTGGAAAGTCAACGTATAAGCAAACAAATAGAAAAGGAAATGTTACTAATAACGGAACTCGAAAAAAAAAGAGGGGTGCAACACGAGAACTTCCCAGGAGGTCACCCATCCTAGTACTACTCTCGCCCAAGGACGCTTAACTTCGGAGTTCTGATGGGATCCGGTGCATTAGTGCTGGTATGATCGCACCCGTCATGTTATGCGAATAAATTACATGTATATTCATTTACAGGACATAAAGAACCCTGATTAACCATAACTTTTGATCCGGACATCCGATTGATGCGCCGTAAAAGCCTATGTGTCGATATGACAATAAACTAACACGTGGAAGGTCAACGTATAAGCAAACAAATAGAACAAGAAATGCTACGAATGACGGAACGCGAAAAAAAAAGAGGGGTGCAACACGAGGACTTCCCAGGAGGTCACCCATCCTAGTACTACTCTCGCCCAAGCACGCTTAACTTCGGAGTTCTGATGGGATCCGGTGCATTAGTGCTGGTATGATCGCACCCGTCATGTTATGCGAATAAATTACATGTATATTCATATATAGGACATAAAGAACTTGATTAACCATAACTTTTGATCCGGACATCCGATTGATGCGCCGTAAAAGCCTATGTGTCAATATGACAATAAACTAACACGTGGAAAGTCAACGCATAAGCAAACAAATAGAACAAGAAATGTTACAAATGACGGAACTGGAAAAAAAAGAGGTGTGCAACACGAGGACTTCCCAGGAGGTCACCCATCCTAGTACTACTCTCGCCCAAGGACGCTTAACTTCGGAGTTCTGATGGGATCCGGTGCATTAGTGCTGGTATGATCGCACCCGTCATGTTATGCGAATAAATTACATGTATATTCATTTACAGGACATAAAGAACCCTGATTAACCATAACTTTTGATCCGGACATCCGATTGATGCGCCGTAAAAGCCTATGTGTCGATATGACAATAAACTAACACGTGGAAGGTCAACGTATAAGCAAACAAATAGAACAAGAAATGCTACGAATGACGGAACGCGAAAAAAAAAGAGGGGTGCAACACGAGGACTTCCAAGGAGGTCACCCATCCTAGTACTACTATCGCCCAAGCACGCTTAACTTCGGAGTTCTGATGGGATCCGGTGCATTAGTGCTGGTATGATCGCACCCGTCATGTTATGTGAATAAATTACATGTATATTCATTTATAGGACATAAAGAACCTGAATAACCATAACTTTTGATCCGGACATCCGATTGATGCGCCGTAAAAGCCTATGTGTCAATATGACAATAAACTAACCCGTGGAAAGTCAACGTATAAGCAAACAAATAGAAAAGGAAATGTTACTAATAACGGAACTCGAAAAAAAAGAGGGGTGCAACACGAGAACTTCCCAGGAGGTCACCCATCCTAGTACTACTCTCGCCCAAGGTCGCTTAACTTCGGAGTTCTGATGGGATCCGGTGCATTAGTGCTGGTATGATCGCACCCGTCATGTTATGCGAATAAATTACATGTATATTCATTTACAGGACATAAAGAACCCTGATTAACCATAACTTTTGATCCGGACATCCGATTGATGCGCCGTAAAAGCCTATGTGTCGATATGACAATAAACTAACACGTGGAAGGTCAACGTATAAGCAAACAAATAGAACAAGAAATGCTACGAATGACGGAACGCGAAAAAAAAAGAGGGGTGCAACACGAGGACTTCCCAGGAGGTCACCCATCCTAGTACTACTCTCGCCCAAGCACGCTTATCTTCGGAGTTCTGATGGGATCCGGTGCATTAGTGCTGGTATGATCGCACCCGTCGTTTATGTGAATAAATTACATGTATATTCATTTATAGGACATAAAGAACTTGATTAACCATAACTTTTGATCCAGACATCCGATTGATGCGCCGTAAAAGCCTATGTGTCAATATGACAATAAACTAACACGTGGAAATTCAACGCATAAGCAAACAAATAGAACAAGAAATGTTACTAATGACGGAACGCGAAAAAAAAAGAGGGACGCAACACGAGAACTTCCCAGGAGGTCACCCATCCTAGTACTACTCTCGCCCAAGGACGCTTAACTTCGGAGTTCTAATGGGATCCGGTGCATTAGTGCTGGTATGATCGCACCCGTCATGTTATGCGAATAAATTACATGTATATTCATTTACAGGACATAAAGAACCCTGATTAACCATAACTTTTGATCCGGACATCCGATTGATGCGCCGTAAAAGCCTATGTGTCGATATGACAATAAACTAACACGTGGAAGGTCAACGTATAAGCAAACAAATAGAACAAGAAATACTACGAATGACGGAACGCGAAAAAAAAAGAGGGGTGCAACACGAGGACTTCCCAGGAGGTCACCCATCCTAGTACTACTCTCGCCCAAGCACGCTTAACTTCGGAGTTCTGATGGGATCCGGTGCATTAGTGCTGGTATGATCGCACCCGTCATGTTATGCGAATAAATTACATGTATATTCATATATAGGACATAAAGAACTTGATTAACCATAACTTTTGATCCGGACATCCGATTGATGCGCCGTAAAAGCCTATGTGTCAATATGACAATAAACTAACACGTGGAAAGTCAACGCATAAGCAAACAAATAGAACAAGAAATGTTACAAATGACGGAACTGGAAAAAAAAGAGGTGTGCAACACGAGGACTTCCCAGGAGGTCACCCATCCTAGTACTACTCTCGCCCAAGGACGCTTAACTTCGGAGTTCTGATGGGATCCGGTGCATTAGTGCTGGTATGATCGCACCCGTCATGTTATGCGAATAAATTACATGTATATTCATTTACAGGACATAAAGAACCCTGATTAACCATAACTTTTGATCCGGACATCCGATTGATGCGCCGTAAAAGCCTATGTGTCGATATGACAATAAACTAACACGTGGAAGGTCAACGTATAAGCAAACAAATAGAACAAGAAATGCTACGAATGACGGAACGCGAAAAAAAAGAGGGGTGCAACACGAGGACTTCCCAGGAGGTCACCCATCCTAGTACTACTCTCGCCCAAGCACGCTTATCTTCGGAGTTCTGATGGGATCCGGTGCATTAGTGCTGGTATGATCGCACCCGTCGTTTATGTGAATAAATTACATGTATATTCATTTATAGGACATAAAGAACTTGATTAACCATAACTTTTGATCCAGACATCCGATTGATGCGCCGTAAAAGCCTATGTGTCAATATGACAATAAACTAACACGTGGAAATTCAACGCATAAGCAAACAAATAGAACAAGAAATGTTACTAATGACGGAACGCGAAAAAAAAAGAGGGACGCAACACGAGAACTTCCCAGGAGGTCACCCATCCTAGTACTACTCTCGCCCAAGGACGCTTAACTTCGGAGTTCTATTGGGATCCGGTGCATTAGTGCTGGTATGATCGCACCCGTCATGTTATGCGAATAAATTACATGTATATTCATTTACAGGACATAAAGAACCCTGATTAACCATAACTTTTGATCCGGACATCCGATTGATGCGCCGTAAAAGCCTATGTGTCGATATGACAATAAACTAACACGTGGAAGGTCAACGTATAAGCAAACAAATAGAACAAGAAATGCTACGAATGACGGAACGCGAAAAAAAAAGAGGGGTGCAACACGAGGACTTCCCAGGAGGTCACCCATCCTAGTACTACTCTCGCCCAAGCACGCTTAACTTCGGAGTTCTGATGGGATCCGGTGCATTAGTGCTGGTATGATCGCACCCGTCATGTTATGCGAATAAATTACATGTATATTCATATATAGGACATAAAGAACTTGATTAACCATAACTTTTGATCCGGACATCCGATTGATGCGCCGTAAAAGCCTATGTGTCAATATGACAATAAACTAACACGTGGAAAGTCAACGCATAAGCAAACAAATAGAACAAGAAATGTTACAAATGACGGAACTGGAAAAAAAAGAGGTGTGCAACACGAGGACTTCCCAGGAGGTCACCCATCCTAGTACTACTCTCGCCCAAGCACGCTTAACTTCGGAGTTCTGATGGGATCCGGTGCATTAGTGCTGGTATGATCGCACCCGTCGTTTATGCGAATAAATTACACGTATATTCATTTATAGGACATAAAGAACCTGATTAACCATAACTTTTGATCCGGACATCCGATTGATGCGCCGTAAAAGCCTATGTGTCAATATGACAATAAACTAACGCGTGGAAAGTCAACGCATAAGCAAACAAATAGAACAAGAAATGTTACGAATGACGATACGCGAAAAAAAAGAGCTGTGCAACACGAGGACTTCCCAGGAGGTCACCCATCCTAGTACTACTCTCGCCCAAGCACGCTTAACTTCGGAGTTCTGATGGGATCCGGTGAATTAGTGCTGGTATGATCGCACCCGTCGTATATGCGAATAAATTACATGTATATTCATTTATAGGACATAAAGAACCTGATTAACCATAACTTTTGATCCGGACATCCGATTGATGCGCCGTAAAAGCCTATGTGTAAATATGACAATAAACTAACACGTGGAAATTCAACGCATAAGCAAACAAATAGAACAAGAAATGTTACGAATGACGGAACGCGAAAAAAAAGAGGGACGCAACACGATGACTTCCAAGGAGGTCACCCATCCTAGTACTACTCTCGCCCAAGCACGCTTAACTTCGGAGTTCTGATGGGATCCGGTGCATTAGTGCTGGTATGATCGCACCCGTCATGTTATGCGAATAAATTACATGTATATTCATATATAGGACATAAAGAACTTGATTAACCATAACTTTTGATCCGGACATCCGATTGATGCGCCGTAAAAGCCTATGTGTCAATATGACAATAAACTAACACGTGGAAAGTCAACGCATAAGCAAACAAATAGAACAAGAAATGTCACAAATGACGGAACTGGAAAAAAAAAATAGGGGCGCAACACGAGGACTTCCAAGGAGGTCACCCATCCTAGTACTACTATCGCCCAAGCACGCTTAACTTCGGAGTTCTGATGGGATCCGGTGCATTAGTGCTGGTATGATCGCACCCGTCATGTTATGCGAATAAATTACATGTATATTCATTTATAGGACATAAAGAACCTGAATAACCATAACTTTTGATCCGGACATCCGATTGATGCGCCGTAAAAGCCTATGTGTCAATATGACAATAAACTAACCCGTGGAAAGTCAACGTATAAGCAAACAAATAGAAAAGGAAATGTTACTAATAACGGAACTCGAAAAAAAAGAGGGGTGCAACACGAGAACTTCCCAGGAGGTCACCCATCCTAGTACTACTCTCGCCCAAGGACGCTTAACTTCGGAGTTCTGATGGGATCCGGTGCATTAGTGCTGGTATGATCGCACCCGTCATGTTATGCAAATAAATTACATGTATATTCATATATAGGACATAAAGAACTTGATTAACCATAACTTTTGATCCGGACATCCGATTGATGCGCCGTAAAAGCCTATGTGTCAATATGACAATAAACTAACACGTGGAAAGTCAACGCATAAGCAAACAAATAGAACAAGAAATGTTACAAATGACGGAACTGGAAAAAAAAGAGGTGTGCAACACGAGGACTTCCCAGGAGGTCACCCATCCTAGTACTACTCTCGCCCAAGCACGCTTAACTTCGGAGTTCTGATGGGATCCGGTGCATTAGTGCTGGTATGATCGCACCCGTCGTTTATGCGAATAAATTACACGTATATTCATTTATAGGACATAAAGAACCTGATTAACCATAACTTTTGATCCGGACATCCGATTGATGCGCCGTAAAAGCCTATGTGTCAATATGACAATAAACTAACACGTGGAAAGTCAACGCATAAGCAAACAAATAGAACAAGAAATGTTACAAATGACGGAACGCGAAAAAAAAATAGGGGCGCAACACGAGGACTTCCAAGGATGTCACCCATCCTAGTACTACTATCGCCCAAGCATGCTTAACTTCGGAGTTCTGATGGGATCCGGTGCATTAGTGATAGTATGATCGCACCCGTCATGTTATGCGAATAAATTACATGTATATTCATTTATAGGACATAAAGAACCTGATTAACCATAACTTTTGATCCAGACATCCGATTGATGCGCCGTAAAAGCCTATGTGTCAATATGACAATAAACTAACGCGTGGAAAGTCAACGCATAAGCAAACAAATAGAACAAGAAATGTTACGAATGACGATACGCGAAAAAAAAGAGCTGTGCAACACGAGGACTTCCCAGGAGGTCACCCATCCTAGTACTACTCTCGCCCAAGCACGCTTAACTTCGGAGTTCTGATGGGATCCGGTGAATTAGTGCTGGTATGATCGCACCCGTCGTATATGCGAATAAATTACATGTATATTCATTTATAGGACATAAAGAACCTGATTAACCATAACTTTTGATCCGGACATCCGATTGATGCGCCGTAAAAGCCTATGTGTAAATATGACAATAAACTAACACGTGGAAATTCAACGCATAAGCAAACAAATAGAACAAGAAATGTTACGAATGACGGAACGCGAAAAAAAAAGAGGGACGCAACACGATGACTTCCAAGGAGGTCACCCATCCTAGTACTACTCTCGCCCAAGCACGCTTAACTTCGGAGTTCTGATGGGATCCGGTGCATTAGTGCTGGTATGATCGCACCCGTCGTTTATGCGAATAAATTACACGTATATTCATTTATAGGACATAAAGAACCTGATTAACCATAACTTTTGATCCGGACATCCGATTGATGCGCCGTAAAAGCCTATGTGTCAATATGACAATAAACTAACACGTGGAAAGTCAACGCATAAGCAAACAAATAGAACAAGAAATGTTACAAATGACGGAACGCGAAAAAAAAATAGGGGCGCAACACGAGGACTTCCAAGGATGTCACCCATCCTAGTACTACTATCGCCCAAGCATGCCTAACTTCGGAGTTCTGATGGGATCCGGTGCATTAGTGATAGTATGATCGCACCCGTCATGTTATGCGAATAAATTACATGTATATTCATTTATAGGACATAAAGAACCTGATTAACCATAACTTTTGATCCAGACATCCGATTGATGCGCCGTAAAAGCCTATGTGTCAATATGACAATAAACTAACGCGTGGAAAGTCAACGCATAAGCAAACAAATAGAACAAGAAATGTTACGAATGACGATACGCGAAAAAAAAGAGCTGTGCAACACGAGGACTTCCCAGGAGGTCACCCATCCTAGTACTACTCTCGCCCAAGCACGCTTAACTTCGGAGTTCTGATGGGATCCGGTGAATTAGTGCTGGTATGATCGCACCCGTCGTATATGCGAATAAATTACATGTATATTCATTTATAGGACATAAAGAACCTGATTAACCATAACTTTTGATCCGGACATCCGATTGATGCGCCGTAAAAGCCTATGTGTAAATATGACAATAAACTAACACGTGGAAATTCAACGCATAAGCAAACAAATAGAACAAGAAATGTTACGAATGACGGAACGCGAAAAAAAAAGAGGGACGCAACACGATGACTTCCAAGGAGGTCACCCATCCTAGTACTACTCTCGCCCAAGCACGCTTAACTTCGGAGTTCTGATGGGATCCGGTGCATTAGTGCTGGTATGATCGCACCCGTCGTTTATGCGAATAAATTACACGTATATTCATTTATAGGACATAAAGAACCTGATTAACCATAACTTTTGATCCGGACATCCGATTGATGCGCCGTAAAAGCCTATGTGTCAATATGACAATAAACTAACACGTGGAAAGTCAACGCATAAGCAAACAAATAGAACAAGAAATGTTACAAATGACGGAACGCGAAAAAAAAAGAGGGGCGCAACACGAGGACTTCCAAGGATGTCACCCATCCTAGTACTACTATCGCCCAAGCATGCTTAACTTCGGAGTTCTGATGGGATCCGGTGCATTAGTGATAGTATGATCGCACCCGTCATGTTATGCGAATAAATTACATGTATATTCATTTATAGGACATAAAGAACCTGATTAACCATAACTTTTGATCCAGACATCCGATTGATGCGCCGTAAAAGCCTATGTGTCAATATGACAATAAACTAACGCGTGGAAAGTCAACGCATAAGCAAACAAATAGAACAAGAAATGTTACGAATGACGATACGCGAAAAAAAAGAGCTGTGCAACACGAGGACTTCCCAGGAGGTCACCCATCCTAGTACTACTCTCGCCCAAGCACGCTTAACTTCGGAGTTCTGATGGGATCCGGTGCATTAGTGCTGGTATGATCGCACCCGTCATGTTATGCGAATAAATTACATGTATATTCATATATAGGACATAAAGAACTTGATTAACCATAACTTTTGATCCGGACATCCGATTGATGCGCCGTAAAAGCCTATGTGTCAATATGACAATAAACTAACACGTGGAAAGTCAACGCATAAGCAAACAAATAGAACAAGAAATGTCACAAATGACGGAACTGGAAAAAAAAAATAGGGGCGCAACACGAGGACTTCCAAGGAGGTCACCCATCCTAGTACTACTATCGCCCAAGCACGCTTAACTTCGGAGTTCTGATGGGATCCGGTGCATTAGTGCTGGTATGATCGCACCCGTCATGTTATGCGAATAAATTACATGTATATTCATTTATAGGACATAAAGAACCTGAATAACCATAACTTTTGATCCGGACATCCGATTGATGCGCCGTAAAAGCCTATGTGTCAATATGACAATAAACTAACCCGTGGAAAGTCAACGTATAAGCAAACAAATAGAAAAGGAAATGTTACTAATAACGGAACTCGAAAAAAAAGAGGGGTGCAACACGAGAACTTCCCAGGAGGTCACCCATCCTAGTACTACTCTCGCCCAAGGACGCTTAACTTCGGAGTTCTGATGGGATCCGGTGCATTAGTGCTGGTATGATCGCACCCGTCATGTTATGCAAATAAATTACATGTATATTCATATATAGGACATAAAGAACTTGATTAACCATAACTTTTGATCCGGACATCCGATTGATGCGCCGTAAAAGCCTATGTGTCAATATGACAATAAACTAACACGTGGAAAGTCAACGCATAAGCAAACAAATAGAACAAGAAATGTTACAAATGACGGAACTGGAAAAAAAAGAGGTGTGCAACACGAGGACTTCCCAGGAGGTCACCCATCCTAGTACTACTCTCGCCCAAGCACGCTTAACTTCGGAGTTCTGATGGGATCCGGTGCATTAGTGCTGGTATGATCGCACCCGTCGTTTATGCGAATAAATTACACGTATATTCATTTATAGGACATAAAGAACCTGATTAACCATAACTTTTGATCCGGACATCCGATTGATGCGCCGTAAAAGCCTATGTGTCAATATGACAATAAACTAACACGTGGAAAGTCAACGCATAAGCAAACAAATAGAACAAGAAATGTTACAAATGACGGAACGCGAAAAAAAAATAGGGGCGCAACACGAGGACTTCCAAGGATGTCACCCATCCTAGTACTACTATCGCCCAAGCATGCTTAACTTCGGAGTTCTGATGGGATTCGGTGCATTAGTGATAGTATGATCGCACCCGTCATGTTATGCGAATAAATTACATGTATATTCATTTATAGGACATAAAGAACCTGATTAACCATAACTTTTGATCCAGACATCCGATTGATGCGCCGTAAAAGCCTATGTGTCAATATGACAATAAACTAACGCGTGGAAAGTCAACGCATAAGCAAACAAATAGAACAAGAAATGTTACGAATGACGATACGCGAAAAAAAAGAGCTGTGCAACACGAGGACTTCCCAGGAGGTCACCCATCCTAGTACTACTCTCGCCCAAGCACGCTTAACTTCGGAGTTCTGATGGGATCCGGTGAATTAGTGCTGGTATGATCGCACCCGTCGTATATGCGAATAAATTACATGTATATTCATTTATAGGACATAAAGAACCTGATTAACCATAACTTTTGATCCGGACATCCGATTGATGCGCCGTAAAAGCCTATGTGTAAATATGACAATAAACTAACACGTGGAAATTCAACGCATAAGCAAACAAATAGAACAAGAAATGTTACGAATGACGGAACGCGAAAAAAAAAGAGGGACGCAACACGATGACTTCCAAGGAGGTCACCCATCCTAGTACTACTCTCGCCCAAGCACGCTTAACTTCGGAGTTCTGATGGGATCCGTTGCATTAGTGCTGGTATGATCGCACCCGTCATGTTATGCGAATAAATTACATGTATATTCATATATAGGACATAAAGAACTTGATTAACCATAACTTTTGATCCGGACATCCGATTGATGCGCCGTAAAAGCCTATGTGTCAATATGACAATAAACTAACACGTGGAAAGTCAACGCATAAGCAAACAAATAGAACAAGAAATGTCACAAATGACGGAACTGGAAAAAAAAATAGGGGCGCAACACGAGGACTTCCAAGGAGGTCACCCATCCTAGTACTACTATCGCCCAAGCACGCTTAACTTCGGAGTTCTGATGGGATCCGGTGCATTAGTGCTGGTATGATCGCACCCGTCATGTTATGCGAATAAATTACATGTATATTCATTTATAGGACATAAAGAACCTGAATAACCATAACTTTTGATCCGGACATCCGATTGATGCGCCGTAAAAGCCTATGTGTCAATATGACAATAAACTAACCCGTGGAAAGTCAACGTATAAGCAAACAAATAGAAAAGGAAATGTTACTAATAACGGAACTCGAAAAAAAAGAGGGGTGCAACACGAGAACTTCCCAGGAGGTCACCCATCCTAGTACTACTCTCGCCCAAGGACGCTTAACTTCGGAGTTCTGATGGGATCCGGTGCATTAGTGCTGGTATGATCGCACCCGTCATGTTATGCGAATAAATTACATGTATATTCATTTAGAGGACATAAAGAACCCTGATTAACCATAACTTTTGATCCGGACATCCGATTGATGCGCCGTAAAAGCCTATGTGTCGATATGACAATAAACTAACACGTGGAAGGTCAACGTATAAGCAAACAAATAGAACAAGAAATGCTACGAATGACGGAACGCGAAAAAAAAAGAGGAGTGCAACACGAGGACTTCCCAGGAGGTCACCCATCCTAGTACTACTCTCGCCCAAGCACGCTTAACTTCGGAGTTCTGATGGGATCCGGTGCATTAGTGCTGGTATGATCGCACCCGTCATGTTATGCGAATAAATTACATGTATATTCATATATAGGACATAAAGAACTTGATTAACCATAACTTTTGATCCGGACATCCGATTGATGCGCCGTAAAAGCCTATGTGTCAATATGACAATAAACTAACACGTGGAAAGTCAACGCATAAGCAAACAAATAGAACAAGAAATGTTACAAATGACGGAACTGGAAAAAAAAGAGGTGTGCAACACGAGGACTTCCCAGGAGGTCACCCATCCTAGTACTACTCTCGCCCAAGCACGCTTAACTTCGGAGTTCTGATGGGATCCGGTGCATTAGTGCTGGTATGATCGCACCCGTCGTTAATGCGAATAAATTACACGTATATTCATTTATAGGACATAAAGAACCTGATTAACCATAACTTTTGATCCGGACATCCGATTGATGCGCCGTAAAAGCCTATGTGTCAATATGACAATAAACTAACACGTGGAAAATCAACGCATAAGCAAACAAATAGAACAAGAAATGTTACTAATGACGGAACGCGAAAAAAAAAGAGGGACGCAACACGAGGACTTCCAAGGAGGTCACCCATCCTAGTACTACTCTCGCCCAAGCACGCTTAACTTCGGAGTTCTGATGGGATCCGGTGCATTAGTGCTGGTATGATCGCACCCGTCATGTTATGCGAATAGATTACATGTATATTCATATATAGGACATAAAGAACTTGATTAACCATAACTTTTGATCCGGACATCCGATTGATGCGCCGTAAAAGCCTATGTGTCAATATGACAATAAACTAACACGTGGAAGGTCAACGCATAAGCAAACAAATAGAACAAGAAATGTTACAAATGACGGAACTGGAAAAAAAAATAGGGGCGCAACACGAGGACTTCCAAGGAGGTCACCCATCCTAGTACTACTATCGCCCAAGCACGCTTAACTTCGGAGTTCTGATGGGATCTGGTGCATTAGTGCTGGTATGATCGCACCCGTCATGTTATGCGAATAAATTACATGTATATTCATTTATAGGACATAAAGAACCTGAATAACCATAACTTTTGATCCGGACATCCGATTGATGCGCCGTAAAAGCCTATGTGTCGATATGACAATAATCTAACACGTGGAAGGTCAACGTATAAGCAAACAAATAGAACAAGAAATGCTACGAATGACGGAACGCGAAAAAAAAAAGAGGAGTGCAACACGAGGACTTCCCAGGAGGTCACCCATCCTAGTACTACTCTCGCCCAAGCACGCTTAACTTCGGAGTTCTGATGGGATCCGGTGCATTAGTGCTGGTATGATCGCACTCGTCATGTTATGCGAATAAATTACATGTATATTCATATATAGGACATAAAGAACTTGATTAACCATAACTTTTGATCCGGACATCCGATTGATGCGCCGTAAAAGCCTATGTGTCAATATGACAATAAACTAACACGTGGAAAGTCAACGCATAAGCAAACAAATAGAACAAGAAATGTTACAAATGACGGAACTGGAAAAAAAAGAGGTGTGCAACACGAGGACTTCCCAGGAGGTCACCCATCCTAGTACTACTCTCGCCCAAACACGCTTATCTTCGGAGTTCTGATGGGATCCGGTGCATTAGTGCTGGTATGATCGCACCCGTCGTTTATGTGAATAAATTACATGTATATTCATTTATAGGACATAAAGAACCTGATTAACCATAACTTTTGATCCGGACATCCGATTGATGCGCCGTAAAAGCCTATGTGTCAATATGACAATAAACTAACACGTGGAAATTCAACGCATAAGCAAACAAATAGAACAAGAAATGTTACTAATGACGGAACGCGAAAAAAAAGAGGGGCGCAACAAGAGGATTTCCAAGGAGGTCACCCATCCTAGTACTACTCTCGCCCAAGCACGCTTAACTTCGGAGTTCTAATGGGATCAGGTGCATTAGTGCTGGTATGATCGCACCCGTCATGTTATGCGAATAAATTACATGTATATTCATTTACAGGACATAAAGAACCCTGATTAACCATAACTTTTGATCTGGACATCCGATTGATGCGCCGTAAAAGCCAATGTGTCGATATGACAATAAACTAACACGTGGAAGGTCAACGTATAAGCAAACAAATAGAACAAGAAATGCTACGAATGACGAAACGCGAAAAAAAAAGAGGGGTGCAACACGAGGACTTCCCAGGAGGTCACCCATCCTAGTACTACTCTCGCCCAAGCACGCTTAACTTCGGAGTTCTGATGGGATCCGGTGCATTAGTGCTGGTATGATCGCACCCGTCATGTTATGCGAATATATTACACGTATATTCATTTATAGGACATAAAGAACCTGATTAACCATAACTTTTGATCCGGACATCCGATTGATGCGCCGTAAAAGCCTATGTGTCAATATGACAATAAACTAACACGTGGAAAGTCAACGCATAAGCAAACAAATAGAACAAGAAATGTTACAAATGACGGAACGCGAAAAAAAAATAGGGGCGCAACACGAGGACTTCCAAGGATGTCACCCATCCTAGTACTACTATCGCCCAAGCATGCTTAACTTCGGAGTTCTGATGGGATCCGGTGCATTAGTGATAGTATGATCGCACCCGTCATGTTATGCGAATAAATTACATGTATATTCATTTATAGGACATAAAGAACCTGATTAACCATAACTTTTGATCCAGACATCCGATTGATGCGCCGTAAAAGCCTATGTGTCAATATGACAATAAACTAACGCGTGGAAAGTCAACGCATAAGCAAACAAATAGAACAATAAATGTTACGAATGACGATACGCGAAAAAAAAGAGCTGTGCAACACGAGGACTTCCCAGGAGGTCACCCATCCTAGTACTTCTCTCGCCCAAGCACGCTTAACTTCGGAGTTCTGATGGGATCCGGTGCATTAGTGCTGGTATGATCGCACCCGTCGTATATGCGAATAAATTACATGTATATTCATTTATAGGACATAAAGAACCTGATTAACCATAACTTTTGATCCGGACATCCGATTGATGCGCCGTAAAATCCTATGTGTCAATATGACAATAAACTAACGCGTGGAAAATCAACGCATAAGCAAACAAATAGAACAAGAAATGTTACGAATGACGGTACGCGAAAAAAAAAGAGGTGTGCAACACGAGGACTTCCCAGGAGGTCACCCATCCTAGTACTACTCTCGCCCAAACACGCTTATCTTCGGAGTTCTGATGGGATCCGGTGCATTAGTGCTGGTATGATCGCACCCGTCGTTTATGTGAATAAATTACATGTATATTCATTTATAGGACATAAAGAACCTGATTAACCATAACTTTTGATCCGGACATCCGATTGATGCGCCGTAAAAGCCTATGTGTCAATATGACAATAAACTAACACGTGGAAATTCAACGCATAAGCAAACAAATAGAACAAGAAATGTTACTAATGACGGAACGCGAAAAAAAAGAGGGGCGCAACAAGAGGATTTCCAAGGAGGTCACCCATCCTAGTACTACTCTCGCCCAAGCACGCTTAACTTCGGAGTTCTAATGGGATCAGGTGCATTAGTGCTGGTATGATCGCACCCGTCATGTTATGCGAATAAATTACATGTATATTCATTTACAGGACATAAAGAACCCTGATTAACCATAACTTTTGATCTGGACATCCGATTGATGCGCCGTAAAAGCCAATGTGTCGATATGACAATAAACTAACACGTGGAAGGTCAACGTATAAGCAAACAAATAGAACAAGAAATGCTACGAATGACGAAACGCGAAAAAAAAAGAGGGGTGCAACACGAGGACTTCCCAGGAGGTCACCCATCCTAGTACTACTCTCGCCCAAGCACGCTTAACTTCGGAGTTCTGATGGGATCCGGTGCATTAGTGCTGGTATGATCGCACCCGTCATGTTATGCGAATAAATTACACGTATATTCATTTATAGGACATAAAGAACCTGATTAACCATAACTTTTGATCCGGACATCCGATTGATGCGCCGTAAAAGCCTATGTGTCAATATGACAATAAACTAACACGTGGAAAGTCAACGCATAAGCAAACAAATAGAACAAGAAATGTTACAAATGACGGAACGCGAAAAAAAAATAGGGGCGCAACACGAGGACTTCCAAGGATGTCACCCATCCTAGTACTACTATCGCCCAAGCATGCTTAACTTCGGAGTTCTGATGGGATCCGGTGCATTAGTGATAGTATGATCGCACCCGTCATGTTATGCGAATAAATTACATGTATATTCATTTATAGGACATAAAGAACCTGATTAACCATAACTTTTGATCCAGACATCCGATTGATGCGCCGTAAAAGCCTATGTGTCAATATGACAATAAACTAACGCGTGGAAAGTCAACGCATAAGCAAACAAATAGAACAATAAATGTTACGAATGACGATACGCGAAAAAAAAGAGCTGTGCAACACGAGGACTTCCCAGGAGGTCACCCATCCTAGTACTTCTCTCGCCCAAGCACGCTTAACTTCGGAGTTCTGATGGGATCCGGTGCATTAGTGCTGGTATGATCGCACCCGTCGTATATGCGAATAAATTACATGTATATTCATTTATAGGACATAAAGAACCTGATTAACCATAACTTTTGATCCGGACATCCGATTGATGCGCCGTAAAAGCCTATGTGTAAATATGACAATAAACTAACACGTGGAAATTCAACGCATAAGCAAACAAATAGAACAAGAAATGTTACGAATGACGGAACGCGAAAAAAAAAGAGGGACGCAACACGATGACTTCCAAGGAGGTCACCCATCCTAGTACTACTCTCGCCCAAGCACGCTTAACTTCGGAGTTCTGATGGGATCCGGTGCATTAGTGCTGGTATGATCGCACCCGTCATGTTATGCGAATAAATTACATGTATATTCATATATAGGACATAAAGAACTTGATTAACCATAACTTTTGATCCGGACATCCGATTGATGCGCCGTAAAAGCCTATGTGTCAATATGACAATAAACTAACACGTGGAAAGTCAACGCATAAGCAAACAAATAGAACAAGAAATGTCACAAATGACGGAACTGGAAAAAAAAAATAGGGGCGCAACACGAGGACTTCCAAGGAGGTCACCCATCCTAGTACTACTATCGCCCAAGCACGCTTAACTTCGGAGTTCTGATGGGATCCGGTGCATTAGTGCTGGTATGATCGCACCCGTCATGTTATGCGAATAAATTACATGTATATTCATATATAGGACATAAAGAACCTGAATAACCATAACTTTTGATCCGGACATCCGATTGATGCGCCGTAAAAGCCTATGTGTCAATATGACAATAAACTAACCCGTGGAAAGTCAACGTATAAGCAAACAAATAGAAAAGGAAATGTTACTAATAACGGAACTCGAAAAAAAAGAGGGGTGCAACACGAGAACTTCCCAGGAGGTCACCCATCCTAGTACTACTCTCGCCCAAGGACGCTTAACTTCGGAGTTCTGATGGGATCCGGTGCATTAGTGCTGGTATGATCGCACCCGTCATGTTATGCGAATAAATTACATGTATATTCATTTAGAGGACATAAAGAACCCTGATTAACCATAACTTTTGATCCGGACATCCGATTGATGCGCCGTAAAAGCCTATGTGTCGATATGACAATAATCTAACACGTGGAAGGTCAACGTATAAGCAAACAAATAGAACAAGAAATGCTACGAATGACGGAACGCGAAAAAAAAAAGAGGAGTGCAACACGAGGACTTCCCAGGAGGTCACCCATCCTAGTACTACTCTCGCCCAAGCACGCTTAACTTCGGAGTTCTGATGGGATCCGGTGCATTAGTGCTGGTATGATCGCACTCGTCATGTTATGCGAATAAATTACATGTATATTCATATATAGGACATAAAGAACTTGATTAACCATAACTTTTGATCCGGACATCCGATTGATGCGCCGTAAAAGCCTATGTGTCAATATGACAATAAACTAACACGTGGAAAGTCAACGCATAAGCAAACAAATAGAACAAGAAATGTTACAAATGACGGAACTGGAAAAAAAAGAGGTGTGCAACACGAGGACTTCCCAGGAGGTCACCCATCCTAGTACTACTCTCGCCCAAGCACGCTTAACTTCGGAGTTCTGATGGGATCCGGTGCATTAGTGCTGGTATGATCGCACCCGTCGTTAATGCGAATAAATTACACGTATATTCATTTATAGGACATAAAGAACCTAATTAACCATAACTTTTGATCCGGACATCCGATTGATGCGCCGTAAAAGCCTATGTGTCAATATGACAATAAACTAACACGTGGAAAATCAACGCATAAGCAAACAAATAGAACAAGAAATGCTACGAATGACGGAACGCGAAAAAAAAAGAGGGGTGCAACACGAGGACTTCCCAGGAGGTCACCCATCCTAGTACTACTCTCGCCCAAGCACGCTTAACTTCGGAGTTCTGATGGGATCCGGTGCATTAGTGCTGGTATGATCGCACTCGTCATGTTATGCGAATAAATTACATGTATATTCATATATAGGACATAAAGAACTTGATTAACCATAACTTTTGATCCGGACATCCGATTGATGCGCCGTAAAAGCCTATGTGTCAATATGACAATAAACTAACACGTGGAAAGTCAACGCATAAGCAAACAAATAGAACAAGAAATGTTACAAATGACGGAACTGGAAAAAAAAGAGGTGTGCAACACGAGGACTTCCCAGGAGGTCACCCATCCTAGTACTACTCTCGCCCAAGCACGCTTAACTTCGGAGTTCTGATGGGATCCGGTGAATTAGTGCTGGTATGATCGCACCCGTCGTATATGCGAATAAATTACATGTATATTCATTTATAGGACATAAAGAACCTGATTAACCATAACTTTTGATCCGGACATCTGATTGATGCGCCGTAAAAGCCTATGTGTAAATATGACAATAAACTAACACGTGGAAATTCAACGCATAAGCAAACAAATAGAACAAGAAATGTTACGAATGACGGAACGCGAAAAAAAAAGAGGGACGCAACACGATGACTTCCAAGGAGGTCACCCATCCTAGTACTACTCTCGCCCAAGCACGCTTAACTTCGGAGTTCTGATGGGATCCGGTGCATTAGTGCTGGTATGATCGCACCCGTCATGTTATGCGAATAAATTACATGTATATTCATATATAGGACATAAAGAACTTGATTAACCATAACTTTTGATCCGGACATCCGATTGATGCGCCGTAAAAGCCTATGTGTCAATATGACAATAAACTAACACGTGGAAAGTCAACGCATAAGCAAACAAATAGAACAAGAAATGTCACAAATGACGGAACTAGAAAAAAAAATAGGGGCGCAACACGAGGACTTCCAAGGAGGTCACCCATCCTAGTACTACTATCGCCCAAGCACGCTTAACTTCGGAGTTCTGATGGGATCCGGTGCATTAGTGCTGGTATGATCGCACCCGTCATGTTATGCGAATAAATTACATGTATATTCATTTATAGGACATAAAGAACCTGAATAACCATAACTTTTGATCCGGACATCCGATTGATGCGCCGTAAAAGCCTATGTGTCAATATGACAATAAACTAACCCGTGGAAAGTCAACGTATAAGCAAACAAATAGAAAAGGAAATGTTACTAATAACGGAACTCGAAAAAAAAGAGGGGTGCAACACGAGAACTTCCCAGGAGGTCACCCATCCTAGTACTACTCTCGCCCAAGGACGCTTAACTTCGGAGTTCTGATGGGATCCGGTGCATTAGTGTTGGTATGATCGCACCCGTCATGTTATGCGAATAAATTACATGTATATTCATTTAGAGGACATAAAGAACCCTGATTAACCATAACTTTTGATCCGGACATCCGATTGATGCGCCGTAAAAGCCTATGTGTCGATATGACAATAAACTAACACGTGGAAGGTCAACGTATAAGCAAACAAATAGAACAAGAAATGCTACGAATGACGGAACGCGAAAAAAAAAGAGGAGTACAACACGAGGACTTCCCAGGAGGTCACCCATCCTAGTACTACTCTCGCCCAAGCACGCTTAACTTCGGAGTTCTGATGGGATCCGGTGCATTAGTGCTGGTATGATCGCACCCGTCATGTTATGCGAATAAATTACATGTATATTCATATATAGGACATAAAGAACTTGATTAACCATAACTTTTGATCCGGACATCCGATTGATGCGCCGTAAAAGCCTATGTGTCAATATGACAATAAACTAACACGTGGAAAGTCAACGCATAAGCAAACAAATAGAACAAGAAATGTTACAAATGACGGAACTGGAAAAAAAAGAGGTGTGCAACACGAGGACTTCCCAGGAGGTCACCCATCCTAGTACTACTCTCGCCCAAGCACGCTTAACTTCGGAGTTCTGATGGGATCCGGTGCATTAGTGCTGGTATGATCGCACCCGTCGTTAATGCGAATAAATTACACGTATATTCATTTATAGGACATAAAGAACCTAATTAACCATAACTTTTGATCCGGACATCCGATTGATGCGCCGTAAAAGCCTATGTGTCAATATGACAATAAACTAACACGTGGAAAATCAACGCATAAGCAAACAAATAGAACAAGAAATGTTACTAATGACGGAACGCGAAAAAAAAAGAGGGACGCAACACGAGGACTTCCAAGGAGGTCACCCATCCTAGTACTACTCTCGCCCAAGGACGCTTAACTTCGGAGTTCTGATGGGATCCGGTGCATTAGTGCTGGTATGATCGCACCCGTCATGTTATGCGAATAAATTACATGTATATTCATTTAGAGGACATAAAGAACCCTGATTAACCATAACTTTTGATCCGGACATCCGATTGATGCGCCGTAAAAGCCTATGTGTCGATATGACAATAATCTAACACGTGGAAGGTCAACGTATAAGCAAACAAATAGAACAAGAAATGCTACGAATGACGGAACGCGAAAAAAAAAAGAGGAGTGCAACACGAGGACTTCCCAGGAGGTCACCCATCCTAGTACTACTCTCGCCCAAGCACGCTTAACTTCGGAGTTCTGATGGGATCCGGTGCATTAGTGCTGGTATGATCGCACTCGTCATGTTATGCGAATAAATTACATGTATATTCATATATAGGACATAAAGAACTTGATTAACCATAACTTTTGATCCGGACATCCGATTGATGCGCCGTAAAAGCCTATGTGTCAATATGACAATAAACTAACACGTGGAAAGTCAACGCATAAGCAAACAAATAGAACAAGAAATGTTACAAATGACGGAACTGGAAAAAAAAGAGGTGTGCAACACGAGGACTTCCCAGGAGGTCACCCATCCTAGTACTACTCTCGCCCAAGCACGCTTAACTTCGGAGTTCTGATGGGATCCGGTGAATTAGTGCTGGTATGATCGCACCCGTCGTATATGCGAATAAATTACATGTATATTCATTTATAGGACATAAAGAACCTGATTAACCATAACTTTTGATCCGGACATCCGATTGATGCGCCGTAAAAGCCTATGTGTAAATATGACAATAAACTAACACGTGGAAATTCAACGCATAAGCAAACAAATAGAACAAGAAATGTTACGAATGACGGAACGCGAAAAAAAAAGAGGGACGCAACACGATGACTTCCAAGGAGGTCACCCATCCTAGTACTACTCTCGCCCAAGCACGCTTAACTTCGGAGTTCTGATGGGATCCGGTGCATTAGTGCTGGTATGATCGCACCCGTCATGTTATGCGAATAAATTACATGTATATTCATATATAGGACATAAAGAACTTGATTAACCATAACTTTTGATCCGGACATCCGATTGATGCGCCGTAAAAGCCTATGTGTCAATATGACAATAAACTAACACGTGGAAAGTCAACGCATAAGCAAACAAATAGAACAAGAAATGTCACAAATGACGGAACTGGAAAAAAAAAATAGGGGCGCAACACGAGGACTTCCAAGGAGGTCACCCATCCTAGTACTACTATCGCCCAAGCACGCTTAACTTCGGAGTTCTGATGGGATCCGGTGCATTAGTGCTGGTATGATCGCACCCGTCATGTTATGCGAATAAATTACATGTATATTCATTTATAGGACATAAAGAACCTGAATAACCATAACTTTTGATCCGGACATCCGATTGATGCGCCGTAAAAGCCTATGTGTCAATATGACAATAAACTAACCCGTGGAAAGTCAACGTATAAGCAAACAAATAGAAAAGGAAATGTTACTAATAACGGAACTCGAAAAAAAAGAGGGGTGCAACACGAGAACTTCCCAGGAGGTCACCCATCCTAGTACTACTCTCGCCCAAGGACGCTTAACTTCGGAGTTCTGATGGGATCCGGTGCATTAGTGTTGGTATGATCGCACCCGTCATGTTATGCGAATAAATTACATGTATATTCATTTAGAGGACATAAAGAACCCTGATTAACCATAACTTTTGATCCGGACATCCGATTGATGCGCCGTAAAAGCCTATGTGTCGATATGACAATAAACTAACACGTGGAAGGTCAACGTATAAGCAAACAAATAGAACAAGAAATGCTACGAATGACGGAACGCGAAAAAAAAAGAGGAGTGCAACACGAGGACTTCCCAGGAGGTCACCCATCCTAGTACTACTTGTTTGGATTTAGGGTTTGAGAAGAAGAAAGGTAAGGCGAGGAAGAAGATGAAGAAAGCTCTCTGAATCAAAGATGATAACTTGATTATTGGAATTGTTCAACAGTGCAGCAGATATAAGGTAACGAAGGCGAGAACAGACAAAACAGTACTGTCCGAGAATTGCAACTAAGTCCCTAATACTAAACTAATTGATGCTTGGGCCTCAAGCAACAATATTTACATATTGATCCTAAACATAAGTGTTAGACACACTTATATCCTAACATTCCCTATGCTTGATCTTGTCTTTGAAACTTGATCTTTGGTCGCCAAAAGCACTCGTGGTCGCCAACTGACCTTGATATTGTTATTGTAGTCGCCAAATGAACATTTGGTCGCCAAATGAACTTAATCTTGTCATTGTGGTCGCCAACTGTACTCGTGGTCGCCAAATCTTCAAAATATATCCTAAAATTTGACAGTCTGCAGTAAATCCATTCTCTGGAACGAAGTACTTTCCTGTTCCTTATTGACACATCTGAGCAGAATACGTAGTATAGCTGAGTTCTCCTAGCTGAGATGCACTATGCAATTGATTTAGCATCTGTGCTGTCTTTAGTATGGGTAATCAGAACTCTGATCATAGGGCGATTAATGTCTGTAATCTAAGATCATGAACAAGTCTGAAAACACGAAAAGCAGTACCAAGTATTCACAATCATATGCATGATTCTCTCTATTCCAGATCAGTAAACTGTTGCCAAAGTGCATCAGACATACTAATATAATCATTTTAACTGCTGCTTTATTCATTCATTTGGAATGTCTTGAAAATTGAGATATTCATAACATGACAGAGGAGTTTGAGCTCCTATCTTACCAGTATGACTGCAAGGTTTGAGCCTTGATCTTTTCATCCTCAAGAGTGAAAAACTCAGTATGACTTTGTCATTTAATATTTGATTTCACTCTGTTTTTGGACTCAAGCCATACCCTATGCCATGGTTAATGCAGCAGTTATTTTTTTCAGAGATATATTCAATGATGCACAAAGGCAAGGCTTATGATCAGAGAAGAGAGAAATGCACACATGACAGGCGATACTCAGGTATATGCTAGACATGGAAATCAGACGAGAACATACCAAGATTACAAGCACTTAATTGAAACAAGATAGAGTTGATCAATCATGCATAAGGACAGACAGAGGTTCAAAAAATTACAAAGGTGCAGTCAACAGGAAAACTCAGATAACAAAACATATGGCTGTCCAAAAGCTCATAGAACAAGGCAAGTTACTAAGTAAACAGAGAAAGAATAAACGTACAGACTGTGTGGGAAGTTCATTGAGCAGTGGAACCAAGCTGAAGGAATGGGGAGACACCACGATCCTCCAGTTCCTCCAGTGAGAAGACTCCAAGCTTTTTCCTGCAGGGAATGAAATTTTTTTCTGTCAGAGGCTTGGTCAAGATATCAGCTGTCTGTTCTGAAGCTGGAATAAAGTTGACTAAGACATCCCCATTTTGAACTTTCTCTCTGATGAAGAAGAGATCAATCTCTACATGTTTCATCTTGGAGTGATGGATGGGGTTCTCAGACAAAGCTACAGCACTTGTGTTGTCTGTCCAGATGACAGGTGCAGTGGGTGTGTGAAGTCCAATTTCCTTGAGAAGGGATTGGACCCACATGATCTCACACATGGCATTGGCAATGGCCCTAAATTCAGCCTCTGCACTCGACCTAGAGACTACTGTCTGTTTCTTAGAGCTCCATATTATGGGATTACCATTCAGGAGAAGATAATGCCCTGAGATGGAGCGGCGATCAGTTTGATCACCACCCCAGTCAGCATCAGAGAAGGAGGTAAGAGTGATGTCTGTGACAGGCGAGGGTGTTGGTCTGAACAACAGACCATGATTGAGAGTGCCTTTGAGGTATCTCAGCACATGAATAACAGCCTTCCAGTTGCTGTTATTTGGTGCCTGCATAAACTGACTCAGTTTGTTCACTGAAAAGTGAATGTCTGGTCGAGTGACACAGACATGTTGTAGAGCACCTATTGTGCTCCTATATAGAGTTTCATCATGAAAGAGATCAGAACAGGAAGACATACCTGACTTAGACAAACAAGTACCTGTCATTGGAGTGGGAAATTCAGATTCATCTTTCAGACCTACCTTATCCAGGAGTTCCTGAATGTACTTTTTCTGATTTAACAGAATAAAGTCATCACCTGAAACTACTTCCATGCCAAGGAAGTAGTTCAGGTTTCCCAGATCTTTCAGCTGAAACTGAGCATTTATAGAGTCAACAATTTTAGAAACAAGATTAACAGAAGTGCCAGTTATAACAATGTCATCCACATAAACAAGAAGTAACACGAAAGAATCAGAGGCAGATTTGATAAAGAGGCAACTATCTGAGGTTGAAACATGAAAACCAAGGGAGTTCAGGAGAAAAAACTTCAGTTTTTCAAACCAGGCTCTGGGAGCCTGTTTAAGACCATATAAAGCTTTTTGAAGTTTGCAAACCAGGTTAGGAGTATTAGAGTGAACCTCAAAACCAGGAGGCTGTGTCATGTAGACCTCCTCTTGGAGGTCACCATGAAGAAAAGCATTGTTAATATCCACCTGTCTGATACACCATTTATGAGTGAGAGCTAAGGACAGAACAATGCGAACAGTGGCAGATTTAATGACAGGACTGAAGGTTTCCTGAAAATCAAAGCCTGGTTTTTGGGAAAAACCTTTGGCAACAAGACGGGCCTTGTATCTGACAACAGCCCCATCTGCATTTCTTTTGATTTTAAAGATCCATTTACAACCTATAGGTATACGACCTGTAGGTAGGGAAACAAGAGTCCAGGTGTTGTTGGCAGTAAGAGCTGTAAGCTCTTCCTGCACAGCCTTAAACCAATGAGGTGACTGAAGAGCTTCGTGAATGCTACGAGGCTCAGAGTTAGTTAGGTCTGTGGATAGGGCAAGTGAAGTGGACATCTCATGAAGGGAAGATTTAGACCTGGTCTGCATAGGATGTATATTGGTGGAAGATTTGGGGCGAGAGGGCCGAGAGGATGAGGGTGGATGGGCTTGTGGGGAGGTGGGGAAGGACTGATCAGAGTGAGCTGGTGGTGGTGGCGTAGAGGAAAACGGGTCAGAAATGGGAACAAGGGTAGAACCAGAAGGGACATATCTACAGACCTCCGTAGGGGAGCTAAGGTCAGGAGTAGGAACAGGTGCAGAGGGAGGCTGAGTAGAGGTAAAGTTTTGGGAGGGTGTGGTGGAGGGTAAGCTAGACTCCCCCGACGTGTGGGCATGCACAGGAGGTCCCGAGGAATGAGTGATAGTAGAGGGAACAGAGGTGGGTTTTTGGAAGAATGGGTCACAGGGTATGAAAAATGGTTTGGAAGGAGTGGAGGCTTTTGGTGTGTTTGAAGCATAGAAAGGTCCTGTGGTGTCACAGAAAGGAAATGTTGTTTCATGAAAGACAACATTTCGTGACACATAAACTCTTCCAGATGAAGAGAGACACTTATAGCCATGGTGGTCAGAACAGAACCCAATGAATACACAAGGTTCTGATCTAAAGGACAGCTTGTGAGACCTGTAAGGTCTCAGGTGGGGAAAGCATAAGCAGCCAAAGACTCTCAGAAAGGAGTAGTCAGGCTTGGTATTGAAAATAAGCTCATGAGGAGAACAGTTCTCCAGAGTCTTGGAAGGCAAGCGATTAATTAGAAAAACAGCAGTGGAGAAGGCATCCGTCCAGTAGTGAAGAGGGACGGATGACTGTGCAAGCAGTGTCAGACCTAATTCAACAATATGGCGGTGCTTACGCTCCACCATGCCATTTTGTTGGCTTGAATATGGGCAGGTGATCCTATGAACTATACCATACTGAGCTAAGTATGTAGTAAGAAAGTGGAACTCACCTCCTCCATCAGATTGCACAGCCTTGAGCTTCATGCCAAGCTGCTTTTCTGCTAAGAGATGAAACTCACAGAAGGCTTTAGTAGCATCAGACTTACGGTTCAGAAAGTAAATCCAAGTAAATCTAGAAAAGACATCAACAATACTAAGATAGTAATTGCAGTTACTAGAGGAGAAAGGGGCAGGACCCCAGAGATCTACCTGAACCATTTCGAGTGGACGAGAGTAGACAGTTTCTGAAGGTTGATAAGGGAGGGTCTTACTCTTACCCACTGCACAAGCAGTACACTCAGAGGATATGTGTTTAGTGGGCAGATTTTGTAATCTCAAGAAGTTAACAAGAATATTCCTAGATGGGTGGCCTAACCTCATGTGCCATAGGTGAGAAGGATCAGTTGTTTTCAAAGAGCTGAGAAAGCAGCTTATTTCAAAATCAGGTAATGCATTAGAGGATGCACTATTAAAACATGTGACAGCAGAAGAATCATCAGAGACATCATTATTATAAGCAGGAAAAGAAACAGAGGTACCATGATAAACATCACATGCAGCAGAATTGTCATTATTAATAACCGGAAAGGCAGAGTTTTGAGCAGATAAGACTGCATTATTACAAAAAGACTGAAATTCAGTAGAAAGGTTCAAACACTGATCTGGACTAACAGTAGCAGACTCGACTAAATTATTAGACTTAGACCTAAAACTAGAGAAGTCTAAACGATAAAGACCCCCAGACTCATAACCCTTGAGCAGCACCTTGTTGGAGAGTGAATCCTTGATCAGGCAATGCGATGGGTGGAATTCAAAATAAACCTGATTATCCTTTGAAAACTGAGATACAGAAAGCAGGTTTTTAGTGACAGCAGGAGTGTAAAGTAAGTTATTTAAGAGTAATGGTTTTCCAGTGGAAGGTAAAGTAGAAGAACCAATAGCAGAAATATCAAGAGTAGAGCCATTTCCTACTAAGACCTTACCTGGGCCAGAATAAGGAGAAGTCATGTTCTGGAAAGGCTGAGCATTCGTCAGGTGGTTCGTGGCTCCTGAATCTGGGAACCAGCTGCCGTCAGAGGTGGCTGGGTTATGGCTGCTGGATAACAGGTGATTGGCTTGAGGGGGTTGAGGTGATGCTGATTGAGTAGGGATGGGGTTCAGTTGAGGCTGAGGATTTGGAAAGCCTTGATATGGCTGAGGTGGGTAACATGGGGGGGCCATCATGTAGGGGTAGATAGGTGGTAAGGGTGATGGATAGGGTGAGTACTGCAAGACAGAGTGTGTTTGGGTGTTGGGAGGATGGATGGTTGTGGTCTGAGGTGGTTGAGATTGATTCTGAACTTTGTGCAGCTGAGGTGGAGGGTAGGGTTGGTTCAGTTGTTGATGTTGGTAAGGGTCAGGCTCAGTGTCATAAGCAGCGAGGTTTGCTGAAGGTGTAGGAGAGTTGGACTGAGGATCAGTCACACCAGTAAATTGTACATTAAACCTGTGGAAACATCTGTGCACCAAATGCCCAAATTTTCCACACAGCTGGCATTGGAGTCTGCTATTTCCAAAGCCCCTACCACGCCCCCTACCCCTCCCAGATTGTTGATTACCAAATGGTGGGGGACCATAGGAAAATGACTGAGCATTTTGGTTTGTGGGTTGGGGTGAGGGGAGGAGACCAGACATACTACCAGAGTTGTTTTCAGCATATGACACAGGGGGCTTACTGGGATTGGGAACCTTAGCAGAAGCTATGTTGACACTAGCACTAGCATCAAATAAGAGGTCAGACTGCCTAGACTCAGCATCTAATAACACAGAACTCACAGAAGCGATAGTGTAAGGATTTTGGCTAGCATGAATGACAGCAATGACATTATCATATTGACCCTTTACCCCATTCAAAATAATCGAGATTTGTTGCATCTCTTCTATAGGGTGACCACAACTAGCTAAACTATCACATGTGGTTTGTATTTCAGTGAGGTAGTCTCTCATAGGTTGATGAACATGCTTCCTAACCTTAAGTCTATCATATAAATGCATGATTCTGGTGGTGGACGAAGATGAAAAATCTCTATGAAGCTTTTGCCAAATGGCAGCAGCTGACATACACCCTATAAGACCCCTACTGACCTGAGAGGAGACAGAGGCAAGAAGCCAAGACGCGAGGGAGCTGTCCTGCTGGAGGAACTTCGTGTATGCAGGATTTGGGACAGCAGCCCGAGTTTCATCTTCCAGAAACTGAGGTACGTTAGCTCCATGGAGATGGCTTTCCAGGTTATACCCTCTTACAGATAGTAGAACCTGCTGTTTCCATTGCTGGAAATTCTCCTCACCAAGTAGCTGAGCTACTTTCTTGTTGGCGAAGGCAGGGCTAGATTCTTCCATGAATCAAGAAGGAAGGTTGAAAAGAGAAGATTTCAGGCTCGATCGAGCTCTGATACCATGTTTGGATTTAGGGTTTGAGAAGAAGAAAGGTAAGGCGAGGAAGAAGATGAAGAAAGCTCTCTGAATCAAAGATGATAACTTGATTATTGGAATTGTTCAACAGTGCAGCAGATATAAGGTAACGAAGGCGAGAACAGACAAAACAGTACTGTCCGAGAATTGCAACTAAGTCCCTAATACTAAACTAATTGATGCTTGGGCCTCAAGCAACAATATTTACATATTGATCCTAAACATAAGTGTTAGACACACTTATATCCTAACACTACTCTCGCCCAAGCACGCTTAACTTCGGAGTTCTGATGGGATCCGGTGCATTAGTGCTGGTATGATCGCACCCGTCATGTTATGCGAATAAATTACATGTATATTCATATATAGGACATAAAGAACTTGATTAACCATAACTTTTGATCCGGACATCCGATTGATGCGCCGTAAAAGCCTATGTGTCAATATGACAATAAACTAACACGTGGAAAGTCAACGCATAAGCAAACAAATAGAACAAGAAATGTTACAAATGACGGAACTGGAAAAAAAAGAGGTGTGCAACACGAGGACTTCCCAGGAGGTCACCCATCCTAGTACTACTCTCGCCCAAGCACGCTTAACTTCGGAGTTCTGATGGGATCCGGTGCATTAGTGCTGGTATGATCGCACCCGTCGTTAATGCGAATAAATTACACGTATATTCATTTATAGGACATAAAGAACCTAATTAACCATAACTTTTGATCCGGACATCCGATTGATGCGCCGTAAAAGCCTATGTGTCAATATGACAATAAACTAACACGTGGAAAATCAACGCATAAGCAAACAAATAGAACAAGAAATGTTACTAATGACGGAACGCGAAAAAAAAAGAGGGACGCAACACGAGGACTTCCAAGGAGGTCACCCATCCTAGTACTACTCTCGCCCAAGGACGCTTAACTTCGGAGTTCTGATGGGATCCGGTGCATTAGTGCTGGTATGATCGCACCCGTCATGTTATGCGAATAAATTACATGTATATTCATTTAGAGGACATAAAGAACCCTGATTAACCATAACTTTTGATCCGGACATCCGATTGATGCGCCGTAAAAGCCTATGTGTCGATATGACAATAATCTAACACGTGGAAGGTCAACGTATAAGCAAACAAATAGAACAAGAAATGCTACGAATGACGGAACGCGAAAAAAAAAAGAGGAGTGCAACACGAGGACTTCCCAGGAGGTCACCCATCCTAGTACTACTCTCGCCCAAGCACGCTTAACTTCGGAGTTCTGATGGGATCCGGTGCATTAGTGCTGGTATGATCGCACTCGTCATGTTATGCGAATAAATTACATGTATATTCATATATAGGACATAAAGAACTTGATTAACCATAACTTTTGATCCGGACATCCGATTGATGCGCCGTAAAAGCCTATGTGTCAATATGACAATAAACTAACACGTGGAAAGTCAACGCATAAGCAAACAAATAGAACAAGAAATGTTACAAATGACGGAACTGGAAAAAAAAGAGGTGTGCAACACGAGGACTTCCCAGGAGGTCACCCATCCTAGTACTACTCTCGCCCAAGCACGCTTAACTTCGGAGTTCTGATGGGATCCGGTGAATTAGTGCTGGTATGATCGCACCCGTCGTATATGCGAATAAATTACATGTATATTCATTTATAGGACATAAAGAACCTGATTAACCATAACTTTTGATCCGGACATCCGATTGATGCGCCGTAAAAGCCTATGTGTAAATATGACAATAAACTAACACGTGGAAATTCAACGCATAAGCAAACAAATAGAACAAGAAATGTTACGAATGACGGAACGCGAAAAAAAAAGAGGGACGCAACACGATGACTTCCAAGGAGGTCACCCATCCTAGTACTACTCTCGCCCAAGCACGCTTAACTTCGGAGTTCTGATGGGATCCGGTGCATTAGTGCTGGTATGATCGCACCCGTCATGTTATGCGAATAAATTACATGTATATTCATATATAGGACATAAAGAACTTGATTAACCATAACTTTTGATCCGGACATCCGATTGATGCGCCGTAAAAGCCTATGTGTCAATATGACAATAAACTAACACGTGGAAAGTCAACGCATAAGCAAACAAATAGATCAAGAAATGTCACAAATGACGGAACTGGAAAAAAAAAATAGGGGCGCAACACGAGGACTTCCAAGGAGGTCACCCATCCTAGTACTACTATCGCCCAAGCACGCTTAACTTCGGAGTTCTGATGGGATCCGGTGCATTAGTGCTGGTATGATCGCACCCGTCATGTTATGCGAATAAATTACATGTATATTCATTTATAGGACATAAAGAACCTGAATAACCATAACTTTTGATCCGGACATCCGATTGATGCGCCGTAAAAGCCTATGTGTCAATATGACAATAAACTAACCCGTGGAAAGTCAACGTATAAGCAAACAAATAGAAAAGGAAATGTTACTAATAACGGAACTCGAAAAAAAAGAGGGGTGCAACACGAGAACTTCCCAGGAGGTCACCCATCCTAGTACTACTCTCGCCCAAGGACGCTTAACTTCGGAGTTCTGATGGGATCCGGTGCATTAGTGTTGGTATGATCGCACCCGTCATGTTATGCGAATAAATTACATGTATATTCATTTAGAGGACATAAAGAACCCTGATTAACCATAACTTTTGATCCGGACATCCGATTGATGCGCCGTAAAAGCCTATGTGTCGATATGACAATAAACTAACACGTGGAAGGTCAACGTATAAGCAAACAAATAGAACAAGAAATGCTACGAATGACGGAGCGCGAAAAAAAAAGAGGAGTGCAACACGAGGACTTCCCAGGAGGTCACCCATCCTAGTACTACTCTCGCCCAAGCACGCTTAACTTCGGAGTTCTGATGGGATCCGGTGCATTAGTGCTGGTATGATCGCACCCGTCATGTTATGCGAATAAATTACATGTATATTCATATATAGGACATAAAGAACTTGATTAACCATAACTTTTGATCCGGACATCCGATTGATGCGCCGTAAAAGCCTATGTGTCAATATGACAATAAACTAACACGTGGAAAGTCAACGCATAAGCAAACAAATAGAACAAGAAATGTTACAAATGACGGAACTGGAAAAAAAAGAGGTGTGCAACACGAGGACTTCCCAGGAGGTCACCCATCCTAGTACTACTCTCGCCCAAGCACGCTTAACTTCGGAGTTCTGATGGGATCCGGTGCATTAGTGCTGGTATGATCGCACCCGTCGTTAATGCGAATAAATTACACGTATATTCATTTATAGGACATAAAGAACCTAATTAACCATAACTTTTGATCCGGACATCCGATTGATGCGCCGTAAAAGCCTATGTGTCAATATGACAATAAACTAACACGTGGAAAATCAACGCATAAGCAAACAAATAGAACAAGAAATGTTACTAATGACGGAACGCGAAAAAAAAAGAGGGACGCAACACGAGGACTTCCAAGGAGGTCACCCATCCTAGTACTACTCTCGCCCAAGCACGCTTAACTTCGGAGTTCTGATGGGATCCGGTGCATTAGTGCTGGTATGATCGCACCCGTCATGTTATGCGAATAGATTACATGTATATTCATATATAGGACATAAAGAACTTGATTAACCATAACTTTTGATCCGGACATCCGATTGATGCGCCGTAAAAGCCTATGTGTCAATATGACAATAAACTAACACGTGGAAGGTCAACGCATAAGCAAACAAATAGAACAAGAAATGTTACAAATGACGGAACTGGAAAAAAAAATATGGGCGCAACACGAGGACTTCCAAGGAGGTCACCCATCCTAGTACTACTATCGCCCAAGCACGCTTAACTTCGGAGTTCTGATGGGATCTGGTGCATTAGTGCTGGTATGATCGCACCCGTCATGTTATGCGAATAAATTACATGTATATTCATTTATAGGACATAAAGAACCTGAATAACCATAACTTTTGATCCGGACATCCGATTGATGCGCCGTAAAAGCCTATGTGTCAATATGACAATAAACTAACCCGTGGAAAGTCAACGTATAAGCAAACAAATAGAACAAGAAATGATACTAATGACGGAACTCGAAAAAAAAGAGGGGTGCAACACGAGGACTTCCCAGGAGGTCACCCATCCTAGTACTACTCTCGCCCAAGGACGCTTAACTTCGGAGTTCTGATGGGATCCGGTGCATTAGTGCTAGTATGATCGCACCCGTCATGTTATGCGAATAAATTACATGTATATTCATTTATATGACATAAAGAACCTGATTAACCATAACTTTTGATCCAGACATCCGATTGATGCGCCGTAAAATCCTATGTGTCAATATGACAATAAACTAACGCGTGGAAAATCAACGCATAAGCAAACAAATAGAATAAGAAATGTTACGAATGACGGTACGCGAAAAAAAAAAGAGGTGTGCAACACGAGGACTTCCCAGGAGGTCACCCATCCTAGTACTACTCTCGCCCAAACACGCTTATCTTCGGAGTTCTGATGGGATCCGGTGCATTAGTGCTGGTATGATCGCACCCGTCGTTTATGTGAATAAATTACATGTATATTCATTTATAGGACATAAAGAACCTGATTAACCATAACTTTTGATCCGGACATCCGATTGATGCGCCGTAAAAGCCTATGTGTCAATATGACAATAAACTAACACGTGGAAATTCAACGCATAAGCAAACAAATAGAACAAGAAATGTTACTAATGACGGAACGCGAAAAAAAAGAGGGGCGCAACAAGAGGATTTCCAAGGAGGTCACCCATCCTAGTACTACTCTCGCCCAAGCACGCTTAACTTCGGAGTTCTGATGGGATCCGGTGCATTAGTGCTGGTATGATCGCACCCGTCATGTTATGCGAATAAATTACATGTATATTCATTTACAGGACATAAAGAACCCTGATTAACCATAACTTTTGATCCGGACATCCGATTGATGCGCCGTAAAAGCCTATGTGTCGATATGACAATAAACTAACACGTGGAAGGTCAACGTATAAGCAAACAAATAGAACAAGAAATGCTACGAATGACGGAACGCGAAAAAAAAAGAGGGGTGCAACACGAGGACTTCCCAGGAGGTCACCCATCCTAGTACTACTCTCGCCCAAGCACGCTTAACTTCGGAGTTCTGATGGGATCCAGTGCATTAGTGCTGGTATGATCGCACCCGTCATGTTATGCGAATACATTACATGTATATTCATTTACATGACATAAAGAACCCTGATTAACCATAACTTTTGATCCGGACATCCGATTGATGCGCCGTAAAAGCCTATGTGTCGATATGACAATAAACTAACACGTGGAAGGTCAACGTATAAGCAAACAAATAGAACAAGAAATGCTACGAATGACGGAACGCGAAAAAAAAAGAGGGGTGCAACACGAGGACTTCCCAGGAGGTCACCCATCCTAGTACTACTCTCGCCCAAGCACGCTTAACTTCGGAGTTCTGATGGGATCCGGTGCATTAGTGCTGGTATGATCGCACCCGTCGTTTATGCGAATAAATTACACGTATATTCATTTATAGGACATAAAGAACCTGATTAACCATAACTTTTGATCCGGACATCCGATTGATGCGCCGTAAAAGCCTATGTGTCAATATGACAATAAACTAACACGTGGAAGGTCAACGTATAAGCAAACAAATAGAACAAGAAATGCTACGAATGACGGAACGCGAAAAAAAAGAAGGGTGCAACACGAGGACTTCCCAGGAGGTCACCCATCCTAGTACTACTCTCGCCCAAACACGCTTAACTTCGGAGTTATGATGGGATCCGGTGCATTAGTGCTGGTATGATCGCAACCGTCATGTTATGCGAATAAATTACATGTATATTCATTTATAGGACATAAAGAACCCTGATTAACCATAACTTTTGATCCGGACATCCGATTGATGCGCCGTAAAAGCCTATGTGTCGATATGACAATAAACTAACACGTGGAAGGTCAACGTATAAGCAAACAAATAGAACAAGAAATGCTACGAATGACGGAACGCGAAAAAAAAAGGGGTGCAACACGAGGACTTCCCAGGAGGTCACCCATCCTAGTACTACTCTCGCCCAAGCACGCTTAACTTCGGAGTTCTGATGGGATCCGGTGCATTAGTGCTGGTATGATCGCACCCGTCATGTTATGCGAATAAATTACATGTATATTCATTTACAGGACATAAAGAACCCTGATTAACTATAACTTTTGATCCGGACATCCGATTGATGCGCCGTAAAAGCCTATGTGTCGATATGACAATAAACTAACACGTGGAAGGTCAAAGTATAAGCAAACAAATAGAACAAGAAATGCTACGAATGACGGAACGCGAAAAAAAAGAGGGGTGCAACACGAGGACTTCCCAGGAGGTCACCCATCCTAGTACTACTCTCGCCCAAGCACGCTTAACTTCGGAGTTCTGATGGGATCCGGTGCATTAGTGCTGGTATGATCGCACCCGTCATGTTATGCGAATAAATTACATGTATATTCATTTACAGGACATAAAGAACCCTGATTAACCATAACTTTTGATCCGGACATCCGATTGATGCGCCGTAAAAGCCTATGTGTCGATATGACAATAAACTAACACGTGGAAGGTCAACGTATAAGCAAACAAATAGAACAAGAAATGCTACGAATGACGGAACTGGAAAAAAAAGAGGTGTGCAACACGAGGACTTCCCAGGAGGTCACCCATCCTAGTACTACTCTCGCCCAAGCACGCTTAACTTCAGAGTTATGATGGGATCCGGTGCATCAGTGCTGGTATGATCGCACCCGTCATGTTATGCGAATAAATTACATGTATATTCATTTACAGGACATAAAGAACCCTGATTAACCATAACTTTTGATCCGGACATCCGATTGATGCGCCGTAAAAGCCTATGTGTCAATATGACAATAAACTAACACGTGGAAGGTCAACGTATAAGCAAACAAATAGAACAAGAAATGCTACGAATGACGGAACGCAAAAAAAAAGAGGGGTGCAACACGAGGACTTCCCAGGAGGTCACCCATCCTAGTACTACTCTCGCCCAAGCACGCTTAACTTCGGAGTTCTGATGGGATCCGGTGCATTAGTGCTGGTATGATCGCACCCGTCATGTTATGCGAATAAATTACATGTATATTCATATATAGGACATAAAGAACTTGATTAACCATAACTTTTGATCCGGACATCCGATTGATGCGCCGTAAAAGCCTATGTGTCAATATGACAATAAACTAACACGTGGAAAGTCAACGCATAAGCAAACAAATAGAACAAGAAATGCTACGAATGACGGAACGCGAAAAAAAAAGGGGTGCAACACGAGGACTTCCCAGGAGGTCACCCATCCTAGTACTACTCTCGCCCAAGCACGCTTAACTTCAGAGTTATGATGGGATCCGGTGCATCAGTGCTGGTATGATCGCACCCGTCATGTTATGCGAATAAATTACATGTATATTCATTTACAGGACATAAAGAACCCTGATTAACCATAACTTTTGATCCGGACATCCGATTGATGCGCCGTAAAAGCCTATGTGTCGATATGACAATAAACTAACACGTGGAAGGTCAACGTATAAGCAAACAAATAGAACAAGAAATGCTACGAATGACGGAACTGGAAAAAAAAGAGGTGTGCAACACGAGGACTTCCCAGGAGGTCACCCATCCTAGTACTACTCTCGCCCAAGCACGCTTAACTTCAGAGTTATGATGGGATCCGGTGCATCAGTGCTGGTATGATCGCACCCGTCATGTTATGCGAATAAATTACATGTATATTCATTTACAGGACATAAAGAACCCTGATTAACCATAAATTTTGATCCGGACATCCGATTGATGCGCCGTAAAAGCCTATGTGTCGATATGACAATAAACTAACACGTGGAAGGTCAACGTATAAGCAAACAAATAGAACAAGAAATGCTACGAATGACGGAACGCAAAAAAAAAGAGGGGTGCAACACGAGGACTTCCAAGGAGGTCACCCATCCTAGTACTACTATCGCCCAAACACGCTTAACTTCGGAGTTCTGATGGGATCTGGTGCATTAGTGCTGGTATGATCGCACTCGTCATGTTATGCGAATAAATTACATGTATATTCATTTATAGGACATAAAGAACCTGAATAACCATAACTTTTGATCCGGACATCCGATTGATGCGCCGTAAAAGCCTATGTGTCGATATGACAATAAACTAACACGTGGAAGGTCAACGTATAAGCAAACAAATAGAACAAGAAATGCTACGAATGACGGAACGCGAAAAAAAAGAAGGGTGCAACACGAGGACTTCCCAGGAGGTCACCCATCCTAGTACTACTCTCGCCCAAACACGCTTAACTTCGGAGTTATGATGGGATCAGGTGCATTAGTGCTGGTATGATCGCACCCGTCATGTTATGCGAATAAATTACATGTATATTCATTTACAGGACATAAAGAACCCTGATTAACCATAACTTTTGATCTGGACATCCGATTGATGCGCCGTAAAAGCCTATGTGTCGATATGACAATAAACTAACACGTGGAAGGTCAACGTATAAGCAAACAAATAGAACAAGAAATGCTACGAATGACGAAACGCGAAAAAAAAAGAGGGGTGCAACACGAGGACTTCCCAGGAGGTCACCCATCCTAGTACTACTCTCGCCCAAGCACGCTTAACTTCGGAGTTCTGATGGGATCCGGTGCATTAGTGCTGGTATGATCGCACCCGTCATGTTATGCGAATAAATTACATGTATATTCATTTACAGGACATAAAGAACCCTGATTAACCATAACTTTTGATCCGGACATCCGATTGATGCGCCGTAAAAGCCTATGTGTCGATATGACAATAAACTAACACGTGGAAGGTCAACGTATAAGCAAACAAATAGAACAAGAAATGCTACGAATGACGGAACGCGAAAAAAAAAAGGGGTGCAACACGAGGATTTCCCAGGAGGTCACCCATCCTAGTACTACTCTCGCCCAAGCACGCTTAACTTCGGAGTTCTGATGGGATCCAGTGCATTAGTGCTGGTATGATCGCACCCGTCATGTTATGCGAATACATTACATGTATATTCATTTACATGACATAAAGAACCCTGATTAACCATAACTTTTGATCCGGACATCCGATTGATGCGCCGTAAAAGCCTATGTGTCGATATGACAATAAACTAACACGTGGAAGGTCAACGTATAAGCAAACAAATAGAACAAGAAATGCTACGAATGACGGAACGCGAAAAAAAAAGAGGGGAGCAACACGAGGACTTCCCAGGAGGTCACCCATCCTAGTACTACTCTCGCCCAAGCACGCTTAACTTCGGAGTTCTGATGGGATCCGGTGCATTAGTGCTGGTATGATCGCACCCGTCGTTTATGCGAATAAATTACACGTATATTCATTTATAGGACATAAAGAACCTGATTAACCATAACTTTTGATCCGGACATCCGATTGATGCGCCGTAAAAGCCTATGTGTCAATATGACAATAAACTAACACGTGGAAGGTCAACGTATAAGCAAACAAATAGAACAAGAAATGCTACGAATGACGGAACGCGAAAAAAAAGAAGGGTGCAACACGAGGACTTCCCAGGAGGTCACCCATCCTAGTACTACTCTCGCCCAAACACGCTTAACTTCGGAGTTATGATGGGATCCGGTGCATTAGTGCTGGTATGATCGCACCCGTCATGTTATGCGAATAAATTACATGTATATTCATTTATAGGACATAAAGAACCCTGATTAACCATAACTTTTGATCCGGACATCCGATTGATGCGCCGTAAAAGCCTATGTGTCGATATGACAATAAACTAACACGTGGAAGGTCAACGTATAAGCAAACAAATAGAACAAGAAATGCTACGAATGACGGAACGCGAAAAAAAAAAGGGGTGCAACACGAGGACTTCCCAGGAGGTCACCCATCCTAGTACTACTCTCGCCCAAGCACGCTTAACTTCGGAGTTCTGATGGGATCCAGTGCATTAGTGCTGGTATGATCGCACCCGTCATGTTATGCGAATACATTACATGTATATTCATTTACATGACATAAAGAACCCTGATTAACCATAACTTTTGATCCGGACATCCGATTGATGCGCCGTAAAAGCCTATGTGTCGATATGACAATAAACTAACACGTGGAAGGTCAACGTATAAGCAAACAAATAGAACAAGAAATGCTACGAATGACGGAACGCGAAAAAAAAAGAGGGGAGCAACACGAGGACTTCCCAGGAGGTCACCCATCCTAGTACTACTCTCGCCCAAGCACGCTTAACTTCGGAGTTCTGATGGGATCCAGTGCATTAGTGCTGGTATGATCGCACCCGTCATGTTATGCGAATACATTACATGTATATTCATTTACATGACATAAAGAACCCTGATTAACCATAACTTTTGATCCGGACATCCGATTGATGCGCCGTAAAAGCCTATGTGTCGATATGACAATAAACTAACACGTGGAAGGTCAACGTATAAGCAAACAAATAGAACAAGAAATGCTACGAATGACGGAACGCGAAAAAAAAAGAGGGGAGCAACACGAGGACTTCCCAGGAGGTCACCCATCCTAGTACTACTCTCGCCCAAGCACGCTTAACTTCGGAGTTCTGATGGGATCCGGTGCATTAGTGCTGGTATGATCGCACCCGTCGTTTATGCGAATAAATTACACGTATATTCATTTATAGGACATAAAGAACCTGATTAACCATAACTTTTGATCCGGACATCCGATTGATGCGCCGTAAAAGCCTATGTGCCAATATGACAATAAACTAACACGTGGAAGGTCAACGTATAAGCAAACAAATAGAACAAGAAATGCTACGAATGACGGAACGCGAAAAAAAAGAAGGGTGCAACACGAGGACTTCCCAGGAGGTCACCCATCCTAGTACTACTCTCGCCCAAACACGCTTAACTTCGGAGTTATGATGGGATCCGGTGCATTAGTGCTGGTATGATCGCACCCGTCATGTTATGCGAATAAATTACATGTATATTCATTTATAGGACATAAAGAACCCTGATTAACCATAACTTTTGATCCGGACATCCGATTGATGCGCCGTAAAAGCCTATGTGTCGATATGACAATAAACTAACACGTGGAAGGTCAACGTATAAGCAAACAAATAGAACAAGAAATGCTACGAATGACGGAACGCGAAAAAAATAGGGGTGCAACACGAGGACTTCCCAGGAGGTCACCCATCCTAGTACTACTCTCGCCCAAGCACGCTTAACTTCGGAGTTCTAATGGGATCAGGTGCATTAGTGCTGGTATGATCGCACCCGTCATGTTATGCGAATAAATTACATGTATATTCATTTACAGGACATAAAGAACCCTGATTAACTATAACTTTTGATCCGGACATCCGATTGATGCGCCGTAAAAGCCTATGTGTCGATATGACAATAAACTAACACGTGGAAGGTCAAAGTATAAGCAAACAAATAGAACAAGAAATGCTACGAATGACGGAACGCGAAAAAAAAAGAGGGGTGCAACACGAGGACTTCCCAGGAGGTCACCCATCCTAGTACTACTCTCGCCCAAGCACGCTTAACTTCGGAGTTCTGATGGGATCCGGTGCATTAGTGCTGGTATGATCGCACCCGTCATGTTATGCGAATAAATTACATGTATATTCATTTACAGGACATAAAGAACCCTGATTAACCATAACTTTTGATCCGGACATCCGATTGATGCGCCGTAAAAGCCTATGTGTCGATATGACAATAAACTAACACGTGGAAGGTCAACGTATAAGCAAACAAATAGAACAAGAAATGCTACGAATGACGGAACTGGAAAAAAAAGAGGTGTGCAACACGAGGACTTCCCAGGAGGTCACCCATCCTAGTACTACTCTCGCCCAAGCACGCTTAACTTCAGAGTTATGATGGGATCCGGTGCATCAGTGCTGGTATGATCGCACCCGTCATGTTATGCGAATAAATTACATGTATATTCATTTACAGGACATAAAGAACCCTGATTAACCATAACTTTTGATCCGGACATCCGATTGATGCGCCGTAAAAGCCTATGTGTCGATATGACAATAAACTAACACGTGGAAGGTCAACGTATAAGCAAACAAATAGAACAAGAAATGCTACGAATGACGGAACGCAAAAAAAAAGAGGGGTGCAACACGAGGACTTCCCAGGAGGTCACCCATCCTAGTACTACTCTCGCCCAAGCACGGTTAACTTCGGAGTTCTGATGGGATCCGGTGCATTAGTGCTGGTATGATCGCACCCGTCATGTTATGCGAATAAATTACATGTATATTCATATATAGGACATAAAGAACTTGATTAACCATAACTTTTGATCCGGACATCCGATTGATGCGCCGTAAAAGCCTATGTGTCAATATGACAATAAACTAACACGTGGAAAGTCAACGCATAAGCAAACAAATAGAACAAGAAATGCTACGAATGACGGAACGCGAAAAAAAAAGGGGTGCAACACGAGGACTTCCCAGGAGGTCACCCATCCTAGTACTACTCTCGCCCAAGCACGCTTAACTTCAGAGTTATGATGGGATCCGGTGCATCAGTGCTGGTATGATCGCACCCGTCATGTTATGCGAATAAATTACATGTATATTCATTTACAGGACATAAAGAACCCTGATTAACCATAACTTTTGATCCGGACATCCGATTGATGCGCCGTAAAAGCCTATGTGTCGATATGACAATAAACTAACACGTGGAAGGTCAACGTATAAGCAAACAAATAGAACAAGAAATGCTACGAATGACGGAGCGCAAAAAAAAAGAGGGGTGCAACACGAGGACTTCCCAGGAGGTCACCCATCCTAGTACTACTCTCGCCCAAGCACGCTTAACTTCGGAGTTCTGATGGGATCCGGTGCATTAGTGCTGGTATGATCGCACCCGTCATGTTATGCGAATAAATTACATGTATATTCATTTACAGGACATAAAGAACCCTGATTAACCATAACTTTTGATCCGGACATCCGATTGATGCGCCGTAAAAGCCTATGTGTCGATATGACAATAAACTAACACGTGGAAGGTCAACGTATAAGCAAACAAATAGAACAAGAAATGCTACGAATGACGGAACGCGAAAAAAAAGAAGGGTGCAACACGAGGACTTCCCAGGAGGTCACCCATCCTAGTACTACTCTCGCCCAAACACGCTTAACTTCGGAGTTATGATGGGATCCGGTGCATTAGTGCTGGTATGATCGCACCCGTCATGTTATGCGAATAAATTACATGTATATTCATTTATAGGACATAAAGAACCCTGATTAACCATAACTTTTGATCCGGACATCCGATTGATGCGCCGTAAAAGCCTATGTGTCGATATGACAATAAACTAACACGTGGAAGGTCAACGTATAAGCAAACAAATAGAACAAGAAATGCTACGAATGACGGAACGCGAAAAAAAAAGGGGTGCAACAGGAGGACTTCCCAGGAGGTCACCCATCCTAGTACTACTCTCGCCCAAGCACGCTTAACTTCGGAGTTCTGATGGGATCCGGTGCATTAGTGCTGGTATGATCGCACCCGTCATGTTATGCGAATAAATTACATGTATATTCATTTACAGGACATAAAGAACCCTGATTAACTATAACTTTTGATCCGGACATCCGATTGATGCGCCGTAAAAGCCTATGTGTCGATATGACAATAAACTAACACGTGGAAGGTCAACGTATAAGCAAACAAATAGAACAAGAAATGCTACGAATGACGGAACGCGAAAAAAAAAGAGGGGTGCAACACGAGGACTTCCCAGGAGGTCACCCATCCTAGTACTACTCTCGCCCAAGCACGCTTAACTTCGGAGTTCTGATGGGATCCGGTGCATTAGTGCTGGTATGATCGCACCCGTCATGTTATGCGAATAAATTACATGTATATTCATTTACAGGACATAAAGAACCCTGATTAACCATAACTTTTGATCCGGACATCCGATTGATGCGCCGTAAAAGCCTATGTGTCGATATGACAATAAACTAACACGTGGAAGGTCAACGTATAAGCAAACAAATAGAACAAGAAATGCTACGAATGACGGAACTGGAAAAAAAAGAGGTGTGCAACACGAGGACTTCCCAGGAGGTCACCCATCCTAGTACTACTCTCGCCCAAGCACGCTTAACTTCAGAGTTATGATGGGATCCGGTGCATCAGTGCTGGTATGATCGCACCCGTCATGTTATGCGAATAAATTACATGTATATTCATTTACAGGACATAAAGAACCCTGATTAACCATAACTTTTGATCCGGACATCCGATTGATGCGCCGTAAAAGCCTATGTGTCGATATGACAATAAACTAACACGTGGAAGGTCAACGTATAAGCAAACAAATAGAACAAGAAATGCTACGAATGACGGAACGCAAAAAAAAAGAGGGGTGCAACACGAGGACTTCCCAGGAGGTCACCCATCCTAGTACTACTCTCGCCCAAGCACGCTTAACTTCGGAGTTCTGATGGGATCCGGTGCATTAGTGCTGGTATGATCGCACCCGTCATGTTATGCGAATAAATTACATGTATATTCATATATAGGACATAAAGAACTTGATTAACCATAACTTTTGATCCGGACATCCGATTGATGCGCCGTAAAAGCCTATGTGTCAATATGACAATAAACTAACACGTGGAAAGTCAACGCATAAGCAAACAAATAGAACAAGAAATGCTACGAATGACGGAACGCGAAAAAAAAAGGGGTGCAACACGAGGACTTCCCAGGAGGTCACCCATCCTAGTACTACTCTCGCCCAAGCACGCTTAACTTCAGAGTTATGATGGGATCCGGTGCATCAGTGCTGGTATGATCGCACCCGTCATGTTATGCGAATAAATTACATGTATATTCATTTACAGGACATAAAGAACCCTGATTAACCATAACTTTTGATCCGGACATCCGATTGATGCGCCGTAAAAGCCTATGTGTCGATATGACAATAAACTAACACGTGGAAGGTCAACGTATAAGCAAACAAATAGAACAAGAAATGCTACGAATGACGGAACGCGAAAAAAAAGAAGGGTGCAACACGAGGACTTCCCAGGAGGTCACCCATCCTAGTACTACTCTCGCCCAAACACGCTTAACTTCGGAGTTATGATGGGATCCGGTGCATTAGTGCTGGTATGATCGCACCCGTCATGTTATGCGAATAAATTACATGTATATTCATTTATAGGACATAAAGAACCCTGATTAACCATAACTTTTGATCCGGACATCCGATTGATGCGCCGTAAAAGCCTATGTGTCGATATGACAATAAACTAACACGTGGAAGGTCAACGTATAAGCAAACAAATAGAACAAGAAATGCTACGAATGACGGAACGCGAAAAAAAAAGGGGTGCAACACGAGGACTTCCCAGGAGGTCACCCATCCTAGTACTACTCTCGCCCAAGCACGCTTAACTTCGGAGTTCTGATGGGATCCGGTGCATTAGTGCTGGTATGATCGCACCCGTCATGTTATGCGAATAAATTACATGTATATTCATTTACAGGACATAAAGAACCCTGATTAACCATAACTTTTGATCCGGACATCCGATTGATGCGCCGTAAAAGCCTATGTGTCGATATGACAATAAACTAACACGTGGAAGGTCAACGTATAAGCAAACAAATAGAACAAGAAATGCTACGAATGACGGAACTGGAAAAAAAAGAGGTGTGCAACACGAGGACTTCCCAGGAGGTCACCCATCCTAGTACTACTCTCGCCCAAGCACGCTTAACTTCATAGTTATGATGGGATCCGGTGCATCAGTGCTGGTATGATCGCACCCGTCATGTTATGCGAATAAATTACATGTATATTCATTTACAGGACATAAAGAACCCTGATTAACCATAACTTTTGATCCGGACATCCGATTGATGCGCCGTAAAAGCCTATGTGTCGATATGACAATAAACTAACACGTGGAAGGTCAACGTATAAGCAAACAAATAGAACAAGAAATGCTACGAATGACGGAGCGCAAAAAAAAAGAGGGGTGCAACACGAGGACTTCCCAGGAGGTCACCCATCCTAGTACTACTCTCGCCCAAGCACGCTTAACTTCGGAGTTCTGATGGGATCCGGTGCATTAGTGCTGGTATGATCGCACCCGTCATGTTATGCGAATAAATTACATGTATATTCATATATAGGACATAAAGAACTTGATTAACCATAACTTTTGATCCGGACATCCGATTGATGCGCCGTAAAAGCCTATGTGTCAATATGACAATAAACTAACACGTGGAAAGTCAACGCATAAGCAAACAAATAGAACAAGAAATGCTACGAATGACGGAACGCGAAAAAAAAAGGGGTGCAACACGAGGACTTCCCAGGAGGTCACCCATCCTAGTACTACTCTCGCCCAAGCACGCTTAACTTCAGAGTTATGATGGGATCCGGTGCATCAGTGCTGGTATGATCGCACCCGTCATGTTATGCGAATAAATTACATGTATATTCATTTACAGGACATAAAGAACCCTGATTAACCATAACTTTTGATCCGGACATCCGATTGATGCGCCGTAAAAGCCTATGTGTCGATATGACAATAAACTAACACGTGGAAGGTCAACGTATAAGCAAACAAATAGAACAAGAAATGCTACGAATGACGGAACGCAAAAAAAAAGAGGGGTGCAACACGAGGACTTCCCAGGAGGTCACCCATCCTAGTACTACTCTCGCCCAAGCACGCTTAACTTCGGAGTTCTGATGGGATCCGGTGCATTAGTGCTGGTATGATCGCACCCGTCATGTTATGCGAATAAATTACATGTATATTCATATATAGGACATAAAGAACTTGATTAACCATAACTTTTGATCCGGACATCCGATTGATGCGCCGTAAAAGCCTATGTGTCAATATGACAATAAACTAACACGTGGAAAGTCAACGCATAAGCAAACAAATAGAACAAGAAATGTTACAAATGACGGAACTGGAAAAAAAAGAGGTGTGCAACACGAGGACTTCCCAGGAGGTCACCCATCCTAGTACTACTCTCGCCCAAGCACGCTTAACTTCGGAGTTCTGATGGGATCCGGTGCATTAGTGCTGGTATGATCGCACCCGTCGTTTATGCGAATAAATTACACGTATATTCATTTATAGGACATAAAGAACCTGATTAACCATAACTTTTGATCCGGACATCCGATTGATGCGCCGTAAAAGCCTATGTGTCAATATGACAATAAACTAACACGTGGAAAATCAACGCATAAGCAAACAAATAGAACAAGAAATGTTACTAATGACGGAACGCGGAAAAAAAAGAGGGACGCAACACGAGGACTTCCAAGGAGGTCACCCATCCTAGTACTACTCTCGCCCAAGCACGCTTAACTTCGGAGTTCTGATGGGATCCGGTGCATTAGTGCTGGTATGATCGCACCCGTCATGCTATGCGAATAGATTACATGTATATTCATATATAGGACATAAAGAACTTGATTAACCATAACTTTTGATCCGGACATCCGATTGATGCGCCGTAAAAGCCTATGTGTCAATATGACAATAAACTAACACGTGGAAAGTCAACGCATAAGCAAACAAATAGAACAAGAAATGTTACAAATGACGGAACTGGAAAAAAAAATATGGGCGCAACACGAGGACTTCCAAGGAGGTCACCCATCCTAGTACTACTATCGCCCAAGCACGCTTAACTTCGGAGTTCTGATGGGATCCGGTGCATTAGTGCTGGTATGATCGCACCCGTCATGTTATGCGAATAAATTACATGTATATTCATTTATAGGACATAAAGAACCTGAATAACCATAACTTTTGATCCGGACATCCGATTGATGCGCCGTAAAAGCCTATGTGTCAATATGACAATAAACTAACACGTGGAAAGTCAACGCATAAGCAAACAAATAGAACAAGAAATGTTACAAATGACGGAACTGGAAAAAAAAGAGGTGTGCAACACGAGGATTTCCCAGGAGGTCACCCATCCTAGTACTACTCTCGCCCAAGCACGCTTAACTTCGGAGTTCTGATGGGATCCGGTGCATTAGTGCTGGTATGATCGCACCCGTCATGTTATGCGAATAAATTACATGTATATTCATTTATAGGACATAAAGAACCTGATTAACCATAACTTTTGATCCAGACATCCGATTGATGCGCCGTAAAATCCTATGTGTAAATATGACAATAAACTAACGCGTGGAAAATCAACGCATAAGCAAACAAATAGAACAAGAAATGTTACGAATGACGGTACGCGAAAAAAAAGAGGTGTGCAACACGAGGACTTCCCAGGAGGTCACCCATCCTAGTACTACTCTCGCCCAAACACGCTTATCTTCGGAGTTCTGATGGGATCCGGTGCATTAGTGCTGGTATGATCGCACCCGTCGTTTATGCGAATAAATTACACGTATATTCATTTATAGGACATAAAGAACCTGATTAACCATAACTTTTGATCCGGACATCCGATTGATGCGCCGTAAAAGCCTATGTGTCAATATGACAATAAACTAACACGTGGAAAATCAACGCATAAGCAAACAAATAGAACAAGAAATGTTACTAATGACGGAACGCGAAAAAAAAAGAGGGACGCAACACGAGGACTTCCAAGGAGGTCACCCATCCTAGTACTACTCTCGCCCAAGCACGCTTAACTTCGGAGTTCTGATGGGATCCGGTGCATTAGTGCTGGTATGATCGCACCCGTCATGTTATGCGAATAGATTACATGTATATTCATATATAGGACATAAAGAACTTGATTAACCATAACTTTTGATCCGGACATCCGATTGATGCGCCGTAAAAGCCTATGTGTCAATATGACAATAAACTAACACGTGGAAAGTCAACGCATAAGCAAACAAATAGAACAAGAAATGTTACAAATGACGGAACTGGAAAAAAAAATATGGGCGCAACACGAGGACTTCCAAGGAGGTCACCCATCCTAGTACTACTCTCGCCCAAGCACGCTTAACTTCGGAGTTCTGATGGGATCCGGTGCATTAGTGCTGGTATGATCGCACCCGTCATGCTATGCGAATAGATTACATGTATATTCATATATAGGACATAAAGAACTTGATTAACCATAACTTTTGATCCGGACATCCGATTGATGCGCCGTAAAAGCCTATGTGTCAATATGACAATAAACTAACACGTGGAAAGTCAACGCATAAGCAAACAAATAGAACAAGAAATGTTACAAATGACGGAACTGGAAAAAAAAATATGGGCGCAACACGAGGACTTCCAAGGAGGTCACCCATCCTAGTACTACTATCGCCCAAGCACGCTTAACTTCGGAGTTCTGATGGGATCCGGTGCATTAGTGCTGGTATGATCGCACCCGTCATGTTATGCGAATAAATTACATGTATATTCATTTATAGGACATAAAGAACCTGAATAACCATAACTTTTGATCCGGACATCCGATTGATGCGCCGTAAAAGCCTATGTGTCAATATGACAATAAACTAACACGTGGAAAGTCAACGCATAAGCAAACAAATAGAACAAGAAATGTTACAAATGACGGAACTGGAAAAAAAAGAGGTGTGCAACACGAGGATTTCCCAGGAGGTCACCCATCCTAGTACTACTCTCGCCCAAGCACGCTTAACTTCGGAGTTCTGATGGGATCCGGTGCATTAGTGCTGGTATGATCGCACCCGTCATGTTATGCGAATAAATTACATGTATATTCATTTATAGGACATAAAGAACCTGATTAACCATAACTTTTGATCCAGACATCCGATTGATGCGCCGTAAAATCCTATGTGTAAATATGACAATAAACTAACGCGTGGAAAATCAACGCATAAGCAAACAAATAGAACAAGAAATGTTACGAATGACGGTACGCGAAAAAAAAGAGGTGTGCAACACGAGGACTTCCCAGGAGGTCACCCATCCTAGTACTACTCTCGCCCAAACACGCTTATCTTCGGAGTTCTGATGGGATCCGGTGCATTAGTGCTGGTATGATCGCACCCGTCGTTTATGCGAATAAATTACACGTATATTCATTTATAGGACATAAAGAACCTGATTAACCATAACTTTTGATCCGGACATCCGATTGATGCGCCGTAAAAGCCTATGTGTCAATATGACAATAAACTAACACGTGGAAAATCAACGCATAAGCAAACAAATAGAACAAGAAATGTTACTAATGACGGAACGCGAAAAAAAAAGAGGGACGCAACACGAGGACTTCCAAGGAGGTCACCCATCCTAGTACTACTCTCGCCCAAGCACGCTTAACTTCGGAGTTCTGATGGGATCCGGTGCATTAGTGCTGGTATGATCGCACCCGTCATGTTATGCGAATAGATTACATGTATATTCATATATAGGACATAAAGAACTTGATTAACCATAACTTTTGATCCGGACATCCGATTGATGCGCCGTAAAAGCCTATGTGTCAATATGACAATAAACTAACACGTGGAAAGTCAACGCATAAGCAAACAAATAGAACAAGAAATGTTACAAATGACGGAACTGGAAAAAAAAATATGGGCGCAACACGAGGACTTCCAAGGAGGTCACCCATCCTAGTACTACTATCGCCCAAGCACGCTTAACTTCGGAGTTCTGATGGGATCCGGTGCATTAGTGCTGGTATGATCGCACCCGTCATGTTATGCGAATAAATTACATGTATATTCATTTATAGGACATAAAGAACCTGAATAACCATAACTTTTGATCCGGACATCCGATTGATGCGCCGTAAAAGCCTATGTGTCAATATGACAATAAACTAACCCGTGGAAAGTCAACGTATAAGCAAACAAATAGAACAAGAAATGATACTAATGACGGAACTCGAAAAAAAAAAGGGGTGCAACACGAGGACTTCCCAGGAGGTCACCCATCCTAGTACTACTCTCGCCCAAGGACGCTTAACTTCGGAGTTCTGATGGGATCCGGTGCATTAGTGCTAGTATGATCGCACCCGTCATGTTATGCGAATAAATTACATGTATATTCATTTATAGGACATAAAGAACCTGATTAACCATAACTTTTGATCCAGACATCCGATTGATGCGCCGTAAAATCCTATGTGTCAATATGACAATAAACTAACGCGTGGAAAATCAACGCATAAGCAAACAAATAGAACAAGAAATGTTACGAATGACGGTACGCGAAAAAAAAGAGGTGTGCAACACGAGGACTTCCCAGGAGGTCACCCATCCTAGTACTACTCTCGCCCAAACACGCTTATCTTCGGAGTTCTGATGGGATCCGGTGCATTAGTGCTGGTATGATCGCACCCGTCGTTTATGTGAATAAATTACATGTATATTCATTTATAGGACATAAAGAACCTGATTAACCATAACTTTTGATCCGGACATCCGATTGTTGCGCCGTAAAAGCCTATGTGTCAATATGACAATAAACTAACACGTGGAAATTCAACGCATAAGCAAACAAATAGAACAAGAAATGTTACTAATGACGGAACGCGAAAAAAAAGAGGTGTGCAACACGAGGACTTCCCAGGAGGTCACCCATCCTAGTACTACTCTCGCCCAAACACGCTTATCTTCGGAGTTCTGATGGGATCCGGTGCATTAGTGCTGGTATGATCGCACCCGTCATGTTATGCGAATAAATTACATGTATATTCATTTACAGGACATAAAGAACCCTGATTAACCATAACTTTTGATCCGGACATCCGATTGATGCGCCGTAAAAGCCTATGTGTCGATATGACAATAAACTAACACGTGGAAGGTCAACGTATAAGCAAACAAATAGAACAAGAAATGCTACGAAACGCGAAAAAAAAAGAGGGGTGCAACACGAGGACTTCCCAGGAGGTCACCCATCCTAGTACTACTCTCGCCCAAGCACGCTTAACTTCGGAGTTCTGATGGGATCCGGTGCATTAGTGCTGGTATGATCGCACCCGTCATGTTATGCGAATAAATTACATGTATATTCATTTACAGGACATAAAGAACCCTGATTAACCATAACTTTTGATCCGGACATCCGATTGATGCGCCGTAAAAGCCTATGTGTCGATATGACAATAAACTAACACGTGGAAGGTCAACGTATAAGCAAACAAATAGAACAAGAAATGCTACGAATGATGGAACGCGAAAAAAAAAGAGGGGTGCAACACGAGGACTTCCCAGGAGGTCACCCATCCTAGTACTACTCTCGCCCAAGCACGCTTAACTTCGGAGTTCTGATGGGATCCGGTGTATTAGTGCTGGTATGATCGCACCCGTCATGTTATGCGAATACATTACATGTATATTCATTTACAGGACATAAAGAACCCTGATTAACCATAACTTTTGATCCGGACATCCGATTGATGCGCCGTAAAAGCCTATGTGTCGATATGACAATAAACTAACACGTGGAAGGTCAACGTATAAGCAAACAAATAGAACAAGAAATGCTACGAATGACGGAACGCGAAAAAAAAAGAGGGGTGCAACACGAGGACTTCCCAGGAGGTCACCCATCCTAGTACTACTCTCGCCCAAGCACGCTTAACTTCGGAGTTCTGATGGGATCCGGTGCATTAGTGCTGGTATGATCGCACCCGTCATGTTATGCGAATAAATTACATGTATATTCATTTACAGGACATAAAGAACCCTGATTAACCATAACTTTTGATCCGGACATCCGATTGATGCGCCGTAAAAGCCTATGTGTCGATATGACAATAAACTAACACGTGGAAGGTCAACGTATAAGCAAACAAATAGAACAAGAAATGCTACGAATGACGGAACGCGAAAAAAAAGAAGGGTGCAACACGAGGACTTCCCAGGAGGTCACCCATCCTAGTACTACTCTCGCCCAAGCACGCTTAACTTCGGAGTTATGATGGGATCCGGTGCATTAGTGCTGGTATGATCGCACCCGTCATGTTATGCGAATAAATTACATGTATATTCATTTATAGGACATAAAGAACCCTGATTAACCATAACTTTTGATCCGGACATCCGATTGATGCGCCGTAAAAGCCTATGTGTCGATATGACAATAAACTAACACGTGGAAGGTCAACGTATAAGCAAACAAATAGAACAAGAAATGCTACGAATGACGGAACGCGAAAAAAAAAGGGGTGCAACACGAGGACTTCCCAGGAGGTCACCCATCCTAGTACTACTCTCGCCCAAGCACGCTTAACTTCGGAGTTCTGATGGGATCCGGTGCATTAGTGCTGGTATGATCGCACCCGTCATGTTATGCGAATAAATTACATGTATATTCATTTACAGGACATAAAGAACCCTGATTAACCATAACTTTTGATCCGGACATCCGATTGATGCGCCGTAAAAGCCTATGTGTCGATATGACAATAAACTAACACGTGGAAGGTCAACGTATAAGCAAACAAATAGAACAAGAAATGCTACGAATGACGGAACGCGAAAAAAAAGAAGGGTGCAACACGAGGACTTCCCAGGAGGTCACCCATCCTAGTACTACTCTCGCCCAAGCACGCTTAACTTCGGAGTTATGATGGGATCCGGTGCATTAGTGCTGGTATGATCGCACCCGTCATGTTATGCGAATAAATTACATGTATATTCATTTATAGGACATAAAGAACCCTGATTAACCATAACTTTTGATCCGGACATCCGATTGATGCGCCGTAAAAGCCTATGTGTCGATATGACAATAAACTAACACGTGGAAGGTCAACGTATAAGCAAACAAATAGAACAAGAAATGCTACGAATGACGGAGCGCGAAAAAAAAAGGGGTGCAACACGAGGACTTCCCAGGAGGTCACCCATCCTAGTACTACTCTCGCCCAAGCACGCTTAACTTCGGAGTTCTGATGGGATCCGGTGCATTAGTGCTGGTATGATCGCACCCGTCATGTTATGCGAATAAATTACATGTATATTCATTTACAGGACATAAAGAACCCTGATTAACCATAACTTTTGATCCGGACATCCGATTGATGCGCCGTAAAAGCCTATGTGTCGATATGACAATAAACTAACACGTGGAAGGTCAACGTATAAGCAAACAAATAGAACAAGAAATGCTACGAAACGCGAAAAAAAAAGAGGGGTGCAACACGAGGACTTCCCAGGAGGTCACCCATCCTAGTACTACTCTCGCCCAAGCACGCTTAACTTCGGAGTTCTGATGGGATCCGGTGCATTAGTGCTGGTATGATCGCACCCGTCATGTTATGCGAATAAATTACATGTATATTCATTTACAGGACATAAAGAACCCTGATTAACCATAACTTTTGATCCGGACATCCGATTGATGCGCCGTAAAAGCCTATGTGTCGATATGACAATAAACTAACACGTGGAAGGTCAACGTATAAGCAAACAAATAGAACAAGAAATGCTACGAATGACGGAACGCGAAAAAAAAAGAGGGGTGCAACACGAGGACTTCCCAGGAGGTCACCCATCCTAGTACTACTCTCGCCCAAGCACGCTTAACTTCGGAGTTCTGATGGGATCCGGTGTATTAGTGCTGGTATGATCGCACCCGTCATGTTATGCGAATACATTACATGTATATTCATTTACAGGACATAAAGAACCCTGATTAACCATAACTTTTGATCCGGACATTCGATTGATGCGCCGTAAAAGCCTATGTGTCGATATGACAATAAACTAACACGTGGAAGGTCAACGTATAAGCAAACAAATAGAACAAGAAATGCTACGAATGACGGAACGCGAAAAAAAAAGAGGGGTGCAACACGAGGACTTCCCAGGAGGTCACCCATCCTAGTACTACTCTCGCCCAAGCACGCTTAACTTCGGAGTTCTGATGGGATCCGGTGCATTAGTGCTGGTATGATCGCACCCGTCATGTTATGCGAATAAATTACATGTATATTCATTTACAGGACATAAAGAACCCTGATTAACCATAACTTTTGATCCGGACATCCGATTGATGCGCCGTAAAAGCCTATGTGTCGATATGACAATAAACTAACACGTGGAAGGTCAACGTATAAGCAAACAAATAGAACAAGAAATGCTACGAATGACGGAACGCGAAAAAAAAGAAGGGTGCAACACGAGGACTTCCCAGGAGGTCACCCATCCTAGTACTACTCTCGCCCAAGCACGCTTAACTTCGGAGTTATGATGGGATCCGGTGCATTAGTGCTGGTATGATCGCACCCGTCATGTTATGCGAATAAATTACATGTATATTCATTTATAGGACATAAAGAACCCTGATTAACCATAACTTTTGATCCGGACATCCGATTGATGCGCCGTAAAAGCCTATGTGTCGATATGACAATAAACTAACACGTGGAAGGTCAACGTATAAGCAAACAAATAGAACAAGAAATGCTACGAATGACGGAACGCGAAAAAAAAAGGGGTGCAACACGAGGACTTCCCAGGAGGTCACCCATCCTAGTACTACTCTCGCCCAAGCACGCTTAACTTCGGAGTTCTGATGGGATCCGGTGCATTAGTGCTGGTATGATCGCACCCGTCATGTTATGCGAATAAATTACATGTATATTCATTTACAGGACATAAAGAACCCTGATTAACCATAACTTTTGATCCGGACATCCGATTGATGCGCCGTAAAAGCCTATGTGTCGATATGACAATAAACTAACACGTGGAAGGTCAACGTATAAGCAAACAAATAGAACAAGAAATGCTACGAATGACGGAACGCGAAAAAAAAGAAGGGTGCAACACGAGGACTTCCCAGGAGGTCACCCATCCTAGTACTACTCTCGCCCAAGCACGCTTAACTTCGGAGTTATGATGGGATCCGGTGCATTAGTGCTGGTATGATCGCACCCGTCATGTTATGCGAATAAATTACATGTATATTCATTTATAGGACATAAAGAACCCTGATTAACCATAACTTTTGATCCGGACATCCGATTGATGCGCCGTAAAAGCCTATGTGTCGATATGACAATAAACTAACACGTGGAAGGTCAACGTATAAGCAAACAAATAGAACAAGAAATGCTACGAATGACGGAACGCGAAAAAAAAAGGGGTGCAACACGAGGACTTCCCAGGAGGTCACCCATCCTAGTACTACTCTCGCCCAAGCACGCTTAACTTCGGAGTTCTGATGGGATCCGGTGCATTAGTGCTGGTATGATCGCACCCGTCATGTTATGCGAATAAATTACATGTATATTCATTTACAGGACATAAAGAACCCTGATTAACTATAACTTTTGATCCGGACATCCGATTGATGCGCCGTAAAAGCCTATGTGTCGATATGACAATAAACTAACACGTGGAAGGTCAACGTATAAGCAAACAAATAGAACAAGAAATGCTACGAATGACGGAGCGCGAAAAAAAAAGAGGGGTGCAACACGAGGACTTCCCAGGAGGTCACCCATCCTAGTACTACTCTCGCCCAAGCACGCTTAACTTCGGAGTTCTGATGGGATCCGGTGCATTAGTGCTGGTATGATCGCACCTGTCATGTTATGCGAATAAATTACATGTATATTCATTTACAGGACATAAAGAACACTGATTAACCATAACTTTTGATCCGGACATCCGATTGATGCGCCGTAAAAGCCTATGTGTCGATATGACAATAAACTAACACGTGGAAGGTCAACGTATAAGCAAACAAATAGAACAAGAAATGCTACGAATGACGGAACGCGAAAAAAAAAGAGGGGTGCAACACGAGGACTTCCCAGGAGGTCACCCATCCTAGTACTACTCTCGCCCAAGGACGCTTAACTTCGGAGTTCTGATGGGATCCGGTGCATTAGTGCTAGTATGATCGCACCCGTCATGTTATGCGAATAAATTACATGTATATTCATTTATAGGACATAAAGAACCTGATTAACCATAACTTTTGATCCAGACATCCGATTGATGCGCCGTAAAATCCTATGTGTCAATATGACAATAAACTAACGCGTGGAAAATCAACGCATAAGCAAACAAATAGAACAAGAAATGTTACGAATGACGGTACGCGAAAAAAAAGAGGTGTGCAACACGAGGACTTCCCAGGAGGTCACCCATCCTAGTACTACTCTCGCCCAAACACGCTTATCTTCGGAGTTCTGATGGGATCCGGTGCATTAGTGCTGGTATGATCGCACCCGTCGTTTATGTGAATAAATTACATGTATATTCATTTATAGGACATAAAGAACCTGATTAACCATAACTTTTGATCCGGACATCCGATTGTTGCGCCGTAAAAGCCTATGTGTCAATATGACAATAAACTAACACGTGGAAATTCAACGCATAAGCAAACAAATAGAACAAGAAATGTTACTAATGACGGAACGCGAAAAAAAAGAGGGGCGCAACACGAGGATTTCCAAGGAGGTCACCCATCCTAGTACTACTCTCGCCCAAGCACGCTTAACTTCGGAGTTCTGATGGGATCCGGTGCATTAGTGCTTGCATGATCGCACCCGTCATGTTATGCGAATAAATTACATGTATATTCATTTACAGGACATAAAGAACCCTGATTAACCATAACTTTTGATCCGGACATCCGATTGATGCGCCGTAAAAGCCTATGTGTCGATATGACAATAAACTAACACGTGGAAGGTCAACGTATAAGCAAACAAATAGAACAAGAAATGCTACGAATGACGAAACGCGAAAAAAAAAGAGGGGTGCAACACGAGGACTTCCCAGGAGGTCACCCATCCTAGTACTACTCTCGCCCAAGAACGCTTAACTTCGGAGTTCTGATGGGATCCGGTGCATTAGTGCTGGTATGATCGCACCCGTCATGTTATGCGAATAAATTACATGTATATTCATTTACAGGACATAAAAAACCCTGATTAACCATAACTTTTGATCCGGATATCCGATTGATGCGCCGTAAAAGCCTATGTGTCGATATGACAATAAACTAACACGTGGAAGGTCAACGTATAAGCAAACAAATAGAACAAGAAATGCTACGAATGACGGAGCGCGAAAAAAAAAGAGGGGTGCAACACGAGGACTTCCCAGGAGGTCACCCATCCTAGTACTACTCTCGCCCAAGCACGCTTAACTTCGGAGTTCTGATGGGATCCGGTGCATTAGTGCTGGTATGATCGCACCCGTCATGTTATGCGAATACATTACATGTATATTCATTTACAGGACATAAAGAACCCTGATTAACCATAACTTTTGATCCGGACATCCGATTGATGCGCTGTAAAAGCCTATGTGTCGATATGACAATAAACTAACACGTGGAAGGTCAACGTATAAGCAAACAAATAGAACAAGAAATGCTACGAATGACGGAACGCGAAAAAAAAAGAGGGGTGCAACACGAGGACTTCCCAGGAGGTCACCCATCCTAGTACTACTCTCGCCCAAGCACGCTTAACTTCGGAGTTCTGATGGGATCCGGTGCATTAGTGCTGGTATGATCGCACCCGTCATGTTATGCGAATAAATTACATGTATATTCATTTACAGGACATAAAGAACCCTGATTAACCATAACTTTTGATCCGGACATCCGATTGATGCGCCGTAAAAGCCTATGTGTCGATATGACAATAAACTAACACGTGGAAGGTCAACGTATAAGCAAACAAATAGAACAAGAAATGCTACGAATGACGGAACGCGAAAAAAAAGAAGGGTGCAACACGAGGACTTCCCAGGAGGTCACCCATCCTAGTACTACTCTCGCCCAAGCACGCTTAACTTCGGAGTTCTGATGGGATCCGGTGCATTAGTGCTGGTATGATCGCACCCGTCATGTTATGCGAATAAATTACATGTATATTCATTTATAGGACATAAAGAACCCTGATTAACCATAACTTTTGATCCGGACATCCGATTGATGCGCCGTAAAAGCCTATGTGTCGATATGACAATAAACTAACACGTGGAAGGTCAACGTATAAGCAAACAAATAGAACAAGAAATGCTACGAATGACGGAACGCGAAAAAAAAAGGGGTGCAACACGAGGACTTCCCAGGAGGTCACCCATCCTAGTACTACTCTCGCCCAAGCACGCTTAACTTCGGAGTTCTGATGGGATCCGGTGCATTAGTGCTGGTATGATCGCACCCGTCATGTTATGCGAATAAATTACATGTATATTCATTTACAGGACATAAAGAACCCTGATTAACTATAACTTTTGATCCGGACATCCGATTGATGCGCCGTAAAAGCCTATGTGTCGATATGACAATAAACTAACACGTGGAAGGTCAACGTATAAGCAAACAAATAGAACAAGAAATGCTACGAATGACGGAACGCGAAAAAAAAAAAGGGGTGCAACACGAGGACTTCCCAGGAGGTCACCCATCCTAGTACTACTCTCGCCCAAGCACGCTTAACTTCGGAGTTCTGATGGGATCCGGTGCATTAGTGCTAGTATGATCGCACCCGTCATGTTATGCGAATAAATTACATGTATATTCATTTATAGGACATAAAGAACCTGATTAACCATAACTTTTGATCCGGATATCCGATTGATGCGCCGTAAAAGCCTATGTGTCGATATGACAATAAACTAACACGTGGAAGGTCAACGTATAAGCAAACAAATAGAACAAGAAATGCTACGAATGACGGAACGCGAAAAAAAAGAAGGGTGCAACACGAGGACTTCCCAGGAGGTCACCCATCCTAGTACTACTCTCGCCCAAGCACGCTTAACTTCGGAGTTCTGATGGGATCCGGTGCATTAGTGCTGGTATGATCGCACCCGTCATGTTATGCGAATAAATTACATGTATATTCATTTATAGGACATAAAGAACCCTGATTAACCATAACTTTTGATCCGGACATCCGATTGATGCGCCGTAAAAGCCTATGTGTCGATATGACAATAAACTAACACGTGGAAGGTCAACGTATAAGCAAACAAATAGAACAAGAAATGCTACGAATGACGGAACGCGAAAAAAAAAGGGGTGCAACACGAGGACTTCCCAGGAGGTCACCCATCCTAGTACTACTCTCGCCCAAGCACGCTTAACTTCGGAGTTCTGATGGGATCCGGTGCATTAGTGCTGGTATGATCGCACCCGTCGTTTATGTGAATAAATTACATGTATATTCATTTATAGGACATAAAGAACCTGATTAACCATAACTTTTGATCCGGACATCCGATTGTTGCGCCGTAAAAGCCTATGTGTCAATATGACAATAAACTAACACGTGGAAATTCAACGCATAAGCAAACAAATAGAACAAGAAATGTTACTAATGACGGAACGCGAAAAAAAAGAGGGGCGCAACACGAGGATTTCCAAGGAGGTCACCCATCCTAGTACTACTCTCGCCCAAGCACGCTTAACTTCGGAGTTCTAATGGGATCCGGTGCATTAGTGCTTGCATGATCGCACCCGTCATGTTATGCGAATAAATTACATGTATATTCATTTACAGGACATAAAGAACCCTGATTAACCATAACTTTTGATCCGGACATCCGATTGATGCGCCGTAAAAGCCTATGTGTCGATATGACAATAAACTAACACGTGGAAGGTCAACGTATAAGCAAACAAATAGAACAAGAAATGCTACGAATGACGGAACGCGAAAAAAAAAGAGGGGTGCAACACGAGGACTTCCCAGGAGGTCACCCATCCTAGTACTACTCTCGCCCAAGGACGCTTAACTTCGGAGTTCTGATGGGATCCGGTGCATTAGTGCTAGTATGATCGCACCCGTCATGTTATGCGAATAAATTACATGTATATTCATTTATAGGACATAAAGAACCTGATTAACCATAACTTTTGATCCAGACATCCGATTGATGCGCCGTAAAATCCTATGTGTCAATATGACAATAAACTAACGCGTGGAAAATCAACGCATAAGCAAACAAATAGAACAAGAAATGCTACGAATGACGGAACGCGAAAAAAAAAGGGGTGCAACACGAGGACTTCCCAGGAGGTCACCCATCCTAGTACTACTCTCGCCCAAGCACGCTTAACTTCGGAGTTCTGATGGGATCCGGTGCATTAGTGCTGGTATGATCGCACCCGTCATGTTATGCGAATAAATTACATGTATATTCATTTATAGGACATAAAGAACCCTGATTAACCATAACTTTTGATCCGGACATCCGATTGATGCGCCGTAAAAGCCTATGTGTCGATATGACAATAAACTAACACGTGGAAGGTCAACGTATAAGCAAACAAATAGAACAAGAAATGCTACGAATGACGGAACGCGAAAAAAAAAGGGGTGCAACACGAGGACTTCCCAGGAGGTCACCCATCCTAGTACTACTCTCGCCCAAGCACGCTTAACTTCGGAGTTCTGATGGGATCCGGTGCATTAGTGCTGGTATGATCGCACCCGTCATGTTATGCGAATAAATTACATGTATATTTATTTACAGGACATAAAGAACCCTGATTAACTATAACTTTTGATCCGGACATCCGATTGATGCGCCGTAAAAGCCTATGTGTCGATATGACAATAAACTAACACGTGGAAGGTCAACGTATAAGCAAACAAATAGAACAAGAAATGCTACGAATGACGGAACGCGAAAAAAAAAGAGGGGTGCAACACGAGGACTTCCCAGGAGGTCACCCATCCTAGTACTACTCTCGCCCAAGGACGCTTAACTTCGGAGTTCTGATGGGATCCGGTGCATTAGTGCTAGTATGATCGCACCCGTCATGTTATGCGAATAAATTACATGTATATTCATTTATAGGACATAAAGAACCTGATTAACCATAACTTTTGATCCGGATATCCGATTGATGCGCCGTAAAAGCCTATGTGTCGATATGACAATAAACTAACACGTGGAAGGTCAACGTATAAGCAAACAAATAGAACAAGAAATGCTACGAATGACGGAACGCGAAAAAAAAGAAGGGTGCAACACGAGGACTTCCCAGGAGGTCACCCATCCTAGTACTACTCTCGCCCAAGCACGCTTAACTTCGGAGTTCTGATGGGATCCGGTGCATTAGTGCTGGTATGATCGCACCCGTCATGTTATGCGAATAAATTACATGTATATTCATTTATAGGACATAAAGAACCCTGATTAACCATAACTTTTGATCCGGACATCCGATTGATGCGCCGTAAAAGCCTATGTGTCGATATGACAATAAACTAACACGTGGAAGGTCAACGTATAAGCAAACAAATAGAACAAGAAATGCTACGAATGACGGAACGCGAAAAAAAACGGGGTGCAACACGAGGACTTCCCAGGAGGTCACCCATCCTAGTACTACTCTCGCCCAAGCACGCTTAACTTCGGAGTTCTGATGGGATCCGGTGCATTAGTGCTGGTATGATCGCACCCGTCATGTTATGCGAATAAATTACATGTATATTCATTTACAGGACATAAAGAACCCTGATTAACTATAACTTTTGATCCGGACATCCGATTGATGCGCCGTAAAAGCCTATGTGTCGATATGACAATAAACTAACACGTGGAAGGTCAACGTATAAGCAAACAAATAGAACAAGAAATGCTACGAATGACGGAACGCGAAAAAAAAAGAGGGGTGCAACACGAGGACTTCCCAGGAGGTCACCCATCCTAGTACTACTCTCGCCCAAGCACGCTTAACTTCGGAGTTCTGATGGGATCCGGTGCATTAGTGCTGGTATGATCGCACCTGTCATGTTATGCGAATAAATTACATGTATATTCATTTACAGGACATAAAGAACCCTGATTAACCATAACTTTTGATCCGGACATCCGATTGATGCGCCGTAAAAGCCTATGTGTCGATATGACAATAAACTAACACGTGGAAGGTCAACGTATAAGCAAACAAATAGAACAAGAAATGCTACGAATGACGGAACGCGAAAAAAAAAGAGGGGTGCAACACGAGGACTTCCCAGGAGGTCACCCATCCTAGTACTACTCTCGCCCAAGGACGCTTAACTTCGGAGTTCTGATGGGATCCGGTGCATTAGTGCTAGTATGATCGCACCCGTCATGTTATGCGAATAAATTACATGTATATTCATTTATAGGACATAAAGAACCTGATTAACCATAACTTTTGATCCAGACATCCGATTGATGCGCCGTAAAATCCTATGTGTCAATATGACAATAAACTAACGCGTGGAAAATCAACGCATAAGCAAACAAATAGAACAAGAAATGTTACGAATGACGGTACGCGAAAAAAAAGAGGTGTGCAACACGAGGACTTCCCAGGAGGTCACCCATCCTAGTACTACTCTCGCCCAAGCACGCTTATCTTCGGAGTTCTGATGGGATCCGGTGCATTAGTGCTGGTATGATCGCACCCGTCGTTTATGTGAATAAATTACATGTATATTCATTTATAGGACATAAAGAACCTGATTAACCATAACTTTTGATCCGGACATCCGATTGTTGCGCCGTAAAAGCCTATGTGTCAATATGACAATAAACTAACACGTGGAAATTCAACGCATAAGCAAACAAATAGAACAAGAAATGTTACTAATGACGGAACGCGAAAAAAAAGAGGGGCGCAACACGAGGATTTCCAAGGAGGTCACCCATCCTAGTACTACTCTCGCCCAAGCACGCTTAACTTCGGAGTTCTAATGGGATCCGGTGCATTAGTGCTTGCATGATCGCACCCGTCATGTTATGCGAATAAATTACATGTATATTCATTTACAGGACATAAAGAACCCTGATTAACCATAACTTTTGATCCGGACATCCGATTGATGCGCCGTAAAAGCCTATGTGTCGATATGACAATAAACTAACACGTGGAAGGTCAACGTATAAGCAAACAAATAGAACAAGAAATGCTACGAATGACGAAACGCGAAAAAAAAAGAGGGGTGCAACACGAGGACTTCCCAGGAGGTCACCCATCCTAGTACTACTCTCGCCCAAGAACGCTTAACTTCGGAGTTCTGATGGGATCCGGTGCATTAGTGCTGGTATGATCGCACCCGTCATGTTATGCGAATAAATTACATGTATATTCATTTACAGGACATAAAAAACCCTGATTAACCATAACTTTTGATCCGGATATCCGATTGATGCGCCGTAAAAGCCTATGTGTCGATATGACAATAAACTAACACGTGGAAGGTCAACGTATAAGCAAACAAATAGAACAAGAAATGCTACGAATGACGGAACGCGAAAAAAAAAGAGGGGTGCAACACGAGGACTTCCCAGGAGGTCACCCATCCTAGTACTACTCTCGCCCAAGCACGCTTAACTTCGGAGTTCTGATGGGATCCGGTGCATTAGTGCTGGTATGATCGCACCCGTCATGTTATGCGAATAAATTACATGTATATTCATTTACAGGACATAAAGAACCCTGATTAACCATAACTTTTGATCCGGACATCCGATTGATGCGCCGTAAAAGCCTATGTGTCGATATGACAATAAACTAACACGTGGAAGGTCAACGTATAAGCAAACAAATAGAACAAGAAATGATACGAATGACGGAACGCGAAAAAAAAGAAGGGTGCAACACGAGGACTTCCCAGGAGGTCACCCATCCTAGTACTACTCTCGCCCAAGCACGCTTAACTTCGGAGTTCTGATGGGATCCGGTGCATTAGTGCTGGTATGATCGCACCCGTCATGTTATGCGAATAAATTACATGTATATTCATTTATAGGACATAAAGAACCCTGATTAACCATAACTTTTGATCCGGACATCCGATTGATGCGCCGTAAAAGCCTATGTGTCGATATGACAATAAACTAACACGTGGAAGGTCAACGTATAAGCAAACAAATAGAACAAGAAATGCTACGAATGACGGAACGCGAAAAAAAAGGGGTGCAACACGAGGACTTCCCAGGAGGTCACCCATCCTAGTACTACTCTCGCCCAAGCACGCTTAACTTCGGAGTTCTGATGGGATTCGGTGCATTAGTGCTGGTATGATCGCACCCGTCATGTTATGCGAATAAATTACATGTATATTCATTTACAGGACATAAAAAACCCTGATTAACCATAACTTTTGATCCGGATATCCGATTGATGCGCCGTAAAAGCCTATGTGTCGATATGACAATAAACTAACACGTGGAAGGTCAACGTATAAGCAAACAAATAGAACAAGAAATGCTACGAATGACGGAACGCGAAAAAAAAAGAGGGGTGCAACACGAGGACTTCCCAGGAGGTCACCCATCCTAGTACTACTCTCGCCCAAGGACGCTTAACTTCGGAGTTCTGATGGGATCCGGTGCATTAGTGCTAGTATGATCGCACCCGTCATGTTATGCGAATAAATTACATGTATATTCATTTATAGGACATAAAGAACCTGATTAACCATAACTTTTGATCCAGACATCCGATTGATGCGCCGTAAAATCCTATGTGTCAATATGACAATAAACTAACGCGTGGAAAATCAACGCATAAGCAAACAAATAGAACAAGAAATGTTACGAATGACGGTACGCGAAAAAAAAGAGGTGTGCAACACGAGGACTTCCCAGGAGGTCACCCATCCTAGTACTACTCTCGCCCAAACACGCTTATCTTCGGAGTTCTGATGGGATCCGGTGCATTAGTGCTGGTATGATCGCACCCGTCGTTTATGTGAATAAATTACATGTATATTCATTTATAGGACATAAAGAACCTGATTAACCATAACTTTTGATCCGGACATCCGATTGTTGCGCCGTAAAAGCCTATGTGTCAATATGACAATAAACTAACACGTGGAAATTCAACGCATAAGCAAACAAATAGAACAAGAAATGTTACTAATGACGGAACGCGAAAAAAAAGAGGGGCGCAACACGAGGATTTCCAAGGAGGTCACCCATCCTAGTACTACTCTCGCCCAAGCACGCTTAACTTCGGAGTTCTAATGGGATCCGGTGCATTAGTGCTTGCATGATCGCACCCGTCATGTTATGCGAATAAATTACATGTATATTCATTTACAGGACATAAAGAACCCTGATTAACCATAACTTTTGATCCGGACATCCGATTGATGCGCCGTAAAAGCCTATGTGTCGATATGACAATAAACTAACACGTGGAAGGTCAACGTATAAGCAAACAAATAGAACAAGAAATGCTACGAATGACGAAACGCGAAAAAAAAAGAGGGGTGCAACACGAGGACTTCCCAGGAGGTCACCCATCCTAGTACTACTCTCGCCCAAGAACGCTTAACTTCGGAGTTCTGATGGGATCCGGTGCATTAGTGCTGGTATGATCGCACCCGTCATGTTATGCGAATAAATTACATGTATATTCATTTACAGGACATAAAAAACCCTGATTAACCATAACTTTTGATCCGGATATCCGATTGATGCGCCGTAAAAGCCTATGTGTCGATATGACAATAAACTAACACGTGGAAGGTCAACGTATAAGCAAACAAATAGAACAAGAAATGCTACGAATGACGGAACGCGAAAAAAAAAGAGGGGTGCAACACGAGGACTTCCCAGGAGGTCACCCATCCTAGTACTACTCTCGCCCAAGCACGCTTAACTTCGGAGTTCTGATGGGATCCGGTGCATTAGTGCTGGTATGATCGCACCCGTCATGTTATGCGAATAAATTACATGTATATTCATTTACAGGACATAAAGAACCCTGATTAACCATAACTTTTGATCCGGACATCCGATTGATGCGCCGTAAAAGCCTATGTGTCAATATGACAATAAACTAACACGTGGAAGGTCAACGTATAAGCAAACAAATAGAACAAGAAATGCTACGAATGACGGAACGCGAAAAAAAAGAAGGGTGCAACACGAGGACTTCCCAGGAGGTCACCCATCCTAGTACTACTCTCGCCCAAGCACGCTTAACTTCGGAGTTCTGATGGGATCCGGTGCATTAGTGCTGGTATGATCGCACCCGTCATGTTATGCGAATAAATTACATGTATATTCATTTATAGGACATAAAGAACCCTGATTAACCATAACTTTTGATCCGGACATCCGATTGATGCGCCGTAAAAGCCTATGTGTCAATATGACAATAAACTAACACGTGGAAGGTCAACGTATAAGCAAACAAATAGAACAAGAAATGCTACGAATGACGGAACGCGAAAAAAAAAGGGGTGCAACACGAGGACTTCCCAGGAGGTCACCCATCCTAGTACTACTCTCGCCCAAGCACGCTTAACTTCGGAGTTCTGATGGGATCCGGTGCATTAGTGCTGGTATGATCGCACCCGTCATGTTATGCGAATAAATTACATGTATATTCATTTACAGGACATAAAGAACCCTGATTAACTATAACTTTTGATCCGGACATCCGATTGATGCGCCGTAAAAGCCTATGTGTCGATATGACAATAAACTAACACGTGGAAGGTCAACGTATAAGCAAACAAATAGAACAAGAAATGCTACGAATGACGGAACGCGAAAAAAAAAGAGGGGTGCAACACGAGGACTTCCCAGGAGGTCACCCATCCTAGTACTACTCTCGCCCAAGCACGCTTAACTTCGGAGTTCTGATGGGATCCGGTGCATTAGTGCTGGTATGATCGCACCCGTCATGTTATGCGAATAAATTACATGTATATTCATTTACAGGACATAAAGAACCCTGATTAACCATAACTTTTGATCCGGACATCCGATTGATGCGCCGTAAAAGCCTATGTGTCGATATGACAATAAACTAACACGTGGAAGGTCAACGTATAAGCAAACAAATAGAACAAGAAATGCTACGAATGACGGAACGCGAAAAAAAAGAAGGGTGCAACACGAGGACTTCCCAGGAGGTCACCCATCCTAGTACTACTCTCGCCCAAGCACGCTTAACTTCAGAGTTCTGATGGGATCCGGTGCATTAGTGCTGGTATGATCGCACCCGTCATGTTATGCGAATAAATTACATGTATATTCATTTACAGGACATAAAGAACCCTGATTAACCATAACTTTTGATCCGGACATCCGATTGATGCGCCGTAAAAGCCTATGTGTCGATATGACAATAAACTAACACGTGGAAGGTCAACGTATAAGCAAACAAATAGAACAAGAAATGCTACGAATGACGGAACGCGAAAAAAAAGAAGGGTGCAACACGAGGACTTCCCAGGAGGTCACCCATCCTAGTACTACTCTCGCCCAAGCACGCTTAACTTCTGAGTTATGATGGGATCCGGTGCATTAGTGCTGGTATGATCGCACCCGTCATGTTATGCGAATAAATTACATGTATATTCATTTATAGGACATAAAGAACCCTGATTAACCATAACTTTTGATCCGGACATCCGATTGATGCGCCGTAAAAGCCTATGTGTCGATATGACAATAAACTAACACGTGGAAGGTCAACGTATAAGCAAACAAATAGAACAAGAAATGCTACGAATGACGGAACGCGAAAAAAAAAGGGGTGCAACACGAGGACTTCCCAGGAGGTCACCCATCCTAGTACTACTCTCGCCCAAGCACGCTTAACTTCGGAGTTCTGATGGGATCCGGTGCATTAGTGCTGGTATGATCGCACCCGTCATGTTATGCGAATAAATTACATGTATATTCATTTACAGGACATAAAGAACCCTGATTAACCATAACTTTTGATCCGGACATCCGATTGATGCGCCGTAAAAGCCTATGTGTCGATATGACAATAAACTAACACGTGTAAGGTCAACGTATAAGCAAACAAATAGAACAAGAAATGCTACGAAACGCGAAAAAAAAAAAGGGGTGCAACACGAGGACTTCCCAGGAGGTCACCCATCCTAGTACTACTCTCGCCCAAGCACGCTTAACTTCGGAGTTCTGATGGGATCCGGTGCATTAGTGCTGGTATGATCGCACCCGTCATGTTATGCGAATAAATTACATGTATATTCATTTACAGGACATAAAGAACCCTGATTAACCATAACTTTTGATCCGGACATCCGATTGATGCGCCGTAAAAGCCTATGTGTCGATATGACAATAAACTAACACGTGGAAGGTCAACGTATAAGCAAACAAATAGAACAAGAAATGCTACGAATGACGGAACGCGAAAAAAAAAGAGGGGTGCAACACGAGGACTTCCCAGGAGGTCACCCATCCTAGTACTACTCTCGCCCAAGCACGCTTAACTTCGGAGTTCTGATGGGATCCGGTGCATTAGTGCTGGTATGATCGCACCTGTCATGTTATGCGAATAAATTACATGTATATTCATTTACAGGACATAAAGAACCCTGATTAACCATAACTTTTGATCCGGACATCCGATTGATGCGCCGTAAAAGCCTATGTGTCGATATGACAATAAACTAACACGTGGAAGGTCAACGTATAAGCAAACAAATAGAACAAGAAATGCTACGAATGACGGAACGCGAAAAAAAAAGAGGGGTGCAACACGAGGACTTCCCAGGAGGTCACCCATCCTAGTACTACTCTCGCCCAAGGACGCTTAACTTCGGAGTTCTGATGGGATCCGGTGCATTAGTGCTAGTATGATCGCACCCGTCATGTTATGCGAATAAATTACATGTATATTCATTTATAGGACATAAAGAACCTGATTAACCATAACTTTTGATCCAGACATCCGATTGATGCGCCGTAAAATCCTATGTGTCAATATGACAATAAACTAACGCGTGGAAAATCAACGCATAAGCAAACAAATAGAACAAGAAATGTTACGAATGACGGTACGCGAAAAAAAAGAGGTGTGCAACACGAGGACTTCCCAGGAGGTCACCCATCCTAGTACTACTCTCGCCCAAACACGCTTATCTTCGGAGTTCTGATGGGATCCGGTGCATTAGTGCTGGTATGATCGCACCCGTCGTTTATGTGAATAAATTACATGTATATTCATTTATAGGACATAAAGAACCTGATTAACCATAACTTTTGATCCGGACATCCGATTGTTGCGCCGTAAAAGCCTATGTGTCAATATGACAATAAACTAACACGTGGAAATTCAACGCATAAGCAAACAAATAGAACAAGAAATGTTACTAATGACGGAACGCGAAAAAAAAGAGGGGCGCAACACGAGGATTTCCAAGGAGGTCACCCATCCTAGTACTACTCTCGCCCAAGAACGCTTAACTTCGGAGTTCTAATGGGATCCGGTGCATTAGTGCTTGCATGATCGCACCCGTCATGTTATGCGAATAAATTACATGTATATTCATTTACAGGACATAAAGAACCCTGATTAACCATAACTTTTGATCCGGACATCCGATTGATGCGCCGTAAAAGCCTATGTGTCGATATGACAATAAACTAACACGTGGAAGGTCAACGTATAAGCAAACAAATAGAACAAGAAATGCTACGAATGACGAAACGCGAAAAAAAAAGAGGGGTGCAACACGAGGACTTCCCAGGAGGTCACCCATCCTAGTACTACTCTCGCCCAAGCACGCTTAACTTCGGAGTTCTGATGGGATCCGGTGCATTAGTGCTGGTATGATCGCACCCGTCATGTTATGCGAATAAATTACATGTATATTCATTTACAGGACATAAAGAACCCTGATTAACCATAACTTTTGATCCGGATATCCGATTGATGCGCCGTAAAAGCCTATGTGTCGATATGACAATAAACTAACACGTGGAAGGTCAACGTATAAGCAAACAAATAGAACAAGAAATGCTACGAATGACGGAACGCGAAAAAAAAAGAGGGGTGCAACACGAGGACTTCCCAGGAGGTCACCCATCCTAGTACTACTCTCGCCCAAGCACGCTTAACTTCGGAGTTCTGATGGGATCCGGTGCATTAGTGCTGGTATGATCGCACCCGTCATGTTATGCGAATACATTACATGTATATTCATTTATAGGACATAAAGAACCCTGATTAACCATAACTTTTGATCCGGACATCCGATTGATGCGCTGTAAAAGCCTATGTGTCGATATGACAATAAACTAACACGTGGAAGGTCAACGTATAAGCAAACAAATAGAACAAGAAATGCTACGAATGACGGAACGCGAAAAAAAAAGAGGGGTGCAACACGAGGACTTCCCAGGAGGTCACCCATCCTAGTACTACTCTCGCCCAAGCACGCTTAACTTCGGAGTTCTGATGGGATCCGGTGCATTAGTGCTGGTATGATCGCACCCGTCATGTTATGCGAATAAATTACATGTATATTCATTTACAGGACATAAAGAACCCTGATTAACCATAACTTTTGATCCGGACATCCGATTGATGCGCCGTAAAAGCCTATGTGTCGATATGACAATAAACTAACACGTGGAAGGTCAACGTATAAGCAAACAAATAGAACAAGAAATGCTACGAATGACGGAACGCGAAAAAAAAGAAGGGTGCAACACGAGGACTTCCCAGGAGGTCACCCATCCTAGTACTACTCTCGCCCAAGCACGCTTAACTTCGGAGTTCTGATGGGATCCGGTGCATTAGTGCTGGTATGATCGCACCCGTCATGTTATGCGAATAAATTACATGTATATTCATTTATAGGACATAAAGAACCCTGATTAACCATAACTTTTGATCCGGACATCCGATTGATGCGCCGTAAAAGCCTATGTGTCGATATGACAATAAACTAACACGTGGAAGGTCAACGTATAAGCAAACAAATAGAACAAGAAATGCTACGAATGACGGAACGCGAAAAAAAAAGGGGTGCAACACGAGGACTTCCCAGGAGGTCACCCATCCTAGTACTACTCTCGCCCAAGCACGCTTAACTTCGGAGTTCTGATGGGATCCGGTGCATTAGTGCTGGTATGATCGCACCCATCATGTTATGCGAATAAATTACATGTATATTCATTTACAGGACATAAAGAACCCTGATTAACTATAACTTTTGATCCGGACATCCGATTGATGCGCCGTAAAAGCCTATGTGTCGATATGACAATAAACTAACACGTGGAAGGTCAACGTATAAGCAAACAAATAGAACAAGAAATGCTACGAATGACGGAGCGCGAAAAAAAAAGAGGGGTGCAACACGAGGACTTCCCAGGAGGTCACCCATCCTAGTACTACTCTCGCCCAAGCACGCTTAACTTCGGAGTTCTGATGGGATCCGGTGCATTAGTGCTGGTATGATCGCACCCGTCATGTTATGCGAATAAATTACATGTATATTCATTTACAGGACATAAAGAACCCTGATTAACCATAACTTTTGATCCAGACATCCGATTGATGCGCCGTAAAAGCCTATGTGTCGATATGACAATAAACTAACACGTGGAAGGTCAACGTATAAGCAAACAAATAGAACAAGAAATGCTACGAATGACGGAACGCAAAAAAAAAGAGGGGTGCAACACGAGGACTTCCCAGGAGGTCACCCATCCTAGTACTACTCTCGCCCAAGCACGCTTAACTTCGGAGTTCTGATGGGATCCGGTGCATTAGTGCTGGTATGATCGCACCCGTCATGTTATGCGAATAAATTACATGTATATTCATATATAGGACATAAAGAACTTGATTAACCATAACTTTTGATCCGGACATCCGATTGATGCGCCGTAAAAGCCTATGTGTCAATATGACAATAAACTAACACGTGGAAAGTCAACGCATAAGCAAACAAATAGAACAAGAAATGTTACAAATGACGGAACTGGAAAAAAAAGAGGTGTGCAACACGAGGACTTCCCAGGAGGTCACCCATCCTAGTACTACTCTCGCCCAAGCACGCTTAACTTCGGAGTTATGATGGGATCCGGTGCATTAGTGCTGGTATGATCGCACCCGTCGTTTATGCGAATAAATTACACGTATATTCATTTATAGGACATAAAGAACCTGATTAACCATAACTTTTGATCCGGACATCCGATTGATGCGCTGTAAAAGCCTATGTGTCGATATGACAATAAACTAACACGTGGAAGGTCAACGTATAAGCAAACAAATAGAACAAGAAATGCTACGAATGACGGAACGCGAAAAAAAAAGAGGGGTGCAACACGAGGACTTCCCAGGAGGTCACCCATCCTAGTACTACTCTCGCCCAAGCACGCTTAACTTCGGAGTTCTGATGGGATCCGGTGCATTAGTGCTGGTATGATCACACCCGTCATGTTATGCGAATAAATTACATGTATATTCATTTACAGGACATAAAGAACCCTGATTAACCATAACTTTTGATCCGGACATCCGATTGATGCGCCGTAAAAGCCTATGTGTCGATATGACAATAAACTAACACGTGGAAGGTCAACGTATAAGCAAACAAATAGAACAAGAAATGCTACGAATGACGAAACGCGAAAAAAAAAGAGGGGTGCAACACGAGGACTTCCCAGGAGGTCACCCATCCTAGTACTACTCTCGCCCAAGCACGCTTAACTTCGGAGTTCTGATGGGATCCGGTGCATTAGTGCTGGTATGATCGCACCCGTCATGTTATGCGAATAAATTACATGTATATTCATTTACAGGACATAAAGAACCCTGATTAACCATAACTTTTGATCCGGATATCCGATTGATGCGCCGTAAAAGCCTATGTGTCGATATGACAATAAACTA